>CM063511.1:134272945-134300445 GCA_032207245.1 Pardosa pseudoannulata
AGGGACATCTTTAATGCTGTTTTAAGCTGTATGAAAGCTAAGATTTTCTACGTTATTCGTTTTAAATGCCAAGTTCCCATAGCCCAAATCCGTGGTAATTAAAAAAAAAAAAAAAAAAAAAAAAAACAGAGACTGGGACAGGAGACGTCCAAGTGCATGCCTTATAGGAGCTAATTTGTATAGAAACCAATGCACTAGTGGTTACAAGTCCTAACCCAAAATGGCGATTTAAAACTTTTTATTCTTTTAACACTCTTTGTGCTGCAAATTAGTTGGAGAAGTAACAAGTGTGCAATAGTGGAGTATGTGAAGGAAGTGGGTGTAAAAACACTTTTTTAGATAAGAAAAAAATTGCTAATGATCCAAAATTCCGAAACGATCGAAATTTAAAGTAGCGGATGCCCGTACAATTCTGCATATGAAGGCTGTAGTATAAAAAATGTTAAATATTTATTTACATTATTAACCCTCTAAGCGTTTCGAAAGCAATTTTCTGCCCACTTGATGATGTGTTCAACCGATTGTGCACGTGTAGTGAAGTGATTTACATCTATATAAAAAATCATTTATTACAAGTACAATTGTTGTAGACATTTAATTAATTAATTTAAAGTTTCGGATGCAATTATTATCTCATAACACTTGTACATCCTTTTGAAGTCATAATCCATTATGAAGAAATTTACATGAGAAACGCTTAGAAGATTAAAGATGAGAAATATTAAAATTACAGTTTGATTATTAACTATTCTTTTAAAAAAATTAATGAACTTTAAGAGAGTTGTTTCTTGAAATGAATCAACATTTTATTTGATGTAAAGACCTATATGATCATTTATCAATACTATCACAGCTGTTAATTTTATTTAATTAATTATAAATTTAATTACAAATATAAATTTAATTATAGTTATAATTTAATTATAATTATAAAATTAGTTTAATTATAATTTATTATAAATTTTACATCTTATAATTTAAAATCGTAATTTTTTTTCTTTACACGTACCTGCACATAGCCGTAATTATACAAATTTTTTATCTTATAATTTGCAATTTTTGATACCGGAGTGACAACTTTAATACTGTTTTAAGCTGTATGAAAGCTAAAATTTCCTACTTTATTTGTTTTCAATGCCAAATTCCCATAGCCCAAATCAGTGATAATTAAAACAAAAAAAACAGAGCTTAAGCCAGGAGACGTTCCAGTGCATGCCTGCTAGGTTCTAATTTGTATAGAAACCAATGCACTAGTGGTTACAAGTCCAAACCCAAAATTGCGATTTAAGATTTTTTATTCTTTTAACACGCTTTATGCTGCAAATGAGTTGGAGAAGTAAGAAGTGTGCAATAGTGGAGTATGTGGAGGAAGAGGGTGTAAAAAACTTGTTTATAAGAAAAAAATTGCGAATGCTCCAAAATTCCGAAGTAGTGGATGCCCGTACAATTCTGCATATGAAGACTGTAGTATAAAAAATGTTAAATATTTATATACATTATTAACCCTCTAAGCATTTCGAAAGCAATTTTCTGCCCACTTCATCATGTGTTCAACCGATTGTGCACGTGTAGTGATTTATATCTATATAAAAAAATCGTTTATTACAAGTAGAATTGTTGTAGACATTTAATTAATTAATTTAAAGTTTCGGATGCAATTCTGATCTCATAACACTTGTACACCTGTTTGAAGACATAATCCATTGAGAAGAAATTTACATGAGAAACGCTTAGAGGGTTAAGGATGAGAAATATTAAAGTTACAGTTTGCTTATTAACTATTTCTTTGAAAAAAGTTTAATAAACTTTAAGAGAGTTGTTTCTTAAAAATAATCTACATTTTCTTTCATGTAAGGAACTATATGATCATTTATCAATATTATCACAACTGTCGATATTATCAGACTGTCAATTTTATTTAGTTAACTATAAATTTAATTACAAATATAAATTTAATTATAGCTATAATTTAATTATAATTATAAAATTAGTTTAATTATAATTTATTATAAATTTTACATCTCATAATTTAAAATTATAATTTCTTTTTCTTTATATGTATCTGCACATAGCCCTAATTATACAAATATTTTATCTTATAATTTGCAATTTTTAGAAACGAAGGGACAGATTTAATGCTGTTTTAAGCTGTATGAAAGCTAAGATTTTCTACTCTATTCATTTTAAATACCAAATTCCCATAGCCCAAATCAGTGGTAATTAAAACAAAAAAAACAGAGCCTGGGCCAAGACATGTTGTAGTGAATGCCTGCTAGGTGCTAATTTGTATAGAAACCAATGCACTAGTGGTTACAAGTCCAAACCCAAAATGGCGATTTAATTTTTTTTATTCTTTTAACACACTTTGTGCTGCAAATGAGTTAGAGAAGTAACAAGTGTGCAGTAGTGCAGTATGTGGAGGGAGTAGGTGTAAAAGCACTTTTTTAGATAAGAAAAAAATTGCTAATGCTCCAAAATTCTGAAATGATCGAAATTTAAAGTAGCGGATGCCCGTACAATTCTGAATATGAAGACTGTAGTATAAAAACTGTTAAATATTTATTTACATTATTAACCCTCTAAGCGTTACGAAAGCAATTTTCTGCCCACTTGATGATGTGTTCAACCGATTGTGCACTTGTAGTGAAGTGATTTAGATCTATATAAAAAATCGTTTATTACAAGGACAATTGTTGTAGACATTTAATTAATTAATTTAAAGTTTCAGATGCAATTCTGATCTCATAACGCTTGTACACCTGGTTGAAGACATAATCCATTGGGAAGAAATTTACATGAGAAACGCTTAGAGGATTAAAGATGAGAAATATTAAAATTACAATTTGATTATTAACTATTCTTTTGAAAAAAATTAATTAACTTTAAGAGAGTTGTGTTTTGAAAACGATTAACATTTTCTTTGATGTGAGGAACTATATGGTCATTTATTAATACCTCAACAACAAAATGAAATTAATTTTATGTCAGTAAAAAGTTTAACTGAGAAAAGAAAGTATATAAAATTAATTAATACTGATAAGGAAAATATGCAAATATAACTTTGTTTTATTTTAGAGATATGTTATGTTATCAATTTGAAAACTAATAATTTACAATGAAAGTTTAAAACGAATAAAATAGTCTGCAGCTTAGAGAAAAAATATAGAATGTACATAATTAACTTTCTGGATTCCAAAATAAGAAAGTTACGGACAGAATTTTTACTTTACCTAATAATTATAAATTTAGTCAGTAAATTTATTACTCACATTGACATTTTAATGTGAATGTAAAAGCATTTTAAAATAAGTTAGATGCGTAAAGGCATAACATTTAGAGTAGAATAACAAACGAGTTGTAAGGAATAAATTAATTTTTTAACCTTTTATGTCAAATAAAACAAAAAAGAAATTCTGAAATCCATTATCCGTAGTAGACGCTTCTAAATTAACTTTAATTAAAAGGAAAAAGCTAAGAAATAAAAGAATTGTAATTTGTTAAGTAAATGATGATGCTCTCCAGAGAAACGAAAACGAAAATCTAATCAATTATCCTTTGGAATGAGAAAAAAAATCTTTAGTGAATTTAGCTTTCTAGGTAATAAATACCTGTATATTGATGAATTTAATAGCAAAGACTTTGAATTTTTCTTCCTACAAAGTTTACAGAGAAAAAATATCGCTCCTTACATAGAATTCGAGCTGTTTGGAAGTAATATTTTTTTTACTTTTATGGAGTCTAGTACATTTTAACTGATGTCAAACCCAACAAAATCAATATAAATCTAATATTTCTATATCTTCTAACCATTTCTGTAAGAAAAGAAATTTTTACAAAATGTAGAGGTTTTATACATAAATAATATATATTATTTTATGCCTTTATTCATCTGATACCAAAGTTTTATTAATTTAGCTAAAATATTTTAAAACATTAAAGCTTTAATGCTTTTATATGCAGTTATCTGTTTTACCTTTATCGTTATCTGATGTACCTTTTTAATGGTAAAAATCAAAGGTAGATTTTTATAGTAATGGTAGTAAATGCTTTTCAAACTCAGATTTATTTAAGAAAATAAACTCAATTAGATTATTGAATAAATTGTTTTACTTTTAATCTTTTTGTAGTAAATAATCTTACCAATAGAAGCCCAGTGGTGTTGGAGTATCTCCCACGACTCAGGTCTAAGGTTCGATCCCCGGACTGGGCAAGGTTGACTCAGCCATTCATCCCTTTAGTGGGTAGACAAACTGAGAATCAAGCATTCTTGAGAACTAAACATTGGGGTTCCGCGTAAGGTTGACCACCTAACCGGAACATATACTTCGCACCCCAAGGCCCTTAGTCTCGGAAACGGAGATTAACACCGTAGGCCCTGGCCTCCTAGGGGGTGTTGCGCCTAGAAGTAATCTTACCAATATCCACTAGATTCTATTCGAAGGTAGGTAATTTTAAGCGTCGTATATTTTTACATTGTATAACATAATATTTTTAGACAATATTTATAATATTTTTATAATATTTTTGCAAATATTACAACTTAAAAAATAATTTTATTAAATCAATATGAAGGATTCAAAGAAACTAAGGATTATGTGCAGAAGAAATTGCACTCCGAATAATGTCTTCTCTTCTTCATCCATAAACTTAAATATTAAAACTATGTTATGAGATCAAGACGTTTGTCTTTTCTTTGTTATGTCAAACTATTAGTCATAAATGGAAAGAAATATGAATGAGTTATGATATTATGAGTGGTGATGAATAGCTATACAGTAATATTTAAAGATATTGCTTTGATTGTAAGAATATTTAAATACGGCCTTTAAAAAGGTTAACGTTACTATTTTATTCTTAAAAATATAAAGGATTTATTATTGCTTGAAAATAAATCAATACACCACTTAAATTATGGCTAATCATGCTATATGAGTCATAACGCTTTTAATTAGAACAAAGTTTATGAATCGACTTTTTAAAATTTTAATACAGAATTTATGTTATTTTTCATAAATAATATATATTGATGCAAACTTCACAGCTGGGTTCGGGGATTGAATGGATTTTAAGTAAGAGAGCACGAAGATAATTAATTATTGACAGTCAGTTGGAAAATACAATGTCAGGCATCAAGGTTACGGTACTGTGCACTCGTACCAAACTTACAAACAACTCGAGTAGAATGCCGTCGCCTGAAGTACCTCTTTCCACATAAAACAACACGGAAACACAGTAAAACACAGCATATAGTGCGTGCTATGCACACCGAGAAATCCACTTAAAGACTCCCTCCGTTTGGGACTCGGCTTGCCTTATATAAGCCCAAAGAAACTGCTAGAACATTCCAGATTAGACCAGAAACCGAAACCGGAAGTTTTCAAATATCGCCACATTTGGCAACGTTTTGCGACACTGGGCGATATTTGGCAACGAACTCGGCAACAAAAATAAGCTGCCAACTAGCCGATATCTCTCCAATTTGGCGAGATACCCATACAGTCCCATGTTAAATACAAGGTTCACTAAGAAATTTGTAACAATATTATTTAACACATCATTTGAAAGATATTTAGCATTGATTTAATCGTTGTTTTTGAAAGAGAAAACTGTTACTGAATTTTAAGGTATTGAACGGGTCTGATCGAAGTCCGTTGTCAATTGTGCTTGGCGTATGGTCCGAATATGATGAGCAAGCACATAACTCATAAGTATTAAATGCAAAACCAAAGAAAGTAAGGAACAAATAGGACGTTTTGTTTCTTTGTTGCTGAAAGAACACTCAGTACTGAGTGGTCTCACATTGAGAATGTTGGTCGCTCAAAACAACCACACATCTGTCTGCTTACATTCTCTGTTTATTTGTGTCTTACTTACGTTGGTTTTGCTTCTTTTAAAGGTTTTTGAATGTACAATCGGTAGTACTGCTCGAAATCCATCGTCAATTGGGTTTAGTGTATAAGCAAGCACATGGTTCATATAGTATTAAATGGAAAGACAACGTAAGTAGAACACGAATAAAAGTCCACAGTCCGCTGTTTTGTTGCTGAAGGAGCATTCAGTAATGAGTACTCTCGCAATCAAAATGTTGCTCGCTGTTAGCAACAAAACAGCTATCTGCGTACTTTCTCTCTATAATTGGTTTATCTTTTGGGTAAGGGAGTTTCATAGATTGGGTAACAGAGTTTTTCATTTGGTACATACGTTTTACATTGTACAAAAAAATATTCTAATTAAAATGACATTATTAAATAATTTTTTAAGAAAGAATTTTACTTAAAAGCTTATAGAAGACTTGTTTTAAAAGAAGAAGAACATTTTACTCCAAAATCAAAATAATGTTACTAGACTGAAGGTTTAATTTTTCGAATAGTACTGTCACCTTAACCACTTCTCCAGCGTCACCCCGAATCCAATGCGAGCAACACAAATGTGCAAAATTTGTAATGCACGAATTGACATCATGCTGGAGAAAAATTGAAGCTTTGTTACCATAAAGAGAAAACTCAGATAATTTTCAAAACTATTCCATTAGTTTTTACATGTATGTCATATATTAAATGTAATAAATATACCATTCATTTAAAATTTTGTTTTTTACAAAATCAGCATTTTGCAATATTTTCACTGATATTTTCCTGTTAATTAAGCTGGGGAAAATTCTATTTTTGATGTATTTTTCTGAAATATATACTACAGTTAAGGGATTTAGACCAATTATGAACATCCATGGAGGATATAAACCCGAACACTCCAATAGCGAAAATTACTTACCATTTCACCATCTTCTGTAGTATATTCATAGAAATAAGCGGGAAACGTAGAACATAAAAATAAAACGAAAACTAGTCATTGAAACTTTTCTTGATTAATATTTTCCTTTCATGCTTAGGAATTCATTTTGTTCTACAAAATTATCAGAGTCAAAAAATATACCAAGAAATAAGCCTGAAAATTAGTAAAATTTATTAGTTCTTTTTCATCGAGAAATACTTATTTTGGCTATACAGGTTTGAGAACAAGTTTGATTATGTGAACTTTCCTATTAAGTACCAACCTAACCTTAATATTTTCCAATCACAAAGGTAAATATGAAAAACTTATATAAAAAAATTACAAACAAGAAACAAATATTTACTTGTTTTAAAATACGTACATATAATGGCATAGTACATAACATACAATAAGTATGTAATGCAAAATATTTACAACTTAATTTACTTGGAAATAATATTTATTATTTTTTTTAATCTAAGACTTTTTCAGTGCTATAACCAGATTTATTATATTTTTCAGTGGTTTTTTGGAATTTATTTCCTAGTATATACTTCTCCGAATTTTCTTATAAGGTATTTTTTATAGAAAGAAGGAACTAAATTAAATTTATTGACGAAGTGGAGGAAAATCAATATTTTCTGGGAAATCTTTTCGTGTGTGTGGTTATTAGACATTCCTTGAAAATAACTTAAAATTTTTATCTTTTCTCTGATGTGGTGAAATCTTTTCTGTAAAATTCAATCATTACTATCAGTACCGTTTTGACTATGTAATTTCAAACTATAGATTGATTTTTAAAAGGCTTAGCCCATCAATACCTAGCGTTGTTAGAAACTAATAGACATAATTTGTACATATTTTGTTTGCTTGGAATGAATTTTACTTTTCACTAAAGGTAGATCTCAATAATATAATGAATCTACAAAAGTTTAGAGAATGTACTATTATTTATAATTTTGGTATTTGAATCGACATTTTATGTTTCCTCAAGCCTTGCATATGAAATTACTCTTTCAGCAGGTACATTTACTAAAATCATGACAAATAGCTTTATTTACGAGGGTTGGAACTTTAATAGTGACAACACTGCTGTTGTGAAGACTCCCCTTTGTTCCGAGCACTCTCCAAAACCAGCTGATCGGAAAATCACCCCCCTGTTTCGAACCGTCGAGAATAGCATGGCGACACAGTGTCTGGGATGTTGACAGTACGTTTGAATAGGCGTCACACCCATGATAGGTGGCGGTAATAACACGAGAGGATTGCACCCAGTTTCGACAATCGGAACAGCCAACGAATAAGGATTCAGCTAAAAAATCTAACTGTAACTTTAGCTGGAGTTCTCAAATAACTGGGATCTTAACTGACCCACAAAACAGTTGGTGGGACTGTAACTGACCCTCAGGTATAAAAAGTCTACAATTTTGCGACTCAGGGCTCTTAGACATTTTTTACGGGGGTGCTTGAACTCGTGGAGGCGTTCGCGTTTTTTACCGGAGCTAATTTTCTAGTTCGCGAGATTCGTAAAGTCCACTCATATAGAGAGCGGCAGAGTCTCTGATACCGAACGGGGGATAAATTGGGTTTGATTGTACCCTGAAAAGCCTCCCCACTTGTACGAGATTATTAAATCTATTTTTTCTTTCGACTGTGATCGTCGTCAGGAAGTTATACAGGCAACCATCCTTTGCAGTTCTACATGATTTGGGAATTAACATCCCCTTGTAAATAGCCGTAGTTAATCAAGAATAAAAGTGAATTTCCAATTATATCTTGACTGTGATCCATTCTTCACGTTACTTCTCACTCGAGAATATTGAAGTTGTCACACTGTAAAAACGCTACGCGACAAAACTAAAGAATGTCGTTCTTACCTGTCAGCAAAAAACTCGTCCTTTCTACGTCATACAAATGCGGAGGGACGTGAAGAACTTATCCTTGTATTAGCTTGTTGTCTAAAGTAAGTGTTGTTAGGACGTTTTCAAAACAAGGACAACGAAAAGGGGTAAAATTTCAATGTGCCAGACATCGTATGTCACGAGAATGTCATCTAGGACTTCAAGAGGCTTGCGGAGAATCTGCATTGCTTACAGAACTGTAGAAAGATGTGTAAAAGCTATCAATGAAGAACACCAAAATGTGGCAGGTCGTCCTAGTGTCAGCGATGCAGAAGTGCATGCTGTTGCCGCACAAATGGACAGTGATCGATGCCAAACAATTTGTGAGCTGGTCAAAAGACAGAATTTGAGCATACGACAGTGCTGCACATTCTGATCGAACTCCTGAGCATGAGAAAAATTCCACACTTTTTTGCAGAACGCCCCTATCATTCTGTGTGACAATGCTCGGCCCCACACAGTTCAAGCTGTGACTGATTTGTTCGATCGATGGTCCTGGGAAGTTCTTTACCATCCAACATACTCCCCAGATCAAAACCCTCTGATTTTATTCGTATGATGAAGGAACCACTTCGTGGCATTCGCTTCAGAACTGTTCCAGAGATTTTTGCGGCAATAGACCGGTCCACTCGAACTATCAACCTCTCAGCAGTCCAATAACTTAGATTGAAGATAGTGACCAATGTATATTCTACAATAATGGCTCTCCTTTAAAGGGTTAAGGTTTAAATAATATACTCCTATTTAAACCGCTTTTTTAAACAGACTAGCAAGAAAAGACTGAGACGAGTGGCGTTTGACATGATGCTTTATTTATGATCAAGCTTTATTTTTTTACAGTACTGTGCTTGCACATAAACAAAAAATACCTTCTCACGCAGTTTTTTTCTTGTAAATGACTTTCTCTGATGTCTAAATAACAGCTTATTACTAGAAAGAAAAAGTTGTGCTTTTCACAAATTGTTTAGATTTCATATTTATTTTACTCTGAGCAGTCCACAATAAATTAGGTTTAAGGTTATCATCAATGTATATTCTACAATAATGGCTCTCCTTTAAAGGGTTAAGGTTTAAATAATATACTCCTATTTAAACCGCTTTTTTAAACAGACTAGCAAGAAAAGACTGTACCATTCATAATTTATTCTGTGCAGTGCACAATAGCATAGATTTAAGATAGTAATCTATATGTATTCGAGAATAATAACTCGGCCATTAATAGGTTATTCTTAAAATAATATGCTTCTACACTCACAACTTTTTAGACGGATTAACGAAAAAACTGTGCTATTCACAAATTGTTCAAGTTTATTTTTTTTTACTTTGAGAGTCCACGATATCTTATATTTAAGATAAACATCAACCTGCATTCAACAATAATGACTCGGACATTAATCGGTTATCTTGAAATAATCTACTTTTAGATCTACAGCTTTTTAGGACTAACAAGAAAAGACTGTACCATTCAAAAATTGCTTAAATTTCATATTTGTTTCATTCTGTACGGTCCCCAATAACATAGATTTAAGATAATCATCTATATGTATTCGAGAATAATAACTCGGCCATTAAAAGGTTATTCTTAAAATAATATTCTTCAACATTCACAACTTTTTAGACGAACTAGCGAAAAAAGCTGTGATATTCTCAAATTGTTCAAATTTCATTTTTTTTACGCTAAGAGTCCACGATAACTTAGATTTAAGATAAACATCCATACGCATTCGGCAGTATTGACTTGGACATTAATCGATTAGTCTTAAATAATCTACTTTTAGATCTACAGCTTTTTAGGACTAACAAGAAAAGACTGTATCATTCACAAATTGCTTAAATTTCATATTTGTTTCATTCTGTGCAGTCCGCAATAGCATAGATTTAAGATAATCATCTATGTTTTTCTCAAGTATAATAACTTTGCCATTAATAGGTTATTCTTAAAATAATATGTTTCTATATTCACAACTATTTAGACGAACTAACGAAAAAAGCTGTGCTATTCACAAATTGTTCAAATTTCATATTTTTTTTTTTTGTACTTTGAGAGTCCTCGATAACTTAGATTTTAGATAAACAACAACAATAATGATTCAGACATTAATGGGTTAGTCTTGAAATAATCTACTTTTTTATATATAGCTTTTTAGAAGAACTAAAAAGAAAAGATTTCTATTCCCCAAATTGTTTAAATTTCATAATTGTTTTACTCTGTTCAGTCCACAATAACTTAGATTCAGGATAGTCACCAATACGTAAGCTACAATACTGAATCGGTCATTAATAGGTTAATCTTAAAATAATATGATTCTATATACATAGCTTTTTAGACGGACTATGTATTTGTTCCCGAGCGATTTCAAAATTTTCTATAATAAATAACAGATATTTCCCACTTTATAAAATATGTAAACCTTTTACCACTAAAATGCAAAAAGGAAATAAATAGCTTCCTCTACTACAGTAATGTTTTTCTATATATCACTAATATTGCTATTTCTACATTCCTTCTCAAAATATTATAGGCTGTATAGAACAGGTGCTTCTTCCGTTATTATTTTGAACTTTTAGTAAACATTTAAAGGGATTTTTCCATACTTTAAAGCCGTACATTTGAACTAAATTTAAAAATTATAAGAATATGACATGCTTATGTAAGTCCGTCTAGTCTCTTTACTAATTTCGAATTGTCTGTTGTAAGTAAATTGACATCATTCTCATGACCACATTATAAACTTCACATGATATAAGTTCTGAGTCTACTTTAATTTAAATATGTATAAAACATGCTAATCGTTTTATTAAAAAATAAAACAGCAAATTAGTTTTTCTACTCTTACCTTACCCAAACTGCTATAGTATTGATTATTTTCCCTCTAAAATATTTTAACTATATTTTACAAAGTTCACTCTACACAATGTACATTATTCGTTACAGTGTATTTGGTCTAATTTATTCCTTATAAATGAGACTGGTATGTTATAATAATGACAGCTATGCTAGCTAATGTAAGTATTAAACTGTTGGAATATAACATTCCTGAACGCAACCCATATCTTCGGTTATATCCAAATAGATTGCTTACTAATTTCTCCAATCGAGATAAGCAGGTTCCTATGATTGTAATGTATTATTACTATCATCCAATTTATTAACAATAACCATGACATTTCTAATCATCAACAAGTATATATATATTAGTTTAGCAATTTGCATCACATGAAATTTTGGGATATGCTACTTATAAGTGTATATATGTGCTAAACTGTGAGAATATAACATTCCTGCACTCCACCCATATCTTCGATTATATCCAATAGATTGTTGACTAATTGGTGCAGTCGAGATAACCATGTTTGTACTATTCTATCATCGCATTCATTAATAATAATCATGACATTCCCAATAATCAATAAGTATGTATATTTGTTTAACAATTTGAATCCTATGAAATTTTGTAATAGAAAACTGATAAAAAATATTTTGCAAGGTTTTCAAAAATGACAATTCCAAATCTATTCTAGTCTTGGATAATCCATGTCATTTATATGTAGCAGCCATCTCATATTAAGAATTTTCTATCATTGTTAGTTGAACTCTTTATTACTTTAATGGTAGACAGTCTAAAAGGCATTTTTCAAATAACTATATATAGAAATATCCTATGATCTACTTTAAAACATAAAATATGTATGAATGCTTGGTAATTTCTACGACTCTTAATCGTTCATTTGTCCTACATATATAGCCCTGGGTATTTTTTACATAAATATACAGAAATATCCTATGAGCTACTTTAATCATTCATCTGTCCTAGATATATCATCCTTGGTATTTTCCACATCAATATATAGAAATATCCTACGAGCTACTTTAAAACGTAAAATTGTAAAATATGTATGAATGCTTTTGGTAATTTCTACTACTCTTTATCGTTCATCAGTGCTAGATATATCGTCCTAGGTATTTTCCACATAAATATATAGATATATCCTATGAACTATTTTAAAACGTAAAATAGTAAAGTATGTATGAATGATTTTGGTAATTCGTACTTTTCTTAATCGTTCATCAATCCTAGATATGTCGTCTTAGGTGTTTTCCACATAAATATATAAAAATATCCTACGATCTACTTCGAAACGAAAATATGTATGAATACTTTTGGTAATTTCTATGACTCTTAATCGTGCATCCGTCCTAGATATATTGTCTTAGGTATTTTCCACATAAATATATAAAAATATCCTACGATCTACTTCGAAATGAAAATATGTATGAATGCTTTTGATAATTTCTGCGACTCTTAATTATTGTTTATCTGTCCTAGATATATCATCCTAGGTATTTCCACATAAATATATAGAAATATCCTACGATCTACTTTAAAACGTAAAATATGTGTGAATGCTTTTGGTAATTTCTACGACTCTTAACCGTTCATCGGTCCTAGATATAATCGTCCTAGATGACTGAATGATGGCATTTATGTAATTATGTGGTACCAAATTCCTCTAAAGCTTCTATACAGGGAATTTTCTTTAATTTTCAAAAAAAATACTTGCTTTTTTAAGGTAGTATCTAGAACATTCATATTTCATGTGAGATTTTCAAAAACATCTTTTCTTAACACTAAATAATTTAACTAACGTTTCTCGTGTATCTTTCTTTTTAATTTCTTTTATTTATAAAAATTAATTTTTTAAATGAAATTAGAATATTTAAATTAAGTCTAGATGATTGGCTCTTTCATTTTCCCAATCGAGAGTTGGCAGTTGTAAAAATTACTTCTGTCCTAATTTTTTTCTTTATTTGAATAAGCAATGATGACAAAGCTTTACTTTTAAAAAAATTTTGCTAAAGATTATATTTGGAAACTGAGCATATATATATATATATATATATATATATATATATATATATATATATATATATAGAGAGAGAGAGAGAGAGATAAATAGATAGATAGATATCTTAGACACCCTGAAAGTGTCGTAATTACCACAACCAAAAGACTCGATTTTTTTATATTTTGAAACTAACAAACCTGAGGCTTAAACCATTTTTTTTTAATTTAAGAACTGTCCTGCTGCAACTTTTCCACATATTCAATTTTATATTTTATCTACTTTAAAAGAATGTATCTCCTTTTGACTCATAATATATTTTAAATATAGATATATTAATTTTATATCTATTTTTAAATATAGATATAAAATTAATATTTCATTAAGTTTTAAAAAATTTTATAACTGTTATGACTCTTTTTGAATGGTAATATCGCAAAATATACCAATGTTCAACTATCCAATTTAAACTTTTTAATGCGTTAATTCAGCATTTTTATAAACCCAAAGTTACCTAATATCACCTCATTTATAGCATATATTTTCATTCAGTTAAGTGACAATGAATATTTCTTACTAAACCTTTAAATTCGGATTAGAATATGATTCATTATATTAAAATAGCATAATGTATATTTAAATTTACTCAAAGTTGTAAAGAAAGTTAAAAATTTCCAATCTTATACGTTACTTCTGTTAACGTAATTCAGGCTCTTCATTATTATTTTTAGTAAATTGAAAGAAATGATTTAGTCAAATAAATATTCGAATACTATTAAGGGGGTCATACGATTGTTAAATGGATAAAATATTCGGTATTTCAGAAAAATAATATATGTAAAGATGAATTCAAGTCTGAACATTTAAAAACAATCTGAACATTTAAAAAAATTCCAATATTGAGAGTAGTTATGAATAAAAACGTGTTAGCTGTTTACTATTAACAAATTGAAACTTATAAAACTTAACCTCGATTTTTTTCATGTAACTCGCATGTTATCTCAAAAACTTTTTAATATTATTTCATTAAATTTTTACAGGCTGTATATAATATAATTTTCATCTGATTAAACCTAAATTTTCTTGTATATTTCCCAAGATATGTGGCTGTGTTTTTTCGCAATGATATTTTTTTTATTTTTAAGGGAAAGATTCACTTTTTTCAAATATTTTTTAAAATATACATTTATTTTAAACACATACAATTAAGATGTAAGTTACTTTCAGATATTGTAGTATGTTTTAAAACAATAAGTTTGTCTTAAACTTAATTATATTTTTTAGTAATCATGCGCGTTAGTCTTGATATCATTTTTTTAACAAAGTATCTCTTATTTAAAACTCTCTACAAAAAATATTTTTTGTGTCAAAAAGGAATGAGATATGTGGGCAGAGATGATAACTTCTTCTATATGAAAAGCATTATGTTAGTAAAGCTGATAATTTTCAAGGAATGAGAAGTCGAAAATGATAATTATTTTATATTTTTTCGTCTTTTAAGAGTCTTATTAAATCTGACACTAATGAATATTATGTAATATACAGTCGAACTTCGATAACTCGATTTCTTGAGTCAGAATAAATGATACAGTCTACTAAATTTCTTGAGTTTTAATAAACCTTTTAAACCCATTCTTCCCTTGTTGTTTACATAGGATATTAAAAAACTGAAATGCGTACAACTATAGTATTATGGCACATATCAAACCATTTAAAACCATGTCTACCCATCTTAAGTACCAGTTGAGAGGAATAGTAGGTAACTTCGATAACTCGAACTTCAGATAAGTCGAATATTTTGGGGGGGGGGGACTTCGAGTTATTGAAGTTCGACTGTATTTTAGTATTATACCTATTATTAATTTATCCAATGTTACGCCAAGTAAAATAAAATCTTTCAGTTAAAAGTTTACCTTCCTTATGAATTTTGGTATTAAAATACATTTTTTTAAATGTTATTATTAATATATTAATTAAAAGAAATTAATAAAACATTGCTCTATTAATATTTTTGTTAGTTGAATAAAGATGCATTCAAAACTTCAATGTATATATATATATATATATATATATATATATATATATATATATATAATATATATATATATATATATATATATATATATATATATATATATATATAGTGTAATCAAAATGCTATCTCGATATGTTAATAAAGTACATTATTATTTCATTTTTATTATTTGATAGATTTTCTTTTGTTAGCTATGTGTTTTAACAGTATAAAAATTATTCTTATAATAAATTAGTATCACAGATAATATGATTTCATATAAACTTCATTGTAATTAAGGTTTTCCAAAATCTTATTGTATGAAAATTAAAATAGTTCATGAAACAACTAAAGTGTAATTATCTGAAAATTAAATTGTGTAGTTAATTCTAAATTTCTCATATATACTGAGTGCATACATTCCAATTTTTTTAAATATATATATATATATATATATATATATATATATATATATATATATTAAATATATACAAATTTAAGATTTAAGTTATATTCAGACATTGTGTTATGTTTTAAAACAATAATTTTGTTTTAAGCTTAATTATATTTTTAGTAATCATGCGCGTTGGTCTTGATATCATTTTTGTTAACAAAGTATCTCTTAAATTAAACTCTCTATCAAAAATATTTTTTGTGTCAAAAAGGAATGAGATATGTGTGCAGAGCTTATAACGTCTTCTAACTATATGAAAAGCATTATGTTAGTAAAGCTGATAATTTTCAAGTCGAAAATGCAAATTATTTTATATTTTTTTGTCTTTTAAGAGTCGTATTAAATCTGAGATTAATGAATATTATGTAATATACAGTAGAACTTCGATAACTCGATTTCTTGAGTCGGCTGAATAAATGATACAGTCGACTAAATTTCTTGAGTTTTAATAAACCTTTTAAACCCATTCTTCCCTTGTTGTTTACATAGAATATTAAAAAATTGAAATGAGTACAACTATAGTATTATAGCACATATCAAACCATTTAAAACCATGTCGACCCATCTTAAGTGCCAGTTGAGAGGAATGGTAGGTAACTTCGATAACTCGAACTTCAGATAAGTCGAATATTTTTGGGGGTCCCCTGGGACTTCGAGTTATTGAAGTTCGACTGTATTTTAGTATTATACCTATTATTAATTTATCCAATGTTACGCAAAGTAAAATAAAATCTTTCAGTTAAAAGTTTACCTTCCATATGAATTTTGGTATTAAAATACATTTTTTATAAATGTTATTATTAATATATTAATTAAAAGAAATTAATAAAACATTGCTCTATTAATATTTTTGTTAGTTGAATAAAGATGCATTCAAAATTTTCAATTTATATATATATATATATATATATATATATATATATATATATATATATATATATATATATATATATATATATATATATATATATATATATATATATATATATATATATATATATATATATATATATATATATATATATATATATATAATTATAATCAAAATACTATCTAGATATGTTAATAAAGTACACTATTATTTCATTTTTATTATTTGGTAGATTTTCTTGTGTTAGCTATGTGTTATAACAGTGTAAAAATTATTCTTATAGTAAATTAAGATCATATAGATAATAAGATTTCATATAGATTTCATTGTAATTAAGATTTTCCAAAATGTTATTGTTTGAAAACTAAAATAATTCTTGAAACAATTTAAATATAACTATTTGAAAATCAAATTGTATATTTTAATTCGAAATTTCTCATATATACTGTGTACATGCATTCCAAATTTAAGTCAAAACTTTTAAGTTTAAATGTTTAATAAAGAAGCTTAAATTTAATATCACTTTAATTAAATTTCTTTGAAGATACATTTATTCAATTTGCAGTAATATGTTTAATTCTGTGTTTTCTTTTACTCCAACAAAGTTTAATTTTTGCACAAATTATACAATTAGCAATTCCTTAAACAGTTTTTTTTCTTTATACACAATTAAATTTCCATAAGAATTCCCTTTTGGAATTTTTTATTGTTAATTTAAATAATACAATTGTATTTAAACTTTAGGGAAAATTTACCCTAGAAACAATAGGATTGATTCTTCTTTGTGTTATTTAATTACTGAAGATAATTACCCAGAAATGTTTTCAATCGAAACAAATGAGAGAATCGTAAAGGTATTACTTAATTATACACTGCATATTAATTATATACTATATACATATATGTATATATATATATATATATATATATATATATATATATATATATATATATATATATATATATATATATTACGGTATTTATTTTTTATGTAGGATATTTATAAAAAGTGATATATTTTAATGTCTCGTAATTCATAAAATAATACAAATAAATTTAAATCAATAATATCAATAGTTAGATAGATTCAAGAAGATTTATAGATTTTTATCGATAATTTTTTTAAGTCTGCGTCCTTTGTCTTACGGAGAATATGAAGATGGCAGCAGTTTATGCTCCGAGTATGAGCAAACATACTTGCATCTGCAGCGGCTATTACGATCTGACATATTTCGAGGCCTAATAGTTCATAAAATAATTATCAATTATTAAATAATGAAATTATATTTGTTATTTAATAATTATTCGATATTTTAGGAATGATTAAACGTCAAAATGTGTCAGAATTTTAACAGACTCTTTGTAATTATCTTATGTTATACAGTAAACATAATAGTGAATTGTGACTATACGGGCATATGCAGGCTTTTGATGTCTGGCAAATTTTGATGCTTAATAATTTATAAAATGGATAATAAGAATTAAAAATTATTTTTAATATTTAATCCTTATTTGCTAGTTATATATTATTAAACATCCAAATGTGTCAGAACTTTTATAGACACTTTGTAATTATCTTATATTCATACAGTAAACATAATAGTGAACCGTGACCATACCGGTAACTGCAGCGGCTCTTGCAGTATGGCATATTTTGATGCTTAATAATTCATAAAATAGATAATTAGTAATGAAAATCATTTTTAATCTTTAACCCTGATTTGCTATTTTATATAATATTCAACATCCAAATGTGTCAGCACTTTTATAGACACTTTTTAATTATTTTATGTTCATACATAAGATAATTACATACTCTGTAATTATGTTTTATTAAGATGGGAATAAATAAGTGTTTTAAGAATTATTCTCTGACTCTTCATACCTCAGGAATATGCCTGACATATATATGTTTACACATGTACATAGACATATGTACACATACATACATGTATGTATATATATAAAAGGGGGAGATTAAAAAATATAAGCGAAGATAAAAGTAGGATAATAAGTCTACTGGAGTTAGTAGGATGACCAGAAATACCAATTAAGAGAAAGGCTGTCTGTTACTGTAGTACACATGTATACATATATAAGATGTATACTTTTGAAAATATTGAAATTTTACTTTAGGGGAATAAACCATTCGGCAAGAAGCAGCATTAAAATTAGGATCATAGATATCTGTATGTATGTCACAGTAAAAAAATTAAACTTTTGAAGAATAACAAGAACTACTTAAGTAACTTAAATTATCTATATCCATCCTAAACAAAAACAACGTCGTGAACAACATAAAAAATAATTTTATGCCAAGATTGCAGATATCCCCTTTTTAAATCAAATGCTTAATAAGCGACGAATTATGTAGTAGGTAAATATCAAAAGGGCATAAAATCTGAAGTAGGTGCATGTTTACCATTAAACTGCTTAAACGGTGTTGAGTTGTTTTCTTGGTATGTCAAAAAAACAATTATGTAGATGACATCAACCAAGGTGGAACCATTGAGAAGTTCAAAAAAGATTTAAGTTTCCTAGAACAATGAAGTTCCAAATTAGATAGCTGTATAAATAATGGTTATAATCATAAACATGGAAGAGAACAACAAGTACATCATTCAACAAGTGATAAGTAACATCCAGCAGACAACTGGAAGAATCACATAACACATACAACAGCATGGTGTAAGACATGGTGCACTCAAATCATCAAATGTGCTCCAATTTTAAGTTCACGTTAGCATTCAGATTGCACCACTCTTCTTAAGATAGGCAAATTTAAATTATATTTGGCAGACACTTTTGCCGATGGATCTTCTAATACACGTGCAAGCATGAAATAAATGTTGAAAACAAACATGGTGGACATATTTTCAGATATAGAAGATCTCGAAGTTTCGAAGTTTTTCAAATGTTGGAAATAACAGAAAGCGGGAAGAAAAGATTTGTTCATCCAAATAGAACAAATGATTTGGGTTGTGTGGATGATATGGAATTTCGGTCGTGGTAGCGTTTTAATAAATTTACAGCTGAATCATTAATTCGAATGCTAGATGATATGATTTCAGCTCCTTCGGAAAAGATTAATGTTCTATCTTCTGCTAAAAAATTTTTGTTAGCATCAAGGTATTTTGCTACTGGATCTTTCCAGATTTTTCAGAAAATATTCTGCCTCGTTTCAACAAAATTCTTCCTTTTATATTCTTCCATTCTTATTTCGTGAGCAAATATTAGTAAAATTACAGATTCTTGACCAAATTTATAATTTCCTCAAACGATATTTATGTCTGGTTGAGTAAATATGTAAATCAACTTACCATTAGAACTATCCCCGGAGAATCTCGTTTATTGACCATCGCTTATATATTTGCAATAATTAATCTATAGATAAGGGAATCCACTCATGGTGCATATGACAGCAGTTTCAGTCACAGTTAACAGCATGTGATCGCTGATCTACCGATTCCCTAATCCGCTCTTTAATCCTGGATACCCTGATTGGGGTGAATATGGCCCATACTGATTCTTCTCTAACCAGTGATTAAACCCTAAAGAGAACCCGATATTAACAAGAGTCAAAATTTTCAAGATATTAATTATTTAACAAGCAGATAATAAACCATATAAAGGAGAACGTAAAATCTATTTTTATTAATAGATTTAATGAATAATGATTAAAATAATTCGTTTTGAATTTACATTTTATTACATATCAATGATTAAACGCCGTATAAGCCCCAATGTTATCAAAATATGAAAATTTGAAGTTTTAAATTATTCATCAAACAATTGATAAATCTTATAAATTAAAGAATAAAATCAATTTTTTCATCGGACTAATACATTTTTGGATGTCGGATTACCCGGAATTGTTAACGGGTAACTGGTCAATTACATCAATAATAAGTCATTTGCGAAATAAATATATTTTTACAAGCTCGAAGACCCGGAGGTAAATATTACCAAAGTCAACAAAAGTGAAAACGATAATTTGTTTCCCTAGGTACAAATAAATAAGAAAAAATGATATGACTAGCGATGTCTGTGTGTACATACAAAGACTGTGTACGGTAAACGGAGACATATAATTTTAAGCAAAGATAATGAAAATAACTCTAATCTTGCCATTTTCAGACCGTCAGAGAATTATGTGTCACTAATGAAATACATGTCTTTTTTATAACTTGAAATCTAGCAAACATTTTCATAGTGAATAAAAATATAAATTATATATTTTCCTTCCTGCAAATATAAGAAGTATTATAAGTAAAACTGTAATGTAATATACAGCAATGAGTGTAAGCGTGGGAAAAAAGAATAAAGTATTATGAATTTGTGTCACTGATTTTCTTCAAAATCAAATTGTTAATTTTCAAGGCAAAACTGTCTTAGAAAGTAATCATTGCTATGTCATTAAAAGGAAAAACATAAATTGTTATTCCAAACATTCCATCAAAATACTGATTTTGATACCCAAAAAGAATACTGCAAATTTAATGACACGGTATGATATAAACGTGATATTCGAAAAAAAAAACGGAGAAAAACTTTCAGTATTTCTGAAAAAGTAATTATAAGTTTATGTTGATATATACTTTTAGACTAGTTTAATAATTAGAACTTTGATAAGATGTTATGTATTCCTATAACTAAATAAATGGGGAATATCAAAATAATTTATTTTTATTTATTTTTTTTCGTTTTACTTCCGTTTTCACCAATTTTTTTTAAAATTCGCATTTTATCGATATTTATTATGGAAGCAGTTTTTAAATATGCTAAGGAATTTGAGTAGAAAAAAAACATAATATTATACTAAATTATACAACATACTAAATTAAACTAAATTATACTACATAAAGCAATTAATCAATAATTAATAAATCTATTGTAACGGCGTGATTTAGTGGTGTGTCGACATCAAAGAACTTTGCTTTGAGAGGTGGACTTCGCTTGTGTGAATACAAAGAGATTGTTTTCCCCGGCACCACGATTACTAGACTGTCGTGCCCTATAGTAGCGGAACAATATACCAGACAACCCGGCACCTTGACTGACAGCCAGAAATATCCCCATCAGAACTACAAAGGAATTGCCGCGACTTGGATCTAGCCGCTACGAATTCCAGGAACCCCTGGGTTTGATGCCGGTGATTGTTTAACACAGACCAATCCATGGGTACACGGTGAGGTCATAGCTAGATGATCCAATAATGAAATTGTGGGTGAGGCCTCTCTCTTAGAGGCCCCTCCCCTAGAAAGAGAGAAGTTTTTTTAGAGAAGAAGTTAGTTAGCTAGCAATCAGCTAACTCAGAGGTCGCCTTGACCAGCCTCTCTATTGGAGACTTTTTTTTTGCTTTAATCCCACCTTGGGATCTTTTCCTTAAAGAGTAGCCAGCGTCGGCTAACTCGACCAGTCTCTCCATCGGAGGGTTTTATTTAGTGAAAATCCCACCTTGGGATATATCTCTTGCTGAGATTGAGAACGTTACCCTGTGCATTGGATTTCATTTTTAATAT
Organism: Pardosa pseudoannulata; assembly: GCA_032207245.1. Lineage (NCBI taxonomy): Eukaryota > Metazoa > Arthropoda > Arachnida > Araneae > Lycosidae > Pardosa > Pardosa pseudoannulata. The sequence continues at coordinate 134,295,324 of CM063511.1, forward strand.
AATCCTCTTCAGGATTGCTTGCATATTTCCCTTAGAAACTTTAACGGTGTTTCGATATTCTTCGAAGAAAACCAGTTGTGATCACTCCTTATCCCGTCTAATTGAGAATAATTTCTACCTTCATTACTTCAGTGAACTTTTGCGAGAGCTAACGAATTAATTCTTAGGTCGGATCACCAATATTTCGGCAGAGTCAGATCTTAGATATTGCACGTTTCTACTCAGGCCTACCTGTATCTAATCACATACATGTGATCGGAAATTGTTTTTTTTTTTTGTGTGTGTGTATTTATGATGTATATATCAGAGGTGTAAATAAATTCATTATTCAAGACGCACCTGATTCTTAATTGTATAATCTAAAACAGGGACCGGATACGTTACACTACACATAATAGCATTGTTATTGTGAAATAGATGAAACCAATTCAGATTCCACGTTACCAATCTTTACTGATGTTGATATATAAATTATTTTTTAAAATTAGGTTAATAATTAGAACTTTTAATAGATTCCATGTATTCATATAACTGAACACATGGAGAATCTCAAAATAATTTATTTTGCTTTATTTCTTTTCATTTTACTTCCATTGTTCACAAAATATTTTTATATAAAATACGCATTTTATCGATTTTTATTTAAAACAAACAGTCAAAGTATCAAAATAAGACAAAAAGTAGATGTACTCTATGGAATCCACTCTTAGCAAATAGGTATTATTTTAAGGAAACATGATATCTCTCTAAATATTTTTCTCGTGCTTTACGTATCTGGAATTCCTGAAGATTTTTTTCTTCATTGTTTACCAGAAATGTAACAGTCTGGTATTTGATTCTTCCAGTTATTATTGTTATATATTAAGCTAGAAGAAATACCTTTATCATTGCAGATAAAAGCATTCAATTAAACGTTTTATCAATAACATATCAGTGGTACTGCAATGCAATTGTTAAATGTTCTTCATCCCATCTGCAGCTAAGTAATGATGCATCATTTATCTTCTACAAAAGTTTGTCTGTTTATCAATTTAGTGATCCAGATTTTTCCGCACTTCCATTAAATTTTATACTGCTGAACATTCTTCAAATAAAAGGTAAAAGTATCTGAAAAATGTGTACATAAAAGGCCAGAGAACATTCATAAAACTAACAGCCAGGAAATAAAAGGAAATTGTTAGCTATCCCATTCGTGAAAGGTCTATAAAATTAAAAGTGAGGATGACAGGGGAAAGTTATGGCTTTCCTAATTTGCTGCAGTAAATCTCAGGATAAAACCTGAAAGACAAAAGTTATTATGTATGTGAAGATTTTAAGAGGTGAGAATAAAACAGAGTTTACAAGGAAAGGAGGCACGGTAGATTTGAGGAAACTCCTGGAAAAATAATTTCTTAAAATTGCTTAGAAATAATCTTACAAAAATTGTATTTATTTTCTCGTGGATTACAGAGTAATGATTCTTTTAGAGAAAATTCATTTTTGCCTACAGGCAAATTATTGAATATTCATTTTTATTCAAAAACCAATCAATTGCTATTAAAAATTCTTTAAAGTTTGAAATAATTTTATGGACAGTAATATTATTAGAACGTGCATGACCTAAAAACTACGACAGTTTATTAATTTATTTAAATTGTAAGGTTCTATCATTATATGGAGCAATTTTAGACACCAAAGGATTTCTTACAATGAAATACTATAAAGATTTTTTTGTTAAAATTGATAAATACAATAACAAAATAATTCTATGTTGCTGTCATTATATTAAAAATAATTAATTATTAAATTTTAAATTGTTCGATATGTGTTTACGTGTTTGTGTTAATAATCCATCATTATTGTCAGGGGTTGATTTCTTAACAGATGTACCCAGTATGAATTCATTTTTGCCTACAGGCAAATTATTGAATATTCCTTTTTATTCAAAAACCGATCAATTGCTATTAAAAATTCTTCAAAGTTTAAAAGAATTTTATGGACAGTAATATCATTAGAACCTGTATGACCTAAAAAACAACGACAGTTTATTAATTTATTCAAACTGTAAGAATCTATCATTATATGGAGCAATTTTTGACATCAAAGGACTTCTTTCAAATAAATGTTATAAAGATTATTTTTGTTTAAATTGAAAAATACAAAATAATTCTATGTTGCTGTCATTATATTAAAAATCATGAATTATTAAATTTTAAATTATTCGATGTGTTCAATGTGTTTGTGTTAATAATCCATCAGTATTGCCGGGGGTTGATTTCTTAACATATGTTCCCAGTATGAAATTATTTTTGCCTACAGACAAATTATTGAATATTCCTTTCTGTTCAACGACCAATCAACTGCTATTAAAAATTCTTTAAAGTTTAAAAGAATTTTATGGACAGTAATATGATTAGAACCTGTATGACCTAAAAAACAATGACAGTTTATTAATTTATTCAAATTGTACGGATCTATCATTATATGGAGCAATTTTTGACATCAAAGGACTTCTTTCAATTAAATGTTATAAAGATTATTTTTGTTTAAATTGAAAAATACAAAATAATTTTATGTTGTTGTCATTATATTAAAAATCATGAATTATTAAATTGTTCGATGTGTTCGATGTGTTTGTGTTAATAATCCATCATTATTGTCATTCTTTGATTTCTTATATGTGAGCAATGAATCAGGGACTCACTTAACCCTTTTTATCCTGATGGTACGTATAGGTACCGCTTCAATCAAACACCTATATATTCCTAATAAAGCTGTTTTTCCTGACGGTACTCACAAGGACATGAACGATGCAGTTCTTACAGCAGAAAAGAAATGACAGCACCAATCAGGAATCCTTTTTATTCGCGTATAAAGGACTTTATAATCGGCATGCTGCATTTGAAGGCCATTTTGTAATAGAGTTGATACACGTGTTGTTCAATTGAGTAAATTTAGTGGTTTATTACCAATTATTTGGTACTATTATTTTTTCAGACTTCTATACTTCGCAGGTAAGCATTTCATTTGTTTAATCACAGTTTGTTTTATTTTCTGTCATAGTCAAAAATATATGTTGGTACTAGAAAGTACCAGCTGTAAAATTAACTACTAAAATACAGTAAAAATTAATTTTCTTTTTTCTATGATTATTCTCCATTAAAATTTATCTAATGATGCAAAAATGCAGTAAGAAAGTTGATGGTAAATATATTCAGGATATAAAGGGTTAAAGAGCTGAGTTGTATAATATGTTTGCGAAATATAAGCGTAAAGTATATCTCTCTCTATTTCCGCATTTGTTCTGTTCAATACAATAAATCTTTCAATAATGAAATTTTCTTTGGTCCCGTGTATTCCGTATTTAATGAACATGTTCCTTATTTACTCATTGGTAAATCACTAAAAGTTTAGAAAAGATTAAAGTTATTTACATAGACACATTTGCAAATGATCAATCAGTCTATAACGATAATACTACTAAAATACAGTAAAAATTAATTGTTTTTTCTATGATTAATCTCCTTTAAAACTTATCTAATGATGCAAAAACAAAGTAAGAAATTGATGGTAAATTAATTCAGGATATGAAGAGTTAAAATATAAGTTTCGTTTACAGCCCTTATAAGTGTTCTATGTATGAACCGTTGGTTATACAGCATACATTAATACTATACTCTAATCCTGTGAGATTCTATTCAACATGGTACACTCCTCTGTAAAACAGTATGTGTGAAACTTTCAAGCAGTGTTGATAAATCAAGTGTTAAACTGAATAAGAAAACAAAATATTCTCGTGCCACAAAAAATAATGTTACGTTGGCTTAGTGTCTGAGAAAGAAGAAATTAAAACTCATTAAAAAACACATGGATAAATATGTCTTGATTAAAGGATTTTATATATTAAATGCCTGAGGAATAAAACTGGAATACAACTTATCATTTTTAGATATCGAGGAGTCATCTGAATTTGGCGTCAGTCTCGTAATATGGCTACGCTTTTCCCTTTTCTCGTGTATCTCCAAAAAATGTCTATCTCGCAAGCAGCGGATACCAGCAGCGTACACCCTCTTCTCTTCTCTGGTAACAACCTTGTCCTCTAAAAAAATCAGACTGACCCCGGAGAAAAAACAGGTGTTCCGTTTTTGAACGGAGAGGTCAGAATCCAACCAAACCAACGGACCATTCTATTGGTTGGGAGAAATCTGCAGTAGCTTCTAGTTCAAACTGGTCCTGTTCTGTATGTCTTTGACGAAGACTTACGAGAAGGGGTAAAAAAAAGCTGAACCGATGTAACTTATTGTTACACCATTATTATTACCATTGTTATTACCATTGCAAAAGAGTCATCATTTGAATCTTTCCCAATCCAAATCTACTGCCATCTACTGCCAACTGCTATATAAAAATCTTGAATTTTGTTTGCATTTAAAGCATAGTTCTTTTTTCCTGCATTCATCTTAGTTTTTATACTATAGCGTTTTTTAAACATAGGAGATAAGTATAAATACAGCAGTATATCGTAACTATATAAATCCGTAAATAAAACTAGGCAAACTTGAGTTAATAAGACCAAACTCCTACATTTCTCTTACATAGAAGTTCAATTTTGGAAAAAAAAGCATTCAAACGAGGGAAAATCCAAAATAATTTAATAAATTATTCGCAATAGTGTAATTTTACATTATTTTAAAGATCACATACTTTCACTTGTATTAAAAATAATTTGCAATGCTCAAGAATTTCATATTCTTCAAATGTAACCAAGGGTAGCTAAAGGATTTGTCATCTTTTTTACGTGTATAAACAACAAATGGTTTTGGGAAAAAATTATAAATAAAATAACACTACAGTTTCGTCAGTTTTGCTATAACTAGAATTAACTCTAGGCGTTATTTTGAACCTTGCATTATTAAAAAAATCCAGTATTAAAAAACAGTTCTATAGATTTTATACATTTTCTAAAATTGTAGACTCTGTACTTTAAATTTTGTTTTTTACTACACACCCAGCCATAAAGTTCTTATAACTAAAAATTTGAAATAAATGTTTATATATTTAAAAATTTATATTCCTTTTTAAAATATATTACATCCCTTATAGTGAAGTGCATCAACTATAAGTTGATTTATAATGTTATCGA
>CM063511.1:134305445-134307945 GCA_032207245.1 Pardosa pseudoannulata
GCCCGTGGTACTCTGAGTCAACTTATCTTTGTTTGATATGCAGGTATCCTTCTCTCTCGCGTATCAACATGAAATAAGGCTCTTTTCCGCATTGTGGCTGCAGACATGGTTGTATTTTTTAATTTCTATTTTTTGATGAATATTTTGGAAAACCTGCAAAGCACTGAAGCCGCAATGCATGAAGCGTGAAGTGGCGAGGGAACACTGTATGCTATGCAAACTATCATAGGAGATTCTAACTGCTGAAGAACAAATATTTTTTCTCCTTATCAAATTTATCAACTATTTCTATTTAAGCATTTTGTAGTTATTACAAACAACAATTACTTAGATTATGTGAAAAATTATCACTAAAAAAGGATAGTTTTAACAACATGAAAAATTAACTGTTTATATTCATTTGAAATCCTAAAATATGTTACTTATAACACGTTTATGCTTTTAACTTTAGGAAACGAGGTAATACACAATTTAGTATAAGTTTAAAAGACAACTTACATTCTGACATATTTTTCATTTTTTGTAAGAAGTCCCTGTGTTGATGATACAAGGCTTATTTATATTAAATAAAATTTTTAAATAATTTTTAAACAGATTTTGAAGCCTTTTAATTTAAAATCTAACTTTTTAATACATTTAATAAATAAAGTTTAAATTATAGGAATAAAATGTTTGATATTTTTCTTCCAGCATACGCCAGTGCTGCATTTTACAAGCATTAATATGTATTATACAGTACAATCTCTTTTAAACGACACTATGATACAACGACCCCTTCGTTAGAACGACCATCTTAAAAAGTCCCAATTATTTTACCATAGGAATAATGTTAATTTTAAATCATTACAACGACCCCAAGCGTATTATTTTTCGTTAGAACGACCGCCAATTTTAGTCCGCAGAACTCATGAGCAAGTGGGCTATTTCAAAATTATTGTACTGTGGTGCAACTTCAAGAAACCTGTACTCCTCTCTTTGTGTTTGCTTAAAGGAGGGGAGGGGGCGTGACAAAAAGGGGAGAACTAAATCTTCAATTATCTTTTGATGAGTTTGTTGCGGTAGACGAAACTTTACAGTGCTGCGGAGAAAATTTGAATGAGGACGATTTTATTGCCCGTATTACCGGAAATGAAGAAATCTGCGATTCCGACGACGGAGAAGAAATCGTCCAAGCTTTTGAAAAAGTGAATGAAAAAGAAGCCTTCAATGCAATCAATGCCTTGCGTCAATATTTTGAAGGACAATTTAATTCTGAAGATTTCCTTCAAAATCTAACGGATATGGAATCAGTGATAATGAAAAATTCCCAAATGAACTTGAAACAGGCGTCAATCAAAGACTTTTTTCAAAAATTCAGTAATGGAAATACAAATAAATAGAAGTGTTCTCTAGGTATGTACTGTTGCATCATTTTTTGCTCATTTTTTTAATTATTTTTTTCAATATGTTACAACGATCATATGATGTTGGTCCCGCAGGGGGTCGTTATACCGAGATACTGTACAACCGATACTGCTGTATAACAAAGTTAAAACCAACAATTTTTAGGAAAAGTATGCTGTGTTGTTTAACATTTACTCAATAGTTTGATTTATCTGTTTTAATTTTGTTTATTACATATTAAGAACTAAATTTTTGTAAAATATCTTGTCTGTTGATGAATCAAATTTTATGTTTTAATATTTTCAAAGAAAAAAGTTTCATAAAGTACTACGCAATCCAATATGAATTTGTTATTAAGTATTATACACATTTTAAGGGCTACACTTAAAATCGAAAAGCTTCTTCTGTTTAGGATGGCATCAGTAAACTTCAAATCAATAGAATCTTTCATACATGTCGTTAAAACTCATTCTGCTGTTTGAGCACTACTTTACTCTCTCTTTAACACATTATATGTCTTGTAAAGGAGGCAAATCTTTTATTGCTTCATGATCTCTGAACAGATATCGCTTTAATAGTTCTTCTATGCTTTTAAAACTTCAAAGATGTCTTATTTTAGATTGGCTTTGTTGCCTCTTTTAGAGGTACAATTTTGTATGAAATGTGCTCGCATATTCATAATCGGAATAGCTCCATTGATACTAAGTAAATGCCTATTGGGAATCTAGTGATTACTATTAACTTTTGAATGACATGCTATAACATCGCTCTATACAAAAGTCGAGAGGATATTTCTAGATACTTAATGGTTATTAAAAAGCTATGAAGTAGCGTTTTGTGTGTCTTATAAACAAAAGATATCATAATATTTAATAAATGTATATTGATGCAGGAAATTATATCGTAATCGAAATAAGAACAATATTTTCGCAATAACTAGAAAATTTAATGGCTTCTTTAACCTTTAAAGGATTTGGAATATTTTATTGCTCATTGCACTCAGTAATAAATTTTCATTCTTTGATATGCAAATTATAAAGCAATAGAAACTATAACAATTCCCTAATAAATTTTCATTCTTTGATATGACAATTATAAAGCAATAGAAACTGATGAA
>CM063511.1:134315445-134320445 GCA_032207245.1 Pardosa pseudoannulata
TATATAACTTAAACGCTAGATATTTATTAGTCCATGAAATAGGCTCCTAGTTTTTTATGAAAAGAATTTGTTGTTAATACCAGTGATAAAAGTTTCATTTCAACAAGAAATAATCGAGGATTCAATTTAAAATTAGCACACATGTACCTAATCTATTATTTAAGCCAAATATAAAAGAAAATTATTTATGTAATATCTCAGTTCAGTGATAAAAAGTATGAAAATAATGAAGACGATATTTAAATAATTTAAAATAAGAATTGTTTAAAGAAGATGGTTTAAAGAATGAAGTCATAATGCTAGGAAAAATGTTGTTTTTACTAACTATGTGATAAATTGATTAAATGTTCTTAACCGGGGAAAAAAGCTCTTTAAATAAGGGCATTAAATGTCTGAAAAGGAGGAAAGACTGATCCATAAATTCGAGGATAGACGGACAGATAATTAGGCTATTATTATATAGGGGATTTTCTATAGATGGTTATTCATATTTTACAGTTAAAATAAATATATATAGATTTGTTTCCACACTTGGAAACTTAGTAATGGACATTTTTCTAATATGCATAGATTCTTCATAGTTATAGATTTTTAGAGATATACAGTTAGAAGTCAAGAAGTCATTTCAATTTCATTACTCACTTTTTCAGAAAATTGGACGAAAAATATTTTTGGGCCAAAATGACGCATTCTTCAGTTCTTGTGCTTAAAAAACACAAGAATGAAGGATTTGTCTACATAGCCATTTTGTGCTTTTTTCCGTTGAAGAACCAAATTTAATCATGATTATAGATAATCTAAATATAGCTCTGCCTAACTAAATGAGAAAAAATGGCTAAAATGGTACAAAAAAAATTGCTATCCTTTTTTATCTCGATATTACAACAACTTCAACAATTACAATTTTTTGCTAATAAAAGAAATATAGTATCTTTTCTTCAGCTTACTTTTCTGATTTATCTGCCAGTGACATTTTCGAAGTGTTTCTGTAACTAAAGAAAGAATTCCTTTTCCCGAAAGCAAAAGAAATGCTTTGAAGATGAAATTTTTTTCCTATGAATAAATTTGATCTACATATTTAGAAGATATTCATATGGCAGATGGATGAGAACACTTTGAAAAAGATTTAAAAGGATTCAAAAGCATAAAGCTTCTAAAGTAAAAGGCTTTAACATTGACAAAAATGTTGATTAAAACTTTAAACCTCTTTTTTGAATCAAAAGAGGGTAAAATTGCTTATCTGATAATACTTAACATTTATAGAAGTCTGTTTAATGAAAAAGTATAGAGATAATTTTTAGAGTTTTGTAAGTAAATCAGTATTTAAAGTATATTTTTAAAACTTAAATTGATAATAATAATTAAAACTTATAAAGTATTTCTTAGATTGACAAAAATGTTGATTAAAACTTTAAGCCTCTTTTCTGAATCGAAAGAGGCTAAAACTGCGTATCTGATAATATTTAACATTTATAAAAGTCTGTTTAATGGAAAAGAATAGAAATTTTAGAGTTTTTTTTAATATCAGTATTTAAAGTATATTTTTAATACTTAAATTGATAATAATATTTGAAACTTAAAAAATATTTCTTACATTGACAAAAAATGTTGATTAAAACATTAAGCCTCTTTTCTGAATCAAAAAAGGGTTAAACTGCATAGCTGATAATACTTAACATTTATAGATTCTAATGAAAAAAGCATAGAAATTTTAGAGTTTTTTAAATAAATCAGTATTTAAAGCATATTTTCAAAACTTAAAATTATAATAATAATGGAAATTTTAAAAGTATTTCTTAGATTGACAAAAACGTTGATTAAAACTTAAAACCTCTTTTCTGAATCGAAAGACGATAAAACTGCATATCTAATAATACTTAACATTTATAGAAGTCTGTTTAATGGAAAAGCATAGAAATTTTAGAGTTTTTTTTTAAATCAATCAGTATTTAAAGTATATTTTTAATACTTAAATTGATAATAATATTTGAAACTTAAAAAATATTTCTTACATTGACAAAAATGTTGATTAAAACATTAAGCCTCTTTCCTGAATCAAAAAAGGGTTAAACTGCATATCTGATAATACTTAACATTTATAGATGTCTAATGACAAAAACATAGAAATTTTAGAGTTCTTTAAATAAATCAGTATTTAAAGTATATTTTTTAAAACTTAGGTTGGTAAGAATAGTTGAAACTTTAAAAGTATTTCTTACGTATCTGTATAAAATATAAAAAAATTAAGCTTACATAAACGATCGTTTAAAGCTTTAATCCTTTTTACTATTTTAACCCCTTAACAATTACTAAATTTTGAGGCAAAAATTCATAAAAGTGCCTATTTTTTCAGAAATATATAAAAATGTGTGTATGTATAATATATGTATATAATATATCAAAACTATTTAACTTTAATATTTCCTTAAAAACCTCCTGTCTTCCATTCTAATTCCTTAAAATCTTTTTCCCAGACTCTAAATGTCTTAATCAAAGGAGCGTTCTCTACTTAAAATTTCTCCGATCCATTTCCCAAAGCTTTCTATCTTATAGATGTAAATTTTCTGTCTATTCAACAAGTTTCCCAGCTTTCGCCGGAAAATGGCTCAGTGTTTTTCTTGATCTAACACTTAAATTCGCCGAATAAGTGGGCAAATTCTTTCTATCTTCACTCTTGGGTGCACCTCTGTTCAAGCAGAGTTCAAGCAGAGTGGTTTTTTTTCTTTGTCTGTCGTTGACTCTTAAAGATGTCCATTTTAGCAGCTCTAAAATAAAGTTTTAATTAAACTTGTGCCGTTCTCTTCAATGTGGCCAGACTGCATCGTTCGTTATTACTGCTATCTGTTTAGGCTTTCTCCTTGCCCAGTAGCCCGGGCAAGTAAAAACAATAGGGCTACATAATTATTGGGGCTGGCAGATATTATTTTGATTCATTACATGTATTCATTTTTAAACTTGGTGTTCATTTTAGTCTTGAACTAAATAAAATAATTTTTTTAATCAAATCGAGCATTTAGGGTTATTATGATTAATATTAACTTTCCAGCAAATAGGAAAAAAATTTAAAAATATGTGTTTTAAACATTGAAAGCTAATTTTATTACACTTATGTATAATATAAATAAATATTAGTAATTTTTTCTTGTGTTACAAATTTCAAAGCATGAGATGCAAAATCCAACGTTACAATCTGAACAGTAGTACCGAGTTTCCTTGTTGGAACTCCTATAGTTCTATCTCGACCGCTTTTATAGCTCGACGATTCTTAAAGAAGTATCCGCCGGGATCACATCATATATAATACCATACTCAGATGGGATTCACACGGTGGAGTTAAATAAAACAACTAGATCTAGACACAGGCATTTATTTACGATAGTATAATGAATGACGTAGAGCTCTGGATATCAAACTGAACTAACGTTACAGAAGTTTAAAATATTGAAAGTACATACAAGTTACATAAACAAACATCAGCACATTCGATGCAACCGAACTATCTGCTACTGTCACACTGACATACGCAGACAACATATACATTACAGATATTTGCATATTTAAAAAGACGCTGTGTTGCCACAAATAAAAATACTATAATTATATAACGTTACTCATAACAAATATCAATACAGATCAATGAATTCATATTACAGTAATATGTGAAAATACACTACAATATTTATAATATATACAACCCACTTAAGTCAACAGCATTGATCAGAAATGATGCGTATGACGTCAATCTTCAACGATAATTATAAAACTTTACTTATAACAGATACTAATACAGATAAATGAATTCATGTTACAATAATATGTGAAAATACATTACAATATTTATAATATATACAAGACACTATTTACAAAGACTGAACATTACGTCAACGGCGTTAATCAGAAATGAAGCGTATGACGTCATTCTTCGGCGAATCAAAACGAGACAACGACTTTACTTGTTATTGCGTAATCACCACAGTTCTAATCTCTTCTGAAACAACAAATTTTGCATTCTCTTGATGGTTGCTTGTATTATCAGTGAGGGATTCATCTAATAAAATACCTTTCAATCAATAGGTTGGGGTTATTCTCTAAACTTTTCAATCAGTACATCTATTAAAGAGAAAAAAAGCATCAAATGGGATATTTTTCAACATTGTATTTTGTAAATAAGTTATGACTTCAAAATTGTTCGAACTAACAAATAACAAATTGTCTGATACTGCCATCGCATGTAGAGATTGAGAAATAAACAGCTTTCCGGGCATAAGAAATACTTAGCTTTATTGTTTTTGCTGAGTTACTTTTGATCACTCCAGACTAGAAATATCACGGGTGAAAGAAATAAGTGTGGTAGAATGAAAAGAATTGAAGATTTCGTAGATTGAAAAGAAATGGCGTAATCTAATTCAAAATGAAAGAAATATACCAAATTTAAATTGATAAGGTGAAATAAATCAAATAACAGTTGTCAAAAAGCAATAACAACGTCAGTACAACATCACCCCTTAATTTTGACGTGAGTGAGAAGGAAGGGGTTAAAGTTGCGATAAACTCAATACCTGATCTGTTTAAGATATATCTAACGATTAAAGATTTTATATGTGGCGAAAGTGGGGGATTTCTAACGGAAAAGCAGATAAATTTAATTTCCAGATTATTTAAAAAGAAAAATCCTTTACAAAAAATAATACTCTGGTATAATTGTATACATTTTTCAATAAACCCTGTTCCCAGTAAAATAAAACTGGTGTCTAAAATATGACAAAATGGCTCAATTTAAAGCAAAATGAAACAAATATACCAAATTTAAATTGATAACGTGAAATAAATAAAATAACAATTGTCAAAAAGCAATAACAACATCAGCACAACATCACCCCGTCATTTTGACGAGAGTGAGAAGGAACGGGTTAAATTTGCTATAAACTCTATACCTGATCTGTCTAAGATATATCTAACTATATTAAAGAATTATATATAGCGATATTGGAGGATTTCTA
>CM063511.1:134327945-134342945 GCA_032207245.1 Pardosa pseudoannulata
CATATATATATATATACATGCGTATATATATATATGTGTGTGTGTATATATATACATATATATACATATGTGTGTATATATATATATATATATATACGTTTGTGTGTATATATATGTATATATATGCATAATTGGTTATATCGCTAATTGGTTGTCTCAAATAACTATAAAAGCAGGTGTATGGTACTTGAAAACAATTTTTCGGTGTAAGTATTTCCTCAAGAGTTTTTCGAGTGTCCATGCAGTTTCGATATTTTCGACATGAACAAGCTACGATAATTTTGAGATTCCATTGTCTTCATTTCATTGTCATTCACTTCTATACCGCTCAACAAGACTGCAGGGCGTTGGTAAACTCCCGGAACTCAATTCAATGAGGCAAGTAGCCTCATTTCATCTATACAGATATTCTGTTGTTAATACACATTTCCTGGTATAAGAAAGTCTGCACCAGGTCCAATAGACCCTGTCGGAATGTGTGACAGGTTAATATCTAATGGTAATATGCAGGTTCAGTCTGAGAAAATAACAAAGAGGACTGAACGCTGACTTAACCTCAAGAATGGATAATCGTAATTAAGAGCAGGAACTAGGCAGATGACCCCCTAGGCTTCATCTGCTACCCCCAGAGGTAACGTTTAAAAGCTTGGACATTGTGACTACGAACATATTTTACGTACCCAGTCAACCATTAAGAACCCGACAGATCTTATTCCGGCTCGAGTCAAGAACCCGCAACCCTCCAGTTCGTTCCCATTGCCAACTGAGCTACTCCGGCTCATAGATACTCTTTCATTATAAAGCTAATCTCCTTGGCGCAACAGCCCCTAATGGGCCAGGGCCTACGGTGCCAATCTCCGTTTACGTAACCAAAGGCCCTGGGGGGCTAAGCATATGTTCCGGTTAGGTGGTCAATCTAAAGCCGAACTCCCAGTGTTTAGTTCCCAAGCACGCTTGGTCCTCAATTCATCTACCCACTGAAGGGATGAAAGGCTGAGTCAACCTTGCCCACCCCGGGGATCGAATCTCCAACATGTGTCGTGGGAGTGAGAACCGCTATCCCAACGACACTGGGAATTAGAAATCGAACTAAATATAATGCATAATTATTAAAAGCCGCACATTTTAATTTAACTTCCAATCACGTAATCATTGCAAAATGTATAATAATTAAATATTTTGCATTGTAAGAATTTTATTCATATAAGGGCTTATATAAAATGTAGAAATTACATTCTATTTAGTGGTACCTAAGATAATATTTCTTAAAAATTTCGAATGATCGAAAAGAGTTCAAAATATTATCATGACAATAGAATAAAATAAATTTTCAGATTTGTAAAATGGACAGCTTTAATCTGCCTCTCTGATTCATTGCCTTATGACTGTAATATTTTTACTACCCATTTTCAAGTTCTCAGGGATTTCGTAAGTTTTCAGATTTATTATAGTATATCTTATTCCAATACCTTTATTGTAGAAATATTTACAATAGATGATATAAGAATTAAAAAAAAAAAGAATCTTCGTATGGAAAATTCGGAAAACCTCAGTTTTTTTATGGAACTTTTTTACACAGTATTTAAAGTATTTATATTATTAAAATTCATATGAATTTATTCATTTAGCTATAGTTTGATATCAAAAAGAAAGTGTATGATAGAACTAACCTAACAAACCCAAATCACCCGTCCCGGTAAAATACATTTTCTTCTGGCAAACAGGGTTATGTACAGGGTGTTTAAAAAATGACCTTTATATTTGAAAAATCAATAAAAACTAAGCAGACAGTGATAGAAATTCACAATTTATTGCAATATGCTTGGGACAATAGTAAACTTAGGCAGATAAACTTTAAAATTAGTTACAATATTCCACAACAGATGGCGATGCAATCTGAAAATTTTAAGCTAAGATTTATCTGTGGGGACACTTAAAAGACCAAGTGTACAGCCACTATCCAGAAACAATCGAATAACTGGAACAGTACATTTGTTCTGCTTATAAAGCCATCTCGCCTGAGATGTTTACACTGTTTTCTGATAATTTCGTTCTAAGAATGCGCCATATTATTGCTCCGCATGGTGTATATTCGGAAAATATCATATATAAAGTAGTTTAATATATAAAGTAGTTTAGATTTTTCCAGACTTCAGCGTCATCTGTTGTGGAACATTGCAACTAATTTTGAAAGTTTGTCTGCCTAAAAACTTAATATTGCACCAAGCATATTGCAATAAACTGTGTATTTTAATTTTTGTCCATTAAGTTTTTATTGATTTTTCAAATATACCGGTCATTTTTGAAACACCCTGTATATACTGAGTTAAATATTAAAAATAGTTATTATTAATTTTGTTCATAAACAGCACTATAAGAGTTAACAATTTATAATTGTAGATAAATATCTGAAACTATTATCAATAAATCAATTGTATAAAATTATGCTTAGTATAATTAATACAATATTTCTTTAAATTATAAATTTTGTCAATTCCAAAGCGGACTAGAGATTTTATTGGAAGGCAATAGTTTAAAGAAAATCAAAACATAAAAAGAAATTTCAAAGAGAGTCTAGCGAATGTTAGGAATGTATGATTAAAATGTGCATATGTAACAAATGTACTTCGCCACAGCACAGTGCTGCCACCTGTATAAAAACACACACGTAAGAGAAGTCTTCCCCAAAAGAAGTCAGTTGGCCTTACGGACTTCGGAGGCGCTGCAACCCTTTGACCTACCCAGGTTCTAATTGTATTAGCTATTTTGAATTATGTATATTTTGTTTGTTTAACTTTATTTTTATTTTTTTTCTTTAATTGTTTTGTGTGCAAGGTAATATTTTATGTTATTGAACTTTATTTGCACTGAAAAGATATTTTTTTTATCGAACCCCACCCTCACAAATATAGCTTAGCCACATATATGTGTTTATCTTTTTTTTCTATTTTTTGCATATTTATTCTGTTCCTCCTTACAAAACTTTGACATATAATTAAAGTTGATGTACATTAATATTTTTAAAAGTTTCTTTTGTGCATTTGTTTCTTTTTTGTTCTTTGAGTGAAACTTATCGTTACACGGCATTTTAAGGTTATAGTTGATATCTGCTAACCCATACCTTTCTTTTCTAAACAACAGAATAAAACTGGAACAGTCACATGTGTGCAATCACACATTTGAATTCCGTTTCTCCATACAAAATGTGTGCACTTACTGGACTATTTTCGATAGCTGCTAATCCACACCTCTTTTTTCAAAACAACAGAATACAGCTGAAACATTCACATGTGTACAATCACACATCTGAATTCCGTTTCTCCAAACAAAGTTTTCGCATGTACTGAACGTTGCCGTACATAAATATGCTTAAAAGTTTTTTTGGGGCAATTTTTCTTTTTTTTTCTTCTTTGAGTAAAACCTATCGTTATACAACATTTTAAAATTATTTTCAATAGCTTCTAATCCACACCTCTTTTTTCTAAACAACAGAATAAATCTGAAACAAAAAAATGTGTGCAATCACACATCTGGTTTCTGTTTCTCCATACAAAATGAGCGCACGTACTGAACGGTGCCCTACATGAATATTTTTAAAAGTTGCTTTTGTGCCATTTTCCCTTGTTCTTCTATTAGTAAAACCTATTTTTATTTCACACTTTAAGGTTATTTTCGATAGCTGCTACTCAACACCTCTTTTTTCTAAACAACAAAATAAAACTGAAACATAAACATGTGTGCAATCAAATATCTGGATTCTGTTTCTTCATTCAAAATGGGCGCACGTACTAAACGGTACCATACATGAATATTCTTAAAAGTTTCTTTTGCGCATTTTTTCCTTTTTTCTTCTTTGAGCAAAACCTATCGTTATGCGACATTTTAAGGTTATTTTAGATAGCTGCTACTACACACCTCTTTTTTCTAAACAACAGAATAAAGCTGAAACATAAACATGTGTGCACTCACACATCTGAATTCCGTTTCTCAATACAAAATGTACGCACGTACTGAACGTTGCCATACATGAATATTTTTAAATGTTGCTTCTGTTTTTCCCTTTTTTCTTCTTTGAGTAAAACCTATTGTTATATGGCATTTCAAGGTTATTTTCTATAGCTGTTAATGCACACCTCTTTTTTCTAATCAACAGAATGACGCTGAAACATTCACATGTGTGCAATCACACATCTGGATTCCTATCTCCATACAAAATGTGTGCATGTACTGAACGTTGCCATATATGAATATTTTTAAAAGTTGCTTTTGTGCCATTTTTCCCTTTTTTCTTCCTTGAGCAAAACCTATCGTTATACGACATTTTAAGGCTATTTTCGATAGCTGCTAATCCATACCTCTTTTTTCTAAGCAATTGAATAAAGCTGAAACATTCACATGTGTGTAATCACACATCTGAATTCCGTTTCTTCATATAAAATGTGCGCACGTACTAAACTTTCCATACATGAATATTTTTAAAAGTTTCTTTTGTGCATTTTTTCTTTTTTTTTGAGCAAAACCTATAGTTATGAGACATTTTAAAGTTATTTTCGATAGTTGCTAATACACACCTCTTTTTTCTTAACAACAGAATAACGCTGAAACATAAACATGTGTGCAATCACATATCTGAATTCCGTTATTTATACATAATGTGCTAATGTACTGAACGTTGCCATACATGAATATTGTTAAAAGTTGCTTTTGTGACATTTTAACTTTTTTCTTCTTTGAGTATTACCTATCGTTATATGGCATTTTAAGGTTATTTTCGATATTTACTAATCCACGTCTATTTTTTTTTCTAAACAGAAAAATGCTGAAACATGCAGATGTGTTCAATTACCCATATGGACATTCTTTTGAAAATGAATGAGATTCATATTTTAAAAATTCACTTAAAACAGTGATATTTATTAGAAATAATCAAGATAAAATATACAGCTTTGAAATAAAATTTTAAACGGCAATAAATTTCATATCCTTAATGAGTATTCAAATGCTAGCTCATCTGACAGAAATTAGTTGAATGGAACTAATGGGTTTTTTGTATAGAACTTTTATTCCATGTGAGATAGTTAAAGCATATGAATACATTTCTCGGAAAGAGAATGTGAATTTCTAATTATTCTCAACATTTTTTCCTCAGGTTGAAAGAAGTCCCAAGAAGACATTCTAAATTCCCTTTTAAAAATAATTAGAATGCCTTTCTACTGGGTAAAAACAGTATTACCCTACTTTCCTCTATTAGCAGGTACCACCGTCTAATTTTATGCTTCCATTATCTAAAGAGTAGTCAATTTACTGGTTCGTTAGTTTGGAACAATTTAAAGCTGAAATTCGAAACTAATTTATGTTGTTTGAAGAGTATATTTTAGATTTTTTTTTGTTTTATTTTGTTTGTCTACTTGTTCGCTTGTTAAAATTATATTCGAGAGTGAAAAAATTGCTATTTTCGATAAATATATTTTGTGTTAAAAATTTTAAGCCTCAAATTGTCTAGTACTGTTTTTATATTTATTCCGCTGAGAATCGATTGTACACTATTATTTCTGAAAAGAGCTTTTTAATTCCCCAAGTTCAAATAATTGTGTGCAGTTTCTTTGTAGTAAAAATTATATTTCAACCTAAAATCTGTTTTTCAAACTTTTCTGTAACATTGTGCTCTTAATTTAATCTTTATTACTGAATCAATTTTTAAAAAATGTATTATGTGAAAACACCACATGATTTCTTATACACTGCTGAAAATGATTATAGAATGTTTAAGTCTCATTTTTTTCCGAAGCATCAAGTGATACAGATATTATCCTAACTCCTTAACAAGGCTGTGAACCTGTTGCTCCTTTAGCACCACCCGGGGATCATGTGTAGCTTAAGGTATCCTACAGCCGCGAGTAACATTACCCCCTCTGGGTCCTCTTAATATAGAATCCGAGAGCAAGCAGAAGACCCCCAGGCTTCGCTTAACTGTAAATTCTTCCTAATTTTTATTATTAGTAATTGAAATATTACTAGTATTAGTATTAAAAATAATTAATATTAATAATTAATAATATTATAATTAATATTGTTGTTCTTTCTGATGTCATCGGGTAAAACCAAGTACGATTGAGTTATACGCTACTCATATTAAGACAAAGAGGTGGTGCACCTTTCGTTTTAACGAGTACCGCTAGGATGAAAGTACGACTTATGCTCAAGTGGATCCTCGTAATTTAGAAGCAGGAACCAAACAAAAGACCCATAGGCTTCACCTGAAAAGCCCAGAGGTATAGTTTGAGAACTTGGAGGACCCTGTGACCATGAACCTATTTTACTTGTCCCAGTCACCTTTAACTAACAGGGCGGATCTTAGGACAGTTCCAGCCCCGAACATTTTATTTATCTATATTGTTGTAGATAAAGACGGGAGTCTTAGGTTTCACGCTTTCCCCTTACAAGCAATTTATTTGCTTTTGTCAGTACAACATGAAGAAGGAGGGAAGAAATAAAGAACATTTAATGGTTGAATCTTACTAGACCAGGACATATAGTAAATGTAATTCATAAAGATATATCGAAACCACCCTTGATGACAATATATAGTGGATAGTAAGAGAATGAAGTGTTTGCTGCATATTTAAACTAAGCCCGAACTTGTGAGACTTTCCCTGATTGGTTGAAATATTGACCTTACTCCCCCAAAAGTTTGATATTAGATTGATCACTTTTTAATTTTTCATTTGTTATAGCAATTTAATTTTTTATTTGTTTTATTTGTGTCTTCTTTATTTGTTGTTAAATCCTTTAATATTATTTTCATGTGTAATTTTTTCTACATATTATAAATTAAAATATGTAATTAAGATATATGTAGTACTGATAGTAAAGATATATGTATTATATAGCTCCTGTTTCATTTTATTACAAATATAGTAATTAGAATTAGAACATATTTATTGGATTTAAATGTCCGGTGCCCTCTTAAAATAGACGTTCAAGTAGTCATATGATGTATACCTCAGATTTTTAAATATACATCGAAGAGAATGGCCAAAGAAAAATTCTGATGAAGCAATCCCTGCTTCTAAATTACGAGAAACCATCAGAGACAAGACTTTCACCCAGGTTTGGTTTGGTTTGGAGTGCTACGGTCTACTTTTTGCAACACGAGGGCTAATGAGACCCGGGACCCTACAGTTTAAAGAGCCGATTCGAACGGCTACAAACATTCATGCCATCAGTGGGATTCGAACCCGCGAACTCCGGTTCCGAAGAGCAGCGCTCTAACCATTCGGCCATCGTTCGGCAGAACTTTTCACCCAGAGTAGCTCGTCAAAAAAAAAGGCGCAACCCTTCGAATTAACCCTCTGACTGCTCATCCCCGCGTTTTTCCACGGCAACTCAAATGCAGCAAAAATATGCCTATCCCGCGGATTTTCGTGGGCATTGCGTTTTTCTTCCCTTTTTTATGGAGCGAATCGGCCTTTTCAGTGTTTAACTAGTGACATATATCTTATTTAGTATTAGATGTTGAATTGTGTAATAGATTTATATGACTAGTACTATAGTTATATTAGATAATACAATTATAACTATTATGTAATAAATAGAAATTAACTGTAATTCAATTGAAATTTATTAAAGAATAAATTTTGTATGTGATAACATATGAAATTAGCTTTTCTGACAGCTTAGTTTCTCATGATAAAAATCAATATGAAAATTCATTTTTAGAAAGATTAAATGAGTATTTCAATTCTCCAATATATATATATAGATTTAAAATATGAAAGAGAAATAATCAAATTTTCAAGCCGTCTCGGTTTAGAAATTGAGCAGTCAGAGGGTTAATTGGTGTAGCCTTTGGCCCACGTTCTTGGCTCGTCCAAGTGGCATTACCAAAAGCAACAACAATAACTCCAGTTCTAAATTAGATTCAACCAAAATTTAAAAAGAATTCGAAAAAGAAACTTCATACTTTTCTGATAAATTAAAATCGAAAAATCTGTATTTTGAACGGAGTTTTAAAGAAAGTATACATGCTTAGTTTCTTTTTGTAGAACGATATTCCGAAAAAATACTACTATATGCGATTTATTGTTAATTTTGTAGTCTTAAGGTAAGAAATATTTAAAAGGGGGTAAAAGCCTGGTGCCATTATGTAGAAACAAGTTCTGCCAATAAGCGGAAAAAATAAAGTTGTTGAAGTTTTACTTTTACAATATAAATAAAGCTTACCCTGCACCTTCAATTCATCATTGTCATGCGATAAATTTATTTAAAATGAACATTATCCATCTAAAGCCACTACTATAAATGTAGTTTTGCGCACAATAAAAGCAACTTTAAAATCTCAAATGTTATATAACTCAAAAATTATTTATTACATGGATTAATACATTATTTTATACCACTTATTTCATAATTCCTTTAAAGATAGGTAGACCTTATTTATCAAATTTATTACTTTTATTGTTTTCATGGCATCTAAAGAAAGTATTTATGATTTATCATCCACTGACTTTCAAAAATCTTTTCTAATTCCATTCTTTTCTAAATATTCCCATGTAAATCAAATAATGTTTAATGCCCCGTGAAATACACTTTGCTTCAAAGTTATATTAGAAAGTGTCTGCAAAATTTAGAAACTAGATTCAAGCCATTTCGGGAAATAATATTTTTACTATTGCTAAAAGTCTCTCGAAATTCAGTTTAAAATAAATATTTCTCACTACTCCAACAAAAATATATAACACAATGTACTTAGAATATCAGTAATAGAATAGACCATATATTCATATATTAGTGTAATATATTAGTCCATAATATAAGAATTAAAAGTTTTATCTTTTATACTTTTCTAATTAATCTTAAGATATTCAAACAAGTTGATCTAACAATGCTATTTTATAAGTTATACTATTAATAGTTATATATGTATACATAGACAGAATATATATATAAAGATAAGCTTTAAGATAGATATTTTAGATGTAATAATTTTAATATGTATATATGTGTATGTGTATGCACACACACACTCATATATATACAGACATAGAGAGAGACTACAATAATGACTATTATTATAATTATTTCTTTATCTCACTCTCTCCGTATACACAGAGTGAAAGAGTTGTTGTATAATTAAAGCCCTTATAATTCCATATATACATAATAGAACAGCTTTAATGTGTTATATTTAATCAGTTATAGTAATCTTACTCCATAGTCGGACATTCTTTACCTTTTGCTATTACAAATAATTCTTACATATTTCACTGATTTAATAAAATTTAAAATTTAATCACTAAGCATATTGCCTACTCCAAAGAAAGAGCTACATAAAATAATAAACATATTTCTACATAAACTGACTTATAATTAACGTAAATTTACTCACTTTCATTTCATCATATATTTCTGATAAATAAATGGTGTTTATATATATTTTGCCTTATATCCCAATCTATTTAATTTATTCTCTTTTAAAGACCAACAGTTTTGTGCCAAGAGCCTTTTTTAAAACTGCTTTATTCATTATAAAATAAAATTTTCTGCTAGATTTACAATTACAATTTGGCAAGTTCTTTCATTGAATTAATTTGCATTAAATGCATTATTTAGTTTTGATATTTAATGTAATATATTTCTCAAGCACACATAAAAAGTACTGAAAAAACATTACAAAAGATAGCGTTAGGAATATACGTATTAAAAACGAAACTTTTACATGAAACTTAAATATCTTTTATAATATAGATAACTTTTCAGGGTATCTAAAACTTTATGATTACAAGTAGTTGAAAAATACCTAAGAAATGAAAACTTTTACTTTTTTAGTATTTATTAGGCTATAAAGATATGTTGCTAGTATTAATCATTTGAGATTTGAGTAATTAAATTATGATATTCAGCTTTCATTTCATGTTCTGGTATATAAATTTTTTATGAAAGTGTTTACAGTTTATACAGTTATGCAGTTATACTGCATATTGTACAGTAGAATATTACATAATAATACACAGTAATATTTCAATACTAATACAGTGATATATAGTAATATACAATAATAATACAGTAATATTCAGTAATATACATACTAATATACAATAATAATACAATGATATACACACTAATATACAATATAAAACAGTAAATATACAATATACAATACTAATACAGTAATATACATACTAATATACAATAATAATACAGTAATAAACAGTAATATACAGTAATAACGCAGTAATATACTGTAATATATATTAATATACGTACTAATATACAATAATACAGTCTGCAAAGTAAAAACTATAAAAGACTATGCAGTACTGTAACTGTATACCAGGTATATACAGTATGCCTATACTGTATAAAGGTATACTGTATATATAATACTTGGTATATATAGGGGGGTTTTTTTGTTGTTGTTGTGAAGTAAATTTTTTTTCTTATGTACACATTACTATTTCCTAATTTTCATGAAATGTCTAGTTTAAAATATAAATGTTTTAAATTAAATTCCTGTTACAGATATTATAAATATTTTATTCAAAAATCAGAAAACCACCTTCATAGATTTTAAAAATGGCTGTTTAATTCAAATTTGTCAAAAGAAAGATATTTCCGTAGTTTTGTCCCGTTGTCGTAAACTTGTATTCATTAATTACTTTGTAAATTGCTTATTGAAAAAAATCACACCAAACTGTCTAAAGCAATTTATTCGCTTAATTCTTGTAAAGTAAATAAATAACTCCATAATATTTAAAACAATTAAATGAAGTCTTCTTGTTTATTCTATTACAAACCATTTATCTCCAAAAACTAGCTAAATAAACAATGGAAGATATTTTTGTGGAATATTATATACTTTTCTTAAACAAAAGTAATGGCCTGGATTTCTCTTATCTCCTGTCTAAATTAGTCACGAAAAACCTCCGACCAAATTAACACCTTTTCTCACGCGCAAGAGTTCTGCATGAGGATATTTTCTTGCATTAACTGCTCCCGTGAACTAATTTAAGGCCACTGTTATTAAACTGACAAGGCAATTTATCGTTTCACATAACTTTGCTACACTATACTGTAGCATTTTAAAAACACTTAATATGCTTTGCCTAAACAGCATACTTCAACAATATGTTTAATATAAAATATTTCTAACTCACTAGGTACACTGCCTATTACCTCTTGAAAGAGAATGAGGAAATATTAAAATTTGGTTTTATTTAAAATGCTCTAATTGAATCAATATGTACAGTCTGACGGAACGTTTCACTTAGAAGCGTAGTTTGGCCTTTTTAACTGAGGGGGCAGAAGTCGAATCAAAAATTTAAAATGTGAATTAAACCTCAAAACAATTGGAGAGGCAAAACAACAAAATTTCCCTCCTTTAAAAATTCTTGTCTACCTTTGCCCCTCCCAAATTACGCTCATAGTTGCCACCTATATACTTTTTTCAAAATTATATTAAAAATAGTAGTTGTTTATCGTATTTAGAATTCAGTTTTAAGCATATTCAAAAACAAGTTATGAATTACTTACTAACCATGTTAAATGATTCTTTTTTTATAATTTTTAAACCGTTATTAATTTAATAATCAGTAACATTTTTTCTTTAAACTATATACGAAATATATCACATAAAACTGTGTAATAGATCAGATATCTTTAATAATATCAGGTCTGGGTGCATGAAATTTGATCTCGCTCTATTTAATAAATTTTACATATTTTCCCTAAATACTAGTTCTATATTAAAATGACTTGTTAATAAATTTATATCATAATTTACCCAAAAGACTGCTATACTTGTTTGAAATTACTCATGCAAGACGGATTTCTCTTCCAAACCACTACCAAAAGAAAGGTCAATTTTGTTTACTCTAATTTTTAAAACTCTATTTATAAATATAGTTAAAGTAAATTGTTATGTTATTTAAAAATATTGGCTTTAAGAACATCACTTTTTTATTCTATGATATAGTTTTTCTCTTAAACAATCTGGTCAAACCAAGCAAGATTGAACCATACGCTACTCATATTAAGACAAAGAAGTGCGTCTTTCGTTTTAAAGCTAGGATGAAAGTACGTCTTATGCTCAAGTGGATCCTCTAGAAGCAGGGACCAAGCTGAACACCTGCCACCCCTAAAGGTATTGAATGAGAACTTAGAGGACATTATGACCACGAACATATTTTAAGTTCAGCAGTCACCTTCAGCAAACACGGAAGATCTTAAGTTGATTATATTAATAATAATAATAATAATAATAGTGAGGAGGAGGAGGATAATAATAAATATTAATATTAATCATAAATAATAATAATAATTAACATAAATGATAAATAGTAATAACAACTAATAAATTGATAATAATAATAATAAATATCAATAGCAAATAATGTATAGTAATATTAATTATTAGTATTATTGTTAGTATTTTTTTAAATAACAAAATTAATTTTCTACCCTTAATAAATAATAAATCGTTTAACCTCCTAAACTACCTAAACAAACAATACGCGATATTTTTCTAGGAACATTGCATACTTCCTAAAGCAAAAGGAAGGACTATATTTCTCTTATCGCCTTTCTTACATAAAAAGTAGCACAATTACGCTTTATTTAACATATTTTTAAGATTTTCGTTTATCAAAATGACTTGCATATAAAACATGTATTTTATGTCTTCTCAAAAGACGCCTATATTTGTCTAACAATATATATTTAAGATGGACTTCTTTTCCAAAACACGTTACCCAGGAAAGTCATTTTGATTGCTCTAAACTTTTAATTTTATTATAAATTATTAGCTTTATATACTTTTTATTGTATGGTAATTCTATCTTAAAGAATAACTGTATTTCGTAATTTAAGTGTAGAAGTGTATTATTAATAATACATATCGTTATGTCACTTCTTTACATACTGAAAAGCAAATAACTAAAATATTCAAAATAATGAAATTAAGTATTCTTACTTATTCTATATTAAGCCCCCCCCCCCAAAAAAAATTGTCTAAACAAATAATACTCAATATTTTTCTAGGAACGTTATATATATATATATATATATATATATATATATATATATATATATATATATATATATATTTCTGGAGCAAAATTATTTCTTAGATTTCTCTTATCACCGGTGAACCAAAAATAGTGCATACAATTTGATTACTATATTCAATAAACTTTACAAAAGTCTAGACTTTTGAGTTCTATCAAAAAGACATGTATGTAAAACATTTATGTTATGATTTTCTTTTACTTGTCTGAAAATACTCATTCAAGGATTTCTCTTCTACAGTACGTCTAACGCGAAAGTCACTTTTCACTTTTCATCTAATTTCTATATATATATATATATATATATATATATATATATATATATATATATATATATATATATATATATATTTCTGGAGCAAAATTAATTTCTTAGATTTCTCTTATCACCGGTGTTACACCAAAAATAGTGCATACAATTTGATTACTCTCTATTCAATAAACTTTACAAAAGTCTCCCCAGACTTTTGAGTTCTATCAAAAAGACATGTATGTAAAACATTTATGTTATGATTTTCTTTTACTTGTCTGAAAATACTCATTCAAGGATTTCTCTTCTACAGTACGTCTAACGCGAAAGTACTTTATATGTATCTAATTTCTAGATATTATATATATATATATATATATATATATATAATATATATATATATATATATATATATATATATATATATATATATATATATATATATATATATATATATATATATATATATATATATATATATATATATATATATATATGTATATATATATATATATATATATATATATATATATATATATATATATATATATATATATATATATATATATATATATATATATATATATATATATATATATATATATATATATATATATATATATATATATATATATATATATATGTATATATATATATATATATATATATATATATATATATATATATATATATATATATATATATATATATATATATATATATATATATATATATATATATATATATATATATATATATATATATATATATATATATATATATATATATATTATATATATATATATATATATATATATATATATATATATATATATACAGACAGTATATAAGTTATATCTGTAACACCATATCCATGGCTTTGTTTTTAAAAATTGTCAAGATGTTTTTCGCAGAATATATGATTTCCAAATGTTAAAAACAATTAATAAATATAATTTAATCCACTGACCGAACGATAAACAGTTCGTTCTATTGCTCCAGCGTGCAGTGAAATCCTCTGCACATGGAATAGATTTTCGGTTTGTCTGCACCCATGAGCATCCTGATGAGGTACCGCAGCGGCGGGCGCTGTGTGGTGCTACGTTTGCTGAAAATATGTTTTTCGTGGAAATATAAGCTTTTCGTTATTTTATAAGTAATACAGATAGACATATGGATTTTGTGTACAAATGAATAATAAATGTTAAAGAAGTGTTAAATGTACATTTTTATGGTTTTATTATTATTGTTGTTGTGGCTCTCTGCACACCCTGCTTGAACATCTACCGCACGCCACTGATATATATATATATATATATATATATATATATATATATATATATATATAATATATATATATATATATATATATATATATATATATGTATGTATGTATGTATGTATGTATATATATGTGTATAAGTATGTATGTATGCATGTATATATATATATATGTGTGTGTGTGTGTGTGTATAAGCATTAAAAATAGTATTCAAATTGTATTACCTTTTAATTTATTACTTTAGGATATTTCATTTGAATTTGTATATATAAATATATATATGCATGTATATATACATATATTTATATATATAAATATATACATATATAAATATATATATATATATATATTATATATATAAATATATATATATATATATATATATATATATATATATATATATA
>CM063511.1:134347945-134380445 GCA_032207245.1 Pardosa pseudoannulata
TGGACCTGGAATGGATGAAGCATCCATATTGGATTCTTGATGAGTTAGGGTTAGCAAAATTCAAAGCGAGTAAAGTTTATCTTCTCCTAAACTATCCATCCGATTCTAAAATAAATTGGTATAAATATGCTTCAAATCACAGCTAAAAATACTGTCATCTTTAAAACGTTCGAAATCCAGCCCTTCCCCCTATTTCGAGCGTTTAATACCGTATTTTACCTAGTTAAGAGCAGACGATTAAATTTATAAATTTACACATAAGAAATAGGTAAACATAACATTTTTTCTAGCATTATGATGTTATTCCTTTAACCATCTCATTTTATTATTTCTTATTTTAAATTATTTAAATATCGTCTGCATTATTTTCATAAGTTTTATCACTAAACTTAGATATTACATAAATAATTTTCTTTTATATTTGACTTAAATAACAAATTAGGTACATATGGGATAATTTTAATTTTAATCATCGATTATTTTTTGTTGTAATGAAAATTTTATAACGGTAAAACAACAAATTCTATTACCTATGTGTAGTGGAAATGATAGTTTCATTCTTTAATTCCATTAATTACTGTGGCAAAATATTGGAAGAATTAATAATTTTGACTTAGCTAAGAAAACTTTGAATTATCTTCCTAAATGAATTTAATGTGATTCTAAAGTGCATTCACAGTATCATGAGACTTTAGAGGAGTATGAAGATAAACAAATTATTGAGCTTGTACCAGATAATTCTCAGCCAAAAAACAAACCATTTTTTTACCTGCCTCATAAGGTAACTTTACAATTCTGGAAAATTAAAAATTTTACTGATCCCGTCATATGACGGGCTATATACTAGTCTTGTAGAACAACTGTATTTTTTAATTTATGTATCCAGCGTCTTATTAATAATACATAGTGTTATGTCGCTTTATTGCATTAAATATTGTAAAGTAAATAATTGTGTTGTATTTAAAATGAAATGCATTAAAAATAACATTGATATTAATATGTAATATATGTAATGTTATTATTTTTTTAAATGCGCAACAGCCCCTAGGGGGCCAAGGCTTACGGTGCCAATCTCCGTTTGAATGTTATTATATATTGATAAAATGAAATAATAATGATAAATAATGATTATTATTTCATTATAAATTATATATGATATAATGTAACAATAATGATTTTATATACAATATCATATATAATAAAATTAAATGATATTATATATGATAATTTATAAAACTGAACTCTCCTTTCTTATTCTGTAATAACCCCTTTAACTCCAAAATTATTTAGACAAACAGTACACGATATTTTTCTCGGAACGTTATATACTTTTTTGAAGCAAAAGCAATGTCCTAGATTTCTTTTATCGCCAGTCCTACATCAAAAGTAGTACATCAAATTTGATTACGCTCTATTCAATAAATGCTTCAAAGTGTCTCTCGAGATATTTGTGTTCTGTTAAAATGACTTGTATGTAAAACATGTATTTTAGGATTTTCTCAATAGTCTCAATTTGTTTGAATCTCAATTTGTTTTGACTTTCTCAATTTGTTTGAAAACACTCATTCAAAATGGATATCTTTTCCGATGCGATTTCAAAATAAAATTATCTTTTGTTTTCTCTAATCTTTTACCTATACATATGTGTGTGTGCATGTATATATATGACAGAAGATAGAATACACGACAGGTGGTTGCAGTCACGGACAGAAACAAGATGCCGCTTCAATCACTAAAGGCCGAACGCTGGCCGATTGGTTAGGGCGCTGATCGTCGGTACCGGAGTTCGTGGGTTCGAATCCCACTATGGCATGGATGTTCGTAGCCGTTCGGAATCGGCTTTAAGCAGAAGCTCATTAGCCCTCGTGTGCAAAACAGTAGACCGTAGCGCTCCAAACCAAACCAAACCAATCACTATAGACCTTTTTAACCAAAGCGTCGGGTGAACGGGTTTCACTTCACTATAAGGACGGGTAAAAAGCAGAGTAAGAATCTGTTCCCTATATAACAAGAGTCTAAATCATCTGTCTGTCTATCCTCGAATTTATGAAGCGGCTGGCTCTGGAATGAATAGAGGTATCCATATTGAATTCTTCATGAGTTAGGCTTAGCAAAATTCAAAGCAAATAAAGTTTATCTTCTCCTAAACTGTCAGTCTGATTCTAAAATAAATTGGTATAAATATGATTCATATCATAGTAAAAAATATTGTCGTCTTTAAAATGTTCGAAATCCACCCTTTCCCCTCTTTTCGAGAGTTTAATGCCATTATTTCAAACCCTATTTTAACCCGTTAAGAGCAGGCGATTAAATTTATCAATTTATTACATAATAAATAGGTAAAAACAACATTTTTATAGCATTGTGACTTCATTCCTTTAACTATCGCATTTAATCATTTCTTATTTTAAATTATTTAAATATCGTCTATCTGGTGTGGTGTTATGCTGTGGAATTAGGGTTTTCTATGGGGAACTAGGAGTCGAGCAAAACATAAGAAGGTTTGTACCTGAAAAAGAAACCCATAGAAAAGACAATAAAAATATATTACTTAATTTTTATAGTGGTAATCTTATGTTTTAACTATAATATATAATGAATTTCTTTTTATTCTTATATTTATATAAATTATTATGGAAAGGAGAATCGAATTAAGAAGTTATATAGAACTTAAAAATAAAAAAAAAAAAAATTTTTATTATTATGTTTTATATGTTTAATTAATTTTTATAGTATGAAAATTTGATAAAAATAGATTTTTTGCCCTTTATTTTTAAACGTTTAATTTTTTGTTTGAAATATTGTTTTGTGAAAAGAAAATTAAAAATGATAAAAAAAATAAATAAGTGTTCCTATTATAAAAATATGCTTTTATAATATATATTGTGATGCAAAAAAAATGAAAATAAAAAGATTTTTATTGAAAATATGGAAAAAAATAAAAATTTTATAAAATTAGAAATAATGAAATAAGGATTAAGACGTAAGCAGTCTGCATATGTTGATTACATGAATGTTTAGACATTAACTTAGATAAACTAATGTTATGTTTTATGAATAATATATAAAAAAAAAATATGTATAAAATTTTTTTGTATATATATAAAAAAATGATAAAATATTAAAAATTGAAGTTTTCTTGTATTTATAAAAAAATAATCACATAAAAAATATTTATCATATTTGTTTAATATTGAGTAAAAAAAAGAATTTGATAAAAAAAATATATAGATTAAATATAAAATAATCATAAAAAAATTTGTAACTGGAATTAATTCTAAAAAAAAAAATATTAAAAAATGTTTGTTGTAAAAAAAATTCTAAAAAATGAATAGAAAAAAAAAAGAATGTCGGGGGTGATTTATGTAAAAATGCAAAAAAATATGAATGAAAAAATAAAAAAGTTTAAGTTAAAAAAAAAAAATGAAAATAGTGTTAAAAAAAAAAAAAAAAGGAGAGTTTAATTATACATTTTATTGTTATTAATATAAAATTTAAATACAAATTAATAGAAGCCAATTGATAAAAATTAATAAAAAAGGAGAAAACAAAAATGGACTAAAAAAGTAAGAGGATTATGGAGGACGGAACTCGAAGCTCCTTTTTTCGTTTCGGGATCCAGGTCTCTCTTTCTCTTCCATCCTGTCTGTTCGGATGAGAACCGCCAGTCTGGGAAGCTCATCAACATTCCTTTTGTGTGATGACACGAGGGAAAACCGCCAAGGGCAGGACTAAAACATGCCAATGTGTGGAGTGGGGATATGTCATATCATGAAAAGGGCGAAATTATAAAACTATTGCAACTCGCCGCTCGCCAAGGAGAATACCATGTGACGCTCCTGGTATGTGTGATGTCATCTGATTGAATATCCAGAGCGGCTTATGCGATAAAAAAAAATAGGTTTTTCGCCTCACCAACGTGATAATTGGGAGCATGGCAGGAAAGTTACAAATAAGGAATTTTTAAGGGAAGCTTATAGAATTAAATGGGAACTAAATGGAACATAATTAAAATTAAAAAAATGGAACGTTATGACAGTCTGCATTATTTTCATACGTTTTATCACTGAACTTAGATATTACGTGAATAATTTTCTTTTATTTGACTTAAATAATATATTAGGTTCATATGCCATAATTATAAATTTAATCATCGATAATTTTTTGTTGAAAGATAAGTCTCAGTCAAAAAACAAACCATTTTATAAATCATTATAAATATATGTGTGTGTGTGTGTAACGGGTAAAAATATTCTTCGCCGATTAAATCGGAGAAATAGCTCATATTGTTAACTGCCGGGGATTGCATGGTAATGTAACTCAAATGCAGCAATCATGGTGACAATATCCCTTAGAATTTAAAACCAGATGAAAGAAAATAAAAAATACATTATCTCCATGTTAATTATGGAGAACTAGCGGATGTGTCTTACACAGACAAGAAAAAAACGTGCTGGGGAGCTTTAATTCCCCTTACGAATAAAGAAAGATTTAAATAATTAATTGTTTACAAAACGTAATACAAGATTATAAATGAATAGAAACGATTGGGTAACTTACCCATCTCCCAGGGCTGGACACAATAATTATGTGGACACATGTACACCAAGGAAAAGGACAATTTTCTAAAACTTTAACTTTTAATGCGAATAAGATTGAATAAGAATTAACGAATTCGAATACCGACTTTATCGTCGGGCGATTTACACAGAAGTGACTAATACATATGTTTTTCGTGCTTGAATTAAAAAAAAAAACCGCAAGTCTGTTTTGTTTCAACCAGCGATGACTGGCGCCTCACACCTCGTAATTAGAGTTCCGTTTTCGCCCACGTGCATCTCTTAGATCAGTGAAAAGAACGCTTGACGAGAGGTAAATCACGTGGGTGACTTCTCATTCCAAAGAGTTTTAGATCATCAATTATTTTGTCTCTTACATTCTTCGTGAAACTGGAAAAAGTTGCATTAAAGTTGTTAATATATTTAATATTCCCTGGGAAAATTGGTTTGGTTTGTTTGGAGTGCTACGGTCTGCTTTTTGCAACACGAGGGCTAATGAGACCGGGACCTACAGCTTAAAGCTGATTCTGAACGGCTACGAACATCCATAACACTGTGGAATTTGAACCCACGAACTGCGGTTCTGAAGGTCAGCACCCTAACCAATCGGCCATCGGTCGGCCTAGGAAAATTGTCATCTGGGTTAGAGCAGTGAAAGAAAAAATCACAAGTAGCAATTTTTAACTCCATCTTTAGTTTTCAAAAATGGGGAAGTAATGCCAACCTCAGTAACACATATCCTTGACTTGTTTTGGGTGACTGGAAAAGTTAATATTAAAAAAACTATAACGGGGATGAGAAATTTTGAAGAACTGTTGGAGCAGTGACTTTTTATATATTACTTATAGATGATAAAAAATATATAAATTTAATATGAATATTTAGATCCTAGTCCATTTTAAAACTTTTCCTCTACAAATAAATATTTCTTGTACATATATTCTATATGATTTTAAAATCTGGTTATGTGAAGTATTAATTCAATACTAAATATTTTTTAACACACGCCCTAATGTAAGTTTGATTAATTACTGTAAAATAAATAACTTCATGATATTTAAAGTAATGAAATGAAGTGTCCCTACTTAATCTATTACAAAACATTTAACCCCAAAAACTATCTAAACAAACAATGCACGATAATTTCCTGGAAACGTTTTATACTTTTCTTAAACAAAAGTAATGGCCTGGATTTCTCTTATCTCCCTTCTAAATTAGTCACGAAAAACCTCCGACCAAATTAACACCTTTTCTCACGCGCAAGAGTTCTGCATGAGGATATTTTCTTGCATTAACTGCTCCCATGAACTAATTTAAGGCCCCTGTTATTAAACTGACGGGACAATTTATTGCACCGCATAACTTTGCTACTTTATATACACCAGTGTTTTAAAAGCACTTAAGATGTTCTAATCAAATAGCATGTTTTAACAATATGTTTAATACAAAATATTTCTAACTCTCTAAGTTGCAAATTACCTTCTAGGGAATGAGAAATGATAGAATTTGTTTTCAATTAAAATTCTACTATGTAAAGAAATATCTACCGCTTAAAGAGACTTGGTACCCGTTAATTATTTCATATTTTCTGATTTATAGTAATTGTCGCAAACGCCCACTGAGTGGCGTTTCAGTCTGTATTAAAAAAAAACGTGAAAATTTCGATGTGATTCATGTGTTTTAATGTGTATATTTTAAAGCTTCCCTGTACTTATTTTTGCTTTCTGAATAGCTTAACGTATCGAGTTTTCGATTTTACTATATAAAACGATGGAATTTAGGATTGGCCTGCTTTCCATCCTGACACTTCGAAATGGAGAAGAGAATGTAAGTCACACCTTTTCATCTAATTTTTTTTAGTTGTTTGAAGACGAAAGAAAATTCTGTAGTAATAGTTTTGTATTTTTAAATCAAATTTTAACCATATTGGAGAAAGTAATTTGTGTTCAGAGTGTTTACTTGATTTAAATTTATTAAAATTTTTTAAGTTCTTTAAAACCTTTATAAAGTTTCCAAACACTACTATTTTTTTTCTTAAATATTTTCGAGATCTATACCACGACATTTTTATAAAATATCGGGCCTTGTACATGAAGAAATCATCTCACTACATCACCAGGTTGAAATTACTTCTTTAATAAAAGCACTTAAGATGTTCTAATCAAATAGCATGTTTTAACAATATGTTTAAAACAAAATATTTCTAACTCTCTAAGCTGCAAATTACCTTCTAGGGAACGAAAAATGATAGAATTTGTTTCCAATTAAAATTCTACTATGTAAAGCAATATCTGGTGCTTAAAAAGATCGGGTACCTTTTAATTATTTCATATTTTCTGATTTATAGTAATTGTCAAGAACGGTCACTGAGTGGTGTTGCAGTCTGCATTGAAAAAAACTTGAAAAGTTTGAAGTAATTCATGTGTTTTAGTGTGTATATTACAGCTTCTCTGTACTTATTTTTGGTTTCTAAATAGCTTAACGTATCGAGGTTTTGATTTTATTTTTAAAAAAAGATGATATAGGAATTTAGAATCGGCAAGCTTAGACCTCCTGACACTTCGAAATGGAGAAGAGAATGTAAATCACACCTTCTTTTTTTTTTAGTTTTTTGGAGACGATAAAAAAATTCTGTAGTAATATTTTTGCATTTTGAAATTCAATTTTAAGTATATTGGAGAAAGTAATATCGAACAGGTTATTTACTTGATTTAAATTTATTAAACTTTTTAAGTTCTTTAAAACCTGTATAAATTCTCCAAACGCTACAATTTTTGTTCTTATATATTTCGAGATCTATACCACGACATTTTTATAAAATATGGGGCCTTGTGCATGAAGAAAGTCATCTCACTACATCACCTGGTTGAATTTACAACTTTAATAAAAGCACTTAAGATGTTCTAATGAAATAGCATGTTTTAATAATATGTTTAATACAAAATATTTCTAACTCTCTAAGCTGTAAATTACTTTCTATGGAATGAGAAATGATAAAATCTGTTTTCAATTAAAATTCTACTATGTAGAGCAACATCTAGCGCTTAAACAGACGGGGTACCCTTTAATTATTTCATATTTCTGATTTACAATAATTGTCACGGACGGCCACTGAGTGGCGCTGCAGTCTGTATTGAAAACAAATTGAAAAGTTCGATGTGGTTCATGTGTTTTAGTGTATATATTAAAGCTTCTCTGTACTTATTTTTGGTTTCTGAATAGCTTAACGTATCGAGTTTTTTTTATTTTACTTTTAAAAAACAATGATTTAGGAATTTAGAATCGGCAAGCTTGTCATCCTGACACTTCGAAATGGAGAGGAGAATGTAAATCGAACCTTTTTTTTTTTTTTTTTTTTTACGACGAAATAAAAATTCTGTAGTAAAATAGTTTTCTATTTCGAAATTCAATTTTAAGAATATTGTAGAAAGTAATATGTGATCGAATAGGTTATTTACTTGATTTATATTTATTAAGCTTCTTAAGTTCTTTAAAACCTTCATAAATTCTCCAAACACTACTGTTTTTGCTCTTAAATATTTTCGAGATCTATACCACAACATTTTTATAAAATATCGGACCTTGTGTATGAAGAAAATCATCTCACTACATCACATATATATATATATATATATATATATATATATATGTATGTATGTATATATATATATATATATATATATATATATATATATATATATATATATATATATATATATGTATGTATGTATACATATATACATATATATATATACATATATACATATAAATATATACATATATACATATATGTACATATATGTATATGTGTATATATATATAATTAATTATTTACTTATTTATGCATATATACTTCTTGAATGCATACCGATAATTATTAAATTATATCCTTAGGTCCCTGCCTAAGTTTTTATCAAAATCTGTCTTCCTGAACTACAAATCTAGTTTATGAACTTACCTTACATGTCGAAACTAGAACTGACCCCTTTGATAAAAGTTATCTTTCTTCGGATTGTAGAAATATAAAGTTGCCTACTGCATTTCTACGTTCAATTTTTTAAGGATAGAATTCATAAAAGTCGAAAGGGAAGCGATCGCGACTACAAAGTGAATACTCTAATGTCTTCCAGTTTAATGAGTTTAACTTTTGTGTTACGTTAAATGCGATAATAATCGATATTCTTGTATTCTCTTATGCGACAATATACTTTTTCTATGTTCCTGCCTTAAAAAAATAAATGTTTATACTCTTTTATAATTTTATCTGTCAATATGTTTAAAATCCTCTAAAGACATAAAAAAAATAAATTAAAATTTATAAGTTCTGTAAAAAAATGTTCATTATCTTAAAATATGTTTATAATTTATGGTCCTAACATCTAAAATATTTATTAATTTCTTTGTTTTATTTTCCTGACTAAATGCTTTAAAAATAAATAATAATGATTAATGTGACAGTTTAATCCTACTTTGTTATTAGCTATTAGAATAATTTAGAAATCAATGTTTTAGAACAAGGATTCACAACCACTTATTTTGCATGCATCCACTACAGCATGTTAAAACAGCAATAAAATAACTATTATATCTTCTGTTTTGATACTAAAATCTACTTTTTAAGCAAATTTTCGCAGTTATAAAAAACTGGGTTTTTTTTCAGAGTTTAATAATTTATTTTTCTTTGTTTTATGATATATTTTTATTACCAATTTAGGAAAATTTCAGATGTTAAATTTCAATTTTAATAATACATACAACTCTGCAATTATTTTACTATTTTTGAAAAAAAATACACATGTTTTTCATCTTTTCCGTAGTTATAGAAAAATAATAATTTTCTAAAGAAACATTAAACACCGTCTAAGGTTAGTAACACTTTTTGCTATTTTTCATATATGTACAGAATATTGAGAGTGTAATAAGAGGCTTTTGTCATAAGGATCCAATTTTCTTTACAGAGAATAAACAAAAATTTTATCTGGGAAAAAAAGATAGCAATTTTGCTTGTTTTCTTTCAATAAATACGTTAGATTATATTGTTCGATAATAGCTGCGATAGTAGAAAAAGATTCAGCGTTATTTATTGTCTTAATACTTTCCGTTTTATTAGAAATTGTCGTAAAGATTGTAATATTTCTATATCCCTTAATAATTTGTTATCCTTTATAAGTAGGATACCTAAATAAAATTGGCGTTTAGATGAAGTCTTAACTCATTTAAGGAATCATAAACATTCAAAATTAATTTTCTTTTCTTTATCCTATCTCTTTAAAGATGTAATATTTTATTAGTGTCGCAACCGTATATGAAATTTGGTAAGGATTTAAACAAGCAATACGTGAAAAAACTGTTAAAAATCGTATAAAAATAAAACGAATAACAACATATTAATTTTGTATTTCAAAAAAAAAGGCTTGGAGAAGTTTAGCAGTGTTGCAGAAAGATCGCCTGTACTAAATGCCATGCATGTAGCTCTAAGCGCTTATGCACAGTCATGTTTTTACAGATACACACACACACAAACGCACACATAAAAAATAGTCCTCTTTGTTTATATACATTGAATAGAATAACCACGACGAAAGTAAAATTCATAAATTATGTTTAACCCTTTCACCGGCTTCGGAAAGATTGCTCACCACCTGCATTTTCATACGAAATGCATCTGCAGGAACCGGGTATAGGCCAGTTGACGTTCCGTACAAGATTAGCCCGATAACTAATAGACAGTTATTCCTCCTGGAAAAGGAAATCTGTTAGTTTTATTCTAGGTAGTCTGCGGTTTCAGATGATCACCCAGTATTAGAAATTATATGCCAAAGTTGAAACGGTCCAATAAAAAATCAAACGCTACGTATGTGATGAATGTAATGTACCCTTGGGCATTGCTACTTTCTTCTATATCTCTCCGTGGCAAATAATCGCATTCTAATTTAATTTTTTCTATGACCGAACATGGTTCGTCGGAAGTACATTTCCAACCCTTAAAATTTAAACTTAAATAAATAGAGGGACGAGACTCTTATTTATGCGAAAGGATGTTGTTAAATAATAAGTCAAGTTTTAGGAACCATTTTTTATTCGTTTGTGTAACAATGAGTTATACTACTCTACAACTCCAGCACGGGAGACTGACTGAAGGACGAAAGCAATGTCAGTTCCCAACCCCCTTCGACACCATTGGACAAGAGAGGTTGCTAACGCGGGTCAGTCGTCGTTGGCCCTGGCAACAGTAGTCATTGGATTTTTCTCGGCATATTTAAAGACCCCTTCAGAGAAAAAGCATGCCAAGACGGAGCGAACGGTGAACTTCAGCAGAGACAGGGAATGCTCAACCATTTTTTCATCTAAACATATCGTCATCAGCGGTAGGGAGTTGCTCCAACATTCCAGCCGTTTACGGCGTCTTCCTATTGAGATTTGATGCGCTTTATTTGTGTCACCAGTTTGTTCAAAAATAGAATTGTAAATAAAGAGTCTGCAAAAGGGTAAGAAATTAAATATGCCTGAATCGTTACTTGACATAATTGACAAAAAATACATTTTCACTTTAATTGATAACTATTCTGATTCCACAATTGTTCTAAGGAAGGGTGAAAAAGTTGGTATGATATATAAAATAGATGAAAATTAGTTTGAAAAACCTGTAGAGCAACAATTACAAATTAATCATATAACATTAGAAGAGATTTGAAGGCTCCTGCAGGGGAAAAGCAGGCCAAGACGGAGCGAACGGAGAACTTCAGCAGAGGCAGGGAATGCTCAACCATTTTTTCATCTGAACATAGCGTCATCAGCGGCAGGGAGTTGCTCCAACAATCCAGCAGTTTACGGCGTCGCCATATTGAGAATTAATATGTTTTATTTTGTCACCAGATTGTTCAAAAATAGAATTGAAAATAAAGAGTCTGCAAAAGGATAAATCTACGCTCCTTTGTATCTGGTGTTTTACTTCTTTGTGTTATCTCAATAGGTATGGTATAAGTCATTGGCACGTAATAGTTGGTTACGTTCCACAACACAGTACAAAGAAACACATCACAAGACACAGCACAAAAAGCAACATCATTGACAAGTACACACAGAAAAAGTGAGTGGCACCCTGGGAAAACTAGATGGCTCTCGTAGCGCCACCTATCATAAAAGGAGAGGGCAGCAATTGTATCCGCTACAAATATAAAACATACTTCCTTAATTTGTTATTATTTTATTAATCATAAAAACTAATAGCCAGGAATTTTGAATAAGAATTACATAAAAGTAATGCACCTGAACATTTCAAAATTACTAATACAAAATTCGTCACACTGAAAAATGTTGTTTTTAAAAGTTTAAAACAATGATGTATGACAAAAAAAGCAGGTTTCAGTGTAGTAAAATAATTATCTTATTCGAAAAATATCTTTTGATTATCAAGGCTATAAATAACCTTTATAAATATTTTTAGGAAGAAAATTATTTTTATAGTTTTGTCCAATTTTTTCATTTTGAAAATCCCTTATTCCCTTAACGTAAATTTGTTTTTTAAGCTTTAAGATAAATACTTGTTAATTCGAACTAAAGAATGATTGATTAAAAGTTCACATGGAGGAAATGTTACGAATATTTATAAAATAATGAAAATATTTGTTTCGGAAAACCATCTACAGTTAAAATTAGCATAATTAGTTCTTTATTTTGTAGTAATTTTTATATTCACTATAGGCGATAAGATATAACTGTTTTTACTCTTCAATCTTAGATGTATTATAGAATTGATTGGGGTAAAGAAATTGAATTTTCAGTAATTTTTTTTACATTTTTTCAGTTTAAATTGTAAATTTTAAAGTTTAATGCAATTCATTTAGTATGTATGAAACATAAAAATTATAGCAAAAAAATATTGTTGTACAGAATAGTTCAATAAATATAACTGGAATAAAATTAATGTAATAAAAAAATTAATTGCAAAAATTGAAATCTGTTTAGAATGTATGAAACTTGAAAATTCTAGCAAAAATTTATAGTTGTAAAAGATAGTTCAGTAAATATAATTGTAATAAAATTAGCAAAGATCAACAAGGTCTTATTCTATTTTGAAAGTTTTTGTTCTATTGATTTTATGGACATGTAACAACGGCTTTCTTAGGAAAGACTCTATCAAGCCACCTCTATATCCTCAGTATGATGTCCCGTTTCAGTTATCGTACGAACTAATCAACTTTTTAAAGTTCTCGTTAAAGGTAAAAAAACCGTTGTGTCCATTGACCTTTTGAAGTATGGGTACTTTCTACAACAGGACATTCAAGTTATTCCTAACGAAGAGAAATCTAACTTTCCCGACAAGGACGCTTCCAAGACAAT
Organism: Pardosa pseudoannulata; assembly: GCA_032207245.1. Taxonomy (NCBI): domain Eukaryota; kingdom Metazoa; phylum Arthropoda; class Arachnida; order Araneae; family Lycosidae; genus Pardosa; species Pardosa pseudoannulata. Next base: position 134,360,848 of record CM063511.1, read on the forward strand.
GACTGTTGAATAATTTCTTCGGGCTCCAAAGGGCGCTGATGCTCGCGCCGAGGCAGAAAGATTGGAAATTTTCTGTTACGTGTTTGAAGGCGACAGCCCAATAATATGTTGTGTATAGTCCGTAGTTCATTAAAGTTTTGTTTAAAAATGCTAAAATTGTGTCCACTAAACCACCATCACCTGATGTAGAAGCCCATTTTCTATAACGACTACTTTATCTGGACCTAAAAGCAAACCTCCTGTAAGATTCCAATTTCCTTAGCAGGGGGTTACAGCGGCGTCCATGGTCGTAAACAAACCGAAAATTCATCGCATGTTAATTAACTAAGCTGATATCGTTGTTGATTTTCCCTAGAAAAGTTAAGAACCCGGCATTCGCAGTACGTTTCATTTTTAACCTTCGCATGTCGCTCTCGGACATACGTAGACATTAGTTTTTATTGTAAATAATTCTTTGTTTGTAGTACGTTTAATTGTTGAATTTTCATCATTTTAACTACATTATGGATCACACTCCCCAATAGCAAAAATTGTAATCCGAATGCAATCCGTTTAGAATGTATAAAACTTGAAAATTTTATCAAAAAATTATAATTGGAAAGGATAGTTCAATAAATAAAATTGAAATAAAATTAATGTAAAGAAAGAAAACTAGCATTGCAAAAATTATAATATGCATGCAATCCGTTTAAAATGTATGAAACTTGAAAATTTTAGAAAAAAATTATAGCTGTAAAAAAGATAGTTCCGAAAATAGAAATGGAATAAAATAAATGTAATAAAAAACAAAAATTTTAACAATCACAATCTGTTTAGAAATGTATGAAACTTAAAAATCACAGCAAAAAATTATAGTTTTTAAAACTATAATTCAGTACATAAGTATAACTGTAATTCTGAAAATTTGTTCAGTAAATAGAAACGGAATAAAATGAATGTAATAAAAGAAACTAAAAGTTCAAAAATTACAATTCGTTTAGAATGTATGATACTTAGAAATTCTAGTAAACAATTAGAGTTGTAAAAGATAGTTCAGTAAATAGAAATGGAATAAAATGAATGTAATGAAAAAGAACGAAAATTGCAAAATTTAAAAACTATTTAGGAATGTATGAAACTTAGAAATTCTAGCAAAAAAAAAGCTTTTAAAACTATAATTCAGTATATAAGTATAATTATAATTCCGTAAGGTAGTTCAGTAAATAGAAATGGAATAAAATGAATGTAATAAAAGAAACTAAAATTTCAAAAATTACAATCCGTTTAAAATATATGAAACCTACAAATTCTAGCAAAAATTTACAGTTGTAAAAGATATTTCAGTAAATAGAAATGGAATAAAATGAATGTAATGAAAAGAACAAAAATTGCAAAAATTACAAACAATTTAGAAATGTATGAAACTTAAAAATTATAACAAAAAATTATAGTTTTTAAAACTATAATTCAGTAAATAAGTATAACTATAATTCAGTAAGGTAATTCAGTAAATAGAAATGGAATAAAATGAATGTAATAAGAAAACTAAAATTTAAAAAATTAAGATCCGTTTAGAATGTCTGAAACTTGAAAATCTTAACAAAAAATTATAGTTGTTAAAGATAGTACAGTAAATAGAAATAAAATTAAATGAATGTAATAAAAAAGCTAAAATTTAAAAAATTACAATCCGTTTAGAATGTATGAAACTTGAAAATTCTAACAAAAATTTATAGTTGTAAAAGATTGTTTAGTAAACAGAAATGGGATAAATTAATGTAATGAACGAAAATTACAAAATCTGTTTAGAATGCATAAACCTGAAAATTTTAGCAAAACATTATAGGTTTTCAGTAATAGGTAGTTCAGTAAGTAGAATTGGAATAAAGTGAATACAATGAAAGAAAACTAACACTGCAGAAATTGCAATCTATTTAGAATGTATGAAACTTGCAAATTCTAGCAAAAAAAGTTATAGCTGTAAAAGGTAGTTCAGTTAATATAATTGGAATGAAATTAATGTAATAAAATAAAACTAACATTGTTAATATTTGTTTTTGGTGTTACAAACTTTTCTATTAAAATGTGATGCATTTATAGAGTTTATGTTTAACACTTTATGTTTATATAAGTAAATAATACTATTAAGAGAATAATAATAGTCCACTTAATTTATAGTACTAGATTATTAATTTAAAATTAATAATCGAGTATGATTACACTTTTAAATACAAATGATTAATGTTACTTTTATTTTAATAGATATTTTTTAACATTAAAAACTCTAGTCAGAAGAAAAGTCTTATTCAGTCCAGTCATAATTATTGCAGCTTTAACTAGACTTAACTAGATTTATGTTTATTACTAGACATTTGTTAAATCTGTTTTGATTTACTAACATTCCTGTTTAGAATGATTCCACCTTCACAAAAAGAATAAGAATATAACAAAAGAAATTCGGTTTATTCTGCTATATTTAGCCTTATTCCATTCAAGATTTTATCAATTACTAAGCACAAATGTCTTATGGATCAATATAATGATTGCAGTTCGTCAAGACTACGTAGAACCCCTTCTGCCCTCTGGTGGGACTTAGTTAAGGTTACCAGTACTTGGTTAAGATTTGGAGCTCAAATTTAAACAATAAATACTTAATAAAAGTATTTAGTTGCACAAATAGTGTATAAAATATTGAAAAATATGGCAATTAAAGTGGATACATATTTGAGCTTTTCTAAAATAGTAAAGAGTATTTTTTTACCGTACGACAATGCTCTTAATTTAAAAAAATAAATGACATGTGAATATAGCTGCTTAAATTTATTCATTACTAATGGATATACACATATCCATTACTAATGTATTGAACTGAAAAGTTGTAATAGTCAAAGTACAGGTGAATTAAAGCCAATCTAATAAATTAATGCAAAAATAGAAAAAAAATTGAATGTCTACAGTACACAAAGTTAAAGATTTCTTATACGCATTTACAGACTTAACAATGAAAGTTGTCAAAATAAATTCAGGAGTGGGCAAAATGTGTATTTACGTTGAAATATGAACGCTATTATTTTTTGCGATTAAAATATTTCCTTTACTTCATACAAAGAAAAATATTAATGTATATTAATAACAATAATTTCTTAACTTATATACAGATGTAACATTGGAATTAGTCAAAATAAATTCAGGCGTGGTCAAAATGGTTGTTTACATTGAACTATGAACACTGATATTTTTCATAATTAAAATATGTCCTTTCCTTCATATAAAGAGAAATAATAATGCATATTAAAAGCAATAACTTCTTAGCTTAATTTAAAAGCTAATTTACAGACTTAACAATGAAATTTATCAAAGAAAATTCAAGCGAAGTCAAAATGGTTGTTTACGTTGAACTATGAACACTGATATTTTTCACAATTAAAATATGTCCTTTCCTTCATATAAAGAGAAATAATAATGCATATTAAAAGCAATAACTTCTTAGCTTAATTTAAAAGCTAATTTACAGACTTAACAATGAAATTTATCAAAGAAAATTCAAGCGAAGTCAAAATGGTTGTTTATGTTGAACTATGAACACTGATATTTTTCACAATTAAAATATGTCCTTTCCTTCATATAAAGAGAAATAATAATGCATATTAAAAGCAATAACTTCTTAGCTTAATTTAAAAGCTAATTTACAGACTTAACAATGAAATTTATCAAAGAAAATTCAAGTAAGTCAAAATGGTTGTTTACGTTGAACTATGAACACTGATATTTTTCACAATTAAAATATGTCCTTTCCTTCATATAAAGAGAAAAAATAATACATATTAAAAACAATAACTTCTTAACTTGATTTAAAAGCTAATTTACAGACTCAACAATGAAATTTATCAAAGAGAATTCAAGCGAAGTCAAAATGGTTGTTTACGTTGAACTATGAACACTGATATTTTTCACAATTAAAATATGGCCTTTCCTTCATATAAAGAGAAAAGATAATACATATTAAAGGCAATAACTTCTTAGCTTAATTTAAAAGCTAATTTACAGACTTAACAATGAAACTTATCAGAGAAAATTCAAGCGAAGTCAAAATGGTTGTTTACGTTGAACTATGAACACTGATATTTTTCACAACTAAAATATGTCCTTTCCTTCATATAACAAGAAATATTACTGCATATTAATAGCAATAACTTCTTAGCCTGATTTACAGACTTAACAATGAAATTTGTTAAGGAAAATTCAGACGTGGTCAAAATGGGTATTCACATTGAAATATGAACACTGATATTTTTCACCATTACCATATTTCCTTTATTTTGAATAAAGAAAAATATTGATTCACATTAAAAACAATGTTGTAAGTTAATTTAAACTATCTAATTTTAGAATATGAAAGTTATGTTTTAACAACAATCAGACTTAGAACAAACATTTCAATTACATTACAAAAATTTATTTAAAAATCTACCGGTTTTCATTTCTAAACAAAATAATATTCTTTTCCAATTTCATGGAACAATGCCTGACAACACCTTTAAAACGCACTGCATCAGTACTATTACTTTAAATTCATTAATAGAAACGTATCTTTACCTCCTAGCGCACTTTTAAAAGCATTATTACCTCTAAAAGTAATCGAGATTTATTTTTTACAGTATAAGTTCTACAAAGTAATCTTAATTAACAATCGCAACACGTTCTGTCTTAATGAAGTTGTTGAAGTAAGTAAACTAACTTTCAATTCACGATTTCTAAACTTTGGCTAGCTGTTTAATTTTTTTTTTATCTAGCTAGACTTTTCATTCTTTTCTCAACGATTTTTTATCCTTTAAATTGTAAATCCATCTAACAATGAAATAAAGAAATTTTAAAATACCAAATAAATATAAAAATAAGGTTTAATATTATTTTTAAAGGTTAATACGTTATTATATTTTATTCTACTCTATAGTAATCTATCTATTTATATACTAATCTCAATACGAGTGAAATTAAGGTTCCTAAATGAAGTTTGTAGTTGTTTCAAAATTATTAAATTAGTACTAATAAAATAACTTTAATAAATAAATGTAATAATTTAACTTACTTAACAGTACGCTAAAACACAAACAGTAAGATTTTTTAATCTATTCAGTAATTTCAGAGTAATTTCAGAGGTTTATCTTAACAAACAAGCAAACAGGTAAATTGTACCTGTTTATAATGTTAGTATAGATTTATCTATTTGTAATCTAGATTTTATCTTCTCTCTGTTTCTTTCTTTCTTCATTTATATATATATTTATATATGTATATATATATATATATATATATATATATATATATTTATATATATATATATATATATATATATATATATATATACTAGCATATAGCCCGTCATATGATGGGATCAGTAAAATTTTTAATTTTCCAGAATTGTAAAATACCCTATGAGGCAGGTAAAAAAATGGTTTGTTTTTTGACTGAGAATTATCTGGTACACGCTCAATAATTTGTTTATCTTCATACTCCTCAAAGTCTTCTGAAACTGTGGATGCATTTTAGAATCACGTTAAATTCATTTAGGAAGGTAATTCAAAGTTTTCTTAGCTACGTCAAAATTATCGTTAAGTTCTTTCCAAGTGTTTTTTGGCTGAGAATTATCTGGTACACACTCAATAATTTGTTTATCTTTACTGACAGTATGTTAGTTGCAAATTTTAATTTACCTTTTCATATATACGTGACAAAATGGATATATACGTGACAAAATGGACACCAGTGGTTTTAATATTGACAGTCGTTATATGGAGATATATATGAATGATGTCCAAGCTTTAGCGAATCGATTGCAAACCACGTGGTTATAATTAAAAAACAAACACACAAACGAATAAAGTTTTCAAAGATATAGAACTTAAACGTTATATATTTATTAGTCTTTGAAATACAACTCCTAGACTTTTATGAAAAGAATTTGTTGTTAATACCAGTGATAAAATTTTCATTGCTACAAAAAATAATCAATAACTAAATTTTAAATTAACACATATGTACCCAATCTATTGTACGTAATATCTAAGTTCAGTGATAAAACGTATGAAAATAATACAGACAATATTTAAATTATTTAAAATAAGAAATGATTAAATGAGATGGTTAAAGAAATGGCATCATAATGCTAGCAAAAAAAGGTTGTTTTTACCTATTTATGTGATAAACTTAATATCCTGCTCTTAACCCGGAAAAATAGGGCTTGAAATAATGGCATTAAACGATCGAAAAAGGAGAAGAGATGGATTTCGAACATTTTCGAACTCGCTTTGAATTTTGCTTACTCTAACTCATCAAAAATCTAATATGGATGACTCTATCCACTCCAGGTGCCTACTTGTGGGATAAACTTAATATCCTGCTCTTAACCCGGAAAAATAGAGCTTGAAATAATGGCATTAAACTATCAAAAAAGGAGAAAGGGTGGATTTCGAACGTTTGCGAACTTGCTTTGAATTTTGCTATCCCTAACTCATCCAATCTAAGAATCCAATATGGATGACTCTATCCACTCCAGGTCCAACCGCTTCATAAATTCGTGGACAGACGGACAGATAACTTAAACTATTATTATATAGGGGATGTGTGTGTGTGTGATAAATCAAAATTATTGCTCTAAAATAGTTATCTAAAATTCTCTTATTCCCCTCCTCTTTTTTAAATACCTAATTTCCCTGACATAAAATTCATATAAAGGAGTGTTTTTTTATTTAAATTATTTTTACCCGTCTTATAAAACAAACGCTAGAATAAATGCTAATTTTCTGTCCACTGGTCACAATTTTCAGATCTCAGAGGAAGATGGCTTGAGGGATTTGGTTGACAATGTGTTAAAAGGCTGACATTTGTTAAGTAGGTTTAAGCACCAAATCCGTACCATGCTGGTGATCAGTGGCTTCATGTATGATACCAAATACATTGATCCCATTCCTTGTAATTAAACTTTTAATCATAATTTTATCTTTTTGACACTAAGCAAGTGTGTTTAAGTTAAGTGGGTTACGTTGGTTTCTATTAAATTTCAATCTGATAAACGTTAACATAAATCACGGGAATTTAACTATTTTTAATCTCGGTTACTTCATCTCGTTTTATTTTTCATGTGTGAGCAGTTTAGTTAGTTATTAAGAAATTTTTTTTGTATGCTCCGTGGTCTTTTTTTTTCTTCAGTATGTAAATAATTGTAAAGTTTAGGAAATAAAGAAGGAGTATAAAAAGGGGCACTTTACGTTCAGCTTTTGCTTGTTGTTACCTGGTGATACCTGTTGCTCATCGTGTTTTTCCTTCGTCAATATAGTTTATTTCCCATCAGGTAAATAACATAATTTAGTCACTTGCCAGAATGTTTAATTTGCTTAGTTTTGTATTATAGGTCAACTGTTTTGGATGTTCCATTTAACTTTTTTTTATTTACGTTGTTTTGAGAAAGAAAAATAAACTTTGATGTTTTTATATTTTTTGTGTAACTTCTTTAAAGAAATTCAGTCTTCAGTTAGGCCATGCTACTGTGCTAAACATCAGTGGACACTTGCTGATCGTTACTGACCACACACATTTATTAAATTGGTTTAAGCACCAAATGCATACCATGTTGGTGATCAGTGGCATCAAGGGAAATTTAATGTAGCCTCCACACTATAGCCAATTGTTCACCACTTCCTAGTGGTGACCTTGAACGATGGTTCACGGGTTGCATCCGCACGCTGGGCCACTAAATGAGCCGAGAGGGCGTGCATTCGTCCATAGGGTCTACTGCACACTTTAGTTGCGCATCTAGCTGCCTTTGATTTTTGGAAGAAAACAGCCTCCGAAGCCATCATCCGCCAAGTCTATTTTTTCGTTTGCCACCATTGACCACGATAAGCCATATCCAATTCAGACGATGGTAATAGCTTGCAGTGGACCATAGTGTGGAGGAGCCTTAAAAGGAATAGATCAATCTATTATTATTTCCTGGTGCTAGGAAACGGATATATATATGTATATGTGTGTGTATGTGTAATGTAACAGAATTATTACACCTAAAATTCTCCTTTTTTCTCTTCTTATATTTTAATATATAACTAGACGTTGTCCTGTTTTAACGCTGTAAATCCAAAAATTGTAAAACGTTTTTAAATAAATTATAAAATGGACCGTTTTGATGGAAAAGTAAGGAAAAAATTTTAAAAATACTTCACACCACCAAGCGTACAGTCATCAGAAACATAATTAAATTAAATTAAAATTCCCAAATCGCCTATACATTGTTTCGACCCTGGAATTTCTTGTGCTGCAGGTCATTGTGCTGAACAATGCGCCACAGATACGTTGGTAGTGAAGGGTTTCAAGTGGTATAATAATCTCAATGAACGAGCATTTCTGGATTTTTAATAAAAAACATCTTCTATCGGATCAAATTGTGCATCTAAACCATTCTCGAATCCACTTAATTACATACACAAAATTTTAATCAAAATCAGTCCAGCCGTTTAGGAGGAATTCTGTTACAAATACACGGACAGAAGAATTTTATATATAAAGATTACCCAGCCGTAAAATGTCAGATGATTTAAATTCTTTTTCCAAAAACTCTCGAAACTAACGCTGGAATAAATACTAATTTTTTGTGCACTTGCCATATTTTTCAGGTGTTCCAGGAAAATAGTTTCACTCCTCCAATATATAAATTTCTGCCTCTGTAGTTTTCGAGCTAACTAAATGATTAAGGTTCACTCTTAAGTTTCAAAAATGGAGAGCAAATTAAAGTCTCTTGAGAACAAAATCACGAGATTATTCACGCTTGGGATTGAGGTGTGTTCTTGAGCAAAGCTCTTGCCTCGTGATAACGGTCAGTTTAATGGTTCCTTTTTATACTCAATAAATTTAAAATTCAACAACATTGGACTTCGCTTTTTTTATTGGCTGCTAGACTACAAATTATATATGTATTCTTATTGCCCAGTAAGGCCGGGAAATTTCCCGTGGAATCGGTGAAATATAATTTCATTGTTGTTGTTTCTCATATCACTTGGACCAACCAAGCACGATTGAGCCTGCAGGTTCTTGTATTAAGGCCAAAGGGTACACCTTTCGTTTTAATGGGCACCATTAAGGTGAAAGAACGACTTCGCTCAAGTAGGTCCTCTTCATCTTGAAGCTGGGACCAGGCAGAAGACCCATAGACTTGGCTTGCCATCCCCAGAGGTATTAATTGAGAACTTGGAGGACATTGTAACCACGAACATTATTTTACGTGCCCCAGTCACCTTTAACGAACACGACATAACGAACACGATCATTGGTTATATATATATATATATATATATATATATATATATATATATATATATATATATATATATATATATATATATATATATATATATATATATATATATATATATATATATATATATATATATATATATATATATATATATATATATATATATATATATATATATATATATATATATATATATATATGTCGTGATCCAGTGTTAAGGCAAATGGAATAATTAGTCCTTCCTAGTAAAACACTTCTTTACCGTTCCAGGCATCGCTTGCGCCATTTTCATTTATTCGTGGCGAAGCTAAGAGCAGAGTGTGTTGACCGTTCCATGTCCACGCGCTAACTGATACTTCTCGCTTGATTAGTCATCAACTTCCTGTGAAATATCTCTGCACTTGACCGCATTACTTCAAAAGGTTACGCAAGCGTTTGTCTGTTTCATTTATTTTATTATTATAAAAGAGTTTTCTTTTAAAATCGTCTATAATTCACGTAATTTCCAACTACAACCTTTTTAGACCACACACACACATATATTTATACATATATATATATATATATATATATATATATATATATATATATATATATATATATATATATACATATATATATATATATATATATATATATATATATATATATATACATATATACATATATATACATATATGTGTGTGTGTAAATAAACATGAACATATATTTTAACTTCCAACTGCATAAATTTGTAGTAATGTTTTAGAGATTCTACACCTAAAATTCACATTTTTCAGTCTTTTGGCTTGTCTAATCCCCATTTTTATCCTTAAGTTCATATCAATATTTTTGTAAGTGTTAAGTCTCAAAGCAAAATACTGTACAAGTTAGCAGTAATTATATAATCATAGCTTTCTTTCACATGTGATAACGTTACCCAGTGACCAAAAAACATTCACCTAATTGACTATTACATCTATCTCGCTAACAGTTTTTCTCCTTGGAATCGGGCTCTCTAAACAAGAGCCTTAAAGATAGGCGAACAAATAAAAACCTTTCGAAAATATGCTGTGTGTGATTGTGCGTCCGTGTGTGAGTACGTGTATGCGTGCGTGTAATCGATATTGATATAACCTTCACTGAAAAATGACGTCACAAATTTATTAATGTTTCCAGATAATATTGATGCAGATTTTTAAGTTATGCATATATATATATATAATATATATATATATATATATATATATATATATATGTATGTGCGTGTGTACATATTCAATATTAAAATAATCTTCACTGAAAATTAACATCATATATTTATTAGTAATAATGTTTTTGTATTGTATCGATACTAAGTTATGTATATATATATATATATATATATATATATATATATATATATATATATATGAGTGTGTGTGAATTCAATATTAAAAGACCCTTTACAAAAAAATGACATCATAAATTTATTGATATTAATTTTTTCGTATTGTATCGATGCAGATATATCAATTATGTATATAAATATGTGAGTTTTTGTTTGTGTGTGTTTGTGTATGTAACCGATATTAAAATATACTTCTCAGAAAAATGACATAAGTTTATTAGTAATAATGTTTCATTATTTTATCGATACAGATATACATGTGTACGTATTTGATATTGAAATATCCTTTACAAAAAAAATGACATCATTAATTTATTAATATTAATCTTTTTTTCGTATTGTATCGATGCAGGTATATCAATTAAGCATATAATTACGTGTGTTTGTGTTTGCGCGTATGTGTGTGTAATAAGGATATTAAAATATCCTTCACAGAAAAATGACATAGGTTTATTAGTAATAATATTTCCGTATTTTATCAGTACAAATATACATGCGTATGTATTTGCTGTTGAAATATCCTTCACTGATAAATGACATCATAAATTTATTAGTAATAATGTTTTCATAATGCATCAATGCAGATATATTAAATTACAAAATATATCACTAGTTTCTTTTCTCGGAAAGAAAACAGCATACCTTTGATTTTGTTTTATTTTTTATTTTCTGTATCCTAAGAGCTTTAAAAATGGAAAAATCCTTTGCTGCGGCAAATGGATATATGAAAGGAAATGTAAATCATAAGGGAAGTGGGAGAGCTCGAGTAAATCCACTCACACGAAATCCCCTTTTTGATTACGGGTGCTTTTAATGGACTAAATTGAAGAAATGCTAGAATGCGCTTCATCAAAATTGACAGAGGAAATGAAATTTTTAAAAGAAACGAGTCGGCTCGGATTTATTTTAGGGCTTACAAATGCAGTTGAAATAAATCGCACGTTTGTAAATCCTCTTTCTGAAATTTATTTCCCTAATTTTTATACAGGTTAAATATATCTTGGGTGTTATTTGTTAGTTTATACTATTAATGCTTAAATAATTATTTAAAGAATAAAGCAAGTTTAATATTAAGCTTTAATCTAAGTTTAAATGAAATTTTCTGTGTACTTTATACAAATTCACAATTTCTGATCAATTTTGTTTACTAATCTAAAGTTTTCTAATCTAAATTTAAATGATTTTTTTTTTTTTGTACTTTATACAAATCCACAGTTTTTGATGAATTTTGACAAAACTTGGTATTTTGAAGTATTAAAAGATGTAAGGATCAGCACTATAAACTATATTTTGTTCGAAAAGAATTCCACAACCTCTTTACAATGCTTCAATTCTAATGCACTAATGATTTGTGTTTATATTCAAATGTATAAGGAATCTGCAAAAGTAAGAGCAAATATTTCTATACCGCTATGATTTTAATTTAAGGTGTATTGAAATCTTTTTAATTTCAACATTTTTAAAAACACTTAAATATTTAAAATTAAATTTATCTTATATTAAAGAAAAACTATAACTCCAAATTTTTTAGTGTACCTATTTTATCCCTACTGCGTGCTCTTCTTTCACATTATTTTAGCATAACTTAATAAACTTTAACCATTATATTTTACTATCACATGATCTCTTTTCAATGTTCTATTCTTTTCGATATTGGAGCTCATTTTTTATTTGAGAATTTACAAGCAATTTGTAAATGTAAAAGCAAACTCTTTTTATCTTGCTCTCTTGTAAAATTTGATATTTCTGACATAGAATCTTTAAATTCTGTAGTACAAACATATGGAAATAATATTATAATTGTCTCAACAAGAATTCTAATAGAAATTGTTAACATGGTATGTACTGTACTGGAATTATCTTGTAAAATTTATTTGTAAAATGTCTTGTAAAATTACTAGGAATTCTTGTAAAATTTGATCTTCCTGACGTAGTGTCTTTAAATTCTGAAGTACAAATATATGGAAGTAATATTATAATTGCCTCAACAAGAATTCTAATAGAAATTATTAACATGGTATGTACTGGAATCTTCTTATAAAATTTACTTGTAAAATATTTTGTAAAATTACTGGACATTCTTGTAAAATTTGATATTTCTGACGTAGTGTCTTTAAATTCAGAAATACAAATATATTGAAGTAATATTATAATTGCCTCCACAAGAATTCTAATAGAAATTGTTAACATGGTGTGTACTAGAATTTTCTTGTAAATTTTACTTGTAAAATTTGTTGTAAAATTACTAGAAATTCTTATAAAATTTGATATTTCTGAGGTAGTGTCTTTAAATTTTGAAGTACAGATATATTGAAGTACCGTAATTTCGCGTGTATAGTCCGAGGACTATCTGTGTTTAAAATGCAAATTTCTTCAGACGCGGACTATCTGCCAGTGCGGACTATGTGCTGGTTGTTTATTGTTCAAATCATCAAAATCAGAAGAAGGGGGAAAAAACATGTCCAGGAAACGGCCGAGGATCAAATGTAAACAAAAGAAAGACTCAAGAGACTTCAAGAAAACATCGTATCGTATCAGTAATAAACCATAAAAAAAATACAACCCATGAAGCAGAACGAATCAGTAGTATCAAGTAGCGCAATCTTAAACTGTGTCCTGGAGTATATGTCCTGGAAAATATCGAGAGACACTATTTACAGCTCCGACAACACCGACTGGTTGGTTTGAAGATCGAAGGTTGAGGGTCGAATGTCATTTCATTAAGAGGATCACTCGTAACAGATTGTTTTGTTTTCAGAATTTTGATTTGAGGTAATATTGGTCATTCATTATGTCTTTAAAACATCGTCGCAGTTTTACTGCTGATTTCAAACTGAAAGTAATTCAGAAAGTCGACGAGAAAGCAGTAAGAAATTGGCGCAAGCAAAAGGAAACGTTGAAAATATGAGGTGAAAGAGATCCAATTGTACTGGAAAAACACAATGGGTTGCATTAGAAGACGATTTACATAGCTGGGTTCTCGAACCGAGAAATGTAGGGCTCTCTGTTTCTCCTTTAAAATTCGTCTGAGGCTATAATAAGAAATTATTTCAAATTTTAAAGGTGGAATTGAGTATAATCCAGATATTTCGGCACTCTAACATACTAAAATACATATTTTGCCCGTATAGTCCGCAGATTATCTAGTGGTGTGGACTATCTGATGAAATTTTTTAACTTTTTATGAATTATTTAATTATTATTTAATTTTTTAATTTTTTATGAAATTTTTTAAATAAAAAATCACTCTCGCGAATTATACGATGGTGCGGACTATACGTGCGAAATTATGGTAATATTATAACTACCTCAACAAGAATTCTAATAGAAATTGTTAACATGGTATGTACTGTATGATATGTAAAATAGTCCATGACTGAGATTAGTAGGTTGGCTGTTTTTTTTAACTGTTGATGGTAAACAGCCTAATCAAAAAATGAATCATGATTATTTCCTCACTTTTATTTGCTTTTTTTGTGTTTTACTGTGAGTGAACTGTTTCGCGGTAAATGTCTCAAAGCCTAATCCTTGGGGAAGACTGTTACCACCGAGGGTTTAAAAAATATAAAAAAATAAATTACAAAAATAAATAAACCAACTAAACAACCTACTAACTAATCTCAATCATAGTCTATTTTAATAGCCAACGTGTTTAAAAACAGAGGAGGGATATTACAACTCTTTTAATGTATTTATCAAATCCTGAAAGTTCAGATGCACAGAGTAAATAAACTATGAACATAGAAATTATGATTTTATAGGATGCAATGTCCCTTTTAACACTAGAACTACCGATGTTAAATACATATTGACGGATTTTTTATAATGACTTTCATTGTAACTTTTGACTTAGATAATGTAATAAAAGTATATAATTTAGAAAAAATAAACATTTAATATAATAATTCATTAATTATTAATAAAAATCAAACAAACACAGTTTCTATTGCTTAGTATTTACAAAAAAATAATGTTAACACTATTTTCTGAGATTGGACTGACTTTTCACAGATTGCACGTTTTCACAAAGAAATCTTTTGCCTAAAGCTGGCCGATTGGTTAGGGCGCTGATAGTCAGTACTGGAGTTCGTAGGTTCGAATCCCACTATGGCATGGATGTTCATAGCCGTTCGGAATCGGCTTTAAGCAGTAGGTCCCGGTCTCATTAGCCCTCGTGTGCAAAACAGTAGACCGTAGTGCTCCAAACCAAACCAAAACACAAAGAAATTTATCACGTTATAAGTACTAATGATAATGATTGCGACCTGATTATAATTACCAGTCAGACCGTTCAGTTCTAAACTGAATCGTAATCAGTGAAAAATAGATTTCGTTATAATGGTTGCAAAACACTTTGGATCACTCAACTTTGAAATTGCCAGAGTCGTCATTTTGATAGGTCTTGGTATAAATAGGTATAGGTCATACTGATTATAGAAATTAAAGTGGGTGAGTGAAATTGAATAGGAATATTTATAAATTCTTCTATAAAAATACATAAATTATATCAAATTTTTAAGCATGAAATTTGAAAAACGTCTAAATGACGGTATTAGTAGTCCTGGTATTAAAGAATGATGGTGGATATAAAGGGTTTCTGTCAAACATAAATTTATAGTCAGCAAATGTTCACATATGAACCGCGGTAGCTCAGTCGGTAAAGGCAGCGATCTGCCTGAAAAGCTGCAGATGCAGGGCTGGATCCGGCCTGAGATCAGCCGTGTTCGTTAATGGTGACTGGAGCACATGATATATGTTCATGATCACAATGTCCTCCAAGCTCTCAAGCGATACCTCTGGTGGTGGCAGTCCAAGCCTGGGAACAAATGCATTTATTCGCCGGCCTCGTCTGCTATGTTTTTTTGGCGACCAACATAAAAACGCGTGTTTGAAAAATCGACAAGTAAAAAAATATGGCGGTATTACGCGTTTTCCACAATTTATAGCATTGTTATAGCCCAATTTATAGCACGATTCACAGTTTATAGCATTATTAAAATAAAATTAGCATAATAATTATCATTTATTACGTTATTTAAAAAATAAAAAACAGATTAGCAGTATTCATGGTATATATCAACACGGCATAAACACAATATATATCATTTTAATAAGCTCTAATATTATAAAAATCTAACATGTGAGGCGGGTATACTTTCAACCACCAATTGTAAAAAAAGAAATGCAAAATAATTTTAATAACAGACACACCAACGCACTTATCGCCCCATGAAACCACCAAAGAATCGCCAAGTTTGGTAAAAAAAAAAAAAAATCACGGCTTATATAATGCATTTATACCACAATGTCCTCCAAGCTCTCAAACGATACCTCTGGTGGTGGCAGTCCAATCTGTACCCAACCCTGGGTGTCTTCTGATTGGTCCCTGCTTCTAAATTACGAGGACGCTGCAGAGGTAATGTTACTCTCGTCCATAGCATAACTTAAGCTACAAGTGCTCCCCGAGTGTTACTAAATGAGTAACAGATTAGCATCCTTGTTAAGGAGTTAGGATAATGTCTGTATCGCCTGGAGCATTAGTAAAAAGATGTTCCCATGTATATTAAAGTATAACTAAATCGAGTACATTAAAAATATTGTATAAAATTCAGTTACATTTTTTATAAAATAATCAGTTTTTTCAATTAGTTTTTTAAATATTTTAAAATTTAAACTTTAAAATTTTTTTCTACTTTTAACTCATTGTTGCACAAAAGTATATTTTGAGATTTTATAGAGACTATTTTGTTGATTTATTTAATAGTAAAATTATAGTTAAATTGACGTTGAATTTTCGTGAACCATTCCGACTTTTTAAAATTTAAATTGAGTTTCAATTATCTTACTGAATTCTAAGCTTAAAATGAGTCTTCTGGTTGGTCATTACTTCTAAATTACGAGTACGCAACAGGGGTGGTGTAATTCTCGTCCGTAGCATATCTTAATCTACAAGTACTCCACGGGTGGTGCTAAAAGAGTAACAGATTCGCATCCTTGTTAAGGCGTTAGGATAATGTCTGTATCGCCTGCTGCATTAGTAAAAAGATGCTCACATGTATAGTAAAGTATAACTAAATCAAGTACATTAAAAATATTGTTTAAAATTCAGTTACATTCTTATAAAATAATCAATTTTTTTCAATTAATTTTTTTAAATATTTTAAAATTTTAATTTTAAATTTTTTTTCTACTTTTAACTTATTATTGCACAAAAATATATTTTAAGAATTTATAGAAACTATTTTGTTGATTTATTTAATAGTAAAATTATAGAAAATCGTGTTATACCTTACGTTGAATTTTCGTGAAACATTCCGACTTTTTAAAATTTAAATTGAGTTTTAATCATCTGAATGAATTCTTAACTTAAAATATATGCACAAATTGGATTTAATGTACATCAGTCTTGAACTTTTGGTTAGAAGGTTTACAGAGACAGTTAAACAGCTAATAAATAAGTATATTAAGAAATAAAATTTTTTTAAATGTTAATTTTTAAAGTAGTTACCTCATTTAAAAATTAATGTGATTAATGTAGTTAAGCTTCAGAGTGTATGCTTATTAAGTCTTAAAATCATAATTTAATAATTTACTAAAGCATTTTGTAATGACTCTCAATCTCTAACTCATTTATTTTAATTATGTAGCTCAATTTTTTGTAAATTATTTTACAGTAAGCTCAATTATTATTTTATCTAAGGTCATGGTAAATAAACTTAACAACAAAGTCATTTTATTCAAATGTCTATGGTTAACCAATATACCATCCCAGCAATTCATTAATAACCCCAGAAACAACAGAAAAAATTAATAAAGTCATTGAAATCTTATTTTACCAATTAAGGATAGATTTGGATGAAAAAGAGAATAAACAACGTTAGAAAACCAATTCTTTCGCACTCAGAAATTCATTTATTTGATTCATTTCCCTTATTTTGATGCAATTTTTTAGATTGTATTATTTACAGAATATCTTTATAAATGATCTGGAGTATGACATAAAAAGTAATAAGAAGCGGAAGATGTATTAGCTTTCAGCAGCACCTCATATAGTTATCATGCTTCTCAATAAAGTTAAATTCAGATTAATTTAATAATATAAGGAAATTTACTTTTTACAACACTATCCTTTTAAAATCTATATTAATATACCGTCACTAGTAATAAAGTGACCTTATAAAGAATTGAGAAATCGTATTCTATTCTCCAAAGTTAAATACCTGAGGGAATATTATTTTTAAAAAATATATAGTTCTTGACTAACAGTTGTAACTATAGCACGATATATGGCACCGCACGTTATTTTGCGTTTTTGATTGTTTTTTTTTAAGTAATTGTAATTTTGGTGTTCTAAATGAATTCAGCGTTCACAGGTTTGAGAGATGAAACCCTTAAATGCATGCATATTTAAATACACGTGTTTACACTTGAACTTTGATAGTATATGTATGTATGTATGTATGCATGTATGTATGTATACATGTATATATGCTTGTTTGTGAGTGTGTTTATGTCTGTATGTATGTATGTCTAAGTATGTATATATGTATCTATATGTATATGTATATATGTATATATATATGTATGTATATTTGTATGCATATATGTATGTATATATGTATGTATATATGTATGTATATATATGAATATATATATATATATATATATATATATATATATATATATATATATATATATATATATATATATATATATATATAAACATAAGAAACTATATATATAATAATTAGATTTTCACATCTTACAAAATAAAAGAAAATTTGTTTCTTTACCTAATCAACATTTAACATCCTTAGTATCAATTCATTCATCTCAAAATAATCAGACCTCCTATATTTCACTATTAATAAAATCTTATGCATATTGACCTATTCTCCAAAAGGAAATGTTTTAAAAAATATATTTGTTATCAAATCAAAAGCAATCACTAGGAAGAGTAAAATATTTCATAGAAAAAGAACATTAGGAAGCAAATTTCTCATCACATAATCCTTCGTTTATTTGATTTATTTTCATTCTTTTGAAGCTAATTTATTAAAACTACATTATTTACAGAATATGCTTTTGAAACTGTATGTAGTTTAACATAAAAAGTAGTAAGAAATAGGAGATTATTAATTTTTAATAGCATTTACTTTGTGGTAGTAATAATATTTCTCATCAAAATAAAGTTAATTTCAAGTTAATTTAATAATCTTAAAAAATTTATGTTTTTAAACATTATCATTTGAAAAACTATTTTAATATACCATCACTAGTAAAAATAAAATGAACTTATAATAAGTTAAGAAATCGAATCCTATTCACCAAAGTTAAATACCTGAGGGAGACCAATTGATTTTGACATCTAACATAATAAAGAAAATTCATTTCTTTACCTAATCAACATTTAGCATCCTTAGTCTCAATTAATTTACCTCAAAATAATCAGACTTCCAGTATTTCATTATTAATAAAAGCTTATGCCTATCGACTTTTTCTTCAAAAGGAGATGCTATAAAAAATGCATTAGTCATCAAATCAGAAAGCAATCTCTAGAAATGGAGTAAAAAAAATCCTTTTAAACAATGAAATTTATTGATCTGAAACAAATTGTATCAGACAAATATATTCTTCTTTTATTTATTAAGAATCTGTTTCCATTATTAATCAATTGCATCCTGAGTTCTTTAGATAAAAAGCTTCTAAATAAGTTTAAAAAAAGTGCGACAGAAGTGAAGAACTATGCGAACATATGCTACTTTTCAATTTTTTTTAGATTTAGAGACAAATTTTGCAGAATTAAATATTTAAATAAAAAATCGGGAGTAGCTTTCCCTTGATTTTATCCCATACTCACGAAAGAAAATTGGTGTAATACTGTGACATTTGGAGAATATAAAAAATTAATTAAAACTAAAATATTATAGTTCATGACTAATA
>CM063511.1:134385445-134387945 GCA_032207245.1 Pardosa pseudoannulata
ATATATTCTTCAGGTATCCGTCCCCGTTCGGAGAACTTTTTTCTTTAGACATAGAAACTAGTTTAAGTTTTGATATTTTTAGATTTATTTTTTTTATTCTCATAGACTATTGCACTGAAAAAAAATTATTCCTGGAGAAGTTTTTATAAAATTTCT
The DNA here is from genome assembly GCA_032207245.1 of Pardosa pseudoannulata. Taxonomy (NCBI): domain Eukaryota; kingdom Metazoa; phylum Arthropoda; class Arachnida; order Araneae; family Lycosidae; genus Pardosa; species Pardosa pseudoannulata. Next base: position 134,385,602 of record CM063511.1, read on the forward strand.
AATAAAGAAAGAAAATTTAGTAAAAAATCGGGTTTTATCAAAAGGTCTAAGTTTTTAATAAATTAAATTTTTTCAATATTTTTTGGCTCAACACATTTCTTATACACTGTACTAGTGAATCACCTAAAATCTTTGCTTGATTTACATTTGGTAAAAAATTTTGGTCCTTCAAAATCATACACATTGAATTTTTCACGAATTTTCATTACCTTTATATCTAACTATGAGTGTAACATCATTAAAAATTATCCAAATTTAAAGCTTTTAGGTCATTTACTAGTAAATACTATCAAAAGAATTCATAATAATTTTCAACAAAATATTTAAGCACTTTTTGAGAAATCACATTTCAAGTTTCAACATTTTATTAAAAATACCGTTCTGAGAAAAACAAATTTGAAGTTTATAAAAGTAACTTTAACTATTAAAAAATTAAAATACATGTTTAAATTTCCCCACACTTTCTTGCTTCAAAACTTTGTAATTGCCAAATTGCTAATTATTAAAAATATTAGAAAAATGTTTAAACTAATCTTCATGAAAATTTAAAAAGTTTTGTAAAAAAAATGTTCTTTAAAAAAGGCTTTAAATTCACAAATTTTGGTTCCGAAGTCGCTACTTCCGTTTTGTTTCGACAGCTGTCACTGATGTTTAAACAGCTGTGACTTTTCTTTAAACTGCCCTAGAGACAAAACAAAAACAGATTTAGAAGCCTAAAAGTTGAAATTTTACAATAGAGAAATATAAAATAATTGTGACTTTTGGCAAAAAAAATGACGTTTTCAACGTAGACGGATACCTTAAAGTGTTTACTTAGATTTTTACTGTTAGCTAATCTCTTCTAATGCTAGCTTGTCCCAATCCTATAAAGAAGTGGCAACCCTCCCATGTTCTGGTAACCAAGGCTCTGAAAAAAGACCTTTCGTGACTAAGATGGTGTCTTGTTCTGGCCATGACTGCAACCACTGTCGTAGACTTCTTCCTATTAACACTAGAATTACGGTGGTCTTTGTATACCTAGAATTACGGCGGGTGTAATTTTGACCCTTTGATAAGATATCTGCATATTTCTCTATATGATAGAATATATTTGTGAAAAATAAATTAAAATAATACAAATTATGACAACTACAGTTTGTTTTTGAAAATATACAGACTTTGCAGGTATGTAGGATCAACTAAACGATTTACTACGTTCTCTCCTAAACTTTGATCATTTGGTCTCATTTCATTTTTACCTAAATATGGAAATCCATTTAATAAGTATTTTCTCCTAACATCTACAGATAGCCAAAATTTTATTCCGAATTTATCGAGCTTGTTAGGCATATACTGCAAAAAACGGCATCTTGTTTTTGTAGGGAATAAGTGTTCATCAAACATAATATTTTCATTTAATTTGTAGCAAAGCTTACAGTTTTCTATAAAAGTATTCCATACCTCGGATATTAGTGTAAATTTATCACCCTGCAAACATGAAGACCTTGTTAGCTTAATTTCAAAACAAAGAAATTTCGTAACTTCCGGAAACCTATCTCTACTTATAGTTTCATGAAAAAACTTTCGTCTCCATGTCTTGGAACACAAACTAAGAATTGGTAAGCCCTTGGCAGCTAATGCCCCATTACGTACAACAACGCTATGAATGCTTCCAGTTCTGCTAATAAAATAGTGAAAGGATTCAGATACTTTCAAAAAAATAGAAGAGCTGTCAGAGATAAAAGGCCTTGGAGTAAAAGGCCTTGGAGTTGGTAAGGGCCTTGGAGTGCGAAGAATATGTTCCGGTTAGGTGGTCAACCTTACGCGGAACACCCAAATTTAGTTCTCAAAAGTGCTTGCTCCTCCGTTTGTCTACCCACTAAGGAGATGAAAGACTGAGTCAGTCTTGCCCAGCCCGGGGAATGAATGTCAGACCTCAAAGCCAGTGGGCTTTCTTCTTATTTATATATACCGGGTGGCCATAATTAAACTGACAGTGCTCACAGTGTTCAGTAGCGCGATCTATTTGCGAGAATGACGCCACATTTTGTAGGAAGATTAAACAAGACGGGGGATTCCGCGAAATAAAAAAATTAGTTCCAAATGTCACCGTTTGGCACTGTGTAATAGAAAATAGCGTGTTAACAAATGCAAATCAATACGCAATAAAATTACCTTTTATTACGCACATTTTCTGATTTAGTTCAAGTGCAATATGGCAACATAAAAACGCATAAAATCTACATAAACATGAATAAAGTGTCGATCTGCAATATCACGTACGCTGAGCAGAAGAAGAAGTTCTTTATTCAAATTTTACTTTACATCCATTGGCACAGTGCCAGCTGCTTGGGTTTTAAAAGGC
>CM063511.1:134392945-134485445 GCA_032207245.1 Pardosa pseudoannulata
AAAAAGACTACGAATAATCCCTAAGCACATTTGATCATGTGATAAAAAATACCCATATCTAAAGAGAAAGCGTGTAATATTGGTTAAAGAAATATAGACAGAGGCCGCACTAAATGTATAGAGTGTCTAGAGGAAAAAATCAGGAACCCTAATAACGTAATTTATGAACAAAAGTTTTTAAATTAATATTAAAATATGTAAATAAAGGATTTTAGTATTACATACATATATAAACACACACACATTTATGTATATATATATATATATATATATATATATATATATATATATATGTCCGCTCTCTTCTTCTATTCATTACAACATGATAAACTTAGAGTTTAGCAACATCTATTCTTATCTTTTAATTGAATCCACGTAAAGGAAAAATTTCGTTACACTATTTTGTGATTCATTTTCATCATATTTTTTCTAATGCAGGTGTAACTAAAAGCGACAGAAATTGATGTATATAATAAACTAATAATTCCTAACTTAAAATAATATACCGTCACCTAGGAATAATTAATATATAAAATACTAAACCCCTAAATTTGTAATTAGAAAATTGGCCCCAAGCAAATTGTATCAATCCCAATGGAACCTGCAGGTATTATAACTTATATTTTTGAGACACTATAAGGTCGTAAATACTTTTCAGACAGGATGAGGTTGACACTAAAAAATTTGTAACTGAATTTCCTTTGAGACAAGAAAATCCCTAGAATTAAAGTTCCGAAGTATTAGTTTTTAACTGCTCATGGTAAATAATGGCAAAACCTGTAACAGACAAACCAATAAAAAAAATGTTAAATAATAGCGCTGTGAAGATCCCTCCTTAGCTTTGTTCAGAGCCGAAATCAGTTGATCTAAATTCCTCCTGTACCAACCAGCTACAATAGCGCGGCGACGAAGTGTCTGGGATGTTGACAATTCGGTTGAACAGGCGTCACACCACTTATCGATAGCGGTAATGATTCCGGAAGGTGCCTCGAGAATTCCAAAATCTGGACAGTTAGCGAATGAGAATTCAACTAAAAAAAACTAGCTGTAACCTTAGCTGGAGTTCTCAGGTAACTGGAATCATAACTGACCAAAAAACGGTTGGTGGGATCGTAACTGACCCCCAAGTATTAAAGACTAGAAATTTGTGACTCGGGGATTTTCGACATTTTTTACGTAGGTGCTTTGACCTCGTGGAGACTTAAGTAACTTTTGAATGGAGATAGTTTTTAGTGATTTCGTTCGGGAGACTCGTAAAGACCGCTCATATAAGGAACGGCAGGGTCTCAGACACCGAACGGGGGATAGATTGGGTTTGCATTGCAACCTGGAAAAAACTCCCCATTTTGTGAGATTATTTCATCTTTTTTCCGATTGTGATCTTTGTGGTAATGTTATGCAAGCAACAATCTTTAACAGTTCGACTTGTTTTGGGAGATTAGAATCCCTTTGTATATATATATATATATATATATATATATATATATATATATATATATATATATATATACCCAGTATTTACTCCAGAAAAATAAAAAGGATTTCCAATTCTGTTACAACTGCGATCCTTCTTCACGCTACTTCTTTACTCATGAACATTGAAGTCATCACAGCATCTACTAGCAACTTATTGAGAACCTGTTAAAATATTAAGCAACAATACTGTAAGTCATACTGTAAAAACGACAGTTCTTACAGTATTCTCTAGGTTTCGCAAGAGTTCGTAGAGTTAGTTCTGTAGAAGAGAACACATAATTCAAACGATTAATAATTGACGAAGATGAAATAAAACTCAGGTACAGAGGCAGCCTCCTTCTCTGTACACGACTACTTCACATCTCGGGTTACATCAGAGAATAATAAGAAATATCATTATACACACACACATTCCCTCTATAATAATAGCCTAAGTAATCTGTCCTTGCGTCCCTCGAATTTATGAAGCGGAATGACCTTGAATGGATAGAGGCATCCATATTGGATTCATGATAAGTTATATTTAGCAACTTTCGAAATCCTCCCCTTCCCCCTTTTCGTGCTTTTAATTAGGTACATATGTGGTTATTTCAAATTTAATCATCGATTATTTTTTGTTGCAATGAAAATTTTATCCCCGGTATTAACAACAAATTCTATATACCTCCAGGGTGTAGTGGATATGCTAATTTCATTCCTTTACATCCATTAATTACTGTGCCAAAAAAATTTTGGGAAGAACTTAATGATAAGTTCGACGTAGCTAAGAAAACTTTGAATTATCTTTCTAAATTAATTTAACGTGATTTTAAACTGCATTCACAGTATCGGGAGAATTTAGCGGAAAATGAAGATAAACAAATTATTGAGAGTGTACCAGATAATTCTCAGCCAAAAAACAAACCATTTTTAATGTGTCTTATAGGGTACTTCACAATTTCGAAAAATTAAAAATTTTATTGATCCCGTCATATGATGGGCTATACGGTAGTATGTATATATATATATATATATATATATATATATATATATATATATATATATATATATATATATATATATATATATATATATATATATATATATATATATATATATATATATATATATACGTGTGTGTGTGTGATAGGGAGATGAAGTTAATAATAGAATGATAAAGAGGTTATTATAAAAACTTTACTTAAAACTGGTATTTTGTGGGGCATTTGGAAAAGATTAAACAAGGATGAAAATATTGCATATTTAAAAAGCCGTTCATAAAAATTTGTATAAATTAATATTAAGAATTACCTAAGAAATGTGATACTGTCTAAATGTGTAAACATAACTAAAAACACAACAAATTTGATTTTTTTTAATCATATTCCTTTTAAATATATATCATATATATATAATATATATATATATATATATATATATATATATATATATATATATATATATATATATATATATATATATATATATATATATATATATATATATAATCCTTACAATAGTGTTGGCTACAGCTAATATGGTCAATTAAGTAGCATATAGTTATTTACAAAAAAGTTTCAGCTGACTGTTTTTCTTCCGCTATCTAGCTTTGTATGACTTCAATTTTTAAATTTTAGGCAATTTAGAGGAATCTGCTATAACCGTATGTATTTTGAAAAATCATATACCCGTACTGAATTATATATGCTCACATCACCTAGGAACAAAAAATATATAAATGGATGAACTTCATTTGCATTTGCAATCATGTAAACGGTCGTGACGTAGTAGAAAAGGTTAGAAAGTTGAATGGTGAGTGGTAAATAGCTCACCAGTGAATGACTTTATTTGGTATTCCAAGTGGATGGGGGAGAATTCGGCGGTTCTCCTCTGTCTAACTCAGTTCCCATGAGAGTTTATCTGCATATTCAAAACATCTGTTCCTTCATCATGGATTATGGCTCGAGTACCTACTCAAAGACTCTAAGCATTTCAACGTAACTGTAAATCATCCCCAAAGCAGCATCTTCTCTTGCCTTCCCATCATCTCCACCTCCTTTTTAATGCGGTAATTTAGGAGCTAAATGCGAGCATATAATGCTTCTGTTTTGACATTCAGCATTCTGGAAACTGGAAGAATCCTTTTTTCAATAAAATACGGACAATAAAAACTCCTGATATTTGAGTTAACAGCAGACGAAATTCCTAAAGTCATTCTCTCTAACAGATTTCCATCTTTAAAATAATCCATGACTTTAATCCGATGGATAAAGCCCTGAACCCAGTATGCATTTCGTCATGCGAGTAACCGTATGACATCATTAAAATATTCTAGCTTAAGGTATCCGTCTACGTTGAAAACGTCATTTTTTGCCAAAAATCATAATTTTATTATTACTCTATTGCAAAATTTCAACTTTTAGGTTTCTAAATCTGTTTTTGTTTTGTCTCTTCGACAGTTTAAAGAAAAGTTACAGCTGTAAATAGCAACTTCAGAACAGGAAATTGTGAATTTAAAGCCTTTTAAAGAGCATTTTTGGACAAAACATTTTAAATTTTCATGAATATTAGTTTAAACATTTTTCTAGTATTTTTGATAATTAGCAACTTGGCATTTAGAAATTTTTTAAACAAAAAAAAGGAGGGATTTTAAACGTGTATTTTAATTTGTAATAGTTAAATTTGCTTTCATAAACTTCAAATGCGTTTTTCTCAGAAAGGTATTTTTAATAAAATGTTGAAACTTGAAATGCGATTTCTCAAAAAGTTCTTAAAATATTTTGTTGAAAATTATTATGTATGCTTTTGATAGTATTTACTAGTGAATGACCTAAAAGCTTTAAATTTGGATAATTTTTAATGATGTTACACTCATAGTTAGATATAAAGTTAATGAAAATTCGTTAAAAATTCAATGTGTATGATTTTGAAGGACCAAAATTTTTTACCAAATGTAAATTAAGCAAAGATTTTAGGTGATTCACTAGTCCAGTGTATAAGAAATGTGTTGCATCATAAAATATTGAAATAATTTAATTTATTAAAAAATTAGACCTTTTGAATATTTCTTCATTTATTAGAAATTTTATAAAAATTTCTCCAGGAATAAATTTTTTAAGTGCAATTCTCTATGATAATATAAAAAATAAATCTAAAAATGTAAAAACATGAACTAGTTTCTACGTTTAAAGAAAAAAGTTCTCCGAACGTAGACGGATATCTTAAAATAGTTTATAAATTTATGCACAAAAATAATAAAAGGTTTAAAATATGTAATTTAGATATATTTTAAAACGTAATATTAATTTGACAGTATATTTAAATTAACTGCAAAAATTATGGAAGATATACTCATTTGCTTTGTAGGAAATAGTTTATGCAGTACGCATAAATATAACAAACAAATTTGAACTCACATCTCCATTGCTTCAGTTTCTCTATTGCGTTCTGACTTTGTTGGAAATTTGCAGATATTTCAACTATAAAGCTATTTGTGCAATCCTTTGTATAATGCTGAAATTAATAAATAGTTCTTAATTTTTAACAAGTTTCCTAATATTTAGTGCAACAGATATTAGTCCTAGAAAATGATCAATAACGTTGTGTGAACTGATTCCTCTTTTGGATCTGATTTGTATTTGTTTTAATTGCTTTTCTCCGGCATAACTGTCACTTTTATCATTTGTCTCAAATTTGTGATTTTTCCCATCAAATTTGTACTATTTTGTTACTACTAGAAATTTCGTAATTAGTTTCGTCTCCACTAGTTAAATCTATTTCACCTATTTCTTCTTCTGAAGTATCTTCATGTAGAATCGATTTCTCAGTTTGTCCACTTCTTTTCCATATAATAACATCTATCTATTTTGTGAAATTTTTTAACATTCTTGTAAATTATATATTCACGATAACACTAAACTAAAGGAAGAAATTTCACACTTTGTTCGACCAGAACATGTTTCCTCCCTCCTAAAAAAATAAAAGCAGCCGATACTGCAAGAAAAGATGAAAGAAAACTTTTTAAAAGTTAGCTTCTGAAGAAGTGGGTAAAGTACAAATTCTAAAATAAAAGGTTTTAAGCTTGAGATGACTTAGTAATTCCGTGCTAGTGTTCCCGGGTTAAGTTACTTTAATTCTTTTAGGGTAATACTTTACTCTCGATATTGTAATATTTTAGTCTCAAAACCAAATCACATCAAATTTGTATTAACACATTGTATGAGGGACACGTACTAGTACTTTTCTGACGATTGATACTTGAGCGCGGGACACGTACTAGTACGGGTTAGTGTAACAACATGGTTTTTTGTGAGTACAAAAATAACGGTATATACAGGAAAACGAAGCCGAATGTTCTTGTCAACTACATAGATTCTGGAAAAATTTAGACAAATAAATACTAGTTTTTACATCAGTCGATGCGGAACCACAGAACGGGAAAAAATTAAAACTATATCTTACTATTTCTATTTGATTTTTCATATTTAAGATACTATTATATATTTATCCCTTTAAAAATGTATTTTTTTGTTTACAAAAATCTTATGGTTGTTATTTATATATTTCTATTCATATTTTTTATATATTTGAATATAAAATACGAAAAGTTGAATAATTAAATAATTTTTGATCTATTGAGATTTAACTGAATTGCTAAATTTAAGCGCAAAACGATCGCTCCCGGTACAATTCCGCTGCGAAATGTACTCGCACACAATGTGTTAACTGCAGTAATTTTTTTCAGCCTTTATATCTAAAGCCGATCCACGTGTGTGGACGTTTTACTAGCTGATTGTAAAAAATAGTCCTTTACCACTCTCTAAGTGTCTTTCTAAGGCAGCCTACAACAACAGTATCTTGTGCTTCATTCCTATACTATTCTTACATTACTTAACACTAAACATACCATATAACGGGTCAAATGACCCATAAGGTATATGTAAAAAATGCGATAGGAAATGAATTAAAAATTCTTATTTTTTGTATTTATAATACATAAAAGGACTTTTATGTATTATAAACACAAAGAAAAAGAATTTTTAATTCATTTCCCATCTCATTTTTTACATATACCTTATGGGACATTTGACCCGTTATATGGTATATTTAGCGTTAAAAACAAAAACGTTATTCCCACACCTGAATGTAGAGTTCATATAAGTTGTTACACCACTGTTCAAAACGGCTACCTTACCACAAACAGACACTTTAACAAATTAACTGCTAACTAAAACATTTGCAAGTTATTTCCAAGGCCACCATTTTTCACTTAGTAGAATGACACGGTGCTTTAATAAAAAACAGAAGCATACTGTACAGTCAAAACTGTCATACTGGACAGTCTTTTAGTTCTTACAGGGAAAGATTTACAAAATGAAATTGTTCAAGGTAATGTTATTGTATTTCCAAGCGTATTTATACAAAAAGTAGCAGGTTACTGAGAAGAGTATTTGTATACGGGTTTGTGACGAGAGTATTTGTTGGCGTATCTATTTCCCGTATCCCGTAACAATTAAGCTTTGATGACCAACTACACATAACCAAATCTATGATTACGTCTATGGTTGCACAGTCTAGACGAGATACAGATTTAACAAAATGCAAATTAATTAAATTTGCATTTTGTTAAATTAATGGAAAAAAAATCTAACCTTATTTAAAATTAGTTTGACAAACCTACTATCTGACTCTCCTTAAAATAATTTCTACTCTTAGTATATAGAAAATATATGTTTCTTATGTTTAAATAGCTGCTTACCCAATAAAACAAAAAAACAATATCTGTAGCTAAAAATTGTTCAATTCATTATAACAGCTTAAAATTCCCATAAATCTACCAGATGCGGAACCAGATGAGGTGGGATATATTACAAAGAACATTGGAGAATTATATAATGAATATTTCTCAATTTTGACTGATGTATTAAAAAGTTTTAGCCAATATTTTGAGTAGGAAAGAATTTTTCCTTCCCTATAAAATGGATACATTTGAAAGTTCATGCATCTGTATTTAAAATCTTGTATATACATCTAGTTTGGCAATATATATATATATATATATATATATATATATATATATATATATATATTCGTTAAAAGCTATAAATAACTAAAGTTTAGTAAAAAATACTTTGGCCATTAAATGATATAATCCTTAGAAATATTTTTCAGCATTTGACTTTAATAATCATGTTAATTAATAATAGTTTAAGTTGAATTTAATTGAAATTAAGGTAAAATTTTAGGTGTTATAAATTTGAATCGAGTGCTACAATGAATGTTTAAAAAATTCTCTAAGCTTAGATTTTTTTCACATCTGTCTCTATTTCTCAGTTTTGCTGAGGTAGTAAAAAAATTTTGCCAAAATTTTAAGTATGAAAGAACTTCTTTTTTCCTATAAAATAGATGCACAGTAAAAAGTTTATGCATCTATATATAAAGTCTTTCATAGTGATCTAGTTTAGCATATATATTCGTTAAAAGCCATAAATAAATAAAGTTTAGTAAAAAGTACTTTGACCATTAAATGGTATAGTTTTTAGAAAATCTTTTCAGCAATTTCACTCCAGTGATAATGATAATTAATAAGAGTTTAAGTAATAATTTAACAGACCAATTAGAGCTCTCACATCCATTGACTTAGCACTCTCTATCGCATTGTGAATTCAAATAAAATAAAAAAAATTCAACAGATTTTATAATATTTAATGAAATGAATGTAATTGTAATTATGATATAATTTCAAGTGTCGTAAATAAATTTTAAGATTCCTTTAATTAAAAAAATATTCTTACAATACTATTAAAAGTATTTTTTAAGTATTCATTAACAGTTTCATATCTTCCCTTCATGCTAATCTGGTTTAGGAATAAATATATTCTTTGAAAGCCGAATATGAAGATTATACCCTAAAACTACTTTGACTAATCGATGAGATTTTTATTTTTCAATATTAGTTACCATGCTGACTGCTTAAAACTCTTCCTCTTTTAAATAGAACAGAATTTCAGTTAAGTAACATGCAGTATCCCAAATTATATTAATTAAGCATTCACTAAAGTATATATAAAGCAAAAATACTTGTAATTAGTTAAAGTACTTTGTAACGTTATTAAAAGTATATTCTATTCTAAAAGTCTTAAGATCCTTTAGAAATCATAATTGTTTGAATATAGACAACAATAAAATGTTTTAACTAATATAATTACTAGAAATGAAAATATACTAAATAGGGTTTGTTTTAGTTTTATTATACATGGCTTTTAAAATAAAATGGCAATATGATATGTAAACTAACTATTAAGTCCGTTAGCATAAGATAAAAATATTTATATGTTAATTAAGACTAACTATTAACGCGCAAAGACAGTTTAAAAATTATTTTAATGCCTTACGATAAAATCCTATTTGTTTAATTTTTCATAACTATGATAACAATAGTGGACGTTATATAATTCCTCGAGTTTCCAGGTACTTAATTATAATCCTACAAATGTGCAATTAAATCTTAATTAATTACAACACCATAAATTTGAAATATGTATGCATATTCTGAATATTTTAGAATTAAATAAAATCTTCACTATAGAAACTAATGCATTAAACTGATACAAAACTACTACGCTTTTAATCCTAATAGCATTTTATCATTCCGCCTTTTATTATTTTAGACTTCAAATATTAATTTTATGTTCAATCTAATATCTACTTTACTTTTCAAAATTAATCGATAGTATGTATATATATATATATATATATATATATATATATATATATATATATATATATATATATATATATATATATATATATATATATATATATATATATATATATGTATATATATATATATATATATATGTATATATATATATATATATATATATATATATATATATATATATATATATATGTATATATATATATATATATATATGTATATATATATATATATATATATATATATATATATATGTATATATATATATATATATATATATATGTATATATATATATATAATATATATATATATGTATATATATATATATATATATATATATATATATATATATATATATATATATATATATATATATATATATATATATATATATATATATATATATATATATATATATATATATATATATATATATATATATATATATATATGTATATATATATGTATATATATATATATATATATGTATATATATATATGTATATATATATATATATATATATATGTATATATATATATATATATATATATATATATATATATATATATATATATATATGTATATATATATGTATATATGTATGTATATATATATATATATATATATATATATATATATATATATTTATATATATATATATATATATATATATATATATCTGTGTGTGTGTCTGTGTGTAATCCAGGAATTATACATTTGAAGTTGTAGCCCGCCCTATTCTTTTTACTTATCCTGGCTACTAGGCAAGGAGAAAGCTATGCAGTTATGACAAACTATGCAGTCTGGCCACATTGAAGAGAATTGCACAAGTTCAATCAAAAGTTTATTTTAGATCTGCTAAAACGGACATCTTCACTAGTCAAAGACAGACGAAAGGAAAGACACAAAAATCACTCTGCTCAAACACAGGTGATGCACCCTAGAGCGAAGACAGAAATAATTTTCCCACTTACTCAGCGAATTTAAGTGTAATATCAGGAAAATCAATTAGCCATTTGTCGGCGACAGCTAGGAAACGTGTTGAATAGACAGAAATATTACATCTATAAGATAGAAAACTTTGGGAAATGGATCTAAAGAATTTTAAGTCGCTCCTTTGATTAAGACATTTAGAGGCTGGGAAATAAGGAATTAGAATGGGAGAGGAGGTTTTTAAGGAAATATTAAAGTTAAATAATTTTGATATATTACACATATATGTATATGTCTGTATGTATGTATACATATATATATGTAATGAGACGAACTTCTCGATGGGTGGTTGTGGTCATGGCCATCGATTCTAGGGCTCTCGTGCAGAAGCCCGTTGCTCTGATCACTGCACCACAGGCACGTTGGCAGCAAAAGATTTCAAACGGCATTATAATAATCACAATAAACGCGCATTTCTGGATTTTTAATAAAAAAAAATTTTATCGGATCAAACTGTGAATCTAAACCATTCTCGAATCAACTTAATTACAAACACAAAATTTCATCAAAATCAGTCCAACCATTTAGGAGGAGATCTATTACAAACACGAGGACAAAAGAATTTTATATATAAAATTTGTATATATGTATGCATGTATGTAGGTATGTATGCGTATGTATATATGACATGGTCCAGTGTTAAGGAGCATGGAAAACAGTCTTTCTTGGTAATAATAAGTTTATTAAATCATAGCTTCATTTAAAAGCAAATCTAGCGTCATTTTCATTTGTTCATGGCGGAGACACTCGTTGAGTGTGTTGAAAGCTCCGTGTCCAAGCGATAACTGACTCATATCGGTTCGTTTAATCATCAAAGCCTTCAAATATTTTTCCCCTTGACCAGATGATTAACAAAAGTTTACGCGAGCGTGGGTCTTTTTCACTTATTTTGTTATTATAAAAGAGATCCCTTGTTAAAATCGCTTATAACTCACGTAATTTCGAACTATCCCTTTTTTAGACCTGACATATATATATATATATATATATATATATATATATATATATATATATATATATATATATATATATATATATATATATATATATATATGTGTGTGTGTGTGTGTGTGTGTGTGTGTGTGTGTATATGTATGTATGTAAGTATGCCTGTATATACATACCTATAAACACACATACACATATATATCTGTTCGTATAAAGATATATGGGTATAATGTAAATATACCTTTATATAAATTATATATATATATATATATATTTATATGTGTGTGTGTGTGTAAACCATTTTTTATAACACTCCTGCACAAGGAGAAAGTTCAACAGCTATAAGTGATGAGAATGCAGTCGGCTTCATATTTAAGAGAACTCAGAAGTCTAATTTTAAAACTTTTTTTCAGAGCGGCAACACCACACATCTATCCTTCTGAACAATATACAATCAAAAGCCCACAGAGTTCACTTTGCTCTGACCCAAGTACACCCAAGAGCGCTGACAACAAGAATTTTCCCACAACAAAAACAACTTACTAAGCGAATTAAATGCAATATCAGCAAAACGCGAAAACATGTTCCGCGAACACCTGGGAAACTGCTGCATAAACAGAAAGTTTACAGTTTTATGACAGAAAGGAATGTTAAGTGGAAAATACTCAGTTGATTAAACCATTTAGAGGCTGGTAAAGATATTTAAATGAATTAAAATTGGAGAGAGGAAGCTTTTGAAGAAATATTAAAGTTAAATAATTTTGATATATTACATATATATGTAAGTATTCGTGGATATACATACCTGTAAACACACATTCACATATAAATATGTTCATATAAAGATATATGTGTATATATGTAAGTATAAGTAAATATAAATTACATACAAATATACATATCTATTTGATTGTATATGTACCCCTGAAATAATTGAAAGTAAAGAATATCAAGCATAAACGCAGAGCAAAATGAAAAAATATCTAATATAGAATTACAGGCATCATTTCCCATTGTTTCTAAAGATTTTAAACTGAAAACAATTCTTTCCCTGATACTTCAATCGATAAAAATTTATACCATCAATCATTTCCAGTTTCCAAATACAATCCACTATCAAACAACATTCTTCTATTTAAATCCAACAATTCTAATGACCGATTTTTCTGCAAGTTGTTCTATATTGCTTCACAGAAATCCTACGGGTATATTGCGACTATACTTTTAACTGTGTTCGTCCCATTTCGTCCCTTTCTGTCGTCTTTTTCAGGATTATTTGAAATCCCCCACGATGTCTGCCTTCCTAATTTGCGTGCCACGATTTTAAAACCGAAAAGAATGTCAAAGGATTTCTAAATAGAGTTTACCGGGAAATTTTCGAAATTCGGTTACGCATTTCGGATTTCGATAGCAACCTTTTTTTATTTGCAGGGAAAACATGTAAATTATTTATTAGTTTAAAATGTGGTAAAATACTATTTTGGTGGCTATACCAGTGTTGTTTTTCGGGAGTTTTAAAAAGGTTTCTAACAATCCGGCAAGTGACGCGATATTGTCTACTAATACTTTTTGACATGCTTTTAAAGCATATTATTAAATAACTGCTGCAAAATCTTGTTTAAAGGAACAGCTGTTTGTTATATAATAACACTAATCTCCCAACGGAGAAGCAAATTTTGCTTTTAGTTTAAATATAAATAATTCTTCATGACATGTTGTTTTCAAACTTATCTTGAAGCCATTCACAATTTATATTTAAATATTCTACCTCATTTTAGCAGTGTAAATATTAAGCATATAGCTCCTTTTATCAGTATTTAAATATTATACCTTCTTTAAACAGAATTACCCAAAAAATGCATGGCGACTCTTTTTACATACCTCTAACAAATAGCTTGTAGAATATTTATGTTTCCTTAAAAATAATTTTCTTTTTGAGAGTAGGTAGAGAGAAGTCTTACAAACAATCTACAAAATTTTCTAATTTGTATTTATAAATTTTCCATTTGAATCAACACTTTAAATTTTTCGAATACCGCACATAAATTTACTTTTACGGCTTGTACATAGAGTGCAATCATAACAAATTGCTTTATCTCTTGTACAATTTCATTTTTTTGTGACATGTTGCTTTCAAACTTATCTTGAAGTCATTCAAAATTTAAATTTAAATATTCTACCTCCTATTAGCAGTATAAATATTAAGTATATAGCCTCTTTTTATCAGTATATAAATATTCTGCCTCCTTTTAGCAGTATTAACCCAAGAATACATGGCGTTTCTTTTTAGATACCTCTAACAAATAGCTTGTAGAATATTTATGTTTCCTTAAATATTCTACCTCCTATTAGCAGTATAAATATTAAGTATATAGCCTCTTTTTATCAGTATATAAATATTCTGCCTCCTTTTAGCAGTATTAACCCAAGAATACATGGCGTTTCTTTTTAGATACCTCTAACAAATAGCTTGTAGAATATTTATGTTTTCTTTTCTTAGAACGAGTTTTCCTTTGGAGAATATGTAGAGGGCAGTCTTATAAACAATCTACAAAATTATCAAGTAATTTCTATTATTTATAAATTTTCCATTAAGATTAACACTTTATACTTTTTTGAATACGGCACATAAATTTATTTTTTCGGCTTGAACATAGACTGAAATCACAACAAATTGCTTTATCTATTTTAAAATTTCTTTTCTTCATGACATGTTGTTTTCAAACTTATCTTGAAGCCATTCAATTTGTATTTAAATATTCTACCTCCTTTTAGCAGTATAAATATTAAGCATATAGCTCCTTTCAGCAATATTTAAATATTCTACCTGCTTTTAGCAGTATTTGTCCATCAATGCATGGCGTCTCTTTTTAAAGACCTCTAACAAATAGCTTGTAGAATATTCTTGTTTTCCTGAAACTAATTTTCCTTTTTATAGTAAGTAGAGAGTAGTCTTATAAACAATCTAAAGAATTTCCAAGTTATTTCTATTTAAAATTTTCCATTTGGATCGAAACTTTATAATTTTTCGAACAGCGGACATACATTTAGTTTTCCATCTTGTACATAGACTAAAATCATAACAAATTGCTTTATCTATTGTAAAATCTTATTTCACAGTACTTATGTAACATGTAATACCAAATAAATTTTTTTCACGAAGTTTTTCCTTTTTCATAAATGACATCTCATTATGTTTAAAACAATCAATAATCACTATCGTGACGAGCTGTAGTATACACAGTTATTAAAACTTTATATTTATTTTTTTTCTGTGCTATCCATAGTGGCTTAGATTTAAGATATGCATCGATATGTAATCTACAGAAATGATAATGCGAAAGAGTGGAAAACTTTTATTTTGGTCTCAATTTATGGTTTAGACATGCAGTACAGGTAGAAAAAAGCTGAGTCAAGTGGTGATAGATTATAAAAGCTTGATCGTGAAAAAAACTGGAAGAAATAGGAATAGATTAAGATCATCTAAAAATTTTTAAAATAAAAACAAAATAAATTTATATAGTTAAAATTTCCAATAGGGCCATCTTTAAGATTTAAATACTTTTCAGTGTAAGTATTATAAAAAGCTGTATCTATATTTACCTCTTTTTACCAATTAATCATCATTTATTGTAACAGTAAATTTTTTTCTGAAAAACTGAAAGAAATACTCATGGATTAAGTTCTTCGAAAAATATTAAAAATAAGAGAAAAATGAATTGACATAGGTAAAATTTCCAAAGGGATTATCTTAATTTAAATATTTTTTAATGTACTTATATTACGAAAAGTTGTATCTATATTTGCCTGTTTTACCAATTAATCCTCATGTACTAAATCAAAAAAAAATTCTCAAAAAAATGGAAAAAGATCGTATAGGTTATAATATATTTAAAATTAAAGTAAATGAATTTGTATAGCTAAAATTTCAAAAAGTGTTATCTTAAAAATTTAAATATTTTTCAATGTACTTATATTACGAAAGTTGTATCCATATTTACATGTTTTACCAATTAATCATCATGTGTTTTAACAATAATTTTCTTTCTGAAAAGACTGAAAAAATATAGATTACAAAATATTTAAAATAAGAGCTAAATCAATTTATGTATTTAAAATTTCAGGAAGGGTTATCGTCAAAATATAAATATTTTTTCAGTGTTTTTATATTACGAAAGTTGTTTTTATATTTACCTGTTTTACCAATTAATCATCATGTATTGAAACAATAAATTTCTTTCTGAAAAAACTAAAAAAAATAAGCATAGATTAAAAAATATTTAAAATAAGATCTAAATGAATTTGTATAGCTAAAATTTCAAAAAGTGTTATCTTAAAAATTTAAATATTTTTAATGTACTTAAATTATGGAAGTTGTATCTATATTTACCTGTTTCACCAATTAATCATCACCTATTATAACAATAAATTTCTTTCTGAAAAAAAAAATTGGAAAATATACCTATGGAATAAAAAATAGTTAAAATTAAAGCTAAATGAATTCGTATACCTAAAATTTTAAAAAAGATTATCGTAAAAATTTAAATATTTGTTTCAAAGTACTTATATTACAAAAGTTGTGTTTATATTTACCTGTTTTACCAATTAATCATCATGTATTAAATCAAAAAATTTGTTTCTGAAAAAAATGAAAAAAATCTTATATATTAAAAAATATTTAAAATTAAAGCTAAATGAATTTGTACAGCTAAAATTTCAAAAAGTGTTTCCGTAAAAATTTAAATATTTTTTAATGTACTTATATTACGAAAAGTTGTATCTATATCTACTTGTTTCACCAATCAATCATCATCTATTATAACAATAAATTTCTTTCTGAATGAAATGGAAAAAAAATCGTATAGATTAGAAAAATATTTAAAATTAAAACTAAATGAATTTATATAGCAAAAATTCCAAAAAGTGCTACCGTAAAAGTTTAAATATTTTTTCAATGTACTTATATCACGAAAAAATGTATTTATATTTACCCGTTTTACCAATTAATCATCATGTATTAAAATAATAAATTTCTTTTTTAAAGGGTTATCGTAAAAATTTAAATATTAAAGTTTAAATATTTTTTCAATGTACTTATATCACGAAAAAATGTATTTATATTTACCCGTTTTACCAATTAATCATCATGTATTAAAATAATAAATTTCTTTTTTAAAGGGTTATCGTAAAAATTTAAATATTTTTTCAATGTACTTCTATTATGGGAAGTTGGATTTATATTTAGCTGTTTTACCAATTAAACATCATGTATTAAAATAATAAATTTCTTTCTGATAAAAAATGGGAAAAAATACGTATAGATTAGTAAATATTTAAAATTAGAGATAAATGAATTTATATAGCTAAAATTTCAAAGAGAGTTGTCGTAAAAATTTAAATATTTTTTCAATGTACTTCTATTATGGGAAGTTGGATTTATATTTAGCTGTTTTACCAATTAATCATTGTAACATTTTACAACGTATTAAAATAATAAATTTCTTTCTGGTAAAAAATGGGAAAAAATACGTATAGATTAGTAAATATTTAAAATTAGAGATAAATGAATTTATATAGCTAAAATTTCAAAGAGAGTTGTCGTAAAAATTTAAATATTTTTTCAATGTACTTATATCAAGAAAAGTTGTATTTATATTTACCTGTTTTAACAATAAATCATTGTAACAATAATTTTTACAACAGCTAATATAAATACGCATAACTTCGCAGCTGGACACTACAGCTACAATAGATATAGACAAAACTTCTTTCAATAAATATGCAGTAATTAACTTTCCCTCTTTAGGCATGTAAATTCTTATTCTAGATATAATATCCAGTTTTGCTAAAGATAAATCACCTATTTCATTAGAACTAATGAATGTAATTAGCTGCAGGCGCAGAAAGGTGGGAGTAAAGCAATCAATATAAATTCAAGCCTCTCAAAGTTTCTAATTGCTGAAATATCTAATTTTCAGTAACGAGTGAAACTGTAATAACACAACTGAGATTTCCATTTATGGGCTTTTACAACTATGTTGCCAAGCAACATATGCAAACAAATGTGTACTAACTTCTAAATAAAGCTCAATTATGCTTATTTGTTTAGCTGTTTAGATAATAAAAGCCATTAAAGGATCTTTTTTTTAGAAAGAATCGGGATATAGCGATAAAACCGTGAAAATTTATGAGACTTAGTATGAAAAATTGTTTCATGGTATAATTCAATTTTCATGGTTTTCTTTCACTATATTAACCCAAATAAGAATTAAATAAGTGGAATTTAATTCTGTTCCCGCTGGTGGAAGAATTAATGGGAGTGAAATAGAAATATATACTTGCATACTTACTATGTATTATGAGAATTAAAAGCGAATCTTTCAGAAAAAAAGTGAGACTATAGTTTTGCTATGTTATATATGAATATCTTAGTAAATTATGCTATTCTTAATATATAAGTCGAAAGACGGAGTATATGACTGGTAGTTTTTGCAGTCATGCCAAAAAACAAGACATTGCTTTAGTCACAAAAGATCTTATTAATGTAGCATCGGAAGGGTTCCCACTTCATTATTGGGAAGGGACAAACTGAAAGATCAAGCTGACATGAAAAATCAAAGTAAACAGCTAAGTAAAAATCTGACTAAAGATCTAAGTAAAAATTTATTTCCCATAGCATTGTTGTAAATTACTTACAACACACACACACCAGTGTTCGTTCTTTCAAAGGGAAACACATGAATTAAATTATGTTACACAAAATTAAAAGAAAATGCCTTATATGTGAACTAAAATATTTATTATATACATTATTTATTTACAGATATTTTCTTGATTAATATATGACATTCATTACTTCGATATTCATCAATATAATAATTAAATACAATTTTCTTTTTGTTGTTGTTGTTTAAATGTTATTCTTTAATCAAAATATTGAATTAACTGAAGCCCAAATAACAATCATGAATATGTTAAATGGGTTTAACTCCAGGTATTCTAATTGAAGCAGTGTGTATGGACAGGGCTCTAGGAAGGATGAAACTCGGCTCGGTCGTAAAGATCGTCTATGTTTCTTTCCGGCAGTGAACTGAGAGATCGAGCAACATCTCCGTTTGCTGTTCTGGGCTCTCTGACATGCTCATGGGCTCTCGATGTACCCAGCAACTCTTGACTCTCGACTTCTACTCCTCTTCCAACTTTTCTTCCACAACTTTACACCTCAGTTCAACGCCCCTTTTTTTCTCTTTTTCAATCATTTGTTAGTGAAATTTTCCCATATCTGCATCCCCTTCGGGTGTGCAAGTAGACTCATTAAAATGTCCCCTTTGGAGAAAATTGATATTATTCCCTAGCCAATTTCCCCATATCTCAAAGCTGCATCCCTTTCTGGGCTTTACCGTTACAATTCCGCAACGCCATCACCTATAACTCCTCAGCAGTTGTCCCTCATAAAAACTTGAAGTCAACAGCTACGTCTATATTCTTCTTATAAATCTAGTCCACAGCTGTTTGTGCATGTGTTGTCCAACGTAGTAAAGTACATCAACACAAGCATGTATCTTCTTTTTGTTCAGAATTTCCTAAATTGGCAACTAGGGCAATATAAAATTTTAATTTATCAGACCCCTTCTATGAGGGTATGAACAGTAGTTCCAGTGGTCATTTTAGATTAGGGGTTAACAAGAATAAGAAACCAAAGAGACGCGGAAATTACGCCCTTGACTTTAGATTTGAACACCCCTAAATATTTTCCTGGGCCGTAATAAGAGCTGTCATCTATAAATTTATTTCGGCGTGATTGGTATATCAAATAATGGGAAGTTCCCTGACAGCATATTCATTAAGAGGCTGCCTTCGGAGTTTTATACAAAATCTCTATATTAAATTACCAACTTTATATATGTGTGTATATGTGTCAAACTTTTAAATTTAGTTAGGTTTTTAGATGGTTATTTTGGGATCTTAATGGGGAGCTATTGAATAATGTAGATGGGTGTGGGATGAGGCAAATAATAAAAGACTTGTGGTCTCGCGAATTGGAGAAAACGTTTGGAATTACAGAGCTGGTGATCACACGGCCGGAAGTGCCGATTAAGCAGTCATTGAGGTTGAGCGCCAAAAATGATGGTAGTCATGTTTGAATATGAATGATATAGTCAATAAATAGTTTTTAGAAATGAGAACTGTGTCCATTTGCCTTAACCAGACGCGACATATATACATAATTGTATATATATATAATTGTAATGGCTCTTTTATGACCACAAATGAAAAATGCTACCCAAGCTGCATACGGTGCACTAGTAGGTTAGAAAGGAAGCATAAAAATTTGAAATTAAATATAGTTTATTCAGACATGTCATCTTTGGCGCTTCTCTCGCTAATGCATGTAATGTGGGGTTCTATAGTAATGTGGAGAGCTGGTGAGCAAGCTTATGAGAAATTTAATGCATAAGAAGTGAAATGAAGTTACGTAAAAGAGTTATAAAAGACTAGTTCATCTAAGAAGAAATTAATTTTGTTGTATGTGATGTTGACAATGCTACAATAATCAGAAAAGAAAGAAAAGTTGTAATTTTACGGATAGAATCTAAAGTAATTTATTTTATTGTTAAATTAGTTGATTCTGGGTGAAAATATCACTATATATATATATATATATATATATATATATATATATATATATATATATATATATATATATATATATATATATATATATATATATATATATATATATATATATATATATATATAATATATATATATATATATATATATATATATATATATATATATATATATATATATATATATATATACATATATATATATATATATATATATATATATATATATATATATTATAATAATAAAATAAATTAAAAAGACCCACGATCGCGTAAGCTTTTTGGATCATCCGGTCAGGCGGAAGCATTTTTGAGCTATTTGATGAGCTTGCAAACAGATAAGTTTAAGTCAGCTCGTGGACATGGAACTGTGAACACCTAATCCAAGCTTAGCTCCGCCACGAACATTGAAAATGGCGCAGGTTTTGCTTTTAGAAGAAAAGATGATTTAATAAAATTATTATCACGAAGACTGTTTTCCAATCGCCTTAACTATATATATATATATATATATATATATATATATATATATATATATATATATATATATATATATATATATATATATATATTATATATATATATATATATATATATATATATATATATATATATTATATATATTATATATATATATATATATATATATATATATATATATATATATATATATATTATATATGTATATATAATATATTGATCTGAAAGAAATAAGCATATACATCATAAGGGTATATATCACGTGACAAGGTAAAATGAATTTATTTTAATATGAAAAATACATAGATGTAAATACATATACATACATATGAACTTAATTTTCACGATATTAAAAAAAGTGTTATGTAAAATTCGGTTTATCTATTACAAATCTTGTATTTCTATACTGATCAAATACACGTACATATGACATTCTTATATTAGGGTATCACGAATCGTCTTTTACAGTCTTCGGTTAAGAGAAAAAAAGTCGAAACTCTTAGAGAAAAATTATACGTTTTATTCGTCTTACCATCATCAATACTCAAAAGTCAAATCACTATCATCATTCGGTGGGACAGAGGGATTAGCCAAAGAGGGATAATTATTTCGGTCAAGAATGTGCACCATCATACGTGTGAAAAACCGTACACTTATTATTCAGGTTGCTCGTAAATTTTGGAACATATGTCTAGGAGAGGTAGAGCACATCAAATGAATAAAGAATTGCATATGAACCTATGAGTGGAAACTTGACATGAAAGTGATAGCAGAGATCGAAGATGGGAATGGAAACAATAGAGTGATTAATTGGAAACATTTATTGGACATAATAAATACAAATGGTGTACGATATGAATACGGCTTGAATATAACAACAAATACTTTGAGTGTGCAACATCATATGCCAAACATAACTGACACCGATGGAGCATTGATCACAGGATACTGACAAACACACTGGGAATTACATTGTAGCAACTAAGAAGACACTAGTTCCGTTTCTGACTCCCCAGTATCGTGATATACGATACATTTGATGTCTCCCCTTATGAAGAAATCAGAGCATGATAACTCCGATGAGCTTGGGAGCCGGAAAAACGGTCCATCAAGCCTAATCCATCATTTCCTTTAGCCTTTTTGATCTTTGCTACCACTTTCCCTTATTTCTCGGCCCATAGATTCCTATGCAATTCTTCATCCATATGATTCTCCTAAGAATTTGCATACATCATTTATAAAAATTAGCTTGGCGAAGGGCTATCAACAACAGGTTAATAGAAATTAGAGGAGTAGAAAGTTAACTCCCTAAAATAACTGAGACAGGGGTATATTTTAAATGTGACTTATACATGTGACATTCTTATGTAGGGTATTATAAAGGTTCTTTTACTGTCGTCG
This sequence comes from Pardosa pseudoannulata, assembly GCA_032207245.1. Classification (NCBI taxonomy): domain Eukaryota; kingdom Metazoa; phylum Arthropoda; class Arachnida; order Araneae; family Lycosidae; genus Pardosa; species Pardosa pseudoannulata. The sequence continues at coordinate 134,414,578 of CM063511.1, forward strand.
GTAAATATAAAAGAGAGTTGAAACTTTGGGAGAAAATTATATGGTTTTTTCCTCATACCATCATCAGTCATCTGACCTCAAAAGTCACATGACAATAATTATTCTTTTAGTGGGATAGAGGAATTAGCTTAACAAAAATAATTATTTTGATCAAGAAGTTACACCAGCACACGTGTAAAAGAGTTTTACATGTATCATACAGGATATCCCGTAAATTTTAAGGCTAATTTCTAAGTGAGATAAGGCAAATCATAAGGAGTAAGAAATGCACAGGAATCCATGGCGAAAACGCCCATGGTATATAACCACACCAAAATTATTAAAGGATGTAATTGTAATTTAAAATCCATTGATTCCGATAAAATATCTTTACGACATTAGACTTACATTACCTTTTACATGTACAACTATGATGCAATAACTCAGTCATTTGTGAAAACACTAATATTTAAGCTAAAAATAATTTAAGTAACAAATTCTTTTATGACTCTTTTGTACAGAAGTTACAACTATATCTTTATTTAAAATATTCTGAGTCACATTAGAAGGCTTTTACTTTTACTAAATATAGCCCTAAAGGAGGATACGTAAATACATAATGTTTAACAAAATAATTGATTTACTACGTTGAATATATTATACAGACTTCACTTTTGATACTTTCTGTTATTTTTAGATGTCCTTACTCCGTCTATGTTTGGAAAAGAGATTAAACATTCATTCCCTAATTTAGTAATATCCATTTGACTGCTCGTTGTTGAAAGGAAAGTGCTAATTTGTTTACCAAATGCTTTTAAAACATTAGGTTAGTCCTATACTAGGATATTCATATGTATAAACAACTAAACTTGTAAAGACATCAAAGTCACTGCAAATGTTGTTTAGTATAAAATAGTTTATTAATGTAAAGGTCTATTTTCAAAGATTTAAATTCTTGTCAAATTCCTGGATTACATTTATTTTTAGTGTAAATATTTGATTATTGGTGCAGTAAAGAATTGTATCAATTAAATTAATGGTACATGTAAAGTGAGAGTGCTTTTATCTTGTATTATATAAGTTTTATGCAATACTGAAGAGTACAGTAAAGAAATCGAAATGTCTAATTCTAAAAATAAATTTACGGATAAATTCGTAAATCATTTAACTTCTACTGTGATGGAGATTAGAAATATAAAGCAGTTTGGTATTGCATGCCTAATTGATATAAAGAATGAGATTTGAAGACTTTCAGCCTGTCACTGGAAACTGTTGCTCAATTCATATCTGTTAAAACGATGTCGAGGTTTTTGGACACCATATCATACTGTTGAAGTACAAAATATAACTCCAATAATAATCACAGCAGTCTATTCGTAGAGGATGTGGTGACCACAATATTATTATATTTTTATAGTTGTAAATATTTTTATTTTTAGTATTTACAAATGTTTATACCAACTCCATGGCCAAAGGTTAAAAATTTGCATTCGCTCGTGTCTGGCTCTATGTAAAAAGAAACAAGTCTTCAACTTTTAGTATTAGAGTAAGAGCATGGTCCAGCAGTTCTTTCCTGCAGCAATCTCTTTCTACTTGCAGTTCCAGATGAACACATCGGTGAAACACTCTTCTCTCTCATTAATCTCATTTTTGTTGCAAGGCCAACGATCTCCACCCTAAATCTTTAGTGAGATTCAGTTTGCATTTTCTGGTTGTGCCCGTGCACATAAATAATGCATAATGTGCAATTTCGTAACTCGAACTATAAGTACATTTACTTGTTTAATAATATTCAGTTTTCTTTATTATTACAAATAAAATTGTATAATTGTAAATATGATTTTTTGCTTCTTTCTATGTGTACACAAAAATGTTTGTAAGGTGCTTAAATCTGACACCTCTTCAAAGGAAAGTAATTCGGTACCTCACCCTACCTCACCAAGCAGTGTATGATTTCTTTTCAGATCTTTGAATGCTACTACTTCGTATGATCGATCTTGGAATCCTTTTATATTATCCACTTATCGATTAATCTTTGAATGCATATTTTTCTAAATGTACAATAAATCTACAATTTTACAAACTAATCTGATATTTGTTTTTGTCGTTCAAGCCTTGGATGTTTCTTTCTTCAACTACCAAATAAATTCTCTCATCCAGTTTTATCATCTTTTAAACTTTATTACATCATCACTAAATATGTTTTATCCATATACATATCATATAGTTTTAAAAAATGTCATGGCAATGCACATCAAGATAAAGTGATTGAAAAGTGGAAGATCTAAAGTCTACATACCTGAACATTGAGACGAAAAACAAACAGAACACTTAAACAGAATGACAAACATTTGGATAGGGTCAAATTATTTGGATAGGGTTGAAAACGCATTTACAAACGTAATTACAAAAGCAACCGATTCCCGATCGATCTACCACTAGTCCATTTTGTCGTTCACATTTGAGAGAATACGCGATGCTATATTTGCAGTCTTGGACGGGTCCACAACAAGAGTTATGTACACAGTAATATTGATTCCTGTACTTCATTTAAATTAAGTTATTCGTTATTATTTATATAATTGTTTAGTAGCCAAAAGTACTTCAGGCGAAAGCAATCCAGTAGTCAGAGGAGAAATATTTTTAATTGATAAGTGAGTTCCTACAGCAGAAATTAGTGGGTAAGCAAAGCATCCTTAACATTATAATAATTAAAAAGGGAAACGAAGAAGGGGGAAGTTTCCTTATAAATATATAAATATTTCTCCGCAGTTAAGTAATATTGAACTTTACTTTAAACCTCTCTAGTTTCCTTGGCTAATTGCAAGAAACTGAGTAAAAGACAAATTTCATTCGTTGTAAAGTTTAGTGAAATGAATGTTTCTTCACCATTATATTTGATATTCAGTTCTTTGTTCTGTTTATAGTTAGCATCATTGTTCTAGTCTAAGATTCAGAATAATGAGTGTAACGAGAATCCGGAGTCATAGTGTAATCGAAAATATGTGAACAACAAAATAAGTAATTATATTACTTATAAGTTTATACTTTTGTCCAACCACTGCAAAGAAGAACAGATAGCTTGTCCTACACTCAAGAACAAAAGTTTTTTCAAATACAATACGCATGTTATAATAGATTTTTTTCAATATGCAGTAACTAGAATCTGACAAGTTACTAAATCCTTTTGTTTTGTACATAATTTATATGTCTTCCTATTAAGCCAATATATTATACCAACCCTGTTGAGGGAACACAAAGAACAAGACACCAAATGCAAACGAGTGAAGACTTACCCTTTTGCTGAATCTTTATTGACAGTACTATTTGTGATAAAGAACAATTCATATATACCTAATATGGCGTCTCAATATGACAAAGGAAATGGTGAAGCAAATCCCTGCATCCGGTGATTCTATGCTGTTCACTCCATCTTCCTGCTCTCTCTCTCTCTCTCTCTCTCTCTGAAGGGGCCTTCAAATCTACTGAACAAGTCCGATGACCAGTGTCGCCAAGGACAAAGATGAGTGCCCTGCGTTAGCAATCCCTCTTGCTCAATGGGGTCAACTGACATCACTTTCGTCCTTCGGTCAGTCTCCCGATCTGACTTTTGCCAGTAATGTAACTCATTGTTACACTCCCACAAAGATTTTCGAATTCACCTACAAAATCAATTGTTTAGCACAAATATTAGCTAATTTGGTGTTGCTAAAGATTTCACTTAACCATTACATGTAAGGAACAAGGAAATAAATTTCCAAGTAATTTCAATCCTTACTGAGGATAAGTCTACTGAATTTCTCCTAAGTGAACAAAGACCTTCAAATTTTCATTTTAAACACCAGTGTACACGCTGTTGGAAAACAAAATCTCAACACAAAGGAGGAATTGTTCTAGATAAACGAAATTCGGGAGGCATGTAAGCTCATCAACATCGGAACAAGTATGTGTATTCAAACATCCTGTAGGTAGCAGTGTAGCACGGGGAGTACCACTGCAAAAATGCAAAATGTGTTTCCTTAAAATGGACAATACAAAATTCGCACACGTTATTTATCTTCTGGATAGGGTGTTGTGAGCGAGACCAGAGTCAAGAATGTCACTAGGAAGACGAAGAAAGCAATATATCCTAACTGATAACTGAGTTCAAACAAAGCCGTGTAATAGGACAACGATAAGGTAGATTTCTTTATTGCGATAGTATAGAAAAACTTCTTAAGGATGTATTTATTGTGCAAGTTTGTTAGCAGCAGTATTCACAGGAAGATACTGTCTCAAGATGTCCAAGGTCCGGTTGCACACGTACTCAAAGGGAAAACTGCTTAATCGTCACATAGTTGTGACACATCTTACTGCAACGGCAATATGTATTCGAGCTACTGTTAGAATAAGAATAACAAAGAGCCCTTGAATATATTTTTTATTTAAGAAATAACTCCTAGCCAGAAACCTTCCTGCAGGTATACTCCTAGTTCACTGCTATCCGTAACTTTGCTTGCGTCAAGCTAGAACTTATTCGAGGATTGGGTGGTGAACTATTGTGTCTTCAAATGTTAATCATATTTGGCCTGTATCAGTGATAGCCGTAAGTTGATCAGAATAAGAAATGAATGATTAAAAAAGTTGTCTGCGGCGTTGACACGCTAGACCTGGATTGATAATAGTTAATGAATTTCGAATTTGAATAATCATGAATCTTGAACTTTGGGTTTTAAGGATTATTTTAAGCCAATTAATAATTGTAAATGTTAAACAGTATTCAATAATCAAATCAGGTAATTGCTTACTTTCTTCTTATCCTTTTGATTTGCTATGAAGGATCTGTAGAAACCGAAATTATGGATGAAAACAGAAGTCTATTGTCGAACACTTTTTTTTATTTATACAACACATCACTCTGAATTCGCAGTACACTAAATGAATCAAGAATTAAGTTTTAAATAAATGTTTATCAGATGAATATGAATAAAATACAGTTTAAATGAATAGAATTAAACACGCATTCAAAACACAATCCGAATCGAATCAAAATAGTCTATCATCATATGCTTTGGTTTTACACAATCGCTGAATAGCGCCATCTACAGTTCGATGGCGAGACTAATCTAACAAGACCTGTATCAGAATTATAGTCTATGAAGGAGTTTCCTATGGCACCAGGTTCATTCTGGTCTTTATCTCACATACCTTGACAGCGGAACATTGAATATGGAATTTGATCAAAATTATTAATAATTTACAATTAAAACATCTTAAAAAAGTTGGGAGTTTTAACATAAATGCAAAATTTCTAAATAACCTTCACATATCCACTTACTTTGTCCAGCTACTGAAAATTAAATTACATTATAAGGTATAAACGCCAAACAACTATAATTGTACTCCAAGATTTATAACGTATGTCGTGTAGCTCTCGTTTAAATTTAGGTATTTACCTATGATCAAATTTATAGTGGTTATTTTGTTAGTCACAAAGACTAAATATTATTTGGGTTGCGTTGTGTAGATAATTTAAGTTTAAATTCAACCACAAGTTCTGAGAGACTACAGACTTAAAATATTAAACTAATAAGATAAATTAAGAGTTATTAAAATCAAAACATTACACTCTTAAAAATAAGCACATACAAGGCTGATAGTTTAAAATAAAATTAAGCAAATTTATTATTATGCTATATACATGTCTATATACAAACAATTTAATTTAAGCTTCATAAAATTTGCTTTTTCAAACTTTTACTAGGTGCCACATTTTTTTAGATTTAACATAAATAATATCCTAACACTTAGTTTTAAAAAAATAAAGAAGAGGGAAAAAAAAAAACAAAAAACAAAAAACAAAAATAAAAAATAAAAAAAAAACAACAAAAAACAAAAATAAAAAAAAAAAAAAAAAAAAGAAAAAAAAAAAACAAAAAAACAAAAAAGAAAAAACCGGAAAAAAAATCAAACAAAAAAAGAAAAAAAAAAAAAAAAAAAAAAAAAACCAACGAGCCAAAAAAAAAACAAAACAAAAAAAAAAAAAATAAAAAACTAATCTCAATTTCAATTATTTATAATAAGTACCTTTGTGGATCTATATGGTATGATAAGCCAGTACTCCGGTCGGACTCTCTTGGGAAATGATGTAGATACTTTGCGTGTTATCTCAAATGATAGGATGACAAAGTTGACTCCAGTCTCACTATTGGTATGGGGCCTTCTAAATAACTGAAAGTGATTCTGAAAAGTGGATGAGCTAGAAACTTCTGGTAATAGCGAGATGTCGAGGTCTTTCTTGGGCCCAACTCCTCCTCTGGTCCCCGAACTCTGTTCTCGAGTCCTGAACACTTGCTATAGAAAAATTGTTCCTCGACCCCGAACTCTGACTTGTCGAACTCCTCGTCTCGACTGCCGAACACCCTCATTGTCTTGATTTTTCTTTATTTTACATTGTTTTCAGCTCTGTCCTTTCTTACTTCTTTTCGTCCAATCAGAATCGATAGTCCAATAGGACTGTATAAATCTATTGGTCTCCTTTAAGCCGCCTTGAAACCGCAAACATGTTAAAATCTTGCCCCTTCAAATTGAGCACTGTCCAAATAACTTCACAAACGTACATTCTTATTTAGTGTCATGTACGGAGACGTGATTCTAATCTGGGACTTGGATCAGAAACCCGCCGAGAATTCACAACGAAAGAATCAGTTGAATTAATTTTTATGGGTCCTCGCCCCTTGACAAAAGATGTGATGAGGTCAGATTTAGATCCCAAGCAATTCACTTCTCGTTTAATTTATAGCAATTATATTAATTAATCAATCCTATTAATTATATCAATTATATTAACCCATATTGGATCGCTGTCCTATAAACAGGACAGCAAATAAAATTCCATTTAATAATAAAGTTATAAATATTTTGAGTGGATGTTATTTATCACCTTTAAAATAGACACACTTTAGTATAGTAACAAAAGAAAACGGAGAAATCAAATTATATTGTATTGTAAAATTTATTTTCAGCAACCTCTTAAAAATTGTCATTTTTTAATCTTTAATTATATATTTATTATTTTTTTCCAACATTGTGGAGGTTACTTTTAGTTTAAAAACAGAGCTAATAATGTATCTGATGGTTTTTGTTGAAAAATATATTTTACACGTGTATTTTGTAGGTATAAAAAAGTGCCCTAAAATTAAGACAACGGTCCAATCCCGATTATGTTTTCATGAATTCGATATTGCACTGAGAGTGCACATTATTTTCTTATCTTTCAAAAAAACCAGTTCAAACACCTGTTCACACACCTGGACACAACAAGGAGTAATTAAATGTCTATTCTATTCAGAAAAACTGGAGATTTCAAGATAAACTTACTCTTTTACTGCCAGTTCAATAACTGTAAGGGTAAACCAACAACAGTATACTTAAAATGTAATGTTGGACTTTGTTTCGACTATTTCCCAAAATTTGATCTATGAATCAGCCTAATGCAATGTAAGTGATATTTGTTAAGCTTTAGTAGTGTATTGGACCTATTTATAGGACAGCCAATAACATAAAAAATTAAAAATATTTTTTAAAAATTTTGGTTTTATATACTTAGTTACACCATATTAATGATATGGATTAAGTTTTAATAACTTACAGAAATATTTAGTTGGTGTGGTACAATATAGGTTAATGATCTAAATCTCCTCACCACAACATATACTATACACGTATTACAGAGTGTATAAACCAAACTAAACATTTATGCTTTGATATATAAATTACGCTCTAAAATTCATACTCAGGTTTTAAAATGTTGCTACAAATAAATTCATAAGCTATTTTATATGGACTTTAAGTTTACTTTGTTTCTTTATAAAAAATAATCTTAAAAGGTTTTATAAGTTGAAGATATATCTGGCATAAAAATATAAAAGATAATTTTTTTATTAACCTTTATACCTCAATAATAAAACATCCTAATTTACTATTATTGTTTTTGAATTTAATTTGATTTATTACGGAGCTCTATGCCGTACCAGAAAAATAAAGAAATCCGAAACGACTTAATAAATGTGTCTGTCGTTAAAACACTTGCATTTTAATAGATTGTAAAAGATTTGGAAAGCTAAGAATACAGAATTATTGATTTTAAAGTCAATGGAATGGAAACTTTTGACATAATTTGTATAGTTTTCAGGGGAACTTCGAGATCCTTCAGTATCATTAAGCAGATGCTTTATTCTATCCATTTTCCTTCTTATTGACCTATATTTTATATGAGATTCTATAAAAAAGAAACACTGATGCTGAAAAACAACGATAAGTTTTTCTGCTGCTATCGATAATCCTATACATCAGCGTCTCGAAGATAAAGAGACCTTTATTTTTAATATCTACTGTTAATGATATATAAGGAAGTAAGAAATAATGACGCGTAAAATCTATGTATTATTGCATCAGTATCTTAAGAAAATACCCTGCTATCTAATGATTTGGAAGAGCATAAGTCTTTGAAATGGATTAGTAAAATTAACTTTATCGAAAAATATAAGTAGCTGACTGTAAAATCAACTGCATCAAAAAGTCATGCAGTTTATATTTATAATTTTTTTAACATCTCAGTTTTTAATCAAGTTATTCTAAATAAAATTAATATTCTATATCAGTTTTTGTAAAAATGTTATTATAATACAATAGCTTCATTTATGTTTTAAAAGAAAAAAAATTTACATACTTCTACAACATTAAAAAACATGTTGTTTTAGTAAATTGAAATATTTTAATTCTTACAAACACTTACAAATAAAACGAAAATATTTCAATAGCTATTTCATTGAATATCAAATAACTATTTGACAGCTTGTGCTTTGTTTTGTAGATGCGCTTTTCTTTTGAAAATAAAATGCAAATAAAAGTCAAGTTCTTGTAAACTAAAATTATATTCCATGTTAATTATAAAATTATTATTACATTATAACAATATCAGTGTTTATAAAACTATTATTGTAACAAAATAATTTCATTTATATTTTAAAACAAAAACTTTTTTACATACGTGTACAACATTAAAAAACAAATTTATTTAGTAAATTGAAATATTATTAATTCTTACACACACTTACAAATAAAAACGAAATTATCTCAATACTTATTTCACTGTATATCAAATAACTATTTGACAGCTTGTGCTTTGTTTTGTAGATGCGCTTTTCTTTTGAAAATAAAATGCAAATAAAAGTCAAGTTCTTGTAAACGAAAATTATGTCCCATGTTAATTATAAAAGTATTTTTACAATAAAACAATAGTGTTTATAAAATTATTATTATAATAAAATAATTTCGTTTATATTTTAAAACAAAAACTTTTTTACATACGTGTACAGCATTAAAAACATGTTCATTTAGTAAATTGAAATATTATTATTTCTTAGACACACAAATAAAAACGAAATTATTTCAATAGCTATTTCATTGAATATCACAAAACTATTTGGTAGCCTGTGCTTTGTTTTGTAGATACGCTTTTCTTTTGCAAATAAAATGTAAATAAAAGTCACGTTTTTATAAATGAAATTTACGTTCCATGTTAATTATTATAAAAGTATTATTATAATAAAAAAGTTTCATTTATATTTTAAAACAAAATATTTTCTACATATGTGTACAACATTAAAAAAAACATATCCATTTATTAAATTGAAATATTTTTATACAGCAATTGTTTATTTCTTAGAGATATTAACAATTGAAAACGAAAATATTTCAACAGCTATTTATCTAATATCAAATAACTATTTAACAGTTTGTCCTTTGTTTTTTAGATCCCTTATGTTTATAAATGGAGAGAAAAATCAAGTTCTTGCAAACAAAATTTATGTTCCAGATAAAATAATTTCATTTATATTTTAAAACAAAATCTTTTTTACATACGTCTACAACGTTAAAAAAAATATTTAGTAAGTTGAAATATTATTATATTACAATTCTTATTTCTTTCAGACACTTACAAATGAAAACGAAAATATTTCAATAGCTATTTCAATGAGTATCAAATAGTTATTTGATAGTTTGTGCTTTGTTTTGCATATGTTTTTCCTTTCTAAATGCAAATAAAAATCAAGTTCTTGTAAACAAAAATTATGCTCCCTCTTAATTATTATAAAATTATTATTACAATAAAGCAGTTTCATTTATGTTTTAAAGCAAAGTATTTTCTACATACGTGTACAACATTAAGAAATATCTATTTTTTTAAATTGAAATATTTTTATATCGCAATTGTTTATATCTGAAAGAACCTACAGTTTAAAAAGAAAATATTTCAACAGCTATTTAACTGAATATCAAATAACTATTTAACAGTTTGTCCTTTGTTTTATAGATGCCTTACGTTTTTAAACGGAAAGAAAAATCAAATTCTTGCAAACAAAATTTATGTTCCAGATTAATTATTATAAAAGTATTATTGTAATAAAATAATTTCATTTATATTTTAAAAGAAAAACTTTTTTATATACTTGTATAACATTAAAAAACATATTTATTTAGTACATTGAAATATTATATTGCAATTATTTTTTCTTACAGACTCTTACAAGAGAAAACGAAAATAGTTCAATAGCTATTTCATTGAATATCAAATAACTATTTGACAGTTTGTGCTTTGTTTTGTAGATGCCTTTTCGTTTTAAATGGAAATTAAAGTCAAGTTTTTGCGAAATTTATGTTCCAGTTTTATTATTCCATAAGTATTATTATAATAAATCAATTTTGTTTATATTTTTAAAAAAATTCTACATACGTGAACAGCATTAAAAAATGTATTCATTTAATGAATGGGAATATTTTAATATTACAATTGCTTATTCCTTAGAGGTATCAACGAAAATATTTCAATAGCTATTTCACTGAATATTAAATGACTATTTGACAGTTTGTTCTTTGTTTTGTACATGTCCTTTTTTAAAAAAATTAAGATAAAATTCAAGCTCTTATAAGCTAAATTTGTGTTCTATATTAATTATTCCAAAAATGTTATTATATAAAAAAATTTATTTATATTTTAAAAGAAAATTTTTTCTACATACATGAACAGTATTAAAAAATGTATTCATTTAGTAAATGGAAATATTTTAATATTACAATTGCTTATTTCTTAGAGGTATCAACAATTGAAAACGAAAATCTTTTAATAGGTATTTCACTGAATATTAAATGACTATTTGACAGTTTGTGCTTTGTTTTGTAGATGTCTTTTTTTTTAATGAAAATAAAATTCAAGCTCTTGTAAGCGAAATTTGTGTTCCATATTAATTATTCCAAAAGTATTATTATATAAAACAATTTTGTTTATATTTTAATAGAATTTTTTTTTCTATATACGTGTACAACATTAAAAAACATTTATTAAATTGAAATATAGTTATATTGCAATTGTTTATTTCTTACAAATACGAACAATTCTAAACGAAAAAAATGCAATAGCTATTTCATTCAACATTAAATAACTATTGAACAATTTTTTGCTCTTGTGGAAATCGTCTCATTTAAACGGAGAGAAAAGTCACGTTATTCTAAACGAAATTTATTTTAGATGAAAAAAAAGGAAATCCCTTAATATAGCCTTAATCTATTGGGAAATGGCGTTTCGATAAGAGAATAAGATCTGTGCCGTACCTACCAATTGTGTTTATCTCTAAACTACGGTGCTTTTAGAGTGATTCATCATCATTCGCGGTTTAGATGAGTCACCGGGCAATTTTCCTCCCGCAACAAACTCCAAGAGTATCCCCAAAAGAGGGGCTATTTCACACAAATTAACTCCCTCCCTTCCCTTTGAACATTTACCAAAAGCCATTCATCATACGTCATATGGCAGACGGAAAGGTTTACGCACTTTGCGGAAAGTACTGCTGCCACAAAGCATATGGAAAAGGTTGGAATCAGTTATTTGATTTTTCAAAAGGGAAATTGAATGCTGTTCAGCATTAGAAACAAGTTTCTAGCAATTTAAAAAGTGGTATACATGCATTTGTTCAACTGGAAAGTCAGGCTATAAATATTAAGATTAATGTTAACTAAAAAAATATTTAAAACTTTCTGAGCTACTCAGTAAAATGTATTTAATATTTGCCTTTCTGTTAATCATATTCTTAACCGTACGTTGAACAGTGATGCATATAGGATTAAATTAAAGCTTTATGGTGTATTATATTTACGGTAAAATAATTTACAATTTATTTCAAATTAGTTTATAGATCAATCAATCCTTATGAACAAATTTATGAATACCCTCAAGTAATATACATTTTTTAACTGGAAAATAAGAGTCATGATACAAATAATAAGATTATTGCTAATTTAAAAAATATTTAAATCTTTCTGAGCTACTCATTGAAATGCATTTAATATTTGCCTTTGTGCTAATCATATTCTTAAACTTACGTTGAACAGTGATGCATATAGGATTCAATTAAAGTTTTAGGCTGTACTATATTTACGGAAAACATGTACAATTCATTGCCCATTATTTATATATTAATCAATCCTTATGGACAAATGTATGACTACCTCCCAAATAATATACATTTGTTCAACTGGAAAATAGGAACCATGATACAAATAATTAATGCTAACTAAAAAAAAAGTATTTAAATCTTTCTGAGCTACTCAGTGAAATGCATTTAATATTTGCCTTTGTACTACATTTACGGTAAAATAATTTACATTTTATTTCACATTAGTTTATATAACAATCATTCCTTATGAACTAATTTATGAATACCTCCCAAGAAAAAAAATTTTTTTTAACTGTAAAATAGGAGTTATGTAACAAATATTAAGATTAATGCTAACTAAAAAGACTATTTAAATCTTTCTAACCTACTCAGTGAAATGTATTTAATATTTGCCTTTGGGCTAATCATAATCTTAACCCTATGTTGCACAGTGATGCATATAGGATTCAATTAAAGTTTTATTCTGTATTATATTTACCGTAAAATAATTTATAATTTATTTCACATTAGTTTATATATCAATCAATACTTATGAATTAATTTATGAATTCCTCCAAAGTAATATGAATTCTTTCAATTGGACAATAGGAGTCCTGCCATAAATAATAAGATTAATGCTAACTAAAAAAAAGTATTTAAATCTTTTTGAGCAACTCATTGAAATACATTTAATATTTGTCTTTCTATTAATCATATTATTAATCCTACGTTGCACAGTGATGCATATAGGATTCAATCAAAGTTTCATGCTGTACTATATGTACGGAAAAAGAATTTACAATTTATTTCACATTAGTTTATACATCAATCAATCCTCATGAACAAAGGTTTGAATTCCTCCCAAGTAATATACATTTGTTCAACTGGAAAATAGGAGTCATGCCACAAATAATACGATTAATTCTAACTAAAAAAATATTTAAACCTTTTTGAGCTACTCAGTGAAATACATTTAATATTTGTCTTTCTATTAATCATATTATTAATCCTAAGTTGCACAGTGATGCATATAGGATTCATGCAAAGTTTCACGCTGTACTATATCTACGGAAAAAGAATTTACAATTTATTTCACATTAGTTTATATATCAATCAATCCTTATGAACTAATTTATGAATACCTCCCAAGTAATATACATTCTTTCAACTGGAAAATAGGAGTCTTGCCATAAATAATAAGATTAATGGTAATTATAAAAAAGTATTTAAATCTTTTTGAGCTACTCAGTGAAATGTATTTAATATTTTCTATTCTGTTAATCATATTCTTAACCCTACGTCGAACCGTGATGCATATAGTATTCAATTAAAGTTTCACATTGAAATACTGTATTTGTACGAAAAAATAATTTACAATTTATTACACATTAGTTTTTATATCAATCAATCCTTATGAACAAATGTATGAACACACCCCAAGTAATAAACATTTTTTTCAACTGGAAAATAGGAGTCATACCTCAAATCATAAGATTAATGATAACTAAAAAAGTATTTAAATCTTTCTGAGCTACTCAGTGAAATGCATTTAATATTTTTCTTTCCATTAATCATATTATTAATTCTACGTTTCACAGTGATGAATATAAGATTCCATCAAAGTTTCACGCTGTATTATATGTATGGAAAAAGAATTTACAATTTATTTCACATTAGTTTATACATCAATCAATCCTCATGAACAAGGGTTTGAATTCCTCCCAAGTGATGTACATTTGTTCAATTGGAAAATAGGAGTCATGCTACAAATAATAAGATTAATGCTATAAAAAAAGTATTTAAATCTTTCTGAGCTGCTCAGTGAAATACATTTAATATTTGCCTTTCTATTAATCATATTATTAATCCTACGTTGCACAGTGATGCATTTTAGGATTCATTCAAAGTTTCGCGCTGTACTATATATACGGAAAAAGAATTTACAATTTATCTCACATTAGTTTATATATCAATCAATCCTTATGAACTAATTTATGAATATCTCCCAAGTAATATACATTCTTCCAACTGGAAAACAGGAGTCATGTCATAAATAATAAGATGAATGCCAACTATAGAAAAGTATTTAAATCTTTTTGAGCTACTCAGTGAAAGGTATTTAATTTTTCTTTTCTGTTAATCATATTCTTAACCCTAGGTTGAACAGTAATACATATACGATTCAATTAAATTTTCACGCTGTACTATTTGTACGGAAAAAGAATTTACAATTTATTTCACATTAGTTTTTATATCAATCAATCCTTGTGAACAAATGTATGAGCACCTCGAAAGTAATATACATTTGTTCAACTGGAAAATAGGAGTCATGCCACAAACAATAAGATTAATACTAACTAAAAAAAATTTTAATCTTTTTTAGCTACTCAGTGAAATACATTTAATATTTGTCTTTCTGTTAATCATATTATTAATCCTACGTTGCACAGTGATGTATATAGGATTCAATGAAAGTTTCAAGTTGTACTATATATACGGAAAAAGAATTTACAATTTATTTCACATTAGTTTATATATCAATCAATCCTGATGGACAAATGTATGAATACCTCCCAAGTGATAGACAAACATTTGTTCAAAAGGGAAATATTAGTCATGCTACAAATACTAATACTAACTAAAAAATATTGAAACCTTTCTGGGAACCTTTCTGGGAGGCTACTCAGGGAAATGCTTTTAATATTTGCCTTTCCATCAATCATATTCTTAACCCTATGTTACACATTGATGCATATAAGATTCAGTTACAGTTTCATGATGTACTATATTACGGTAGGTTTAGGTAACCTAAAGGACCTTGTGCATCGGACAATTATTGTTAGCGGTAGGTAGAAACGCGCGGTCCGAACAAAAAGCCGTTTGTGTACCGGGTTTCGGTCAAAAAAACAGAGGTAGTCGCTTAAGTTGAAGTAAATTAAAAACTGTCAGTACGGAGCCAGTGTGTCTACATCTTTATGATGTCTATTGCCGTCAAGAGACTCTGATAATAATTATAAATCAAGTGACGGCGGGGTCCACTATTCCCCACATATGGACCAAGTTAACGGTGCCGCTAATGAATGATACACACATCACAAGAACTAGATAATTTTACGGAATTAATTCAGGGCGAATTCACGGCAGCAGGCAAAAAATGCTATAGATTAAAGAAAACTCCGCAACCTAAGGTACCAAATTGGTGGACACCTAAGTTACAATCCGAAAAGAATAGGCTTAAGTCCCTTCGCAGAAAGTACCAAAAAGAAACAGACACACCCACAAAAGATAGGTTTTTAAACAACTACAAAAAGTTTAGGGCTAAATACAAGAAACTAATTAAAAAAGCAAGAACAGAGACATGGAGGAAATTCTGCTAAGGAGATTCAGATCCATTCGGGATGCAATACAAACTCCTCGACAGGGGGCTACACACAACTACACACACTAGGCGACTAATCTTCTCCCTTTCCTTCCAGATGTAGTGTCTTCAGTGGGGTAAGTCTACATTTTAATCTTCTTTACTAACACTCTCCTTTCCAGCAACGCCTCTTTTTCAGGCTCGCGTCCAACAGGCTCGCGCTGATCCCGCGTTGTAGTCGCCTCCCCCCTCTAAATTTGAGCTTCAAAATTTCCTTCGGATTACCAGGAAGTCCATGTTTTGGCCGTTAGTATTCCCAAACTCAGAGCCGGACAATAGGTCTCCTACAAGGGAAATCAAAAATCCAGGCTGAGGGAGGGCTTGGTAGGGTTAAGTCTGCTAAGATGAGTGACTCGGCAAGGTGGTTAACATAAGTCGCAACCAAGACCCCAAGGGCAGGACGGCGCAGTGAACTCAAGGGAAACCAACCCCCCAAGGGGACCACCGCTCATCACCAGCCTTTTTTTTGTTTGTTTGTTTGTTTGTTTGTTTGTTTTTGTTTTGTTTTTTTTTTTTTTTTGTTTTTTTGCGTAAGCCGAAGTCGGACCCACAGGGCTGACATCGCAGCTAACTCAGCAGGACCCACTCCTACTGGGAACCACTCTTTCTTTTTTTTTCCTCTTAGGTTAGGGTTGTTTTTTTTTCGGTTCTTGAAGCTATGCGAGGCTCCAGCGTTCCCTTTTACGAACACGCCGAGTCACGGGGGTATAGTAGGGTGGGCCAAAGTTTAGTCACAATGACCCCCTGAGTGATGGTCCCGAGACCCAGGATTGCGAGTGTCGCCTCTCAAAATTTCCTGTCTCTCTTTTTCGGCCCCCTCAGTGTCCCGTCCTGTTTGGTGCAACGAGCAAAATTCTCTTCAATGGCTATATTTTCTCCTCTCGGTCTGCGTGGTTCGCTCCATCATCACTAATTTCGGAGTCAGGAGGTCCGCTAAGTATCCAGTAGTATTCCAAATTCTCTCACCTCAGAAGAGCACGTCTTCTGCGTTCACCCGCGAACGGCGCCTGCGACTCGACGGGCGCGGGCCGGGTACTTCGATGGATTTAGCGTGGGGTGAGAAGTGGGAATAAACCCGGGAATTTTGGGGAATAAAATAGGAATTTGGGGAACTTTGGGAAGAAATCTTTGTAACAATGTTTATATTTATTTTTTCAACAGTGGCTATTTAAGAACTAGCATATTATTTCTAAGAGATATTCTTTTTTACTTTTGGCAATTTATATATTATATATATATATATATATATATATATATATATATATATATGTTCAAGAAATAAAAGCAATGAGCATTTAAAGGATTTTATAGTAGCACTTATGTAATTACCTTGTTAGTCTTATCAAACACATAATTGGTTGCTTCAATTTTAATTGCTAATATAATAATTATATACATTATTTTGATCATTATTTATTATTCAAATTGTTTTATGATAAACAATTCCCCTCCTTTTATAACATAAAAAGAAATCTATTTAAATTTAAAATAGCAGTTTATTAATTTTTGTAATCATATATCATTTAAAGGTGTAATCAAATGACACTGTTGCATTTTGTGTCCAATTCCTATACGCACACACATTATATATATATATATATATATATATATATATATATATATATATATATATATATATATAGAGAGAGAGAGAGAGAGAGAGAGAGAGAGGGGGGGGGTTATCCAAGAAAAATAATGATTTATGGGTTTTGTGACACTACAGATTATTGCCTAATATTTATGTAATAATAAAAATATTGGATATTTCTCAAAGGAAAAATATACTTTCATGCTAGTCATGATATCTTGCCAAATATAGTTAGTTAATCCCAATTATTCAATTTTTTTTCATAGCATGTGATAGTTAAATTTTGTGAAAATATCAACTTTTGAGATCTACAACAAAGACAGAAAAAAAATGGTGGTTCTCATTCTGTCATAGGAATTGGCGACTTCAAAATACTTCAAAATTCCCATGTTTTGGAAATTTTCAAAATTTTCTTCCCAAAAAAACCGTGTTTAAAACGAGTTTTTTTTCCACTGCTTACAACTCTACAAACATGCCAAAATTTTTTAGACAGATTTAGCATTTCTAACAAGAAAAATTACTACTTTATGATTAAGTTTTAAAACAGATTCATTTTGCAAAAATAAATATAATTTTTGCTTACAACAAACATTTTCCATTTTTTGGTATGATGTAAATGGGTTAACAATATCAGCTTGCTTGTATCTCTGGTATATTTCAAAGTTAAGAAAGGATCTCCAACTACTGATCACATGGATTACACCAAAAATTGTTCTTAAAATTTTACTCTCAAAGGTTAGTATTTTATTTTCATGTAATTTAGCTATTGCCCGGCATTCACTTCCATTAAGCAGAATAGGTCGTTATTTATTCACTACTCTTGTCAAATAAAAGTTGTATTGTTTTACGTTTTGTATTCTTAACAATGAGTTCATCAATAAAAAAGAATTCACAAGAACTATAATATTAATATATACATTTGTCCAAGTAAATATTTTAGATGCAGGGAAAAACTACAATTAATACTAGGTAAAGGAAAAGTAATTTTTCTCAACCATTCAGAGACATGCATTTCTTATTTGCCTTTGTTAATCGATTATTATATCAATATGAAATTACATTTTTTTAATTATCACAGCTGTTAAATATTTATCTCATCTTTACAAAAGAATGAAATACGAATGTTATTGATTCAAACATCGGTTGAAAAATTCATAATGTACGTTACAAATATAATATTTGAAAGATTCATTCTATCTGTCACATGCTGTATAAATATTAACTGTTCAATGCAAATAAAAAGTATTTATATTTTTATAAGCTTAAAATAATTTAACAAGCCAGGAAAATATTACATAGATGTTCTTGACAAACGTTGCTACAGCTAGATTAAATAAATTGTACAACACTCCTTAGTTTGTTTTAATTTACTTCTAATATTGACATAGCCAACTAGTTTGTTTTAATTTATCTAGCTTGTAGCAAATTTTTAAAAAATTCTAGTTTTTCAAATTTATAGAACTAAAATTTTTTGCAATTTTAAATTCTTACTCTAAGATCTCTCTTAATAAAATAAATTATTTGCTGTAATAGAAAGGCTAAAAATAGTAAAATTCACTTTAAAATAGCTACAAACAAATCTTAGCTGTGTACGAAATACATAAAATTTACGATTATAACACAGAAACAAACTGTACACTTTTGTTGTAATAAATATAAAAAAAATTGTTTTAAAAGAATTTAACAAGCCAGGAAAATATTGCATAGATGTTCGTCCGCCTTCATCGCTCTCGTCGAGTGTACGGTTCTGTCCCCGGCGAAGACAAAAATTCTAAAACTTAATCAAAATTAATAAAAATTGTTTTTTACGTTTATTTATTATTATTTAGGCCCTTTTCGGATTTTTAATGCAATTTATTTATTTTTAAAACATATATTTTTATTTTTTCAAAATTTTTAACTTTTTCGTTTTTAATCATTACTATACAATAGATAAAGATTCTAAAACATAATCTAAATTAATATAAATTGTTTTTTATGTTTATTTATTATTATTTAGGCCCTTTTCGGATTTTTAATGCAATTTATTTATTTTTAAAACATATATTTTTTATTTTTCAAAATTTTTAATCTTTTCGATTTTAATCATTATTATTCTATATTTTTGGCTTTATTCGTACGGATGTCACTGGCCACAAAAATATTTTATGTTTTTCTATCCCTAAACTCTCTACTCTCTACTTTTGTGTTATGAACTTACGAATCCACCCTTCTATCTCTTCGCTCTTTTATGTGTTTATTTTTCTCTCGTTGTTGTTTTTGTGCTTACTGACAGAAGCCTCTGGATTGAAGGGCTCGGCCCATATGGTCCAGTTGCAACATCACCTTTAAAGCCTTTTACATAAATGTTCTTGACAAACGTTGATAGAGCTAGATTAAATAAATTGTACAACACTCCTTAGTTTGGTTTAATATACTTCGAATATTGACATAGCCAACTAGTTCGGTTTAATTTATCTAGCTTGTAGTAATTTTTTAAAAAAAAATCTAGTCTTTCAAATTTATAGAACTAAAGTTTTTTGCAATTTTAAATTCTTACCTTAAGATCTCTCTTAATAAAATAAATTATTTGCTGTAATAGAGAGCTAAAAATAGTAAAATTCACTTAAAATAGCTACAAACAACACTTAGCTGTGTACGAAATACATAAAAATTAAGATTATAACACAGAAACAAACTGTACACTTTTGTTCTAATACATATAATGAATTTTCCTATCTGCAAAAGTAAGTAAAGCTACCGCAAAAAAATTGTTTTAAAAGAATTTAACAAGCCAGGAAAATATTACATAGATGTTCTTTTTACGTTTATTTATCATTATTTAGGCCCTTTTCGGATTTGTAATGCAATTCATTTATTTTTAAAACATTAATTTTTATTTTTTTTTTAATTTTTAACTTTATCGTTTCTGAACATTATTTTTCAATAAACAAAAATTTATAAAACCTAATCTAAGTTAATAAAAATTATTTTTATGTTTAAAAATTATTATTTAGGCCCTGTTTGGATTTTTAGTACAATTTAAGTTTAATTTAATCTATATAGATTGTAGTAAATTAAGGGACATTTTTAGTATTTCAAATCTATAGGACAAAGACTTAATTGAAAATTCTTACTCTCAGGCTCTCAAATTCTTACAAATTCTTACAAATTCTTCAAATTCTTACTCTCAAACTCTTACTCAAAATAAATCCTATTTTGCAATATAGAACTAAAAATAGTAAAATCCTCTTTAAAATAGCTACAAACAATTGTTAATTGAATACGAATTATATGAAATTTAAGATCATAACACAGAAACATACTGTACACTTTTGTTCTAATGCATATAATGAATTTTCCTATCTGTAAAAGTAAGTAAAGCTACCGTACAGAAAAAAATGTTAAATCACATTAGATCTATCACAAGTTATGTAAATATTAACAAAGCAAATTAAAAGTGTATATATTTTAGGTTTTATACACTTAAGGGAATTTAATAAGCCAGGAAAGTATCATATAGATGTTATTGACAAACATTGTTTGCCAGATTTAGAAGAAGTTAATCGTACAACACTCCCTAGCTGCTTGATTTACTTCAATAATGAGAAAGCCAACTAGTTTAATTTAATTTATATAGATTGTAGTAAATTAAGGAAAATTTTTAGTGTTTCAAATCTATAGGACAAAGACTTAAAATTGAAAATTTTTATTCTCAGGTCATCCAAATAAATCATCTTTTGTAATAAAGAGCTAAAAATAGTAAAATCCTCTTTAAAATAGCTACAAACAATTGTTAATTGAATACGAATTGTATGAAATTTAGTATCCTAAAACACAAGTTTTTATTACATTTTTCTTCTAAAGCAACTAATAAATCTTTCTATCGGCAAAAGTCAGTAAAGCTATTTTAAAGAAAAATCTGTTAAATTACACATTTGCCCCAAGAAGAAATTTTTTATGAAATTTACAAAAGTAAAAATACCAATAAAAAATTACATTAGATCTTTCACGTACTGTGTAAATATTAACTAGTCAAGGTAAAACAAAGTGTATGTATTTTACGTGTTATACTCTTAAAGGAATATAAAATCCCAAGAAAGTATTATAGAAATAATATTAACAAAAATTGCCAGAGTTAGATGAAGTTAATTAATTGTACAGCACTCCTTAATTTGGTTCCATTTACATTGATTACTAAGAAACCAACTAGTTCGGTTTAATCTACCTATATTTTGTAGTAAATAAAACAAAATATCTAGTGTTTTAAATCTACATAATCAAAACCCTTTACTAAATAGAACTAAAACCTTTAATAGAACTAAATTTCTTTAAAATTCTTACTCTCAGACCATTCCTAGCGAAATAAATTATCACTTGCAATAGAGAACTAAAAATCTTAAAATCCACTTTAAAATAGCTACAAACAACTGTTAACAGAGAACAAAATACATGAAATTTAAGATCCTAACACACAAACATATTCTTACATTTTTCTTTTAATGTATGTCATATATCTTCCTATCAGCAAAAGTAACTAAAGATATCTTACAGAAAAATCTATCAAATTATACCTTTTGCCACAAGAAGAAAGTTTTATGGAATAAGAATTATACTTTAATGAGGTAAATATTAGCAGATACAATTTTTATTACTGTAGCTCCAAACTTCTAAAAAATTAAGTAGTTTAACCAAATACTTCTTAGTTTCTGTTTTCAGCACGCAAGTTAAGTAAACTTTTCGCTAGCATAGAAGACTAATACGGCAGTAAAAAGATCATTTCATTAGGTTACAAAAAGTTTAAAATTCAGCATCTCAGAAATATTTAAAAGACGATTATAAGTATTTAATATCTTGTATGTTGAAAAAAATAATTTTTTTACAACATTTTGAAATTCTTACTCTAATACCTCTCCTATTAAAACAAATTATCTGTTGTAACAAAGAGCTAAAAATTGTCAAATCCACTTTAAAATAACATTAAATAACTGTTAACATTTTACGAAATACATGAAATTTAAGAGCTTAATACACAAACATCTTCTACACTTTTTTCTAATTCATATAATGAATTTCCAAATCTTCAAAAACGATAGCCGATTGGTTAGGGTGCTGGCCTTCGGTACCAGAGTTCGTGGGTTCGAATCCCACAGTGGCATGAATGTTCGTAGCCGTTCGGAGTCGGCTTTAAGCTGTAGGTTCCGGTCTCATTGGCCCTCGTGTTGCAAAAAGTAGACCGTAGCACTCAAAACCAAACCAAACCCAATCTTCAAAAGTAATTAAAACTACCTCACAGAAAAATGTGTTAAATTACTTTAGATATATCATATTCTACAAAAATATTAACTGCTCAAGGCAAAAAAAAGTGTATTTTGCGTTTTATACGCTTAAAAATTAAAGGGACAGGAAAATATTATAAAGATGTTATAGGCAAACATTTCCAGAATTATAAGAAGTTAAATGCGCAGCATTCTGATTTAAATTATTTCGGTTACTGACATTGTTAACTAATTTGGTTTAACTTATCTAGATTGTAGTAAATTAAACAAAATTTTTAGTGTTTCAAATCTATAGAACTTAAACACTTTAAAATTCAAAATTCTTACTCTCAAGCCACCCATAAGAACATATTATCTCACGCAATGGCTAAAAATTGTAAAATACAAGCTACAAACAATTGTTAACATTGTACTAAGTACATAAAATTTAAGATCATAATCACAAATATCCTGTACATTTTTTTCTCGCATATAATGAATTTCTCTATTTGCAAAAGTAAGTAAAAGTACCTATAAAAATTACATTAGATCTTTCACATACTATGTAAATATTAACAATTCAAGGTTAAAAACAAATCTATGCATTTTATGTGTTATACTCTTAAAAGAATTTAAAAAGCCAGGAAAGTATTACAGAAATGTTATTAACAAACATTGCCAGAGTTAAATGAAGTTAATTGTACAGCACCCCTTAATTTGGTTCCATTTACACTGATTACTGAAAAAGCAACTAATTTGATTTAATTTACCTATATTGTAGTGAATAAAACAAAATGTAACAAACATTACCAGAGTTAGATGAAGTTAATTGTACAGCACTCCTTAGTTTGGTTCCATTTACATTGATTACTGGAAAACAAACTAGTTTGGTTTAATTTACCTATATTGTAGTGAATAAAACAAAATGTAACAAACATTACCAGAGTTAGATGAAGTTAATTGTACAACACTCCTTAGTTTGGTTCCATTTACATTGATTACTGGAAAACAAACTAGTTTGGTTTAATTTACCTATATTGTAGTGAATAAAACAAAATATCCAAAATCTACAGAATCAAAAACCTTTACTAAATAGAACTAAAATCTTTTAATAGAACTAAAATTCTTTAAAATTCTTACTCTCAGACCATTTCTATCAAAATAAATTATCTTTTGTAAAAAAGAACTAAAAATCCTAAAATCCACTTTAAAATAGCTACAAACAACTGTTAACTGAGTACGAAATACATAAAATTTAAGATCCTAACACACAAACATATTTTTACACTTTTCTTCTAATGCATGTAATAAATCTTCCTATCATCAAAAGTAACTAAAGATATCTTACAGAAAAATCTATGAAATTACACCTTCTGCCACAAGAAGAAATTTTTATGGAATGAGAATTATATTTTAATGAGGTAAATATTAGCAGATAGAATTTTTTTTTTAACTGTACCTCCAAATCTCTGAAAAATTAAGTAGTTTAACCAATGCTTCTTAGTTTGTTTCCTGCACGCAAGGTGAGTAAACTTTTGGCTAGCACAGAAGACTAATACGGCAGTAAAAGAATCATTTCATAAGGTTTCAAAAAGTTTAAAATTCAGCATCTCAGAAATATTTAAAAGACGATTATAAGTATTTAATATCTTGTATGTTGTAAAAAAAAAAAAATGATTTTTTACAACATTTTGAAATTCTTCCTCTAATATCTCTCCTAACAAAATAAATTATCTGCTGTAACAAAGAGCTAAAAATTATAAAGTCCACTTTAAAATAAGCATTAAATAACTGTTAACATTCATTTTAACGAAATATCTGAAAATTGTAAAATACACTTTAAAATCTTCTACACTTTTCATTTAAAATTACATAAAAAATTTAAGATCTATATGATCTTAAATACATATTATACTATATTATATAATACTTATATATGTTAATACAACTATAAATACTATTTCTTTACTATATTTACTATGAGTATAGTCACAAACATCCTGTACACTTTTTTCTCGAATATAATGAATTTCCCTATTTACAAAAGTAAGTAAAATTATCTATAGAAAAATTACATTAGATCTTTCACATACTATGTAAATATTAACTATTCAAAGTGTATGTTTTGCGTTATACTCTTAAAAGAATTTAAAAAAGGCAGCAAAGTATTATAGAAATGTTATTAACAAACATTGCCAGAGTTAGATGAAGTTCATTGTACAAACACTCCTTAGTTTGGTTCCATTTACATTGATTACTGAAAAACCAACTAGTTTGGTTTATTTTACCTATATTGTAGTAAATAAAACGAAATATCTAGTGTTTCAAATCTACAGAATCAAAATCCTTTACTAAATAGAACTAAAACCCTTTAATAGAACTAAAACTCTTTAAACTTCTTACTCTCAGACACCAATAAAACATATTATCTTTCGCAATAGAGAACTAAAATTGTAAAATACACTTTCAAATAGCTAATAACTGTTAACATTCTACGAAATAGATAATTTACATTTTTTACGACAACAAAATTTTAGTACAATTTTCTAGAAGTACCTAAGTCTGTACCTAAAAAATTCCTCTTATCTTCACATACTTTAAGTAATAAAACTTTTCTCCTATTACTTTAATCAAAAGTCAACTATTTTTAATTATATCTTCCAATTCTTAAAAAATTTATAAACTAATAATATTATATAAAAATAAATTATATTAAATAAATATATTAAAATTATTTTTATATTGTAACGATTTACATATAAAGAAAAAAAATTTAATATATTATCTATTAAAAAAAAATTCTAAAATAACTTACATGAAAATTATTCTAAAATCTTATTTTTGTATTTAATGGAAAATCTGTAAAAGATTTAAATAATTACAGTTTGTAATTCTACAAAAAAATAATTTTTTTTTGATTTAAATTTCAATAAAAACAAAAAACAAAAAAACATTAAAATATAAAACATAGTTTCTAAGTTTAAAAACATAAAAAAATCTTATAGAGGTCAATACAAAAAAAACTTTTTTCTTTTATTATCTTTTTTGTTCTATAACAAAAAATTTTGGAAAAAGAAATAAAATCCTAATGAGAAGTTTTCGAATGTTTTTAATTTTTTGAATACTAATTTGCTCTTAGACTATTTTTTAGAGAATAACAAATCTTCTGATAGAGTTAGTATCGAGAAGAAACTATCTGTTCTGAGTTTGCTTGTTTAAAAAAGATCGTCTCTGTTGCAGGTTTATTCGACTTAATTCTTTCCCGTTATTGTGCTAATTTTTATTTTTTACTTTGCATAAAAGTAAAATGACTTTTTTGTTTATCTTGCATCCTGAGATATTTTTACGAAATAATAATCTGAATTTACGAATTATAAAGCCACTGTTAAGTCAACTTAAAATTCAGCTTTTTAACTAAAGTAGCTAACAATTCCTGTGCTTAGAATACATACTGTATCCGCTACACTCCTTTTTTTAATATATATCTCTATAGAATAATATAACATCCTACTATCTGTACATATGTAAAAATTTATCGATTGAAATAAAATATTAAATCTAGATTAAATGTTTTTCTATGTTTATTATTCGCCGAAATCCCCAGTATTAAAATACAAAAAAGATAAAATTTAAAAAAAACTTTTTTTTTCACTTATTTTATTTTTAATATAAGTTTTTAAAACTAAATTAAATTAAAAATAGTAATTTTCGAAAAGAATAAGAATTTTTAATTTGGAAAACTTTACTTAAATTCTACCAAAATTCTACACTCCCAAAAGAAAAAGGAAAATGAAAGACTTTATTCTGAAATAGCAGTTTAAATGATAGAAATCAAATTTTACTTAAATACCCAATTTTCCTTTCTTATTCTAAATTATAATTTTTCTAACATACATGCCGCATAAAATTTCTTCCTTATTTCATATATTGAAAAATTTTCAATGTAAAGATGTATTGCTGATCAATATGCTAAATAAAACTAATTCTAAATTGTAGCTAAGAAATAATTTGTTTATTTTATTGGACTTAGAAAGAAAGAACCACTCAAAATAGACTAAAATTCACATTAATTTTAAATCTTGTTTTAACTACCTTCATTTGAATAGTAGTATTCCATTAACAGAGATAATTATTTTGGTAGTAAATTATATATATGCCAAAGTGATTGTATAAATTTTCAACTATCTAATATTATAAATTAAAAATAAAGCAAAAATATATAATATAATAAAACTTAGTCATTGAACATATTTTTAACACATAGACTTAAACGATTTTTTTTTTTTTTATTATTTGCTTTGAATATATATTATTATTATATCTTCTAATACTTTATTCCCAAATGCAAAATGTATCAGAGTTTAAAAATCATAATTGTTCGACTATAACAATACCAAATAATTTTAATTCGTAAATTACTGAGTCAAATTCCCTTATTTTTGACACTTTCCTCGTTTGAATTTGGTAGGATTAAATATTAAGTGATAGCATTTAATTTCCTCTTTCACAATATATTTAAATTCTGTTAATCGCTTGTAAATTTTTAAACTAAAATGCATGTTATTTTAGAGTAAATTAGATATTTTCTCATTTTAATCGAGTTTAAATTCTTTTTCAGTACATAATGGAAGTAAAGTTACTGTGTAGAATAACTCAACAATATTAAATAAATCAACAAACTTTTTGTTGCACAAATTTTCTTTATAAATATATCAAATTTTGTGTTCTTATTAAATTAAAACTGCAGTAAGTAAAATGAATACCATTAATTTATCTGAAAGGAAAAAATATACTAAATCTTCGTACAGTTCGAATGTCATTGCTTTCTCTAGAACAAACCCTCAGAATTTCAGATAAACAGACATCAAGCATTCTCAATCTTTTCTGTTCTTTCACCTTGATTTTTTTTATCTTTATCATTAAAAAAGGGGGAGGAAAGGAAAAGTAAACAGCAAAACATTCAAATATTTATTCTTTTTCCAGATTTCTATAGGATTTCTTAGGTTTTGTTTCAAAACTTGTCAGTAGATGGTGCCACTAATCAAGAGAAACGTGAGTAGTCATTTTCTTTATCATTTAACACAAGAAATTCTCAAAATACAAATATACTCATAAACAACCATAATAAACTAGTACATATTATGATACTACATTATTTACACAGTAATCTAAAGTAATAAAATTATTTTTATAAATAGCTTATAAGCCTTTTTCACAATTTTGAACAGTAGATATCAGTTTTATACGAAATATAAATTGTTTAATTTTAGGGAGGATGCAAAAACTAAAACTTTTTTTAGAAGTATAGTATACAAACAGAAAAAAATAAAATAAGCAATGTGAGTATAAAATAACACTATAAATAATCTTTTCTTCCTGCATTTTATCTCTTCTCTTCCACTCTCCTCCCTTCTCCTTAAAATAAAACTATTAACTTAAATAATCCTAATTTTTTTAATTGTTACGAAATTTGTATTATAGAAAATTCATATATGGATATCACAAAAATATGGGAATTTTTGAAATGCGTAGCTGCAGCCATGAGCAAGTGGCAGCACTGAAGAATAGTGACTTTGAGCAAGTAAACACTTTGCCATTTTAGTAACCATGGATCACTGGAAGAAAACAGCATGCGTTCACCATAAAAATGTTTTATAAAGACAGTGATTGTGTGGAAGCTGCGCAGAGAGAAGTCTGGCGTTTTTACAACTATGATGCCATGATACCGTCCCATCAAAACATGTAATAAAATACTAATAACTTTGAATAGATTGGATCTGCTAAAGGAGAAAACAGGACTACCCAGAAGTTCTCGTACTTTACAGAACATTGAAGTTGTACTCAATTTTTCATACAAACCTAGGTTCAATCAAAGTCAAAATTATGGATTCTAGGTCCTAAAATTATGGCATTGGTTTATAAATTATCGTACATTTTTGTAATAGTTCAAAATAGTGTTAATAGATGGCGTTTGTACGATATATTTTCTCGTTATAAAATATTTATTCTTTTTCCAGATTTCTATAGGATTTCTTAGGTTTTGTTTCAAAACTTGTCAGTAGATGGTGCCACTAATCAAGAGAAACGTGAGTAGTCATTTTCTTTATCATTTAACACAAGAAATTCTCAAAATACAAATATACTCATAAACAACCATAATAAACTAGTACATATTATGATACTACATTATTTACACAGTAATCTAAAGTAAGGAAAATTATTTTTATATATAGCTCCTGATAAGCGCCTTTTGCACAATTTTGAACAGTACGCATATCAGTTTTATACGGGACCAAATATAAATTGTTTAATTTTAGGGGGGATGCAAAAACTAAAAACTTTTTTTAGAAGTATAGTATACAAACAGAAAAAAATAAAATAAGCAATGTGAGTATAAAATAACACTATAAATTTATCTTTTCTTCCTGCATTTTGGCATCTCTTCTCTTCCACTCTCCTCCATTCTCCTTAAAATAAAACTATTAACTTAAATAATCCTAATTTTTTTAATTGTTACGAAATTTGTATTATAGAAAATTCATATATGGATATCACAAAAATATGGGAATTTTTGAAATGCGTAGCTGCAGCCATGAGCAAGTGGCAGCACTGAAGAATAGTGACTTTGAGCAAGTAAACACTTTGCCATTTTAGTAACCATGGATCACTGGAACAGAGAAACAGCATGCGTTCACCATAAAAATGTTTTATAAAGACAGTGATTGTTTGGAAGCTGCGCAGAGAGAATTCTGGCGTTTTTACAACTATGATGCCATGATACCGTCCCATCAAAACATGCGACATAAAATTGGACTAATAATTTTGAATAGATTGGATCTGCCGTAAAGGAGAAACCTACAGGACTACCCAGAAGTTCTCGTACTTTACAGAACATTGAAGTTGTACTCAATTTTGTCATACGGAGCCTACGGCGTTCAATTCGCAAGCAAGCAGCTACTATTGAAATGTCCTGGGAGAGTGTTCGTAGAATTCTTTCTTTCTTTACATCTGAATTGAACAATATTCCACACCAAGAAATCTGGTTTCAATAGGATGAAGCAACATCACATACTGCATTCAATCAGTGGAAGCTGTTCGAGAATTGTTCAGTAACCATGCGATTTCAAAATTCATTAATGTTCCTTGGCCCCATAGATTGTTAGATTTGTCCAATTGTTTAGATTATTATTATTTCTTTTTTTAGGGGGGAGGGGTTGCTATCTCAAGTAAGTGTGCACTACTCGAATAAGAACTCTAGATGAGTTAAAACAGAGAATTCAGGAGGAAATTTCCAGTATCCCAACTGAAATATTGCAGAGGTCAATAAGGAATCTCAACAGCAGATTGAAAGAATGCAGGAGAACGGCATCTAAAGGACAGAATCTTTCAGAAATAATAAATTGCATTAATGTTTCCTAAATGGCAAATTTTAATGTTTCAATTACTATAAATAAAGTGTTTTACTTATATCATTCTTGGTTTTATTCAATTGTTAAAAAGTTTCAGGTGCTTTTTATGCATTTCCTTTTATTACTTATGATTGATTGAAAATTAATTTTCTTTTAATTTTAGCCTTTGTTTTCAAAGTTACTCTGAGCCGAACTATGGCCCAATGCATAGGTTGTTGCTCTTCAATACTAAAGTGTGTGGATTCGAAACCCTCTCCTAAAATGGTTGTTCATAGATGTTTGAAAGAAGTGTAAGCAGAAGATCCTGGTCTCACTAACCGTAGTGTAGCAAAACGATAGATCGTAGTGCTCCAAACCGGCCTTAATAATTCTGGATGTTAACAAAAATTACTATTAATTTAACTAGATTATTTAAACTAAATTATTAACACTTTAAATTTTTCTGTATATCGAAATATGGAACTCTAATCGTTAATTCTCCTCTTAAATTCGATTTTTTATGCATACAGATATCAAACTTATCCTTGGAAATTAATCTCCACCAACAATTAGAGGTGTTGTGTAGATGGTGATAATTGTCAAGGAGATAAGACTAAAAAATCCTTTTTCATTCTTCCTTAGCTATTCTTAGATTGAATAGTTAATTTCGAATTTAAATAATCATGAATCTTGAATTTTGGTTTTCTTTTAAGCCAATTAATTATTATTATTATTGTTCAACAGTAATCAATAATTAAATCAGGTAACTGTTTACCTTCTTTTTATCCTTTTTAACTTGATATTCAGGATCTGTAGAACATGAAATGATGAATAAAAACAGAAGTCTACTGTCGAACAAAACTGTCTTTAATTATGAAACACATCAGGATGAATTGAAAATATATCGAATGAATTAATAATTATGAATTGGGTTAGGCTTTAAGCGTGTTTTACAGATGAATACGAATAGAATACAGACAAATTGAATTATTAATAAATCCTGGACTGTTTTTGGTCTGAGAAATTTTGAAATAGCTTCCACTTTTTCGCAATGCGGTAATTCCATATTTATCTATAATATGACCGAGAAATGGCAAATGTTCATCCGCAAAAACACATTTATCGAGATTCAAAACTAATCCAAATTTTCGAAGTTGGTCAAAAACTTGATACAAATTATTTAAATGTTCTTCCTACGAGGAAAATGCAATTAAAAGGTCATAAATGTAAACAAAACCAAAGTTAAGCCCTTGAAGTGCAATATCCATCAAGCGCTGCATTGTTTGAGCAGCATTTCTCAAAACAAAAGTCATGCAGTTAAATTGAAATAAACTTAAGGGGTTATTATACCAGTTTTCTGCTTATCCTCTTCATTCATTGGTACTTGATGGTAAGCATTATTCAGATGCCAAATAGGATATTTATCTGGAACGGCATGTGCATTTAGAGCTCTGTAGTTGCTACATAGTCTACAAGAACTGTCAGATTTCTTAACCATAACTAAGAGACTTGCCCAACAACTGGTAGAAAGACTACAGATTCCTTTAAAGATAAATTTTCAAATTCCTGTTTGGCTGCTACTAATGCATCTGGAGGTAACATCGTGCCTTAGTACCCACATGTGAACCTTTGATTTGAATCATATGGATAACATTGTGAGATTGCTATGTAATAAGGGAGCGTTCACCATCATTAGAAATATTGTATTTCCAAATTAAATCCTTAAAGTTTATAGATCACTTTAAAGCTGTTATAGATGGCGTATTATCTAAGGAAATTCTACCAACAGAAGTTACGGTTGTTTGTCGATCTTTAAGAGATTTCTATTTCAAATGAATAATGATGCTATATTATGTTAAAAAAAACCAGCTCCTAATATAGGTCTGGAAATGTCGCCTACAAATGACCATGGAAAAATGTCGAGTTCCATAAGTATTTATTTTTGTGCCGTTTTCAGCTAACAAATTTAAAAATAGATTTCGGCTTTAAACGTTCAGCTGATGGAGATACGACAGAAATATCAGCACAAGTATCCACTAAAATGTCAAGACCTGATGGCCTATCATGGATTACAAGACGGCAATTATTCCGGCCTTTAAATTGGGCTCCATCAATGTCTGGCCTCTTTGTTTCCCTACCTGTAATTGCAAGATGGCGTACACTTTTTGGCATTTTCGCGAAAACGAAAATGGTACCAGCACATCTCATCTTTACTATTAGAAGATCGAGTGCGAGAATGATTTCGTCGACTCTCACTCCGAGATCTTTGAAATTTAGACATACGATCAGTTTTTAAGGAGAATTCACTAATCTGAGTTTGCAAATTTGCAATACTACCATTAGGAACTACCGGCACTTTCGTTTCCACATGAGCCGAACATACATCGTTTCTTGACGTTATGCAGCAATTTTATCCGCCATAATTGCCAATTTATTTAGACCAGAAGAAGTATTAAGATAGCTGTGACTTGAGAGAGAAGTCGTTGAAACCATAAGGACTTCAACAAATTTTCATCAACATGATTTCCCACCAAATCTTGCATTTGCCTGAGCAAAGCAGAAGGGCGTTGAGGAAAGTTTTCTAAATTTACGTCCATCCGAATCACTGAAACTTGCGATTAAACGAGTTTTCAAAAGTTAATAAGCACCAGTAGTCGGAGAAAAAAAAATAAAAATATCGTTTAGGGAGTACTTCTGATTCGATACCACCAACCACTGTATGATACTCATTGATATTCCACTGTTTATAAATTGCCATTCAAGTTGAGAAAAAACAAATTGACAGATTTTCAAGGCAGAGAGCTTGTACCAGTCTTTGTGAAGCTGCGTATCCAACACCCGGGTCACCAATTTGGCGTTTATGATGCAGTGCCATTAGTGTACCTCAAAAAATTTTTTAATTATATACATTTAATTTTACAATATTTACAAGGCCAAATATAATGTGTTAGTATAGCTCACTTTCCGTTTACGATTTGGAATAATCATTATATGTTGCCAGATGCAACAGATAAATTTCAATTATTGAGTTGTCTGAAGCTAGCGCCACCACAAATCGCTGTTTGTCATGAGTTTTATATCATATGGTCTGGATAATGTACCTTGGTGGGAAAATTTTCAGGGTAAGGTCTTCCTCTCTTTTCAGAGTTGACAATTTTGTAGGTGGGTTGACATATGTCGAGGTGGGGCAGGCAAATTGAGTATGTATTGGTGCTCGTCAATGAGGCTTCAGGAGAGGGTGGAAGTCTTATCGTTATTAAAGGATCCTCGTTAGACACATGTTAAAAGAGGTAAACCTTGACCGTATGTTTTTAAAGTATCCCGTACTTCTTCTTTAACTTGTAACATTTCAGCGTCTGTATCTGTAAACCTTTGTCTACTTTTCTTCCTGCTGAACATGACATTCAGAATGCATGTTTACATAGTTTGCGCGTGGCAATTCCACATGTAGAGCGCGGTATGCTTAAGGCATCTGAGAATGCATTAGTAAGGGAGTTCATTAGTAAGCTGAAAATAAAGGACCAGAGGGATGGTTTAAGGGAACACGGTATGAACGGCTTTTTGCAGATAGGAGCTATAGCTATGGAAGTAATGGTAGTAGGGTAGTTATCATCTTTGTGTAAGTGTTATTATGGATCTGCAGCTGGCAAAACTAATTGCTTGTCTGTTGGTGTAGTACCCAAGAGGGTCTTCTTGGACTCAATTGTCACAAAGATAATGAACCTGTTCATGCATCTGACCAGGTAATTATCTTATGTTATAGAGGAGCTACTCTTGTGTTGGAGAGCAGCAGAATGCAGGAGGTTGGGCGCAAGTGGTTACAGGATGGGCATTTTTTGTGTGTTTATGGACCAAAGGTCATTTTACCATGGGGTTGATAGTGTGAAGTCAACTGATAAGGGACGTTGGTCTTTCACCTTTCGAGTGTTTAGTTTAAACCGTCTTCTAAACCTGTCAAGTCTTCCTGTTCACGTCACCTACCTGTGCGTGTCCTACCTGCCATTCTTATATACACGTCAATCGCTGGTATCGTCCTCTGTGGCAGTTGAGGTAGTGTCCCTGCAGTGTATGCAACACCAATTACTGCAGCTTGCGACGCTGTTAGGTACCTTGCTCGGTCTGCTAGGGATGTGCAAAACATCTTGTAATTTCTGCTGTTTATTTTTCAAATTCTACCAATTGTATGTCAAGTTATTCTTTCTCTAGCGAGGCATCACTGTCCAATAACAATAGTTGTTTGCCTTCTCAGGGTTGTTTAATAGCCGAAGGTGGAAGTGATGATCTTGAAAAAGGAACTGTAAGTATCAAGAATAATGTTAAGAGTATATATCCAAGTAAGTGTGATAGATGTTTTAATACTTACCAGAGTAAACAATCTTTTAATAAATAATAAATCGTATTAATCTGTATAAATAAATATTATGTTATTTTTATTCACTAAGATATAAATAGAGATTAACAAGCTTTAATTTATTTATCATTTAAGATGGTTAGTATATATTGTTAAACTTGCATACTTGATTCACATACTGTGTAAACAAACACATCTTTCTGAATAACTTAAGAAACATTGACAAATGAATTTTGTAGATAAGTTATCCTAAGAGCCAAAATAAAAATATGTAGTAATCTATAACAACCATACTCTGCCAAAATTTTACCACAGGTAAACTATCTAGTCCATGTGTTTCTGATATTGTAGAAGATTCATATGTCATGTTTTGTCATATGTTTTGTGGGGTGAATCTGATAGATATTCATTGAAGATATTCATTAAAAATAATGAATAATTTAATAACTATAATAAATAACATTTCACACAACAGATGGCGCCAAAACTACATTTACCATTTGAACCAGAGCTGTCCCGATCCAATTTTGTTAGCCGGCTACCTACTCAACTTTTGTTTATTTACGTTTTGCTGAATGTAAACTCCGATGGCCCTCCGTTTTCCTCGTTTGTTGCACTACATCAGCAATCAAGTTGTCAAATCTAAAGACATGTCTCGGTCAATGTCAGGTAATAAATTTTATTCTACAACAATAGATATGTAAGATATATTGTATTACAATTGTTTTTATATGTGGTACTAAATTAAATTTCTTGTATTTATTTCACAGATCTTGTTCGAGTCATAAAGAAAGACAAACTGCATCTTATAGCTATTAATAGGCCGGAAAAAAGAAATTGTGTCAATCCTGAAACTGCTTTTCAATTGAAAACAGCATTCCAAAACTTTGAAGATGACAGCAATGCATTAGTAGCAATTTTACACGGGATGGGTAGTATTTATTTTCTTTAATAATTTTTTCAATTGGATTATAATATATTAGATTGTTTTAAATCAAACTTTTATGCAATCTTAATGCTTGAAATGAAATTATTTCTTTTGTTTTTCGCTTTCTTAATCAGTCAATGACCGATGATAGTGAAAAAGTATATGTTTACGTTATGATGCTATACTTGACTTGAGTACTTTGGTATATAAAATATTCCTGAAGGGGAATAAAAAATATTACAATCCTAACAATGCTGGATCATTCCTTTTCAATATTCTTTTGAAAAGGTATGCATATTCAACAAATTTGTATATATGAATTATTATTTATTTACATTAGGATATGCAACATAGTATCTTATTACAGGAAATATTTATGATTATATGTATTGCTGCAAGGCCAATTAATCATTGTTTTCCTTGTAGTTTTCATCCACACCTTGCAATCATCCTTGTAGTAATCATTGTTGTCAATTAAAAGACTTGTAAATGAATGGTATTGTATTAAATTGAATTAGTTTTCTAATTCATAAAATTAACTGAATTTTTAAAACTAGGTTTAAAATGGTTAGTTTTCACATTACATCCAACAGTCATCTTTGACAGAATAAACTGAAAATAAAAGGCTTTACATTTAATAACTGAGAGTATTTTATACAAGTCTAACATAATATTTATTTCACCACCATACTATTTTTCAAGCAGTACTATAACATGTATATAGTTCAAATGCTATATTTTTAAAAATTGTTATTTAATGAAGTTACTTCAATTTTAGAAAGTAATAAAGTAAACCAATTTACATTATTTTTGCATTTCTCTGTTTAAATTCTTATCTTGTTCTTTATTTTAATCTATATAATTTGTTATTATTATTATAGGGGGAACATTTTGTGCAGGCTATGATTTAAAAGAAGTTGCTGCTGCTAATACAACTTCTTTGACATTTGCTGATGGCCCTATGGTAATTTTAAATCACTATAGATCAAAGCTCACAAAAATCAGTTATATATGTATATATAACCAACCCATATGGGTATTTTAATGAAAAAACTTATTTTCTCCAAAAAAAGGCCTCTATCAACTACTGCATAAAATTTGATTATGAACTATATGCTTATATAAGTTTTACTCTTTCTTTAATATAAAATCTCATCAGTTTCTAATATCTGAAGCCATAAATCCTTATTACAGTAATGTCAAGTGTATTCTCAGTTCATCTTGTTAGGTTATACAGTATAAAGACAATTTATCTCCTGAAAGAATTATATACAGTGAAACTTCTCCGAGCGGCACCGCTGTATAGTAGCCACCCTTCTAAATGGCCAATTTTTCATGGCACGGGTTTTTCGACTCGTAGACCTAATGGTAAAATAACCTGTATCAGCAGCCACCCAACCCCCTCTAAATGGCCATCAAGTGGGATTGCCCATTTCATTTTTTGGGAAATTCTACTCACTCAATTCTTTAATTTTGAGCGGAAAAACTCAAGGTTAGTTTTATGGTCTAACCCAGGAATAATTTGCGAAGTCCATTCCTGCTGTCCTCCCATTTCTTAGAAACATTAAATTTGTTATCTCTTTTGTATTCTTCCCACACCCTTCAGATAGGGAATTCCTATTGCACCACCCATAGAAACTGAGGGAGTAACTGGACAATCAGGAGTTGCAGGTATCTTAGGACCTTTGTTTGGAATTCCAATAGGTACAGTAAAGGAAGAATTGCACCTCTGTCAGTAAAAATGTCATCCACACCAGTTTCATTTCATTTGTTGTCAGTGATCTGAGTTGCAACTATGTTGAAACGCATTTTCCTAAATTTCAAGCAGCGCATTGAAGTTCTGCTTGAATATGAAAATGGCAAATCTGCAGGAAAGTTAGTTGAATTATCTTAACTGCGGAAGAACAGAAATCAACAAAGTCATTAAGGAAAAAAATTTGGTTTTGAAGGAATACAAAGACTTCAATTTTCTTCTTTTAAAGTAAAAAATGAACTTAAAAAATGGGTATTATAGAGAAAAGTAAAAACTTAAAACACACAAATTGTAGCCTTTTTAAAAAAAAATGTAAGAGAGTAGGAAATAAAGTACTATTTTCTCTTTAGATAAGTTTTCAATTTCATTTTAAACAAGGAATATATGTCAGACTTGTTTATATTACGCATTATAGCAATTATCTTATAATAAAACCCTTCAGAGCGGCCATCCCTTCTGAATGACCAAAAATTCTCGGAACAGTGGGGTGGCCGCTTAGAGAGGTTTCACTGTATATATATGTGCATGTGTATTTGTTTTTTTCATTTATTTGTTATGTACATTTAAAACACTACTTTGTTTGAATTATTGAATTTTAATTAAGTGTTTAGTGATTAAAAATGATTTTATAATTTAAATATAATAAATACAAACATTTTCAGGGTCCTAGTAAAATGACATTAAAAAAACCTGTGATAGCAGCTGTTGATGGCTATGCAGTTGCAGGTGGTTTTGAGCTTGCCTTGTGGTGTGATTTGCGTGTAGTTGAAGAAACTGCAATTATGGGTGTTTTCTGTAGAAGATTTGGTTTGTTTAATACACTTTCTTTCTCACATTTGTATATTTTATTTATATTCATGTTTTGATCTCTAATAAACATTAACTTTTTGAATATTTTCCTTGAAAAAGGTTCTAAAATATACTATTTTCAGATAATAGTGTTAAATTTATGTATCATATGTCATTCTTGTGTAAACTTAGGAAAGATGATTTACATTTTTACAATTTCTTAACTCTTTTCTAAATGATGTGAATCACATCATTTCAAATTGTATTCCTGATTCCAACTGACATGAAGGTAAATGATAGGGCTCTACCCTTTGGTACCAGAATTTGTGAGTTTGAATGCCACTATTATGTATCATATGTCATTCTTGTGTAAACATAGGAAAGATTATTTACATTTTTACAATTTCTTAACTCCTTTCTAAATAATTTGAATTCACATCATTTCAAATTGTATTCCGGATTCCAACTGACATGAAGGTGAATGATAGGGCTCTACCCTGTGGTACCAGAATTTGTGAGTTTGAATGCCACTATTAGCGTCGATGTTTGTAGACTTTCAAAATTCCCTTTAAGCAGTAGTTTATAAGAAAATAGGAAAAGAGAGAGAATTGTAATTTATATAATTAGATTGTATTAGGATAATTCAAGGTTTTTATACTTGAATATGCTATCATTAAATTTTTAACATTGCCTTAAAGTCAGAGTTGGAAAAAAATCACAATTTTTTATAAAAAAATAAAAAAATCAGATTTATTTGATTTTTTTAAAATTATAATTTTAATTATTGTGTTTCTGTATTTTTTTGCAATATACATGGAATAGTTTGTTATAAGTAACATCTTATCTATCTAGTATATTCTACACACTGATTATCTAAAATTAAACATATAAATTTTAATCTAAATACATTCTATTATTTGGTAATTGGATAGTGCAAACTAAATAAGATGTAAATTTAAAGAATAAATTAAATATTTATTTAATGCAAACTATTTATTTAAAAAAACAAAAATTCACAATTATTTCAATATTCTTTTAAGCAACAAATTATGGATTTAACTGTTTCAATAAAAACACTAGCTTTCATGCTTTATCCACTCCTAATTGGTTACGAAGGCTAGAATGAACAATACCAAAAGAAAAAAACTGTCTTTCCATTCCAGCAGATGAAGTCACGGCTGTTGGTATTTGGTAGAAAAACGGGATTTCAAGTTCTGTAATACTTTCTTTTCCTCCCATTACATAAAATGAATTCCACCAGTTATAATCAATCATTGTATTGCCTCTACTACATACTTTCTGATAACAACCCCTAAATTCTTGGAAAACACATGCTCTCTATTTACACTTATTTACTAATTGGTATTTCTGTGCTGACTGATTCCCAATTCTCCTATCTTTGGATAATAGATCTTAAAAGAAATGAAAAAAAATGATTTAAATCAATGATTTAAAAAAAATCAACTGATTTAAATCATACCAACCCTGCTTAAAGTACAAGTTTTTTGGTAACTAACTTCAGTATTTCATTACTTTTGGCTATACTCAGAATTAGAAATGTAGAAAAAGATCTTTCTGACTCTGCATGTGTTAATTTTCTTTACTAAAAGAGCCAAAGAATTGCTGAATGGGTAGGGCACTACCTTTTAGTAATGGTGTCTGCAAATTTATATCTTGCTGCTGACATGAATATCCCTAGCCTTTTAGATTTAAGCATTTTGTCCCAGTCTAATTATCAAGCCAAGTCCTTTAATAAAAAATTTAATTTTTTAAGAATCTGTTCAATTTTAATTTTGATCAGTGTGTGTGTAATTCGTTAATAGGATTAGGTTAATAATGTAATGACACCAAATGCCTCTCTTATTCAATTTATCTATCTACAGAAAATAGGACACTCCCTGTCAGTTCTTATTGCTCAAAAGTTTTAACTCCTCTAATATTGCCGACTGGCGAAATTCCTAAGGCCCACTTTTGCAGCTGTTCTGGCAAATCAATTATGAAGGGTGTTTTAAAAAGACCCGTCTTCTTAATGCATCCTACATAGTTGATTTGCCAAGTTTAAATACTCAATTGATACCTCTGGGGGTGGTAGGCCAAGCCTGGGGGGTCTTCTGCTTGGTTCCTGCTTCTAAATTACAAGGAACCATTGGGACTAACGTTTCTTGCATCTCTTGTATTTCTTAAGCTACATGTGTACCTGGTGGGGCTAAATGAGTAACAGATTTGCAGCTGTATTTGACATAATGATATATTCTGTATTGCCAGCTACATTAAAAAGAAAGTTTAAATATAGATGAAAACAAAGGAGAGAGACTAGAGATGAGAGGTTAATTTGGTGGATGATAGGGATAGGTGAACAGGAGCGTGCTGTTTGGGTGAATTTTTGTTTCACAATGCTGCTTGATACTTTTCTGCAAGAACCAGTTTTCTCTAATTTTCATTTGTGCTGGAACGTATGTTGATTGCTGAATTTGTGCATAAATTTGCAAATATCTTTGTACATTAATTTTTGTGGAAAACTAAGTTTTTGTTTCTCTGCTGCAATGTCGCTCACACTTCATCACAATTCAGAATCTCAAATACAACTAGGGGCATCTATAAGGCTAGAATTCAATTTATTTATTTATTTTTTTTTTTGTAGGGGGGGTGAACATCCATTTTACTGCATGTGATGATCTAAAAATTAGTGGCACTAATAACATGAGTTTTACTGATAAAACAAACATTATGCCAATTTTAAATTCAGCTGCATGACTTTTCTTTATTTTCATCACTATTACCAGCACCTATGTAATGTAACCAGCCTCTAACTTAAATATACTTTTGGAGAACTATAAAGGGTTCTTCTAAAAGATCAAATAGTTTCTAGGGTATTATGAGTTTCAAAAATTAATAAACTATTTAGATGTTTCCATTATACAATATCTTTTTATTTTCTCTTTTAAATATCATACTTTAAAAAGTCTTTTTTTGTTTCTTTGTTTCATTTAAATTTTTATTCTAATAATGTAGTTAATTTTATCAGGAGGTCTTATTTTTCTGTTTTGATGTTATTTTAGTATTAATGCAAGTAAATTATAGATTTATAGTTGTAATAAATGTTTTCATATGAATCTGTGTATAAAAGTTATTATCAAATCAAATTGTTTAAAAAATTGTTTTATTTCCCAGGAGTGCCATTAATAGATGGTGGAACTGTAAGGTTGCCTAAAATAGTTGGTCTTGGAAGAGCATTAGATTTGATTTTAACTGGACGAGGAATAAAGGGCAATGAAGCAAATGATATGGGTCTAGTCACAAAATTATGCAAGAAAGGAGAAGGTATATTTTAAAAATATTTTTTTAAATTTCTCGTAAAATAAGTTGATTTGTATTTATGAAAATACAGTTTTTTAATTCTTTGTGTAAAGTAAAGGAAGCATTGTAATCTAAAAAAATCTGTAGTATTCTGATTTAAAAAAAAATATTCATTTTCACTTTGCCCAAATGAATTTGAACAAGTTTCAGTATTATATATCTGTATATATGTTACCAGCAAAGAATGAAACTCCAGCATTCTATAGAATGCCAGGTGATTTTAGGCAAAGTATGAAATATGAGAATTATTACATACTTTCCCTAGGCATTCTATAAAATGACAAATGCTATTTAGGCAAAGTATGAAAAAGAAAGGTCCTGAGAAGGCTATTATATAAATGATGTGTATTCCTCAAAAATACAAATGTTATTCTGGAAAAAATGAGAGTGCGATTAAAAAAAAATTATTAAAAATGCTTAAAGAAAAAATGAAAGTTGTACAAAACAAAATTTATGCCTTTCTTATTAAGGGATACAAAATTTTCATATAAAAAATAAGAAATTAAAATTAAGCTACTTGTTACAACAAGGTAGGCTTGAATGGCATATTGAATTACATTTCATTACATTTTTCACACAGACATTTCTTATTTTGGCACTTTGTTTTACACATACATTTGACAAATCCTTGGCCACTTCCACTGGACTGAGCAATTGCAACTGACCGAAGAGGAATTTCTTGGTTAGGAATATCTTCAATTCTAAGGAAGTTCTTAGGGTATAAAGTAAATTGTGACCTCGCATATACTTGTTTTAAAATTCCTTTGGAAGTTCCAAGTCGGTAGAAACTATCCTCTGTCACACTCATTACAACTGCCAATATATTGCGCACCTCGCCCCTTGTCGACGTCGGAATTAGGAACTCGTACAGTAGTTCCCAAAGAAACAGTTGGAATTTTTTTTTCCGAATTCATTTTCATTTTTTTTAGCTTGTATGTATTTCCAGATTGATTTTAGAATTTATTTTACCTTCAATAGCATTTTCAGTTTTGAAACAAAGGGTGCACAAAATATCCATTTCAACATCTTTACTAGCAGGGCCACAGAAGGTATGAATTTTTTTATGACACTTTTTGCATGCAAGTGCATCACTTGTTTCCTTTAAACACATACAACAGTATCAGAAATGGAAATCTCTTCAGTAAGCATTTCTTCATCATGTTGGTTTAATCCACTATCGACTATAATCTCATATGTGTTTTTTGAAACAGGCTCTTTTTCTTGAATAATATGATTAGTTTCACCTTTTTCCATTGTTTGGACGCTTTCTATTACTTTTTCTAGCTGCTCTTCTGTATTTATGCCTTCTGAAACATCTTCGGGTAGAAAAGATGATGTAAGTCCTACCTTAGGATTGCAGCCAAAAAGAGCTTCATATGGTGTTCTTTTGATCCCAGAATGATAAGCTCTATTTTTCATAAATTGAACGAAATGCTGTTGCCTTGTATCCAAGTACAGAGCATATTTTCGATATCTTGATTAGCTCTTTCGACACTACCCTGGCTTTGTAAATGACGAGCCTTCCCATGGACGATATTCAGTGCTGGCAAAAACTCCTTCAAGCTGGTCACTACATTATTGGCAAATTCCCTACCAGTGTCAGACTGTAATATAGATGGCGCTCCAAGCAAGGAGAATATGCCCACTAGGTTGTAAGCTACTTCTTCAGCTCTTTTTGACGTTAG
Organism: Pardosa pseudoannulata; assembly: GCA_032207245.1. Lineage (NCBI taxonomy): Eukaryota > Metazoa > Arthropoda > Arachnida > Araneae > Lycosidae > Pardosa > Pardosa pseudoannulata. The sequence goes on from CM063511.1 coordinate 134,457,524, forward strand.
AGACTTGAGAACCACAAATTTTGTAAGATGATCTTGGTACATCATAATAAATTTGAATTCTCTATCTGGCTGAGACTGAAAGTCAATAAGATCTATCTGACAACGGGAATTAAATTCAGAAAAAATCATAGGTTTCACAACAATGCCCTTTTTAATACCTTTCTGTTTTTTTCTGGCAGGGTTCACAAGGGTGGATGTACAGTTCAATATCATGACGTGTAATATTTTTGTATTTGGTTGAAAGTTCTTTCAACGTCCTCCATGTCCAATAGCCAAATGAGCTTCATGAAGTACGTGAAATAATTCAGAGTCTGTGACGTAATACTCTATAGTACTTATGCCTTCTTTAACAGGGTAAATGAGTTTACTTTTGTTTTCCACAATCATCACATCATAGAGATTCAGCAACCAATAGTCCCTGGGTTTCTTCTTAGTAGTCATTTTGGCTTCTTGTACGTCATTTACTAATTTCTGGTACGTAGTTTCAGTTAAGAAAAAACTGTTTTAGGCAGCCTTAACTCGAATTTTGGACAGTTCATCATTGAAACATTATTTCATATCCACAGACCATGACTCCTTCTCCAACACTTTAGCTTGCTCCTCCATTTTCAGGCAGCACAATAAAAAACCAATTTTTTGTTGAACCAATTTAAGGTAAAATTGCGTACTTTGACACTCCCAAACAAACCACAAAGTGCAATTGATAAATTCTGAGCCTGAGGCGCACGTTAAAAGTCATGTGCCTTACCACGTGATATTTGAAATGATACGGAGATGTATTTCATACTTTGCCAGTCTCTCATTTGGCATTCTATATAATGCCTAGGAAATGTGTGAAATACAAATCGTTTCATACATTGCTGGCTAGTTTCATGCATTCTATACAATGCCTAGGCCTTCTATAGAATGCCGGATTTCAAACTTTGCTAGTAACATATACAAGAAGACATTAAATATCCATTCTAACTATTCTAAATTAAATTAGTTTTGCCTTGACTACTTTTGTCTTGATATCTTTAATATAATGCTGTTTTAAATATAACTAACGAACATAGTTATATTTGTATACTAAAATAAATTTCTGGCAATTCTATCCCTAAAATTGCAATCTTTGGCAAAGTATCTTTGTTTTTCTTCTAATTTTTGTAATCTTTGGCAACTCCAAGAACACCAAAATTAATTTCTGCTTAATTCAACTATTCTTTTATAACTTTTTTATGTAACTTAGTTTCACGTCTGAAGTGTTATTATGTGATTAATCTTAGCTTTCTGATTGGCTGGCTTATTTGTATCTGCACAGCACTATATAAGTAAATGTAAAACATTTTGGTAGGAGTCAAAAATGGATTGTTTGAATAAACTTAAAATTTTTATTTTTAAATTTTTATCTTTTCTTTCATAGCCTCACTATTGCACTGTATCCTACATAAATACCGTTCTAACTCCATACTGGGTTTAAAATGCTCATTACATGTGCAAGGCCTGACTAAAATACTTTTGTGCCCAGGACACAATCCAATTTTTGTGCCCTCCACCCCCATTGCAAATTTAAAGTGACAAGTTACTATCATAATTACAGTCATATAAAAATTATAACATTGAATTAGCAAACATATTTAAGAAGTTAGCATTAAAGTAATATTCAAAATCAAAAACACTAAATTTTCATTTTACCTAATCATTATTATCTCTGTTTAGCCAAGCTAAAAATTAAGGACTTTTAAAGACCTAGAGTGACCTACTTTTTTTATTTTTATCTTGTCACACTCACAAGATCTGTGGTACAGAAAATAAATAATAATAGAATTAAAAATAATTAAAATAAGATGATTTAATGGTTTATAGTTGTACGTTGCTAATAATGTCTTATAAATATGCAATAACCCATAGGATAAATAGAGCCCCAGGTTTGTTGAGGGAATTAATTATCAGGTAAATAACAGTAAAATTAAAATAAATAGGAAACAATATAGTTCATGACAAACATAATTACCTTGTACAATAATTTATTAAAACTTAATGATGGTAGTGTAAGTTTGCAATTTTCCCTCACTTAATATGTGTTTCAAGCACTTGACTAAATTTTCATGCCCAGGGCATGTGCCCCAAGTGCCCGTGCGATAATCAGGCCCTGTACATGTATGTATTGGCATACTCTTCTTAAATGATTTGCTGTATAAGGTTGAAATTTTGTATTTAGATCTGTCATAATATCTTGTTGTTCACCTACCCTTGTGAGCAAAATGATCGGCAAATGATTGAGTGCTGTTCTTTGGTACCAGAGTTCACAGATTTGAATCCTGCTGCTAAATGGTTGTTTGTAGCCTTTCAGAATTGACTTTAAGCAGTAGGTTCCAGTCTCATTAGCCCTTGTGAGCAAAAACATTAGACCATAGTGCTCCAAACCAAATCAAAACCTTGATAATTATGTGCTCTATATGAAGAAAAACATTAATATAGCATGCATTAAGGTATCCGTCTATGTTGAAAACATCATTTTTTGCCAAAAATCATAATTTTATTTTAATTCCTCTGTTATAAAATTTCAACTTTTAGGCTTCTAAATATGTTTTTGTTTTGTCTCTACAGCATTTTAAAGAAAAGTTACAGCTGTTTAAACATCAGTGACAGCTGTCAAAACAAAATGGAAATAGCGACTTCTGAACCGGAAGTTATGAATTTACAGCCTTTTAAAGAGCATTTTTTGTACAAAACTTTTTAAATTTTCATGAAGATTAGGCTAAACATTTTTCTAGTATTTTTAATAATTAGCAACTTGGCAATTAGAAAGTTTTAAAGCAAGAAAGTGTGGGGAATTTTAAACATGTATTTTAATTTTTTAATAGTTAAAATTGCTTCCATAAACTTCAAATTTATTTTTCTCAGAACAGTATTTTTAATAAAATGTTGAAACTTAAAATGTGATATCTAAAAAAGTTCTTAAAATATTTTGTTGAAAATTATTATGAAGGCTTTTGATAGTATTTATTAGTGAATGACCTAAAAGCTTTAAATTTGGATAATTTTTAATCATGTTACACTCATAGTTAGATATAAAGGTAATGAAAATTCATTAAAAAATTCAATGTGTATGATTTTAAAGGACCAAAAATTTTTACCAAATGTAAATTAAGCAAAGATTTTAGGTGATTCACTAGTCCAGTGTATAAGAAATGTGTTGCATAAAAAAATTTTGAAATAATTTAATTTATTAAAAAATTAGACCATTTGAAAAAAACCCGATTTTTTTTTTTAAACTAAATTTTCTTCATTTATTAGAGATTTTATAAAAGCTTCTCCAGGAATAAATTTTTTAAGTGCAATTCTCTATGATAATATAAAAATAAATCTAAAAATGTAAAAACAGGAACTAGTTTTTACATTTAAAGAAAAAAGTTCTCCAAACATAGACAGATACCTTAATGATTTAGGGCATAATTTAAAAATGATTAGTAAATAACATGAAATGTTGAAATAAAATTTTTTATCTAGGACTATAGCATTAATATTAAGTTTGAATATAACAAATTATAATTCTGCAGATAACAATACTTGAGCAGTACTCAGACAACACAGTTATGTTTAGAAGCAAAACTTAATTTGAATCTTGAAGAAAATGTGCAAAGGATAATACTGATGATGCATCATACAAAATAATATTCATGATAGCTTATTTTTGCAAATGATACACAAAACAAACATGAATTGTACTATAATCACATTATTAATTTATTTGATCTGATAGCCACAATTATAATACACTTGCAGCCTCAGAATCTGTACACAATAAGGAGTTACATTATTTCTCATTGATGGTACCCCAGGTATCAACAATAGTAATTATAAAAGAAATTGTACTTTTTGCTGATATAAATGCAAAAAATGACATTCAACCCCTATGCCTCTAATTGATAAACTATCTGCTGTCTCTGCTTTATCATAATTTAGCACATTTTCAAGGAATGTGATGTCCTCGAAATGCAGTCATGCAACATTTCTCAGGGAACTTGGGGGGAAATTATCAAGAAAAATGAATTTATGTTTTTACAGGGATTTGTAGCCACCATCTTGAAATAAACTTATCACTGTGATTAAACAATGTAGAGTATTAGATGATGTATTAATTTTCTGAGGTTACAATATTATATTTATTTTTCTATTGTACTGAAAATTTTTATTTTTATTGCAGCTCTAGAAACTGCCATCAGTTTAGCTCATGAACTTTGTAAATTTCCTCAAAATTGTATGAATGCAGACAGACTTTCGGCTTATAATGCCACATACAGCACTGGTACAATTGATGAAGCGCTAAAATATGAGCTTGAACATGCTTTGCCTGTACTTGTAGATTCTGTTAAAGGTAAGAAATCCTATTTTCAATGTTATGAAATCTTATATGCTAAGTAGATTATTTGCAGATGATTTGTATTTTATATCAAACAATATTTGCCCATTTGTAATAAGCCAGAATCAAAAGTTTCTTCTGAATCATATTTCTTTCAGCAATTCATTAATTTCTAAATTTCCTGATTATTAATTATGTCTTACGATATATAACCATAATAATATTTGTAACTGCCAACATGTACATTTTAGCTATCCATCGTAGAGGTTTTATTGGAAGTGTAATATTAATTGTTTTAAACTATTTTAAATGCTGTTTCTTTTAAAATATAGGAAATAAATTTCTCATAATATTGAAAAGGGAAATGTAAATATATGAATAAGGAAAGAAGCTATTTTATAATATTTATAGGTTGTAGTTACCCTTAGATATCCTGAAATTTCTAAAGAAAAAAAAATGTGTTAACTGAATAATTTCTGTTTTAAAAGTATGTCAAATTGAGATATTTTAAGGCAATAAAGATCTGAGATTGAAAAGAAACTAGTTCTTAAAGATAGGCTTTAAAAACTCAATAGGAGTATAAACTTTTGTGCTCAAAATGACTAATTAAAAAACCACAAAAATTTATACATTAGAAGGGATGGTGGGATCCTTTTATTGAAGCTGTGAAGCACAAACCAAAGTCTTGTAACTTCTCTCTTGTTAAATTAAAAACTTAAAAGCTTACATTTAAATGGGTGAGAAATCACGCCATTTATATTGAAATTCATTATGAAACAGCTTCTAAAGTCATGTAACTCTAAATTTTCTCTTGTTAATCAACTAATTACTCAGTTTACATTTATGGAGAAAAGGTATCTTGCTTATTTTATTTAAATTCACTATAAAAGATGGTCCGAAAATACCTAGCTTTCTACTGGATCAAATAATTAACGAGATTTAATATTCTTTTCTTACATATCATTTTTTTCACTATTTTATTAATATATTGTATTTTTGTGAGTTTTCCTTTATCATTATAAAGTGATAATTAGGTATAATAATTTTGCCTCTTTTCATTCTCTCAAACAATTACAGTCTGTATTGGTTATATGGTCTGCTCAGTGGTCCAGAAAAATCAGACCATATATGCGGAACAATACAACCTTATTGAATTATGGCAGGATTATATTCACCTATCAGAATGTAGTACTCATAAACAAATAATTATACTTTTAAGAAAACTTTAAAAATTAATTCGAAAAGTAAAGACTACAGTAAAAATATACAATATTTTATTTAGGGAAATTTATTATCTTACCTTAACAATCAAAGTACAGCACATGTACATTCATTTTCAATGCATTTAAAAATAATCAGATATACAAGTTTGTATTCCAGGGGGGGGGGGAGAATTGAGAGAGGTGGGAAACTCCGACGATGAGTCTACACAAACAAGAAAGGGGAAAAAGAGGGAAACATGTTATAAACATGAAACAGACCATATGAACGGTAACAAGAAAAAGAAAATGACTGTATAAGTGGTGCGTTTTAACACATGTTCCCTATTAAGTTAGACGGGACTTTAGAAAACTAATCATATAAGCGGGTGACCATATAACCAGTACTGACTGTATTTATTTTATCTCTAATGTTCTAAAACTAAGAAAAAAAATCTTGTCCTAAAATTTTGTTCTTATTACTACTATTCCTGAGTATTTAAAGGAGATTTTGTTTAAAACAAAATCTTCTTAAGTCACTTATTATATATTATATAGGAAATTCAAGGGGAGTTTATGAGTTTATGACATTCAAAATTTCAACTTTATTATATAAAGCTTACTTTTAAGTATTAATGCAATTTCTATTGCCATGCTTGCCATGGGTTAAACTTCTAGCTACATAGAATACATCTCAGTAACATTTTGTTAGATCTGCATGCAATATACCATTACTTTAATACCTTTTCAAGAATGTGATTGAGTCATTTTTCTCACTTTTTTTCAGATTTTGTAACTTCTAGTAATTTTTTTTTTTTGAGAACTTATCACTTTTATTTCACTTTTAATAAAAATGCACCCTAAAAATCCTTTTTCTTAGAAGATTGCACAGTTTTGCCTGCCAAACCCTAAAATTTGGATATTTTTAGATTTGACTTCAAAAATTCAGTTAAATTTGAGATTTTATCCATTAAATTATTAGGTTGCTAAATTTCAATGAAATAGGGAAGCAGTCCTTTAAAAAAAAAGATTGGTTAGTGAAAGAAGATGAGGAAAAACCTATTATTTCTGATTGAATGAGTAAAAGAGTAAGATTCAAGTTATTTGTAAAGTATATGTCAGCATTACTAATATAGAGATAAAAGAATTCCAATCCTTGGTTTAACATGCAGCCTTTTTAAAACGTCAAGAATTGTGTCACATAAAACTAGAACCTGAGAAACTTCATTTGACATCTGTGTCTTGCTCGTTTTAATACTGCTATAACTACTAACATTTCTTAATGTGAGATTTCTAATATTAAACTTACAGCTTGAAAACTAGTGCTACTGTCTCTCAGTTTATATGGATTTTAAAAGGTATTGAAAGGAATTTATCAGCTGAAACATTAGTGCTGGGAAGCTACAAAATGTTGGTAAACTCTTCATAAAGTTTCAACATATCAAAAATTAACATGAATAGAGTCAGTGTCTATTTTTTAATCTCACAGTTTGAGGAAAAACAAAAAATATACAATGATTTGCAAGCTCCTATCCATCCTAGTAACTATGAATTTAATGTGAATGAAATAGATTACAATTGGATAAACATTTTTTTTTTCAAAAATTAAATTACATCAGTTTTGTTTAGTTTAATCTCTTACAATTAATCATACTTAGTATAAGATGATGTAGAAAAATCTTAATGTGTAAAATGGTACTGTAATAAGAAGTTTAGAGATGCTTTTACAGCATTAATACAATTTTAAATCTTTGTTTATATAAAAAATATTAAGTTTTTTATTTTATTTATTAATATTTTTTTTTACATAAACAGTTCTTTCCACTCTTCTTTACTTTGTGAGATTTGATCACTTTCTATATATCCTTTATCACTTTTTTATGTACTTGCATGCTTGCTTTACTGAAAATCTTAATTACTCTTTCTTATTCAAAGAAGACTTTATTATAGTAAAAGAAATATGGTCAATCTTAAGCTGAAATCGAATTTGTAGATTATCCAGTACTATACCACAGTATTAACTATTTAGTTTTTATGTATTATATTAAGTAAATAATTTTGTCGATTTTATGATTGTATTTCTTTCTTTTTGGTGTGTTAGGTGCTGAGCAGTTTGTAAAAGGAGTAGGGAGACATGGGAAAGGCCTAGAAAAACCAATTTTACCAAATGAGCAGCATAATAGTAAATTATGATATGTTATGGTTATCTGTACTTATATATTGATTTTTATACAATTAATTATGAATAATATACTGTGTTATTATTATTCATTTGACACATCAATGATACTTAAGTTTAAACTAGTTATGTAATTATATTTTAAAAATATATTAAATGTTTTTGCTATATGTACATTATTCTACTTGTAAACATTGAATATAAAAAGAAAATGTTATCCATAAATTATTTTATTAATGATATTTAATTAATTATATAAAAGTATTAAGAAGAATATATTTTTATACTGTTGTTACATAATATATTGCATTAATAAAATAGGTTAATACCTTCTAAAACCAAATCTTTTTATTTTTGTTTATTTATTTATTTTTGTTGTTGTTGAATACCAGTTTATTTATATAATCTGTTTACATTTTGAATCAATTGATACTACTTTCAAGGTTTTATGGTTACTATTAGAATCTCTCAACTCCTTAAAACAAAAAAGGTGTCTCTGTTGACATTAAGTATGCACAAAATATAGTTTTTAAAACAATACTTTAGTTAGCTGAAAATGTGTTCAAGTTCTTACAAAATATTAATTTTTTGATATTTTTAGAAAAAATTGTCAAGATGTAAAATCTGATATAATAAATCATGTCTAAAAGTATCTTGGCAGTCAAAATGATACTTCAGTCAAGTGTTAAATACACATTTTTAACATTTTAGTTTGCCCAAGTCTATAGGTTAACTTTCATTTCAGGCCTTCTTTACTACAAGCTCAATTGGTCACAGGAATTGATGCCAGAGAGATTAAGGTGATTAAGGTATTTGATAAACCTTTCATGTCTTAGGCAGTAATGGATCAACTTTTTTTTGGGATTGAGCCAAAAGGTAAAAGAAAAAAAAATGTATGGACTAATAGAATACATTCTAAAACTTTAAAAAACATTATAGATATATTACAATGCAAATGTAATAAATGAAACTGTTACTGTGTGTTTAAAAGTGCCATATGTTCAAGTTCAAACTATAATGTACTAAATCTGAAAAGTAATGTTAAATGCTCATATCTCAGTCTATTTCTAATAAAATTCTTAGTTAACAAAACAACAACAAAAAAATCCTACAAATATCAATGGTTTCAAATTTGATATGATACCACCATTATGTATGAAATTGTACCAAAGTGGAAGATGATTAGGGTTACACTTCAATTGAATTAAATCTTTAACTTTATTATAATTTACTATTTTATATTCTTTTAATTTCTGCCAGGACAGATAGAACCTTCATGCAGGTAGGAACTGGTCCACTAGCTATAGTTTGCCAAAGGTCTTCATAGTAAACATTTGTGTAGGTAAATTTCAATAGAAATTATGAAAGATTTAAGCTTAAATATACGATTCATATATACTAGAAATTAAAATTTGTGAATGGTGTATGCACTTTAGTACCAGCCCAGAAAAGTGCTGAGAATGCAAACATTAACAACAAAGGTCTAAAAAGGGGGTAGTTGGAAATTACGTGAGTGAAAAGCAATTTTATAAAGGGAACTCTTTTATAATAATAAAATAAATGAAAAAGACGCTTGCTTAAGCTTTTAGGATCATCCGGTCAGGCTTAAGCATTTTTGAGCTATTTGATGAGCTTGCAAACAGATAAGTTTCAATCAGCACGTTGACATGGAGCTGTCAACAACACTCTACGCGTGTCTTTGACGGAAATTGAAAATGGCCTAAGTTTTACTTTAATGATGGTTTAATAAATTTATTATAATCAAGAAGACTGTTTTCCATTCATCTTAACTCTGGATCACGACATGTCATACATATATATATATATATATATATATATATATATATATATATATATATATATATATATATATATATATATATATATATATATATATATATATATATATATATATATATATATATATATATATATACAGTAAAACTTCTCAGAGTGGCCATCCTTCTAAACGTCCAATTTTTCTACTCATAGACTTAATGGTAAAATAACTCTATAAGCAGCCACCCGATCCCCTTTAAACGGCCACCAAGTTGGATTGCCCCTTTCATTTTTTGGGAAATTCTACTTGCTCCATGCTTTAATTTTGAGCAAAAAAACTCAAGGTCAGGTTTATGGTTGGATATAAGGCAAAGGAATAACTTGAGAAGTCCATTCCCGCAGTCCACCCCCCCCCCTCTTTCTAAGAAAGATTAAATCTGTTATCTCTTTTGTATTCTCCCCACACCCTTCAGATAGGGATTCCCTATTGCACTCTCCGTAGAAACTGAGGGTGGAACTGGACAATCAAGCGTTGGTAATTCTGGTATGTAAAATGACATTCTTTGACAACCAGGAGAACTCCAACCTAATTCTTGATTAGCTCAGCTGATATAATTACTTTGCATAAACTTAGTGTTAGTTGTTAGCATATCTCATGTGATATAGCTGAACGATAGCTTAATGGCAAAGTGCTGCTCTTTGGTACTGGAGTTTGTGGGTTCAAATCCCGCTGCAAACATGGTTGTTCATAGCCATTTAGAAATGGCTTCAAGCAGCAGATTTTGGCCTCAGTAGTCCTATGTAGCAAAGCAGTAAACTGGCCTTCCAAACCAAACCAATCTCTGTGGTATACTCTTAACACCTCTGATTGGTTGGCTCCTTTGTATCCTCATGACACTATATAGATACCAAATGTACCAACTTTTAGTGACTATCAAACAGAAATTGTCCCAGTAAATTCTATATTTTTTGTGTCAAGTAAAGCCAAAAATCTAAAATTGTAGGTAAGGAAAATACACTTGAATCCTGATATAGTGCTACTATCCGTTTGGATAACAAGTTTGGTAGTTTGTCAAATCATTCCCCTATACCTTTCAATAAAATATAATTTAAATGTTTATACTCATGATGTGAGACAATCTGTAAACTAAAAATAAGAGATTATATTCGTTTATAACCACATAGGTTAAAATTTTAATGTGATTTTCTTTGCATTTAAATTTTTTTGCTAGAAAGGTTAAAATACTAGCTTAATTTTTTGTATAGTGTCATTGATTACAACTAGGAATCTGGTAATTTTTTTTACCAATAGCAAATAGATCATTTTATAGCTCATTAACTTTTGCTTCTTTGATTCATGTGTAATGTGTAGAAATATTGTAATATATGGTCTTCACTGTTGTATTTGGTTGTTGTGAGGGGAAAGTGTCAGTCAGTCAGTAGAGCAATTTGTTGCAGTGCCCTGAACTACTGTAATACCCTTCCCTACATTTTCAGGTTTACAACAGCCAATAGGCAAACAATAAACTGCCCTTCCGTTTGAAACTAAAGCCAGAATTGTCATAAGTTGAGATATACCCCACTGCATGAAATCGCGTTATAGTTAGTCTCATGGAAAACTTTTAATGGAAATATGATTTGTGATCCTTACTCCATTGATAGTTTTACATTGATGCAAATGAAAAGTGAAGTAAGGAAAACAACTAACAACAAACATTGCTATAAATAATTTTTAATGGTAATAAATATCTGTAAATACCTTTTTTATTTTTCATAGATAATTTATGAGAAATTAAAGCCATTATAAAATATCAAATTCAACTCAACTGTATTTGAAAATGCTTATAGGTATAAATAATGTACAACAGTTGTAGTGAGGCACCAATGATTTGAAAGGGAATAAAGTAAAATACAGTATTAAGAAGTAAAAAAAAAAAAAAAATTGTAAGAAAATCTCAGACTTGTTGCTTATGTCTAGAAAATATCAGCTGGTGGTATAACAAGTTGGCATTCTAATGGATTTTTAATGTTATAAGTTCTATTCCAAAGTTTTGTGGCAATTTAACCCTTTTGTCATCTTTTTCTGCTTCTAAAAATTTCTCCACAGTGGCTCACTGTTTCCATCTGCAAGTAATGTTGTTTTCTCATCACAGATATGCCCCCATGTGTAGTAGATTGATGTAAATGAAAATTAAGTAAAATTATAAAGAAACAAAACATGAATTTTTGTTTTAAAAATATATATAAATTACACTTACAAACCATTACATTTCTTTATAAATTTTCACAGTATGATAAACCATGAAACAGGACATAATGTATAGTCCTGTATCCCATTCTTTGAAATAGTTTCTTTGTGCATTTTTTTTCTTTTTTTTTTCTTTTTGCCTAACAATATTCTTCTACTATAAATGTAACATCTTGGTTCTTTCTGATTTGTAGTAGGTGAAGTGTGATATTTAAAATGCCTTTTGGTAAGATAGGATTTATCACAATTACTTATACAACACTTTTTGTGTATTTGTTTTTGGCTTGTAATATCTATAAAGGATTTCATCCAAATACAAATAAAAACTTAAAAACAATTTCAAAGTGTTTTAAACATTTTAAAAATTCAAATGTAGAACATTGAGAAAATAATGTTAAGTTGGCCTAATGCTTGAAAAAGAAGAAATTAAAACTCATTAAGAAACACATGGAAAATAGGTCTTGATTAAATGATTTTATACAATTAAATCAACTTATCCTTTGTAGATATCTAAGATAAGACTGCTCTCAAGTCAGCGTTGGCCCTAAAAAACAATATGGCGAAGATTTTTCTCAAAAGGTCTTTACCGCAAGTCGCGGATGCCAGCAGCATTTACCTCCTACTCTTCTGGTAACTACCTTGTCTGCTAAAAAAATCAGATTCCTAGCAGAGAAAAACAGGGGTCCACTCCAGAACGGCGGGGTCAGAATTCTCCAAACCAATGAGTCCTTCTATTGGTTGGGAGGTCCGAAGTTTCATTCTAGTTCAAACAGGTCCTTTTCTGGTATGTTTTTGACGATGACTCATGGGAAGAGGTAAACGAAGCTGAACCGAATGTAACTTATTGTTACAAACATATATAATGCATTGCTGCTGTCCAGCAGAAGTTTCACTTGAATGTGCTAGATGTGTTACAGATTCTTAAGAGGTTAATTGGGTTTGTGGCATATTGGAAGGATGCTAAATCAAGGTTTGACTGTGTATGTAAAATAAGACTTAGCTTTGTTCTTATATTCAGTAATAAACGAAACGACATATAACACTAGATAAAATATTTATTAGACGTAATGAACTGAGACAAATTCATTTTGTTTTTTATGTAATACATATAAAAATGATATTTAACAACATGAATAGGTGGAATGCAGTTTTTACATATTTTCTTCAATTTAATAACTAAACAATGAAATATATTAATGAGCAGCATTTAGTTAAACTATTATTAATAAAATATAGAAATAGATATGAGTAATCAAACATTTTTTACTTTTTTTCCTATAGATTTATAGTTTTGGTTTTACATATTGTTTGAATTTACCATAAAAATAAGGGTACTGTTCCCTTATAACCATACCTCTTGGTGACTGCATTTTATAGTTAAATTTTCTCAAGGTCAACCATTACCACTTTGGCTTGGTTTCTTTTCTGGCTGTTATTACATTTTTAACCATCTGTGACACAACCAGAGCCAGTAAAAAGTTTTTGGACATAAAATTGATACACTAAATTTTATTATAGAACAACAAAATGTAAAATAAAAATAATAAAAAGTACTCATTGATTTATATATTACTATAATGTGATAAGTATTATAAGGGAGTTTATATAGACTATTAAAAATGCAAGATATTAAAAACGTTATAAAGTATTAAAAGGAGCTTTGAAATTTTTATGACCTATAATATTTTCAGAAAGTCTGCAGTTCCAATTTAGTTCCTAGTAAGCATATCATTTCAACATTCTCATACCATTGGATTGCAAAATGTTTTTGATACAAGTTTAATGATAAAATGAACATTAAGCTTGAGCCACCATTGCAGATATAGTTAAAAAATATAAATAAATCATTCCACTTAGAAACAAGGCCTTCAATGTCCTACATTTTATTGAATTTATTTTATGAAGATGTAATCTTAATTTTGCTTCATGAACAGCCTTCAAATGTTTTTTACTCATTTGATATATTATTGTAAGCTTATATTGTTATTATATTATAAGCTTACACAGGAAAATTAAAATTTGCTGCTCATCAGAATTATGTAATGCAACAAAAAGTAAATAAGAACTTTAATTAATTTATTTTTTGTTGTATCTGTTATTTTATTGCTATCTAAATTTTCGTAAAATTTCAAATAAAAAATTTGTTTTGTTTTAATTACTTCAAATTTTGCTCTAACTAATTATGTAATTCAAAGCATCGCTGAAAACATTTCTTTTAAAAAATGTCCTTTTTATTTAATGAAAAGTAGTTGACATATATAAGCCTAATATTATATCAGAACAATGACCCCCCTCTCTCCCCCAGCTAAAATGCACCAATCTGTTGTCAAAAATTAATGGTATGGTTATAACAAAAGAATACTATAGTAAGTTCTTTGGAAATATAAATTGGGATAAACGTAACAGAAGTAACTCCAAAATAATTATACTGAATTTATTTTTTTAAATTATCTTTTAGACATTTTCTTACCATATGAATTACAATAAATTATTGGTTAGAAACAGTTTTTGAATTTGTAGTTTAATTTAATTAATTTTCAACAAAAAAGCTTTTTTGTTGCATGTTGAAATAAATGGCAATGAATGATAGGTAATTGATATATATTTACATGAAATATTTCTAAAAATATATTTTGACTTTGATCATATTGGTGGATTTTTAATTTGATTTTAATTTACTCTAATATTAATTGTAATTATATAAAATTAAATCAAATTCAAATTTAAACAAAATACTGTTTGTTAGAATTAAATAATTTGAATTTAAGAGAATTAAGTCTATTTATAGCTTATGAAGGTTGCAGTTTACAGTATTAATAATGCATTTTTAAACTTGTTCAAGTTTTCAAGTTAAAATGCACTATTCTAATTTATTAGCAAAGCACATACTGAGATCACCTTACTATGATCAAAGAGTGCTTGTTTATTGAGAAAGTTGCATAAACTATTGTTAGTTTACAAACATTTATATACTATTTTTCAGGAATGTTATTAGGTATGTAATGATAACTAGTTCAAAATATTAATTATCCTTCAAATGTTTTACATATATTTTTAGATCATTAGTTTATATTTTTAATAATTTAAAATCTAAATATTTTCATACTTGCTTATGCTTTTAATTTAGTGTATATATAATAAAGTATGCTTTAAAAATATTATTATCTTAATATTATTTCAACCAGTTCGGAATAAGAAAAAAAATTTTACTACCATAAAAAAATAGCACATTTTCAAGAAATTAGCTGTATTAATAATCATGTCTGCTGCTTTTAATTTTGCAAGATATGTATTTTTAAAAATAAAAAAGAATATATAAACATTATAGACAAGAAGCTGTAATCATTTATAGATAATACCAAGTTATAATTATTTATAGAGAGATTAAAAATTTTGCTATAAATAAACATACGCAATTCTAAAGTTCTAAAAAAATATTTTTTGTTCATATGCCCTCTCTTTTTTTTTTCGAACAGCATAGTATCAACTTAATAATAATTTGTAATGACATTTATTCATATATTCAATTTTTTCATACCTAATATTTCTTGAGGAAAAAACTTACCTTCTTAAAGTAGAACAAAGTATTTTAACTGAACACAAAACAAAGTTGTTTGAAGAAAGTGATTCTGCAGAATCTAATCTTAATAATCAAAATAATGCTTCATATGTAAGAAATTAAACTGTTTTTTCATGTCTTTATCACAATCTACATTTTCTTGTCCAATATTTTTTTCTTCTCAAGAGGTTATATAGTAGTTCACAAATTTCAGTTTTATGAGAAGCTCATTCAGTTTTCCTCTCATCCTGTCTGATTCATACTTATTTGTCCCAATCCTCTCCGTTTTGCACCACACTCACAACAGTATTTAGCTCCAATCAGTGGAAATTTGCTGTTGCACTGATGGCAATAAAAAGTTAGTGGTATAATATCTTCATGGCTTTCCCTGCTCAGAGGGGGTAATGAACCATTACTACTGCTACCACTACTGCTTGAACCCATGGAATTGTCCAGATCCCCATTCCAGCACAACTTTGACATCCAGGTGCCAGGCAGCTCGCTGCTTGACACCTCGGGCAAAGTGGAACTATCTGTTAGCCTTTTGTTCCAGCTGTAACAAAAAAAATATATATTACTAATATTTCTATGTTTAAAATATTTATGTAATCATAAAGCTTTAATATCTATTATTAACATTATAAACTTATACATCAAAATTAATCTTTGCTGCTCAGAGGAATTATGTAATCTCAAAGAAAGTGGTTGTAAGTATCGCGTTCTTCTCTGTTGGGGGGGGGGGGTTGTCAAGAAGAGCATTGGTTAAAGCAAACTTTTGCTCATTGTAAGGTGCCGAACATTTCAAAACGCCTGTTGAAAAACGGCAGTATTGTACCAGTAATGGTCCTTTTTGACGCATGGACGATTAGGAGTGTCAAGTCTGCCGTTTTTGGCAATGCACTGACAGAGAAAAGAATTTGTGCTTTATGTTACCGCGTCAGCTGGGCGCCAAAGGGCATTTTGGCTATTCCAAGGACAAAGGTCAAAGAGGGGGTGGGGCGATCTTCCCTAAAAACCGAGATTTCCTGTTTGGAAAAGAAAAATGGGAGGGGACTCCCGGCTGAACTTTGAGATGAGCAGGTTGTCTTGAGTGATCTCCTCTCTAGACAATAGATTGCATCTACATTGAGTTGATTTGTTTTATTTAAAACATTTCTTGTTTTTTTTTTTGTTAAATAAATGAACAGTTGTTAAGTTTAATCTTCTACGACTGATTATTTTGCCTCCATACCTGCTCCTTTTATGAGACCCATGCGAAATCATATCCAAATGACTAGGGTATGACTTACAATTGAAAGTAGAAACATCGCACACCGCTTGGCGAGCTTACAGTATTAAAATGAGAAACAACATTCTTTTAATAAAATTACTTGTTTAAAAGAGCTGCTGTAGCTCAATTGATAAAGGTAATGATCTCATAGCTGAAGGATTGCAAGATCAAGGCTTGAGCTGGCCAAAGATCTACTGGTTTATTAATGGCAGCTGGGATACATAAAATAAGTTCGTGGTCACAATGTCCTCCAAGCTTCTAAAGGATATTTCTAGAAGTGGCATCAAGGCTGGAGGGCTTCTGCTAGGTCTCTGCTTCTATATTACAAGGTCCCATTTGAGTAAAGTTTTTTTTCACCTCAGAAGTGCTTCCATAGCATACCTCTAGAGGTGGCATCAAGCCTGGAAGGCTTCTTCTAGGTCCCTGTTTCTATATTACAAGCTCCCATTTGAGCAAAGTCTTTCTTTCACCCCAGAAGTGCTCATCAAGCAAAAGGTACATTGTTTAGCCTTAATTCAAGTAACCTCTGGCTTACATGCTGCTCTCATCCAAGTGGCATCTACAACAACACAATTCTTGTTTAAAATAAACAAAATTTACTGTGCAAAAATTTTGCATAGTAAGACTTTTTTATTGTCCAGAAATTACTTATCAGAATAATAATATCTGGAGAATAGAAAAAACGTTAGTGTCTGTATTAACAATGGTTGCCAATAGATGGTAGTCATAGATAGGCTAATATGCCAGAATATCTCATTACTGAGGCCAGGAGACACATTTTACTGGTTACATACAGAATGTTTTACTGGAGAATAACATAAATATTGTACCAAAATTTTCATACGGAACTGATATAACTCTATGTGATTTCTGTCTCTTTCCTTAACTCAAGGAAGTACTAAAATTCATCAGTTCCAAAACTAAACTTGTATAAAGGTATAGATCTGTTTTGGGAACAATCCTCTAACTCTAAACACAAACTTTTACATGTGTTTAAACGTTGGACATAACATTGGGGACAAATGCATGGTGTTTGAAAGTAGTTTGAAAAATAATAGCTACATAATGACAATTAATGGTTATCTATTTTCTGTGTAAACAATTTTATTGGATAGACATTTTAATAAAATGTAAATGCTTGATCATTTATTACTGTTTAATAGATATATAGATATAGAATGTGAATATATATTTGTTAAATTTTCTATTTTTAAAACATTTTTGCAATCTTAATCTTAAAGTCAAGAAGATTTGTTGAGGAATATATACATACCAAAATAAACACCTAAAGTTTGATTTCTTAAGAATTATGTAATTTGAGACTTGGATTTAGTACTAAAATCAGGAAACAAATATATTTGTATGATTATATCTTTGTAATACATTAAAAAGCCATCAGTTCAAAATACACTAAAATTAATAAAAAAAATCGAAAGTTTGCTTTCTTAAGAATTATGTAATTTGAGAGGTGAATTTAGTACTAAAACCATAAAACAAATATACTTGTATGACTATATCTTTGTAATATATCAAAAAGCCAACAATCAAATATACTAATAAAATAAATATAGGTTCATCATTTGTTGTGTTTAGTCTTCTTGTTTGATAGTAACATTTTATTATGAATATGTTTTATTTGCTAATTTCTTAAATTTAAAAATTTGTGTAATTTTAATCAAGGAGATTTATTAAGGAAATTTATATAAAAAAAATATTGCTTCAAAAAACACTTGTCGTTTTGATTAAAAGTTATCTATTATTTTAAAACTTATTTTTGAATTGAATTAAAAAATACATAAAATAGAGTTAAAAGTCATACCTATTTGATGATCCACCACTGCTGGAAGAAGACCTACTGACATCAGAACTTCTATTATAGGAAAGAAAATTGATGCTGTATTTCATTTCAATATAATAAATTAGTAAATGCTTGAGAAAAAAAAAAACTATTTAAAGTTATTTTCAATAAATTAATATCACTAAGGAAATATTTGGCTGATTTTAAATGTTACAAAACCCTAAATTTACTTGCTATGTATGACTTTTTAAAAAATATTACTCAAAAAGTCATTCCTTTAGTTGAAATTTACTTATAAAATAAATTATTCCATAATTTTCGATTAAATTTTCAGCAAAAATCTAAATTAACATTAAGCATTATTATATGGAACAATCCTGTATGTGCAGCCACTTATAGCTGTAAATTAAATCTAACTGCAAAGGTATCATTTGGAGATTTTGGAATTGCAAGTTTATCTTTTAATGAAAGCTTTCACGCATGGATTTCAAGACTGAAAAAAGGGCATCAAATGAAAAAGGATACTAGGAAATATGATCAACTTAGTTATTTTCCCTTTTTGAAAAGCGTTTAAAAGAAGTGGAATGCATTGAAATCACGATGAGGTCATCTTCGCATAATGACGGTCCATCAATATAGAAGCATTGTACTAATTAGCAAAACGAAACAGGCATACCACATTCAATCAGTTTGTCAACTTCATGTTGCAGTACTCTCCCAATTCATTTCAACTGAGCACATTACGAATCTGCTATTTCACTCAGTTTTGATCAAAGGTTCGTCTTGTCCAATATTTTCTACTATTTACATGTAGAGATGTAAAAAACCCGGAATTTTGAAGAGGTGGGAATAAACCCAGGAATTTTGGGGAATAAACCCAGAAATTTTGGGGAATAAACCCCTAATTTTGGGAACTTTGGGAAGAAATCATTTTAACAATGTTTACAGTTATTTTTTTCAACAGTGGCTACTTAAAAACTAGCATATTATCTCCAAGAGATTTTTTTAAAAAACTTTTGGCAATATATATATATATATATATATATATATATATATATATATATTCAAGAAATAATAGCAGAGTATTTAAATGATTTTATAGTAGTACTTATGTAATTAATTACCCTGTTAGTCTTATAAAACACATAAGTGGTTGCTTCGATTTTAATTGCTAATATAATAATTATATACAATATTTTTTATCATTATTTAATATGTAAATTGCTTTATGCTAAACTTTTCCCCTCCTTTTATAGTATAAAAATAAATATCTTTAAATTTAAAATAACAGTTTATTATTTTTTGTAATGCATATATCATTTAAAGGTGTAATCAAATGACACTGTTGCATTTTGTGTCCAATTCCTACACACACACATTATATATATATATATATATATATATATATATATATATATATATACAGAGAGAGAGATGTTATCCAAGAAAAATAATGATTTATGGGTTTTGTGACACTACAGATTATTGCCTAATATTTATGTAATAATAAAAATATTGGATATTTCTCAAAGGAAAAATATACTCATACTTTCATGCTAAACATGATACCTTGCCAAATATAGTTAGTTAATCCCAATCATTCAGTTCTTTTTTTCATAGCATATAATAGTTGAATTTTGTGAAAATATAAACTTTTGAGGTCTATAACGAAGACAGAAAAAAATAGTGGTTCTCATTGTGTCATACGAAATGGCGACTTCAAAATACTTAAAAATTTTTATGTTGGGGAAATTTTCAAAATTCCCTTCCCCAAAAACCCGGTTTTTTTCCGGGTTTAAACCGGGTTTTTTTTCACTGCTCACAACTCTATTTACATGTCAGAAAAAAAAGCACTCTATACGGTCCATAGACCATGGCATTGTGCAAATTTATCTGTGCTTCTACATGTTCCTATTGATTTGAATAGCTGAAAATGAAATTGGCCAGTTCCCGAATTGGCCGTCCAAATCACGAAATAGCCAATATCGCCTAACGCTGACCTACCAATGTCCGATCTTTCCTTGATTTCGGGTTTTGTCCAGCCAGTACGGGAACTGGTATGGAGTCAGAAGAAAAAGGTCATGAGCAAATTTTATGTGTTTGTATACCGAAATGCTAATAATAATCACATTATTGCTGTCACAGGAGTTTTCGCCCCTCTTAGACGCCTAGGATCGTCCAAGGCCAAGTAAGTACGGTTGCTCTAGGTGGGCTGTAGTATGAAGGGAGAAGTTTTAGTGAGTAAGAATCTCACGGTACCAGAAACCCACTGGTCTCCCTTCAAGAAAATTTCCTCTCCCTTAGAGAAAACAAGCAAACAAAAAGATAATCACATTATCTACTGAATTAGTTTATTACAGAAATTTATTAGTATCATCACATGTTACAACAAGATGAACTTTTATGGCATTTCGAATTGCACAATAGTTTGTTATTTCTACATCTGCAGCGATTTGTTGAGCACTTGGTAGTACAACTGCATCTCAGCGATTGTGAAGAGGCAACGGTTCGTAATGATTTTTCCACTGTGCCAACAGATGCCAATGTAAGTAGTTTCTCTTGTAAAAGGGAAAACTCACTTCTGGGGTACAGTTGTTTGAGAACCCCATGTTCTGTTCCTAGCTTGTAGAAAGCGCCCTCGATGTTCATGACAACTGCAAAGACGCTTTCTTGGATCACCGCGAGCTCTGTCAACATCGGCATATCTTCAGCACATCGAACATTGGCCAGGGAGTTCCGGGCACTTCGGGAAGTGGCCGGTCAAAGTCGCATATACGCTATTCATTTCCAGTACATCGGACATTGGCCACACGCCCCGCCAATGTGCGATTTGGTTGGTTAATTCGGGAACTAGCCGAACTTCGGGCTTTGGCCGTAACATATATATTAACAGAAATACAAACGTTCTTCTCAGTTCATCGATTTGGATATGGTTTAAACAGCTACGGTCTACCGTTTTTCTCACGAGGGTTAATGCAACCAGGGCCTACTGCTTAAAGCCGATTCCGAATGGATACAAACCCCATGCCAGCCAAGGGATTCGAACCCGCGAACTCCGGTACCGTAGAGCAGTGCTTTATCGTTCGGCTCATATATATCCATCGTTGAACCTAAATTTGTTACAGACAATATCTTTGCAGGAATTCTATTCACAGTATTTGCCCAGTCTCATCATTAATATGTTGAATAAAATTTTCATATGTACACCATTTGATTATTAATTCACAATTTTTTTTTCGTTTTGTTTCATCTAAGCTTTGTCTTTTTAAAACTATGCCAAGATAGATCTTTATATAAATATTTTTTAAATCGCTTTTATCATTTTAAACAAAAGTAATAGAACAAAGGTCATAATCTTCTTATTGCAGAGGAACCAAAAATGGTATATATATGTATGTAAGTATCCTCGGGCTGGGCAAGACGGACTCAGGCTTTTATCCTTTCAGTGGATAGATAAACTGAGGACCAAGTATGATTGGGAACTAAACACTGGGGGTTCCGCATAAGGTTGACCCCTAACCGGAACAGATGCTTCGCACCTCAGGGTCCTTGGTCTATGAAACAGAGATTGACACTGTAGGCCTTGGCCCCCTAGGGGCTGTTGCGCCGAGGAGTTGAGTTTTTTTTATACATGCAAGTAATGATATTTTAATCTAAACTAACCAGTTTTATTAGATTTGTATTCTAAAATAAGATTCTGAATTTTTCTATCCCTTTTTTTCTCTTCTGATTGTGGCAATTTTTGGTGGCATCGCAAACGCCAAAATTAATTTCTGCTTAGCTGAACTATTTTTATATAACTCCTTTACGTAACTTAGTTTCGCTTCTAGCTTGCCCCATGTGACAAAGTCTTGACACTCTAATTGGATAGTTCCCTTGCGTCCTCACATCGTTATAAAAGCAAAATTAAAACGTTTCGTTGGTTCAGCGACAAAGATGGATTACCTGAATAAACCCAACATTTTTATCTCCAAATTTTGATGTTTCCTTTCAAAGCCATGACGCCAAATTATACGGCATGTAACCATTTTAACTTTGTAGTGAGTCAAAAACAATTATTTATTTTATAACAATTACACACAAACACCATTGTATAAGTAAATTATGAGATCTGCCGGAGTAAAATACATTTCCAATGCTACTCACAAAATGTGTTGAATTGAACAAGTTTGTTTCAGAAGTTTTCTTTCCTTCGAAAAGTAATTTGTTTTCCAATATAGGTAGTAAGGAAAAACTTACCTATAGCTCCAGTTATCATTATTATGATTGTTTCTGTTCGTCAATTGTCCTCCGGATAGCCGAACACCTGGAACTGTTTTCGGACAACGGTCTGTTATCCTACTACAGCTTAGGAGTTCTCGCAATTGTTCTGATGTCAAGGATTCTTCTAAATCGGAATTTCTGAAAATCGATTATCAAAATAAATATGTTGTGAAATTTTTTAAAGTTCAGACAGAGTATATATGTATATAAATAAATAAATAAATAAATAAATATATATATATATATATATATATATATATACATATATATATACATATATATATATGTATGTATATATGTATATGTATATACATATACACACACGCATATATATATATATATATATATATATATATATATATATATTTATGTACCGAGGTACTTTCTCACGGTGATTTGCACGTGCATGCATAGCCGTGGGAGGATTTTCCTTGAGGAATTTAGGACCCCAATTATTTACGTCAAGTTTAGGGACCCCTGCAGAGAAGATAGATCACGGAATGGCAGCATAATGGTCAAGCTCGCACAGAGCTGTAAGCGTGAGTTATGGGAGCAGGGGCTAAAAAGTAATGTCAGCTTGAACAAAAAGGGGCTACTTTAATGAGCCCACCTGCACTCCCGAAGGGCATTTGATGTGGGAAAATTTCCCGAAGAGAAGGGATTGGATAAGAAGAAAAAAAAGGGGCGTTGGGACCGAGGTGTGGTTTTTGGAAACGTAGTGAGAGCGAGGAGTTGAAGAAGTGGGCATTCGAGAGAAGTGGAACAAGGTTCCACTAGCACCAGCTCGTCCGTGCGCCCGAACCGACACCGCCCCACTCACCATCACCAAAACGTCCCGTATGCCCGTAAGGAAAGCCCTGCTTGCTCCCCTGTGGCTTTAATGGAGGTAATTTATAAATAATATTTACAGTCATTTGACTTAGGCCTCTGTTAATAATAATAATTCCTTATAAAGTGATGTGGGATAATTATAGTGTAAATAGAAGATATAAATGATTGATCATTATGATAACCAAGGATCTATTTGTAAATAAATGTATAGAATAAATGTCTGAATCTATATAAAGTATTATATTCATTCTGTGTTTCCCCCTTGTAACGAACACTGGTGTATAGGTTGTATGTACATTACAACAATACATACACACACACACACGCACACACACACACACACATATATATATATATATATATATATATATATATATATATATATATATATATGTATATATATATATATATATCCATATATATATATACATATACATATATATATACATATATGTATATATACATATATACACATATATATATATATATATTATATCACATAAATTTCCCTATATACCAGGTAAATCTCTACATAATATTCATTTAGGTAGTCACATTTTTTATGTATGCAATTGAAAAAATAACTTTACATCCATTTAATGCTTCTTTACTATTCAACAAGTATTTAAAAATTTTGTTGTAGACATCACATCATTTCCTTGTACTCCTATTAAATAATAAACATTTTTGAAAAAGGTTTTTATTGTATGATACGCTATAAGAGTTATTTGTACATTCCTTTAGAGGTTCAAAGTAGGTTTTCCTAAAGAAGGTATCGTGATGTTAGAGTAGACCCCAAATACTGCCATCTGATGGTGTTAATGTTAGTTATATTAAGATTTTTCGACAAATAGTGTGCGAATTGTAATAAAAAGATACAAAAAGTCTTTCTGTGTTTCTTTGTGTTATCCAAAGCTAGTTATTCCGTATAAATCGCTCGTAGTGTCAATATTGAAATGTAAAAGAGCAGGATTTATATTGGTGACCCCTTAAAAATAATAATCTGTGGCTACTGTGCAGAATGGCGGATGAACCCATGTTGTCCCCTCTTATGACATTCATCTGTTTATCTTCATTTCTTTCTTACAACCAATTACTTGTCTCTCTCCCTTACCCCTTTATTTTTCCTCCGCCTATGTTTTTGTAAAGGAGGACCTATATTGGGGGACTCCCTATAGCCGAACTCACCTTTCGAGTAATATGATAACTTTAATAAATCCGCAAATAAATTATCCAGTGAAAGGTGTAAGTTAACATTAGTATATTTAACTAAATATATACATGGGCTACATGGAATGAAGGAGAACCAGCCATAACAAAACATTTTCGATATATTCTAAGCAACGACAAAGGGAATCATCTATTGGTCGTTGCTGTAGCTGACTCTTCTCTCTGAAAGTTGTTACACCTATATGATATATGTTTTGCCCTGCTCTTAATGTTAACCTATGGGGCAAATAAAATTCCCTTTGATCAGTTCGCTCTTTAAAAGATTATACCACGTCATAGAAAATTGTCTACGAAGTTTCTATAAGCTTGTTGTTGTTGTCTTGTGCCACTTGGTGAAACCAAGCACGATTGAGCCGGAGGCTACTTGAATTAAGGCAATGGAGTTTCTTTCTTTTTTTTTTTTTTTAACTAGCACCGCAAGGGTGAAAGTACAATTTAGGCTCAAGTGGGTCCTCGTAATTTTGAAGCATTGACCAAGCAGAAGACCCATAGGCTTGGCCTGCCACTCCAAGGGTATTTATTGAGAACTTCTACAGGCTTAAATTAGTATTGTATTATTTATTTATTTTTCTAAAGAATCAAGTTAATACAATTAACAATAAATAAATTAGTTAATAGAATCAATCATCAATCCATTAAAAATCTATAATACAAAGCACCTAACTGCTGAATTTAATCTTTCTTTATTATTCTTTTTCAGTTCTGGACGAATTGTATTGGTGGGTACTTAAACATCTTACATCCATCTGGGTAGGCAGTGCCCGGTCCGAGTGTTCAAATACAAAACTTCAATACTCTACTGTTAACCGTAATGTCCTTGAAGTTCTCAATCAATACCGCTGAGGGTGGCAGGCCAAGCCTATTTGTCTTCTGCTTGGCCCCTGATTCAAAATTACGAGGACCCACTTGAGCATAAATCATTCTTACACCCTTGTGGGGCTTGTTAAAACGAAATAGGCTCACCACTCTGTCATAATACGAGTAGTCTCCGGCTCAATCGTGCTTGGTTTGACCAAGTGGCTCGAGATTTTTTTTTAAAAATAGGAAGATAGCATCCTTAAGAATTTATTGTTTTATCACGTCGTATAAGTTTTTAAAAATATCCTGAAAATACGAGCCAGCTAGAGGGACTTTTATCATCCCCATAGGTACTACTGAACAAGAGGAATCCATTATAGCAGGTACAGACTCATCTTAAGTATAGTGATGCTTAGCGTTAGGAGATGGACTGCCTTACTTTTTGTTGATGTGGTTGGGAAATCTCTCTTTGAATTTGATGATGTGGTGCGGAAGCTCAGGTTGAGACACTACTTCTCTCTCGCGGCTACGACTGCCACTCCTGAAACAACAAGAAGACAAGTCACCTAAAATCTCAATTAATGGAATGTTCTGTAAAACGAGCATAAATAAAGATACATAAAATATCTAAGACTTAAAAATGTATTAACCCTTTCTGGTCAGCATGACTTCAAAGAATATTGACACATGAAGAAGGAAAGCGCTGTAGAGATAATGTAAACACACAATCGAAAGAAGTGATATACAAGACTTTTGACAGAAAAACTACTTAACAGGCTTCAGTTCAAATTCAGTTTCTTCATTCCTCTTTTAAGTTCTGATTTGATTTTGTTTTTTAAATTATCAATTTTGTAGACTTCAGGTATGGATATTTAAAAATTCATTGTAGATTATATATTTGAAGTATATGCTAATACGCTAATTTGTATTATGTTCTAGACTAAATTTTCTGTTAAACAGATAGTTGCAAATGGCGCTGAACATTAGTTCAACCGAGAGACCGACTCTGTATCATTCTTAGAGTATATGGTGATTTTTAGGTCTCGCACTGTGACATCACTAAGCAAAAACTTAGCCAATAACAATTAAAACAGCAGTAGGTGTTCTTCTAGCAGCTGTTGATCATACAAACGATGACTTCTGTAAGAAGGTTTGCTTGCCGAAGTTTATTTGTAGATTATATATTTGAGGTATATGCTAATACGTTAATTTGTATTATGTTCTAGACTAAATTTTCTGTTAAACAGATAGTTGCAAATGGCGCTGAACATTAGTTCGACCGAGAGACCGAGTCTGTATCATTCTTTAGAGTAGATAATGATTTCTAGGTCCCGCGCTGTGACGTCACTACGCAAAGACTTAGCCAATAACAATTAAAACAACAGTAGGTATCCATCTAGCAGCTGTTGATCACACAAATGGTGACTCCTGTAAGAAGGTTTGCTTGCCGAAGTTTATTTGTAGATTATATATTTGAGGTATATGCTAATACGTTAATTTGTATTATGTTCTAGACTAAATTTTCTGTTAAACAGGTAGTTGCAAATGGTGCTGAACATTAGTTCAACCGAGAGACCGAGTCTCTATCATTCTTTAGAGTACATGGTGATTTTTAGGACCCCCACTGTGACATCATTACGCAAAGACTTAGCCAATAACAATTAAAACAACAGGTGTTCATCTAGCAGGTGTTGATCACACAAACGGTGATTGAAGAAGGTTTTCTTCCCAAAGTTTATTGTAGATTATATACTTGAGGTATGTGCCAATACTTACACAATGTTAAAGTTAATTTTGTATTATGCTCTAGATTAAGTTTTCTGGTAAACAGATACCTGCAAATAACGATGAATATTGGTTCGAGAGACCGAATCTGTATCATTCTTTAAATGGTGATTGTATTTCCCGTACTGTGACGCTACTACGTTAAGACTTTAGCTTCTGCTGGGTCTCTGCTTCTACATTATGTAGTACCCACTTTGAACAAAGTCGTTCTTTCATCCTAGCGGTGCTTTTCATAAAAACGAAAGGTGTATGTTGAGAATGAAAAGATTTCAACTGAAACGAAGTGATGCTTCCCAAATTTAAAATATAAACGACGCTGCTACTCAACAGAGCAGAAGTTAACTTGACTGTAATCGTTCGCTCGAAATAAAGAATTTTGTTACTTTTCCTTGACTTTGACAGAATTCTTAAAATATTTTTTACAGTGCATTCCTTGCTTTAATTCGAGTAACTTATGGCTCACGTCTATGGAATGTCCAAAGGGCATAAGTAACAACAACAACAACATATTTTAGAATGATTAAATGTTCATTTTCTCATTCAAGCGCAAACGCACACAACGTTAGCATTTTACAACTAAAATTCAACAACTAATGTTCATATTTGGTGAAATTAAGAGATCATTCAAAATATTTTCT
>CM063511.1:134490445-134502945 GCA_032207245.1 Pardosa pseudoannulata
CCACTATTGTGAGACCAAAATAAAAATCTACTAAACAATTCAAACTCTACGCCACAAAAGCTCACGATATTCATGGTAAAAATCCTCTTTATTTAAATTTTCATTTTCGCAAAAATCTTTTCATAGCTTTGGTTCGTTTACTCCAGACCTAAACTCACGTTAGAAATCTGCAAAAGCAATTATAAAGCAAAAACATTAGCGTTTCTAAGTTCGCTGTAACGGTAAAAATGACAGAAAACATTTCGAGTCCTAGTGAAATCCAATAACTTAATATTTCTGTCATGGTGGCATTATATTTAAGTACCTTTTAATGGGTTTACAGCTTGCAGTGTTTTTATTTTCAGAACTCTTATTACAAGCTGTTTAATTATTCTGTTTTTGTCACATTTTGTTCTGTTTTTGTCACATGTTTTTTCACCGTGTTTTTCTGGGTATAAACAAATACTTGTCCAATAGTATTCTATTTTCTTAATAGTGTTCTAGCGCTTAATAGCGTTCTATTTTTTATGTTTGACATAAAATATAAATTATCTTCATTTTTAAAATTTTAAAATAAAAATTATTTAATTTTCTTTAATAGTTTTATGTCCTTAAACAAGGTTTATCTTCTGTGCTACTGACAACCTTGTAAAAAATAATGCACATGAATAATAAAACAGGCTAGTTAGTCTAAAATTTTTTACAGACAGTAAGACGGTAGGTATTTTGACATTTAAAAAGTAGACAGAGTTACTGTTAATAAGTTCACACTCTGCGTGTGGATTCATTTCGCAGCGAAATTGTACCAGGAGAGGGCGTTTTGTGGGGAAATTTAGTTATTCAGTTAAATCTCAATAGATTGAAAATTATTTAATTTTTTAACCAACTTTTCGTATTTTATATTGAAATATTAAAACAAATATATGTATATATATATATATATATATATATATATGTAATATATAAATATACGTACACATATAATATCATTTTCGCAAGATTAAATAAAAAGTTAATTTTAAGTTTAAATTGATTTTTTTAATCAACCTTGCCGTTCTGTGATTTTGTATTGACTGATGTAAAAACTAGTTTTTATTTGTCTAATTTTTTCCAGAATCTATGTAGTAGACAAGAACATTCGGCTTCGTTTTCCTGTAGGCACCATTATTTTTGTACCCACAAACTATGTTGTTATACTAACCCGTACTATTACGTGACCCGCGCTCAAGTATCAATCGTCAGAAAACGTTATTTTTTGGGTGTAAGCAAATACTTGTCCAATATTATTTTAATTTCTTGCGTTTTTATGTTTGACATAAAGAATATAAATTATCTTTATTTTTAAAATTTTAAAATAAAAATTATTTAATTTTCTTTAATAGTTTTATGTCCTTAAACCAAGGTTTATCTTCTGTGCTACTGACAACCTTGTAAAAAATAATGCACATGAATAATAAAACAGGCTAGTTAGTCTAAAATGTTTTACAGACAGTAAGACGGTAGGTATTTTGACAGTTAAAAAGTAGACAGAGTTACTGTTAATAAATTCACACTCTGTGTGTGGATTCATTTTGCAGCGAAATTGTACCAGGAGAGGGCGTTTAGTGGGAAAATTTAGTTATTCAGTTAAATCTCAATAGATTGAAAATTATTTAATTTTTTAACCAACTTTTCGTATTTTATATTGAAATATTAAAACAAATATATATATATATATATATATAAATAAATATATATATATATATATATATATATATATATATATATATATATATATATATATATATATATATATATATATATATATATATATATATATATATATATATATATATATATATATATATATATATATATATATATATATATATATATATATACGTACACATATAATATCATTTTCGCAAGATTAAACAAAAAGTTAATTTTAAGTTTAAATTGATTTTTTTAATCAACCTTGCCGTTCTGTGATTTCGCATTGACTGATGTAAAAACTAGTTTTTATTTGTCTAATTTTTTCCAGAATCTATGTAGTAGACAAGAAGATTCGGCTTCGTTTTCCTGTATGCACCATTATTTTTGTACCCACAAACTATGTTGTTGTACTAACCCGTACTAGTACGTGACCCACGCTCAAGTATCAATCGTCAAAAAACGGCATTTTCTGGGTATAAGCGAATACTTGTCCAATATTATTCTATTATCTTGATTTTTTATGTTTGAAAAAAAATATAAGTTATCTTCATTTTTAAAATTTTAAAATAAAAATAATTTAATTTTCTTTAATAGTTTTATATCTTTAAACCAAGGTGTATCTTCTGTGCTACTGACAACCTTGTAAAAAATAATGCACATGAATAATAAAACAGGCAGGTTCGTCTATTGTTTTTTACGGACAACAGGATGGTAGGTATTTTGATATTTAAAATGCAGACAGAGTTACTGCAAATAAGTTAACACATTGTGTGCTGGTACATTGTACCGGGAGCGAGCGTTTTGCACGAAAATTTAGTTATTCAGTTAAATCTCAATAGATTAAAAATTATTTAATTTTTAACCAAATTTTCGTATTTTATATTGAAATATATAAACAAATATATAAATAGACAAATAAACACACACACACACACACACACACACACACACACACACACACACACATATATATATATATATATATATATATATATATATATATATATATATATATATATATATATCTATATATATATACATATATATATATATATATATATATATATATATATATATATATATATATATATATATATATATATATATATATATATATATATATATATATATATATATATATATATATATATATATATATATATATATATTTAAATATACGCATATATAATATCATTTTCGCAAGATTAAATAAAGTTAATTTTAAATCCGAATTGATTTTTTAATCAACCTTGCCGTTCTGTAGTTCCGCATCGACTGAGGGGTAAAAACTAATTTTCATTTGTCTAAGTTTTTCCAGAATCTATGTAGTAGACGAGAACATTCGGCTTCGTTTTTCTGTATGTACCGTTATTTTTGGACACACAAACAAACTATGTTGTTATACTAACCCGTACTAGTACGTGACCCGCGCTCAAGTATCAATCGTCAGAAAACGTTATTTTTTGGGCGTAAGCAAATACTTGTCCAATATTGTTTTAATTTCTTGCGTTTTTATGTTTGACATAAAGAATATAAATTATCTTCATTTTTAAAATTTTAAAATAAAAATTATTTAATTTTCTTTAATAGTTTTATGTCCTTAAGCCAAAGGTAAAGCCTCTGTGCTACTAACAACCTTGTAAAAAATATTGCACATGAATAATGAAACAGGCAAGTTAGTCTAACATTTTTTCAAAGACAAGATAGTAGGTATTTTGACATTTAAAAAGTAGACAAAGTTACTGTAAATAAGTTAACACATTGTGTGCGGGTACATTTCGCAGCGGAATTGAACCGGGAGTTCGCGTTTTGGCGCGAAAATTTAGTTATTCAGTTAAATCTCAATAGATAAAATTATTTAATTTTTTTAACCAACTTTTCGTATTTTATATTGAAATATATATATATACAAATTATAATATATACACATATATATAAATGTATACATATATATGTATATATACAATATATATATATATATATATATATATATATATATATATATATATATATATATATATATATATATATATATATATATATATATATATATATATATATATATATATATATAATATCATTTTCGCAAGATTAAATAAAAGTTAATTTTAAATCCGAATTGATTTTTTAATCAACCTTGCCGTTCTGTAGTTCCGCATCGACTGAGGGGTAAAAACTAATTTTCATTTGTCTAAGTTTTTCCAGAATCTATGTAGTAGACAAGAACATTCGGCTTCGTTTTCCTGTATGTACCGTTATTTTTGGACACACAAACAAACTATGTTGTTATACTAACCCGTACTAGTACGTGACCCGCGCTCAAGTATCAATCGTCAGAAAACGTTATTTTTTGGGCGTAAGCAAATACTTGTCCAATATTGTTTTAATTTCTTGCGTTTTTATGTTTGACATAAAGAATATAAATTATCTTCATTTTTAAAATTTTAAAATAAAAATTATTTAATTTTCTTTAATAGTTTTATGTCTTTAAACCATTGTGTATCTTCTGTGCTACTGACAACCTTGTAAAAAATAATGCACATAAATAATAAAACAGGCAAGTTCGTCTAATATTTTTTACAGACAACAGGATGGTAGGTATTTTGACATTTAAAAAGTAGACAGAGTTACTGTAAATAAGTTAACACTTTGTGTGCGGGTACATTTCACAGCGAAATTGTACCGGGAGAGGGCGTTTTGCGCGTAAATTTAGTCATTCAGTTAAATCTCAATAGATGGAATTTTTTTTAATTTTTTAATCAACTTTTCGTATTTTATATTGCAATATATACAAACAAATATATAAATAGACAAATTAACACACACACACACACACACACACATATATATACATAAGTACAAATATATATATATATATATATATATATATATATATATATATATATATATGTGTGTGTGTGTGTGTGTGTAATAGATAAATATACATATATATATATAATATCATTTTCGAAAGGATAAATAAACATTTAATTTTAAATCTAAATTGATTTTTTTTAATCAACCTTCCCTTTCTGTGGTTCCGCATCGACTGATGTAAAAACTAGTTTTTATTTGTCTAAATTTTACCAGAATCTATGCAGTAGACAAGAACATTCGGCTTCGTTTTCCTGCATGTACCGTTATTTTTGTAGCCGAAAACAAACCATGTTGTTACACTTACCCGTACTAGTACGTGATCCGTGCTCAAGTATTAATCGTCAAAAAACGGACTATTTTCTGGGTATAAACAAATACTTGTCCAATATTGTTCTATTTTCTTGCTTTTTTATGTTTGACAAAAAAAAATTATCTTCATTTTTAAAATTTTAAAATAAAAATTATTTAATTTTCTTTAATAGTTTTATGTCTTTAAACCATTGTGTATCTTCTGTGCTACTGACAACCTTGTAAAAAATAATGCACATAAATAATAAAACAGGCAAGTTCGTCTAATATTTTTTACAGACAACAGGATGGTAGGTATTTTGACATTTAAAAAGTAGACAGAGTTGATGTAAATAAGTTAACACATTGTGTGCGGGTATATTTCGCAGCGGAATTGTACCGGGAGCGGCGTTTTGGCGCGAAAATTTAGTTATTCAGTTAAATCTCAATAGATTGAAAATTATTTAATTTTTTAACCAAATTTTCGTATTTTATATTGAAGTATATATACAAATATATAAATAGACAAATACACATATATATACCGGGTGCCATAATTAAACTGATAATGCTCACAGTGTTCTGTAGCGCGATCTATTAGCGAGAATGAAGCTACATTTTGTAGGAAGATTAAATAAGACCGGGTACGAAGTATTCCATGAAAAAAAAAATTAGTTCCAAAAGTCACTGCTAGAGGAATATTTGGCGCTGTGTAATAGAAAATAGAGTGTTAACAAATGCAAATCAATACGGAAATTAATTTCTTAACTGTGCCAATGGATGTAACGTGAAATTTGAATAAAGAACTTCTTCTTCTGCTCAGCGTACGTGATATTGCATATCATGACACTTGACACTTTATCGGTGTTTATGTAGATTTTAGGCTTTTTTAAAAGTGTTGCCATATTGCACTTGAACTAAATTAGAAAATGTGCATAATAAAAGTTAATTTTATTCCGTAATTTAGATGTTAATAAATTACACATGCACGCCGGTACACACAGCGCTCACTGGATCATCTTTTCTCTATTACTTAATTTTTGTGCCAAAATAAAATAATTTAAAATCACGTCATAACTTTAAATAAATGCTTAGTTCACTATTATAAAATATAACAAAATACAAAATACAAAGAATTTTTATTGTTTCTTTGCTCTCTGCATTTAGAGGGATAAAAAAAGGATAACCCACTGAACGGATGCGTCGACGGGGGTTCGACAGCAAATTCCTGTTCGAAAACGGACCTGTTGACCCCTTCTCGTTCGCACTCGTATTCTCGTTTCGCATACTTTTGAGGGGAAAAATATTGCAAAGCGATAATAAATGAAAGAAACCAATTTTGCGTAACGGAACTCCTTTACCTTGCAGGGAAAATAACTTAAAAGTAGCCTGACAACTTTTAAACCGGCAACTCTAGTATGGTACGGTAAGTTCCGTCTGGAATTTACGAAAAGGGTGACTGTTTTGAAAGAGAAAAAGGTGGGGAGGGTGGTCGGTGGATGGGTTAAAGAAAATTTAAAATCTTGATGCAAAAATAGGAAAATTCCCATTCAGAATCTTACCTTAACTCGGGCAATGAGTTTCTCTTTGGCTTCATCTGTGGCTGGAGATTTAGGCGTCGTGGACTGTTTTTGTTTGCACCAAGGAATGTGCCTCTCTGCTGCCCTCTGATTGAAGTATCGCCCACAAGCTGGACACTGGACGTAATCTAGAATAGGGAATTTTTTTAAAAAATGTGTTACACGCTTTCTATATTGGGTAAATGGGATAGTGAATGACCGCATATCAGTGAATTTAGGAGAAATGAGTCTGAAGGAAAACCCATCTTTGCAGATGAATCACCAAATAGAGGAAAGTTTTAAGAGCCGCTTCTCTAATCGAGTTTTAAAAATGACAGGCATAAGATAGAAAAAAGTTTTATGGAGAGACTGGACGGAAGAGGTCGATTTCGTTGACTGAAACAGAGATAGCGACTGGCTGTTCCGGAACTTCCACAATTAGCAATTTTGCGATCCTGGATATCGACGGTTAACTCGAGAGTGTTTAAGTGATAGTACCAGTTTCCCCACTTCTCATTTGTTATCAGTATATATGTCAATTGAAATGATGATTTGTACATATCTTTGTAAATACTTTGTGCTCATAGAGTTATTAAAGAACTTTTGTAAAAACCTTGGAGGACTGTTTTTGTTTTGTTGCTGTAACTTTGACTCGTAAGTCATTATAATACATATATAAAAAGGATTTTGTATGTATATATGTAAATATATATGTTACAATGTATGTGGGATTTGCAACACATAATCATAACATTGAGCTTCCTATAGCTTTAACCCAGGTTGTGTTTATTGACCAAAAATGATGACTAAAATTTTAAGGATAAAATATAAAACTTTAATGAAATATATATTTACACTTTCATATTTACGTGTCTCATATGTCATATTCTAATCAGGATATGTATATGGCAAAGATAAAAAAATTAAATTTTTTTTAAATATATGGGGTGGGGATTTCAGTCATAGAAGGAAGTAAATTCATGACTTGCTCGGACCCGGAAGAAGTGTAGAGTTGGGAGCATTATCATAATATTTGATGAATAAAAGAGTATAACTAGGGTGCACAACCAAGGACGACAAATGGTAGTCTGACGCAGGACAGCTAGGGCGCCAGTTGAAGAACCACAAACCGGGAGTTAAAAGTAAGGCACTTGGGGCGTCAAGTCCAGGAGTCTCAGTCTCCAATCTGCACACAGCTCTTCAATCAGGAGACTCTCTTTTCTTAAATCTCCCTTCCTTTCTTTTGCTTGTTGCCCATTCTTTTTTTGATCCGATTTGATTTGTCCATTGCAATATATTTTAGAGGTGTAACCCTTTTGCTGCTGTATACTATGACCAATCTGGATCCTCCCCCAAATTATCCCAGGGTCCTATATTAATTTCCCATGGGGACCTCTTCAAGCTGCTGGTGGTCACAGGTCTTGACCCTGTGGCCTTACGTGACCTC
Source organism: Pardosa pseudoannulata (assembly GCA_032207245.1). Classification (NCBI taxonomy): domain Eukaryota; kingdom Metazoa; phylum Arthropoda; class Arachnida; order Araneae; family Lycosidae; genus Pardosa; species Pardosa pseudoannulata. The sequence goes on from CM063511.1 coordinate 134,498,291, forward strand.
TGTACACTGCATCTTAGCGTGGCACTCATCAACTTGTTGTTTGAAGTTCTACAAATAGATATCCGGCGCAGTCCGTGAATTCAGTTACTCCGGCTTTCGCAAATTTCCTTCAAAGTTATTACCTGCTACGAACACATTTGTGCATGTGTTGCCTTTAAGATCTTTATTGCGTAACTTCACTTTTTGCAGTTAATCTGCCTTGATTAACATACAGAAATATGTATAAATATAATACAATAAAAACTAACTAACCTGAAGGCACTTTCTTCTTAGGCTCCTCTTCTCCTGTGTTAGGTTTATCGACATCTTGTCCCCTCGCCCTCTTAATTGTCTGGATGAGCTCTTCGTGTTTTTCCCTCCAGTTAGTTTTCGGCTTGGGCTTCGGTTTTACCTCTTCTGCCTAAAACAGAAAATAATATTACTTTCTAGTGTTTATATGTCTAATTAGAAGGTTGTAGCCAAGTGAGCTTTTAGGGGTTCAAATCTCCCACTTCAAAATTTTTAGACTTATGTACGATGGAACCTCGATCTATTATTTTTGATGGAGATGTATTAATAAATGATGAATGCAGATAAACAATGAATGAAAGAAATGGATGTAAAAATTCAGCAAATTGTGTGACGACTAAATTATTTATTTAAATTACTAATAGAAAATGCTTACAATTTTATAAATCATAACTTATATTTAAATGACATTTAATACTAAAAAATTATTTTACAACTGATGCCTGTTTTTGCAGTTAGATAATATAACGACTAAAACAATATTATTTTATTGCTTCCATTTCAGCAAGTATGTTATCACTTTTTGTCTATGCGTGCATGTTTTAATTTTGAAAAATCCTCAACAAAACTTCATATTGGCTCTATTTCTCTTCATATTCCTTTCCTCTTCCTCTTCATCTTTTTTCTAGTCTGTTTTGTTCCAGACATAGAGAAATGTTTATTCCATCTCTTTTCATGATATCACTTCTGATCTATTTTGTTCCAGTCACAGGTTTTTATTCCTCCTCTCTCATGATTTTGCTTCCGGTCTATTTTGCTCCAGTCGTAGAGAATTGTTAATTCCTCCTCTTTCTCATGCTATTGCTTCTGATCTTTTTTTCAGTCATACAGAAATGTGTATTCCTCCTTCTAATGCCCATGATCTTGCTTCTGGTCTATTTTGATCCAGTCGTAGAGAAGTGTTAATTTCCCCTCTTTTTCATATTACTTCTGATTTATTTTTTCCAGTCACACAGAAATGTGCATCCCTCCTTCTAATGCCCATGATCTTGCCTCTGGTCTATTTTGCTCGAGTCTTAGATAAGTGTTAATTCCCCCTCTTTCTTATATTGCTTCTGATCTATTTTTTTCCAGTCATACAGAAATGTCTATTCCTCTTTCTAATGCCCATGATCTTGCTTCTGGTCTATTTTGATCCAGTCGTAGAGAAGCGTTGATTCCCCCTCTTTTTCATATTGCTTCTGATCTATTTTTTTTCAGATATACAGAAATGTGTATTCCTCCTTCTAATGCCCATGATCTTGCTTCTGGTCTATTTTTCTCCAGTCGTAGAGAAGTGTTAATTCCCCCTTTCTCATATTGCTTCTGATATATTTTTTTTCAGTCATACAGAAATGTATATTCCTCCTTCTAAGACTTTTGATTTTGATTCTAGTCTATTTTGTTTCAGTCATAGAGAGCTGTTTTTTTCTTCTCCTCTTTCTCATGATTTTGCGTTTGGTCCGTTTTAATTCTGTCATAGATAAATGTTTATTTTTTCTCTTCTTTTCCATGATCTTGCTTTTAGTCTGTTTTCTTCTAGACATAGAGATATGTTTACTTTATGGGTCTACTATTCCATGGAAGCGAAGTCCGTTTTTCAGGAATTAATACCATTTGCGAGGTGTATTGTCTGAATCTTACTCATCTGAATGAAGTGGGAGCATGATGACGAAAGATTACTAGTTACACTGTGACACTTTTCTGTATCGATTCAGTTAGTCTTTCATGATAATTATATAAAACAGGAACAATATTTGTTTAATTTATCGCAGCTGAAGTACATATTTATAATGACTGTTGCACACCCACGAAATATTGATTTTGCAATTAATAGACTAGATGCAAGGAAAAAAGAACTATATGCAAGGATTTTTTTTATAGACAGAGCATGTATGAACATAAAAGAAGAAAAGAATAATATAATAATGTAACAAAAATCGATCAAACTTTTATTCAGACCGGAACATCGCTAAAGTTTTAGCCCAGTTCTACTAAATATTACAAAAACGATTCTTCCAATAAAACATGTAACGTGACTGAACACTTTCAACTATAGTACGGGAAAACAAGCAGTCCTATGATAAATGCGGAAAAAAATATCAGATCTATAGGGATATATTCGGAACCAGATGAAAAGAACGATCAATGCGGGTAAACGAATAATGTGGGTACGATGAATCAAGGTTCTACTGTATTTACTATATATAAGAGAGTTATGTATATGTTCTTTAAAAATTATATTGTTTGACGCTCAGATTTTTTTATCATGGAATTTAAATGAACATCGTTACTCTATGTAATTAAAAAAATGCAAAGTTTTTTAAGGTAAAAACATGTTTGTGTGACGAAAAAAACTTAGAACTAATATGAAGTGCTGAAGTTCACTGTTTATTACTACTCGAGGGCTAATGAGGCCTACTGTTTAAAGCTGATTTCGAGCAGGTAAGAAGATTCATGTCAGCAATGAGATTCGAACTCATGAACTTGAATTCTCCCTTGTACTAATTGCTGGAATAATAAAGAATACATTTAAGTTTTCTGTTATAGTAATCAAGTTATTTATTCTACACATACACACCTTAGCCTTAACAGGCTTCTTCTTGACGACTGGATTTTTAACAACCACCTGCTGCACTTCCTCCGTTGCTCTCTGCTTTGAAGAGTCGAATACTTTGCGCTTCTTACTGGCATTTTTTTCGCACACTTTCTGGTGTCTTGTCTAAAAAACCCCAAAAGAATCAATGTTGGATTCAATATTTTGAAGCAAAAAGAATGTATTTACCTTTAATGCTAGGATAATAATGTGTTTTGCTTCAGATAAGTCTTACACTCAATGTAAACAAAGCACTAAAAATATTTAAACAGAAATTAAATTTTATTCATGGAAATGGCCTTGTAAGCAAAAGACAAAAGATTTTTTCTTGCCACCAAAAAAGAATGAAACAAGATACATCCTCATTTTGTACTGGTTTCAAAAATTTTTCTGTGAAAATAGAAGAAAATAATTTACGGAACAAAAAAACAGATAGACAATCCATTATTTAAACTTCAACCCCAATTCTTCTCTAGCTATTTATAAATTCTACAAAGCTTTTTAAAGCAATAAATAATTCAATAGATGGATAGTCTTATGTACAGAAACACTTCCAGCTGCAGTTTATCTATTAAATTTGGATAATATTGTATCTAGTTTTACTTCAAGAGAAATTTGGAGAGAGAGAATTCAGGAAAGTGAAGAATTTTTGTGCCGGCTGTAAAATTGGAGAAATAAACGCTTGCTATCAGAGTTATGATTGAGATCAACATCATTTCCGTAGTAAATAGTTACTATTGTACTGCTTCCTATTAGAGATATTTTCATGTACGGGTTGAATGTTCGTTATCGCAGATATCTGTCAGGATAGACAATAGAAAAACTAGTTACAAGAGTTATAGAGTTATAAGTGAGATCAAAATCGTTTCTCTAGCAAGAAATTTCTTTTGTGCTTCTTCTACTAGAGTGATTTTCCTGTATGGTTGAATATTTATTGTTGAATGTTCCTAGAAGGATTGGGGATAGAAGAAGCAAACTCCAAGAATTATGACAGTGATCAAAATTGTTTCTCAAGTAAATAATCGCTATTGTGCTATTTCCCACTAGAGAGATTTATTGCTAAATGTACTTGGAAGGATTGGAAATAGAAGAAACTAACTACAAGAATTATGAGAGTGATCAAAATCATTTCTCTAGTAGATAATCGCTATTGTACTATTTCCCACTAGAGAGATTTTCATTTATACTTTGAATATTTATTGCCAAAAGTGTCTGGAAGGATTGGGAATAGAAGAAACTAATTACAAGAATTAAGACTGAGATTAAAATCGTTTCTCTAGTAAATAATCGCTATTGTACTATTTCCTACTAGAGAGATTTTCCTGTATGCGTTGAATATTCATTGCTGAATATTGCCTGGAAGGATTAGGAATAGAAGAAACTAACTACAAGAATTATGACAGTGATCAAATTCGTTTTTCTAGTAAATAATTTCTATTGTGCTATTTCTCACTAGAAAGATTTTCCTGTATGCGTGGAATATTCATTGCTGAATATTTCCTAGAAGGATTGGGAATAGAAGAATAGAAGAAACTAACTACAAGAATTATGACTGCGATCAAAATCGTTTCTCTAGTTAATAATCGCTATTGAGGTACTCCCCTTTATACAGATTTTACTGTATGCTTTAAATATTCTTTGTCAAAAGCGTGTGGAAGGATTGAAAACAGAAGAAACTTGCTCTAAGAGTTATGACTGTGATCAAAATAGATTCTCTAACAAATAATCGCTATTGTGCTATTTCTCACTAGAGAGATTTTCCTGTATGCGTTGAATATTCATTGCTAAATAT
>CM063511.1:134507945-134582945 GCA_032207245.1 Pardosa pseudoannulata
TTGAATTATAATTAGTTTTTACTGTTTTGTCGAATATTTCAACTAACACTATAGGTTTCAATTTAATCTTTTTACGTCTTTCCTTAAGCATTTTCCTTACATTGAGTTTCATATACCACAAGGGACTTTATGATTATTAATGTATACTAATACTGTTACAGAATGATTTTTAATATTAATTTAAAAATTTGAATTATAATTAGTTTTATTCAATGTTTTGTCGAATATTTCAACTAACACTATAGGTCTCAGTTTAATCTTTTTACGTCTTTCCTTAAGCATTTTCCTTACATTGAGTTTCATATACCACAAGGGACTTTATGATTATTAATATATAGTAATACTGTTACAGAATGATTTTTAATATTAATTTAAAAATTTGAATTATAATTAGTTTTATTCAATGTTTTGTCGAATATTTCAACTAACACTATAGGTCTCAGTTTAATCTTTTTACGCCTTTCCTTAAGCATTTTCCTTACATTGAGTTTCATATACCACAAGGGACTTTATGATTATTAATATATAGTAATACTGTTACAGAATGATTTTTAATATTAATTTAAAAATTTGAATTATAATTAGTTTTATTCAATGTTTTGTCGAATATTTCAATTAACACTATAAGTCTCAGTTTAATCTTTTTATGTCTTTCCTAAAGCATTTTCCTTACATGGAGTTTCATATACCACAAGGGAGTTTATGATTATTAATGTATACTAATACTGTTACAGAATGATTTTTAATATTAATTTAAAATTTTGAACAGAAAATCTAATTTATAATAGGCATTTTGCAATCAATATGATACTAAATGAACAGTGCTTTAGTCAAGGGAACTGTAAACAGTACAGCTCTCTAAAGGTTAAACTTTTTAATGTCTTTCTTAGCTAATACTAAAAAGCAATATAGATTTTATAAAATGCTGTAAAAAAATAAAGCTGGTAATAATTATTAAAAATATTGTAAATTATGGAGGCAAGTGTGGTACTGAGAATGGAACAAATGTTTAAATATATTTAGAAATAAATAGCCCAGAGCTTCTTGGATACACGTGACATTGAAGATGTTATTCTGTTGTCCTCTGTTTCTGTGGTAACGTCTGGTATGTACTTAAAAGTTTTCGTAAAAAGAAACGATAAATATTGAATTTCGATCAATTCTCCATAAAATAGAGCATCAGTGAAAGAAAATAAGCATAAACGCTCACAAAGCATGTACCTTGTAAAATATCTTTTTTCCCAGTTTCCAATTTTTCTTTACTGTAAAAGCCGCAGACGACAAGAAATGCAAAAGAAATTGGAACGTAAGCTGTCATACAACACTGAGCCTTGCTAAAGCTCAATTTTATGTAATTAATAAACAACAGTACAAAAAATAAGTATAAATTTTTCTTGTTAATTTTAAGTACATTTACATAAACATATATCAAGATCATTGATTAAACCCAAAAGAAAATTACTTTTGAGATTTCCCTGTTACCTTAAGTGTACTAAATTTTCGTTTTTGATGGTGTTATTTTTAGTTAGTTTTCAAAAAAGTTAACAACATATTTGCAAATGCAGCAAAACACTTTATGACCATTTATTATTTAAGGTATTTGGTACAATATAGAGATTCAACTGTATTCAATAATTTAAAAAATTAAAATAATAAAAATATTTTAAAATAAAAGAAACAAAGGATAGTTTAATCTTTAAGACATTGCTAAAGAGGAATTATACATGGTGTTTTAAAATAACCGGTATATTTGAAAAATCAATAAAAGCTAACTGGGCAGTGAAAGAAATGCACCGTATGTTTCAATATGCTTTTGACAACAGTAAATTTTCAAGCAATATAATAGTTGAAAATAGTTACAATTTTCAACAACAGATGGCGCTCTAGAAGATTTGAAAAATATAGAAGAAACCGCAGTCAGTGAGTTCGCGAATCTGTAAGTCGTTTTCCTACTGTATGCGTATGCTGTGAAAAAATGGTTTATTACTTAGAACAGATTGCCCGGCCTGAAATGTTTACACGGGTTTCTGATAATTCCGTTCTGAGACTACGCCATATTATTGCTGCTCATGGTGGATATATGGAAAATATAGTAGATTTTTTTCAGTTTGAAGCGCCATCTGTTGTGAAATATTGTAACTAATTTTGAAAGTGTGTCTACCTGAAAATTTACTGTCCTCCAAAGCATATTGCAATAAACGGTGTATTTTTGTCGCTGCCAGTTTAGTTTTTATTGAATTTCAAATATAGGTAGACGATTGATCGCAGGTCGAGATATAAACGACATTTCTTAGATTCAGACATAAACGAGGGAAGACGTCAACATCTAGAGCTAGATTTTGATTGTTTATGTAAATGAATGCAAATACATCCCAATCGTTCGAAGCAATAATGTAAAGAGTTGGTGCTGTCAGTAACATGCTTTTAATTATACCAAAGGTTATCAAGCATTTTTCCTGTTGGCATAAACTCAATGCACTCTAGGGTGCAACAGCAAACAATTTGTGAATCTCGGCGATAGACTATTGATCGCAGGTCGAGATATAAACAACGACATTTCTTAGCATGTCAGGCAGTGACGAGAGAAGACATTTTAAATTTTAACTTTAAAAGCATCTACATATCTTTTTTAATAATATCATATTTATGTTTAAAAATTTAAAAATGTTTAAAAATTTAAAAATATTTAAAAATTTAACAACTATTGCCACGGTATACAATTTGAGAACCGTGGATTTAGATACATAAAATTGCAAACTTTAAATTTAGCTGCATTACTGTTCCCTATTTTCTCTATTACTACCAGAAACAAAGATCTTACTTATATATACTTTAGGATATAGTTATAGGGTTCCAGCAGAAGATTATGTAGCTGCAAGGATGCCTTGGGTGTTTTACGTTATTAATCGAGATGAGATCAGCTCTCTGTCATTGCTTAATAATACTGACCCAGACCAGAGATGGAAAGTGGAACCCTTTTTATAGTTTTTCCGATAAGTATTCATACATTCATTCGAAACATTCGGGAAAATACAGATTCTACAGCTTTATTCAAATTTCATTAGAATCTGTGGGTGTTCTGCTTGGTACTTGCTTCACAATTACGAGGACCTACTTGAACAAGTCATTGTTACACCTTAATGGTGCTCATTCAAACGAAAGGCTCAACCTTTGGCCTTAATATGAGAGGCTGCATGCACAATCGTGTTTGGTTTGTCCAAGTGGCCTGAGAAAAAACAACAACGTCTCATTAGTCAATAAGTGGAGGATAACTAGCAAATCATTGCAACCATGTCTGATGAAAACTTTAGGATTGACAGAAAATAAATAAATAAATAAATAAATAAAAGTAAAAAAAGGCCAAATCGTGCATATCTGTTCTCTGTGAATTGTGTGCATTTGGTTGCCACAAACAATTTAAGAGATGATCACGGGATCACAGGATCACAGGATGTGACACAGTACTTCCTGGGCCTAGCCCTCTAGTACTGCAATACATGGGATTTTGGCAAGCAAACTAATGAATAGATTTCGCTCTGACATGGTAAAGTCACCATGGATCACGGGACACTTTTACAAATATATTTATTGTAACTATATGAGCAAAATAAATTTATAGAATCATTAGACTTAATAAAAGTTTCATTAACCCTTTAATGCAGTTTTTTTTAAAAAGGTCGGCCAAAAAAAAAAATCAATTTTTTTAATGCAAAAAAACACAATTTAGAACGTTGAATTTCGAAAATAAAATTATATTTTATACTTGAATAAGTAAGTGTTATAGCTTGCAATGCCACGTAAAGGATAAATATCAACAAAACAATTGTTTTCTTTTTGCTTTCACATTGTTATTTTCAATTCTCGATTGCATTCGAGTGTGAAAAAGTATAGCAACATAAAGTACAACGCCTCTCGAATTATCTCTAGTATGCACAGATTGGCCAGTTTAGTGCGCTCGAGTTAACTCGAACGTGCACGTTAAGGGGTTACATATGAACACGACAGAAAGTATTCTTTTAAATAATACATGAAATTATTAGCCATAATCTGTAATATTAGTATTAATTTTAAAATATAAATACCTTTAAGAAAAATACCTTTTATTTACATCTACAATATGTTATATAAATCTATATTATGTTATAATTTATAATGTTGGTGATACTGTAGTTTCTTTATTCGATACCTCATTTAAAATTTATTTAAAGTGATAGATTATATTTCGATTTAGCTTCTTCCAGCAATAAATAATTTAATTAGTATTCGAAATACAAAGGGGAAATATATACTGCAAGAATTAAAGAAATCATCTCAAGTTCTATAACTAATGTATAATATAGATTAAATATCAAATCCAGATTTTTCTACTTTTATATATCCTCTGATATTAAATTTCCCTATAATTCCTCTATAATTATCTTATATTTCGTTTATATTTTCACCGTAATGTCTTTACAGTATGTGCAGCAAATTTTCGTGAGTGAAGACAAGATCAATGGAAAAAAATTCCAAGTAATTTTGTGTAATATTACTTTCCGTTTTACTGAGTTCATTCAATTCTTGATGCTTGAAACATATCACGCAAGCTACTTCACTATAAAGACATAATATATTGTAAGTATGTTTTGTGGAAAAATTTCTTAGAAATATAAGACCTTCAAAAGACCTTAATTGTTTCCTTTTGTAGTTCAATGATAAAAAGCATGTATATTATAAATAATCTTAATATTTTTTTATAGTTTGCAGCTTTCGTGGAGCAAAAATTGAGAAATCATATTATTGTATTGGGTTATATTGTAATTTTTGTAGGATCTAAAAAAACAAAGAAGCTTTTAGTGTATACTGTTTTTTATTGTATATATGAAATGAGTGAAAAATACACATGCATTATTTTATATTTGATATATTAATAGTTTTTAGTTGGTTAGTTAGGAGTTCTACGATGTCTTCTTTAGGCTATACTAGGGCTAATGAGAGTAGATTACGAACAGCTAAGAATATTCATATCGGCAGTAGAATTCAAAACTACGAATTATGGTACTGAAGAGCAGATTGGTATTAATTTCGATACCATAACAAAATTAAAGACACTCATTTAAAAATAAATTCAAATGAAATTTTTTACAAGTATAACTTACTTGTATTTATATATACTAGCATATAGCCGATATTCATGGTACATTCGTGAAGTGGTCGTACAGGAAAATCCGAATTTCATTGCTACCTCGGACATGTTAGGTCCCATCTCTCATGGCTGAAAGATGGCGATTGGTTAGGGTGCTGGCCTTCGGTACCAGAGTTTGTGGGTTCGAATCCCACAGTGGCATGGATGCTCGTAGCCGTTCGGAATCGGCTTTAAGCTGTAGATCCCGGTCTCATTAGCCCTCATGTTGCAAAAAGTAGACCGTAGCACTCCAAAGCAAACCAAACCCATCTCTCATGCGTTGACTGTAACACCCCGTTCAAACTCACTTAAATCTTCATAGCTTGAATTGTAGCAGCAGTAGCCGATCTAAGAACTGTGCTTGTGCAACTGTGCTTGTGTCACTTGTTCTCTTATATAGGCGTTGACGACTGTAGCGTCCTATTCTGATTAGTTCATTATCTCTCTATTTTTGCATACGCATGCCTATATCTGTCTTCAGAGTATAATATACATATATAATTAATAGGAGCTTGAATGGTTCTGTAGCATAAACAGTAACTATGGTTGGAGGCCAAACTGGAAAAATTAATGTTGAGAATTTTATTGTGATAATGGTATTTTGTGTTCTTGCATGCAGAATGTTTAAAAAAATTAAAGAAAGATATAGATACTACTCGAAATACATAAGTGTAGCGAAAATGCAAATTATTGACAACACACACTACTGAGATGCCTGTCAATAAGAGTTTCATCTACCGTAAAGTACGATAAAATAAACTTTCTAAAACTTTACGTCATGTTTTACACAGCATGATACATGGATAATCGAGGCATGTTTTTGCACCGTTCTTTCAGTGCCGGGATAAGTGTGTTTTATTTTATTAGGAGCCGGTGTCAGGATGTAAAATGTTTCATAAAATCATTCATAAAATTCTCCATGGGAGTTAATTCTGAGGAACGTTATCGACAAAGGAAGTGTCAAATATTGTCACTGTCTAGACAATTCTGAGCGATGATTGTGCGGAGACATGGCGTGTAGTCATCTATAAAAAGAAATTTTTCCATGAATACACTATGGAAAAGACGATCATGAGACAGCAAAACTGCTTTAATAGTTGATCTTTATACTTGGTATTACCATGTTCGAACCCGTGTATTTGGGTGCTGAAATTGACTGTGTTGTCGGTCAAAACCCCGATAATAAAAGTGCCAGATCGTCCCTTTTTCTTTACATTTTCTACAGGATAAATTCTACCCTTCTTAACCCAATTAGTTTGTCGAATGGCTAGGGCGTTGATCTTTGGTACCGGAGTTCGTGGGTTCGAATCCCATTGGGGCATGGATGGTCGTAGCCGTACTGAATCGGCTTTAAGCGGTAGATTTCGGTTTCATTAGCCGACGTGTTGCATAAAAGTGTACTGTAGCGCTCCAAACCAAACTAAATACACCCAATTAGTTGCCCGACATAACCGTCTCTCAAAAGAGCCCAGAGAAGTTCAATCTTTTTAGGTTCATATCTGAACAATCTATTGCTACCGTAAGCTACAGTGTACTTTCTAATGGAGGGGGATATATAGCAAATATTCAGGCATATAGTCTGCTTTGTTTCAGTTACCAATATACAACCTTTTACTGAATGTTTAACATTTATATAGAAACAAACTGTGCAACCAATTTCATCTACACTATATTGCCAATGATGACCGGTCACATGCGATTTCAGACATTTTGTTGAATATCTAAAAAATACACGATGAATTATCCTGAAACTTCAAGTGCAAACAGGATTGTAGACATCATATATTTCAGCTAGGAATTTTTCCCGAAACCTCACAGGGGACCATCAACAAATTGAAAAAAAAAAGACTATTGTTTGGATAACCCTGTAAAAAGTAATGTATGAAAAGCGTTGAAACTTTAGCACATGATTAGGATGATTCTTATAATAATCTGTGTTCAATATTATGAGGATAACACTTATACTCGTGGAGAAAATAAAGTTTTTATAAAAACAATTTCAAATTTCTCCAAGTGTTTTGCTTATGATTTGCAGCGTTCTCAATATTAAATATTGTTATTTTCAGGACGCATGACAAACAATATTGTACACAATACCCTGCAATTAAAATTAAAAAATAATAAATATTGGATGAAAAATAAGCAGGTTTACTTAATAATGTTTCACTGCGCATGCGCGAATGCAATCAAAATGTAATGTACATAATATATTAGCTAAACGTATAGAGCAACTTCTGTGAAAGTCCCCAAATAAAAGCTTGAAAATTCTGAAACTGATCGCCAATAGAATAAGCTTGAAATCCGTTGTTCCCGAAAGGAAGCAAAAAGATGAATTTTTCGAAAATGACATTATTTGATATTGAGAACTCTGCAAATTTTAAGCAAACCACTTGGAGAAATTTGGGATTGTTTTAATACAAACCTTAATTTCTCCACGAGTGTACGTGCTATCATCATAACAATGAACACAGATTGTTACAAGAAGCATTCTAATCATGTGCTAAAGTTTCAACGCTTTTCATACATTACATTTTACAGGGTTATCCAAAATATTTAGCAATGCTTTAGATTGTTCCACAATATTACACCCTATGTAACTCGAAAAAATACTTTATATTTTAAAAAATCATGCCGATTTTATGATAAACACATTAATGCACAATGTTCGGGAATTTCTGAGAGATTTAGAAAAATATAATTCACATTAAATATTTTAAAGTCACCGATACGGTATAAAATATCAAGCTGAGAAAATAAATTTTAAATTAAAAAAAATGTATTAGAAATAAAAGAACTTAATGAAATAAAATTATCATTCAATTACTAATGTTTGGACTCTATTATGAAGTATAATACCATCTTGAATTTTTCCAAGACAAAACAAAAATTGTACTTTTTGTAAAATTATGTCATTTTGAAATTTTTTTATCCCCTTAACAAATTGTTTCTTTATATAAGGTCTAGGGATTTATTAATTACGGTACCTTATAAAATAACAATAAATTTTGAAATTTATATTTTGTTGATTTAAGTATATTTTGTTGATTAAGTATAACCTAATAAAATACTAAAATATGCAGTTTTATAATACATGATGTATAAGACGGTCCTTTACTGTAATTACAATTATAATAAAAGCATTATAACCCTATTATTAAATATTCTATAAAAAAAGCAAGGAAGAAATATTCGATATTTTAAAATATTCCTAACACAAAGTACAGACACTTTAGGTATATATTTTATTCTATTATATTGCAGCAATGTATTTTCTTTCCCAAATGCTTATATTTTCGATGTGTAGTCATAGATACTAAAACGAATAAAAATTTTGAAGGTCTGACAGTAACCAACAGTGAATCTTAATTTCCTTATATTTCTATAAAAACTTGCTTAGAGGTAAAATAAAATATGCATGTAGACATGATATATGAAAGACACATTTACATACACATTTAAAAGAGCATTTGCTTTCACCATTCCTGCAGAAATATTCATAACTGTCACGTCATTATGGATATAAATTTTTAGTCTGTATCTATTTAAAGAAAAGAAACTGGTGTGCAGAAGAATAAAGACATATTTTAAAACATTTTATCTATGCCATTTACTACAAAAGAAAATATCTCATATGCATTAAATGCAATACAATTTAATTTATATTTCAACGCACGTTTTCTGTTTCTTCAACTAATTTAGTCGCATTGGAAAGGTTAAATTTTATTATGGTTTAAATATTGCTTTCTTAATTTTTCTAGTTTAAAGATAGTTAAATCAAAAGTTCAAACGATCAGGATTTAATCAACAAATTAAAAAGCTTAATCTCACTGGTTTAAAACTATTACGGTAATTATAAGGCGATTTCACGCAGCAGGTAACATCTCAACTTATGACAATTCAGACTTTAGTTTCAAGAGGAAAGGCAGTTTATTGTTTGCCTATTGGCTGTTGTAAACATGAAAATGAATGGGAAGGGCATTGTAGTGGTTCGTGAAGCTGCACGAAATTGCACTATAGTAGTGATTTTCAAAATTATTGAATATTAGTTGTTTTTGTACATGAATGAGAAAAGAAAAAGAGTGCTACTATATTGCAGTCGACATATGGTAGTAACCTTAAACATATCATCAAATATAGCCTGTTAACACTATTAGACAAAAAAAAATAGATAATAAATTATTTTTATTTGTTTGGTAGAAGACGTTACAAGATATAAAAATGTAATGTATGTATTGTTTTATATATTTTTGCTCTCTTAATGCTGAAGCAAGTAAATTTTTATTTTAAATACTAGCATATAGCTCGTCATATGACGGGATCAGTAAAATTTTTTATTTTCCAGAATTGTAAAGTACCCTATAAGGCATATAATGATTGATGAGAGTGAATCATTGCTTCCTAGAAAGCGAAAGGGTAGTGAGGGAATTGCTACAGGATATAGAAAGTCGATAAGATTGCCTTCCTAGTATTTGTAAAAGAATTTAACCTTGAAAATGTTTCTAGCAACATAGAGTCGCTCGCACTTTATTAAAGGGACCATATGAAATACGTTTTTAATTAATTCAGTTCAGCTAAAATGCTTAAACATTATGGATATTCTATTGTAACTAACGTATCAGTTACAGTATGTGAAAGCAAACATTTTAAAAACTCGCATATAATCCGTCATATGACAGGATCAGTAAAATTTATAATTTTCCAGAATTGTAAAGTACCCTGCGAGGTAGGTAAAAAAATGGTTTACTTTTTGGCTGAGAATTATCTGATACACGCTCAATAATTTGTTTTTCTTCATACTCCTCTAAAATCTTCCGATACTGTGAATGCAGTTTAGAATCACGTTGAATTCATTTAGAAAGACAATTCAAAGTTTTCTTAGCTACGTCGAAATTATCGTTAAGTTCTTCCCAATTTTTTTTTGCCACAGTAATTAATGGAAGTGAATGAATGAAAATATCATTTCTACTACACCCTGGAGGTAGATAAAATTTGTCGTAATACCTGTAATCAAATTTTCATTGCAACAAATATAATCGATGATTAAATTTAAAATTATCACATATTTACCTAATCTATTATTTAAGCAAATATAAAAGAAAATTATTTACGTAATATTTAAGTTCGGTGATAAAAAGTATGAAAATAATTCAGATGATATTTAAAAAATTTAAAATAAGAAATCATTAAATGAGAGGGTTGGTAAATAATGAGGTCAAAATTCTAAAAAAGATGTTATTTTATCTATTTATTATGTGACGAATTCATAAATTTAATCCTGGGAAAACAGGATTTGAAATAATGGCATTAAATGCTAGAAAAGAGGGAAGGGGTGGATTTCGAACGTTGCTAACTCTAACTCAAGAATCGAATATGGATGCTTGTATCCATTCCAGGTACAACCGCTTCATAAATTCGAGGACAGACGGACAGATAACTTAGGCTATTATTATATAAAGGATATTATATTCAATGCTTTCATGTTATAGCTCTATATAGAAGAAATAGCATAATTTTCACTTTTGTCTCCTAAATGGCTATCCATTTAATTGAAATGTTTGAAAGATGCTCACCCCTGCTCTATAATTTTATTAAGGGGAAAAACACCGAAGAAGGCAATAAAAAAACAAATAAGTGATGACCAGAAGGATTCATAGTTGTCATAGCTCTAAAGTATCAGTTACTGTGAGAAGTTTAAGAAGCATTGAGTCTTCTTGAACTTTAATACATAATTTCCTTTATGATCTACGTAGCTGCTCAATATGTCACGAGGTTTATTTTAGTGGTGAGTTCTCACAGGAAGAATTCGCAACAGAACTCCCTGGGCCAAGCCCTCTAGTTCTGGAGTTACTAGTAATGGTAATGAATCAGTCTTAAAATACTGAGTTGGCATGACATTTATAGAGTTTAACAAAGCAAGGGTACGGGAGAAGAGAAGAGAAAAATGCTTGAGTTTGGGCGGAATAGATAAAAAGTATAATAAAAATGGTCAGTGACTAAAATTAGATTAAAAAATTAGTACAAGTTAAAGCTGGTTGGACGAATGAATGTAAAAATGAACACTTATTAGAGCAATATTAATTTATTATTATTATTTTTTTTATTAAAAAGTTAGAACGAGAAACGCAAGTGGAGCACCCAGAGACTGTGCAAGCACAGAATCTCGAATAACTAAGATTGGGATCCAGAAGCCAATTTCTCAATCAATGAAATTTCAGTTGACGGACCAATGGCAATCTTAGGATTTGACTCTCCAAACTAGGAGCCCTAGAGTAAGCTTCTGCAGCCAGGCTAGCAGCAGAGAGATGAGATGGGAGCCGAAGTACAAGGTCTTCAGGATTCTGGATTGCCTGGGCTGAGCTCTCTAATCCAGAGATTTTTAATAGTAAGCATAAAAATGACAGCGAGCAGAAAATAAAGAGACGAAGTTCAAAACCCCTCACTGCAATAACAATTTCTGTTGATCAAAATAAATAGTGGTGTTTGTATTAACAACAAAAGAAAATTGATAGATGATGTCTGCAAGCTAATATGTTAGTGTATCAGAATTAAACGCACGTTTGTTTCGAGGCGTTACCATGCGCATTCCGTCGTCGGAATAGAAGTGTGTTTGAAGTAATGTTATGCTATTTAATTTTACTTGCGATTGCAATAAAACGGCACCGGACACTTTTACCATGATTTCAATGTACACCACAGAGGCAATGATCAACAGACTAGTGACTATTGTTAAGGACCGAAGAATTACAGTTAAGTCAAAAAGAAGTATCCATTACTGAACAGTGGTGTCTTATGGCTCCACGATAATGTAAGGCTACATATTGCTGGTTATGCACTGGGTGTTTCATATAGAAATCATACTACACCTTCCAAGTACTCCTGATCTGGTCTCATTGATTACCTCAGCTGAAGGAACCACCAAGAGGATGCTTTTTATAAAGTAACAAAGCATGGGAAAAAATATGGAGTAGGTTTGGAATAACTTATTAAAAGAATGAACATTTACATGCGTTTAAGTGGACAGAATATTGAAACAGATACATTGTCGTGCGCTAATTACTTAACATATTGTATGCGGGACACGCACTAGTATGTTTTCTGACGATTGATACTTTAGTGCGGGACATGTACTAGTACGTTTTCTGACGATTGATACTTGAGCGCGGGTCATGTACTAGTATGGGTTAGTGTAACAACATGGTTTGTTTGTGGGTACAAAAATAACGGTATATACAAGAAAACGAAGCCGAATGTTCTTGTCTACTACATAGATTCTGGAAAAATTTAGACAAATAAAAACTAGTTTTTACATCAGTCGATGCGACTGATATAAAATTAAATAATTTTCGATCTATTGAGATTTAACTGAATAACTAAATTTACTCTCAAAACGCCCGCTCCCGGTACAATTCCGCTTCGAAATGTATCCGCACACAATGTGTTAATAAGATCTAAGTAATGACGATTAAAGATAATTGGTCATTTTATAAACATTGTCTTACAGCTTTTTGGAAAGTCCTTGTTAATACTGGTCTTCTAGTTGCCGATACAAGTTACTAGTTAAGAACTATTGGCTTGAATGGAACATTGATTAGTACATTAAGGATCCGAAGCAGACATAATCAATGAACTATCGTCTCATATAGATGACAGGCTACGTCTATCCGAGGAACTCATCTATAACCTATTTGGTTATATTGAACTACGTTTAGAACATCGCAGTGCAACTCATTGTTTCCCAAACTACTGTTGATAATAAGGATTTTTTTGATTTGAGTTCTGTTATCGGGATTTTAATTTCACAATTTTTTGCCAGTGCTTCGCTACCCTATTTCTGTATTTATAAAGTTAAACAAAATATGTTGTGTTTTTCTTTTTTATTGTTTAACTCCCAGTTAAATTAGGCCCCATTTAAATTTTCAGTCCCCATTCCCTTGTTTAGCTACTTTATATCCATATGTATAGGACCATCTATTTTAGCTTTCGCTTTGCATTTCAATACTTCGATACTAATTCAAGTATTGTAATATATATCATTATTTCCTATAGATAGGGTTCCAATATTGATCTGCAACACGACACCAGTAATGAATCTTATCCTGCTGTATGACATTTTATTAAGGCTAATGCACAGTAACTAAGCTTAATAAAGAACTATTGATATTCAGTATTGATGACTTCTGCGAAGAACGTTGTGAAGTTTTAGTTCGAAGATTTTACTTTGCTGTAGTCATAGATACCACCTAACACAACTCAGATGGATTGTCTTAACCCGCACTCGAAACAGCGATAAAAATCAATTTGCATTCATACTGCAAGAGATCTGAAAGTGTGGGACGAAATATGATAATGAAAATGTATAATATACTAGAATTCAGAGCGTGAGATACTATAAATGACGAGTCAACAGTAGGAACAATTTTTGTTATAATTATTCATATTTTCGTAAACATAATTTATACTTCAAGCGGTCAACTCGTAAAAGTGAGGACATTGACGTATAATGAGTTTTCCTTGATGGTTTTTGTAGGAAAAAGATCTTGCCTGTCCTATGGAAGACTAAATAATTATCTTCTAGCGGGAAATTTTAGAATCAATATATTAAGAAATCATTTTAAATGTTCTGTTATCTCAAAGAGATATTTTACTTTTTTATTTATCTCACTAATAGTTGACTATTATCATCATATATGTATTGAACACCAATTATTGTAGCTCAACCATTCCTACGGACTATCAGGAATTCGTGCAATAGACGAGGGAGTAAATGAGACATAAAAAATGGGGGGGGGGAGTTGCATAAAGCAACGTTTGGTGTTCCCAAAATGCCTAATCTGATGTAAAATTATTTTTACCAATTTTAATTTTTAAGAATGTTAAAATAAATAACAGTTGGTACTCATATTTTTGGCTTTTCGAGATAAAGACTTTTTTGTTTATTGTCAGTCTTTAATGTCCCTTTATTCTGATCCTAAACAAAGATTTTAATATATTCTTTGCATGATTATTCAAAATTCCGGTGTTGTATACTTTAGAAAGTAAATTCACAATCTATGATGAATCCATATTGATATTACTGAAGTAAATTATTGATTTAAAAAAAAATCAGAAATTGTTCGAATAAATTTATAGCAAATTCTAGTTACAGCAACAAGTATCAATTCTTTCACTGAGTTATAGGTTATTGTGTGGAAACAATTACTGGTATTTTTATTTAATAAAATGGGATAGTTTCGTGCAGTTAAGAGTCTCATCGTGGAAAAAAGAAATCAAATGAAGATCAACCGAATAGGTAGAGAGCTGATACTTGGAGCTGAAGTTCATGGGTTTGAATATTAGTGCTAGCATGGATGTTCATCAGGAATGGCTTTAAGCCGCAGGCGCCTGCTTCGTTAGCCTTCATGTTGCAAAAGAGATGGCCGTACCATCTAAAGCCAAATCAAAAAAAATTAGCTGGTGTGACGACTTCAATGTTATCTAGTACAGAGGTAGCGTGAAGAAAGGATCACAGTCACGATAAAATTGGAAATCACTTTTATTTCTTGAGTAAATACGGCTATGTACAAGGGGATTCTAAACTCTCAAAGCATGTCGAACTGCAAAGGATGGTTGCCTGCATAGGATGGTTGCCTGTTCCGCACGACGATCACAGTCGAAAGAAAAGAGATTAAATAATCTCTTACAAGCGGGGAGGCTTTTGCAGGGTGCAATGCAAACCCAATTTATCCCCTGTTTGGCACCAGAGACTCTGCCGCTCTCTATATGAGCGGACTTTACGAATCTCCCGAACTTAATCATTATGAAGGTGGCTCCGGTCAAAAGACGCGAAAGCCTCCACGACGTCAAAGAACCTACGTAAAAAATCGTCGAAAAGCCCTAAGCAGCAAAATTGTAGGCTTTTGTTTACCTGGGGGCAGTTACGGTCCCGCCAACGGTTTTTTTTGGGGGGGGAGGGGAGTAAGTTAAGATCCAAGTTACTTGGGAACTTCAGCTAGGGTTACAGTTAGATTTTTTAACTGAATTGGCATTCGCTGGCTGTCCCGATTCCGGAATTCCCAAGGATTCATTAATGTGATCCATCAGGGACGTATTCGTCTATTCAGTCCGATTGTCAAGATCTCAGACTCTGCGACTCCACGTTATTGTATTGGTAAACAGGGGGATCCGATCAGCTGCTTTGGCGCGTGTTCGGAACAAAGGGGAGTCTTCACACTAGTAATTACTGCTAGTAGAGTCTAGCGACTGCTACTCAAAAAAATGGAGATGACCATAAACTCATATCAAATATCCAGCTTACACATATTTCATCATCGTTGCCTCTGTAAATAACACTGTGAAGGGGATGCATTCTAACGATACAGTTATTACTCCTTGCGTCATCTGGATTGCCAAACGGTGGCTGAATGGTAATGCTCTGTCTTTCGGTTCTGGTGTCCAAAATTTGATGCACTAATGTAAGGTCGTAGCCACTCGTAATCGGCTTTGTGCTGTAGGTCCCAACATCATGATCCTTCCCACAGCAAAATAATAGATCGTAGCACTCCAAACCCCATTTAATTTACACACTGGACTTGTGCTATGGAGTGCTAGAAACATTTCTTTACACCACGATTGTTAATAAGAGGGTTACTCTGAAATTTTTGAGAAACGCACAGACTAGAAATTACAAAATAAAAATAACGGTTTAATTTTAAAATACAAAGTATTTTATAAACACAGCAGAAAATCTTTTACCGACTTACTTCAACTCGTTTAGAGTAGAATAAATTTTAAACAGAGGAGAAAATGGAGTTGAGCCAAGAACATTTTCGCGCTATGATTTTCTAAGATTTTAAAGCAGGATTAATTCAAGAAGAATGCTTTCAACGGTTGCAATTGGCATTTAGGGATGAATCTCCAGCCCGTGCTACGGTATTAAGATGGTTTAAAGAATTTAGCAGAGGTTGCAATTTTTTTTCAGGATGAAGAACACACAGGTCGCAGTAATCCCAGATAATGTGTCTGCCATACGAAAAATGTTAATGGATGATAATCGCTGTACCTATCAAATTATACAGAAGGAACTTAACATTGTATCCGCAGCCCTACACAAAATTATTAATGAAGAATTACATATGAAAAAAGTAGTTTGCCGTTGGGTTCCCCATAATCTAACTGAGCACCAAAAAAGGGAGCATGTCAGAATCAGTAAAGAAACTCTTAAATTGCTAAATGATGGTGGCCACCGCATCATTTCTAAAATTGTACATACCGTTTTTTGATGATCCAACATGTCAAGAAAGCAAAGTATGGGTCTTTGAAGATGATTCCACTCCGACAATGGTGAAAAGACAACGCTCACTGAAAAAAAGTGATGTATGCCGTTTTCTTCAGAAGTACGAGATTGGTCAAAGCCATCAAGTTGGAAGGACAGAAGACAGTAACAGCAAACTGGTATACCACTAAATGTCTTCCACAAATTCTACAAGAAGTGAATGTTAGGGGACTAATGCTTCACCATGACAATGCATCTTCACATACAGCCGGATTAACAGTTGAGTTTCTTAAACAAAAACAAATTAAAGTGATAGAACATCCGCCGTATTCACCTGATCTAGCTATGTGTAACTTTTGGTTATTCTTTAATCTAAAAAAGAACTTACGTGGACGTCGTTTTCATTCAGAAGAAGAGATTGATGTGGCTATAAATGCATTTTTCCATCTATTCTAAGAAATGAATGGCAAGAGGCATTTAATCTGTGGAAAAATCGTCTACAAAAGTGCATTGATACTGGAAGACACTACTTTGAACACATCTAAAATTTTGTAAGTATAACTTTATAAACCTAATTATATCTCAAAAATTTCAGAGTGATCCTCGTAAGAATAATGAATATCGAAGAAATAAAAACCTGGGCAACGACAGGTGCTTTAGATAGCTAATATTCAATAAAAGTTACTTGTAACGTACTCGATTCTCTTAAAAATCTAATAAGTCTACTTTCAGACATTTTAGCCATTCCTCGGAAAGAAACGCATGCCAATGTTTCCCTATTACATAAAATTGAAGATGGGTAATTATGCTTAATTGCATAGGGACTAGATTTTTTTCCATGTGGGTTGAGATTATTAGTGACGATGACACGAATAAGCTACTGATTCAACCAGAGCACGTATGATCCATTTGTTAAATACATGCTCCAGAACTCCTCCTCGTGCTCTCCACGGTCTAGTTGAAGAACATTAATTTTTAAGAACCTTCTCTACACAGTTTATTCAGGTGTGATGAACCGCCTGGAATGTGTGTTGTATATTGTAAAAAATTCACGACATACCTCAAAAATGATCTAGTTTAACTTCCTATATGTAGGAATAGAGTATTTTCTTAAAATTTTAAGTGATGAGTAACATTTTTTACATGTATACATTAGTATATGAATAGATATCAATATATATCAATATATAAAACAAAAAATATACCAAGGCATTTTATGTTGTAAATATTGTACATACTTACATAAGTACTTGTACTCATGACTCTAAAAGGAAAAATTTACTTTTTGAATAGAAAAGAATATTTTCACTTTCTTTCGGATATTTTTTGTTTTACCTCTAATTTTGTAGCCCCACCATCAACAATTTCTCCTCAAGTGTCATCTACAGTGGTACCGTAATAGTGCTTAAGTTATTGGGAAATTTTAATTAAATATGTTAGAATTCAAAATCAATATAAATTTAAGGAAAGGTTGAAAGTTCTTGAGATTGTTTAAAGGAAATTTGCATTTATAATATAAAAAATTGATATAGTTTTTTTAGATGAATGTTTTTGAATGAAAGAACCCTCCTAATTTTACGTGAATAGTACTAAGAATTAAACATACCCGCAGTACTTCACAAGTATATTTTTACATAATACTAAATTAATATCTTGGGTAACACAGTAATCAAATTGTGTTTGTAAGTAGTACACTAATTTAATAAGTTTTCAAATAATTTAATCAACTTGTTATACATTATGTTTTGTGCACTTTCGCTACAACAATTAAACCTTTTGAAACAAATTCGCTTTTTTAAGTTTAACACACTGGGGGAGCATTTTTCTGTCTATGTGGTAATGAAAATGTTGAAAAGAAATATTTTATAGGGTATAATTCCGAGTGTTGTCATAATAAGTATGAGGCAATGATTGTCACTCTCAAAGTGCCTACTACATTTAACTGGAAAAGAATACTGCTCATAAAATTTCCATATAATAATAAAGGTCCACAACATTAGTTAGTACTATGTGTCAGTTTTGTTTATAGAACCACTGATAGAAGGAAATATTTGGAGTTATTAAATTGTAAATACTGTTTGGAACACTATCAGTTATTAATGTATGTCTATAAGTATGAAGCAATAATCGTCAGTCTTAAAGTTCCCACTACATTTAACTGGAAAAGAATGCTGTTCATAAAATTTAAAGTCCACAACATTAGTTGGTACTATGTGTCACTTTTGTAATAGAACCTCTGGTAGAAGGAAATATTTGGAGTTATTAAGTTGTGTATACTATTTGGAACACTATCAGTTATTAATGTATGTCTATAAGTATGAATCAATAATCGTCAGTCTCAAAGTTCCCACTACATTTAACTGGAAAAGAATACTGTTCATAAAATTTAAAGTCCACAACATTAGTTGGTACTATGTGTCACTTTTGTAATAAAAACGCTGATAGAAGGAAATATTTGGAGTTATTAAGTTGTAAATACTATTTGGAACACTATCAGTTATTAATTCAAGCTGTAGAAGTTTTTGTACAGCCAGAAAATTTTCTTTTCTGACTACACAGAGACGGTCTACAACGATCTAAAGTGCTGCAATTTGAAGTCCCGAAATTCAAAGTTTTTTTTTTTAAATTCAAAGTTAATTTTTAATACAACAAGTACTGAAAATTGTTTGATGTTTCCAATACATTTAACTGAAAAAATCAAAGGACCCAGTAGGTAAAAATTAAAGAACACAACATTAGTTGGTACTCTAAGTCACTTTTGTAATTAACCACTGATATAAGGAAATCCTTCGGTGTTATTAAGCAGTAAATCAGGCATGCCCAACCTGCGGCCCAATTGAAGTTTTCAACTGTCTATATAGTTTTAGTCATTTTGACTATATACAGTTGAAACATAGAATTTTAGTTGTTAATGTTTGCAATAATAAATATCACATATTATGTACGTTAAGACTTGATAGTAACCAACGTAAACCTGGTCTTTGAGTAGGGTTGGACAGGTTACGTTGAAATTTGAGTGTTCTAGAATATTCTGTCAATCGGCCATTACTTATACAACCAGCTGACTCGAGTTACGTGCACGTGCTTTGCCCGACCAGTCAGTAGACGTTGTGTAGAAAGAAAGTTATAAATTGTATTTACGTTTATTGTCGTTGTAGTTATGATATATGTATAACACAACTTTTATGTACAGGCGCAGTTGGCACTGTAAAAATGAATATTTTGAATATCGCACGATAATAAAATATTTTGAATAATTTGTTGGTTTACTTTTATATGTGCTGCCCACTTCAGTTCAGTAAATTATTTTTTGGCCCACCCACCGATTTGGGTTGGGTACCCCTGCTCTAAATACTATTTGGAACATTATCAATAATTATTCCAAGCTCTGGAATTTCCTGTACATCTAGAAATTTGTCTGTACAAGAACTTCTAGAATAACTCTTTCAGATAAAATTATTTTAGAGTCAATATTTTTCTTCAAAATAAAGAAAAAGCATTCCCTCAATGATCTAAAGTTCCCCACAGTCCTCAAATCCCATTTGTTCGTAAATTTGTTCGTCTTATGAGATTCTTTCGAAATGGAACTGATGATGGAATGAAATTATTTGATGTTATTAAGTTGTAAAAGCTATTTGAAACACCATAAATAATTACTCCTGTCTCTAAACGTTTTCGTAAAGCCGAAAAAAATGTAAAATCCTGGAATTTAAGGTCTAAAAACTCCATATTATGACGAATCTTAAAAATTTCTACACATGTCGGTTGTCTGGGTAAAATTTGTCAGTGTCCTTAGGATACTGACAAATTTTACCCAGACTGCCGTCAGACTTAAGTGAAAAGTTAATCATAAATTTACTATCATAAAATAAAAGCATCATTATCAATAATTATTCCAAGCTCTGTAATTTCCTGTGCATCTAGAAATCTGGCTGTACAAGAACTTCTAGAATAAATCTTTCAGGTAAAAATATTTCAGAGAGAATATTTTTTATCAAAATAAAGAAAAAGCACTTCCGCAATGATCTTAAGTTCCCTATAGTCCTTAAATCCCATTTGTTGGTCTTATGAGTCTCTTTCAAAATGGAACTGATGATGGAATGAAATTCTTTGATGTTAAGTTGTAAAAGCTATTTGAAACAAATCAATAATTACACCTGTCTCTAGACGTTCTTGTACAGCCGAAAAAAGATGAAAAACCTTGGAATTTAAGGTCTAAAAACTCCATATTATGACGAATCCTAAAAATTGCAAAACATGCTGGTCGCTAAGGACACTGACAAATTTTACCCAGACTGCCGTTAGACTTAAGTGAAAAGTTAATCATAAATTTACTATTATAAAATAAAAGCAAAAGAATTTAAAGTACAAAAAAAAAGTTAATATACACACATAAATAGCTACTATGATACAAATAGATGTCTTTCAGCAAAGCTTATTATATCAAATATGAAGAAAATCTTAATAAAGGGAACATCTTTTTTAGAAGACATTTCTTAGAAGTCAAAAGTGATTCTCATACCAAGGTCGTTGCAGAATTAAATCAGAAAAAGGATTTAAAAACATATATAAGTCCATTTGATTGTTATTTCAAGACCAGGAAAAGGGAAATAAACCACACGTGCCGCCATATTGCAGGTTAGCGAACAATCGATTATTGTCCTCTCGTGCAGACAGAAATGTATAGTTAGTAGAATATTGGTTCAATTCAAGGTCATTACAAGCATAATTTTGATTATATGTATATATATATATATATATATATATATATATATATATATATATATATATATATATATATATATATATATATATATATATATATATATATATATAATGTTTTAGACAATTTTCTTGACACTATATAACTTGTCTGTTGCCAATAAAAAATGAAATAATAAAATCTTAGACGACCAATGACATTGTTATCGTGGAAAATTATTTAAGAAATTCTCAAAAACTTTCTGAGATTAAATTATTTTTCTAAAAATATAAGAAAATTTTGTTTTCTACACACATGATTGCATTTTTTAAAGAAATATTAAAGCAAAAAACGACTACTATACATTTTGATTAAAAAGTGAATGTCTCAACTACATATCTCTTCGACAGTAAGAAAAGCTATTTTCGAGATATTTTTCAAAAATAGCTTCTAAAATTTAATAGGATAATTTATAAATTCTAAAATTTAATGGAATAATTAAATAAGGAATAGGTTAGGTTAGGTTCTCTACGGTATACTGTTTTGCTACACGAGCGCTAAAGGGACGGGCACCTACTGCTTAAAGCCGTGTAATACCTGTAACCAGCCACCCACCCGAAGTCGAGTGTAGGGTGTTGAATCGCTGGTTCGGTCTGACCGTCCGGCAACAATGAAGTAAGCAGGGGTCAAGTTAGCATTCCGGACATAAAATTTAAAATAACAACAAAAAAAAAAAGTAGACAATCTAGACAAATAAGTACAACCAATGCAGTTTCCGGAAGTGCGGGGGATACTCGGTAGGAGACCTGCCCAGGTTAAGCGTCCGGTTGACCCGGTGTACTACATGAAACTTTCTGACATGAGAGCAGGTGTTGGTAAGGGAAGCAATATCTGCACAGGGCAGTTGTGATGGCTATTCGTGAAGGGGTACTTTGACCCTTGCAGTGTGATTTTAGGTTAAAATCTTCATGGCCGCACGATGGCGCCTTGATTAGCTATGAGCCAGTCAACTAGGCTCCTGGCCTTCCTTATCAGTACCAGGTTTTTGATTGCTTAAAGCCGATTCCGATCGGCGACGAACATCCATGCTATAAGTTAGATTCGAACCAGCAAACTCCGGTACCGAAGAGCAGCACTCTACCATTCGGCCACCCTTTGGCTTAAATAAGGAATAAGAGAAACATGATGGTATTGGCTGCCAGTAAAAACAGGTATAAAACAGTAATAAATAATATAGAAACTTTAGTAATATTTTGTAGTTCACTAATTTCTTTCATTTACAAACAGATATATAAATGCGTAATGACCAAAAAGTTTTTTCAGTGTTACTCTTGAAAATAGCTCAGTACTTTTTTTTTTTTTACTGTCAGAGATTGTTTGGCAGTGTCTGATTCTTATGCAGCCACAGCGAAAGGGAGTCACTAACAAAACTGGAATGTGTGTGGGACTGGTAACAGCTTTATCAAAATTCTTTAAATTTCTTAAATGACGTACGAAGATGCTGGACAATTTCAAGAATCGTCGTGCTTCTGCAATTGCTGTCAGAAAGTCATTCTTTAAGTATGAGCAATCACGCGATATTTCTTTTCATGAGAAAAACCATAACAATTTTGCTAAGGCTGTTGAAGCATTGTGACGGCAATTAGTGTAACTAAAAACGCACATAATATATATATATATATATATATATATTATTATACATATATATGTATATATATGTATATATATATATATATATATACATATATGTAATATATGTATATATATATATATATATATATATATACATATATATACATATGTATATACATATATATAAATATATAAATATATATATATATATATATATATACATACATACATACATATATATATATATATATATATATACATACATACATACATACATATATATATATATACATATATATATACATACATATATATATATATATATATATATATATATATATATATATATATATATGTATATACAGAGTGTTCCAAAATGACCGCATAAACTGTGCACAGCCAAATTCCTCGTTGGGAGTACATAAAAATTGCCCAAAGAAGCGTTCCTGTACGATCTATAGTTTACCAGAAAAATACGAAAAACAAATTATGACGTTACTGCAGGTGCAAGAAAAAAGCACTTTATTGAACATATCGACAACAGTATATACATATATATATATACATATATATATATATATATATACATATATATACATACATACATACATACATATATATATATATATATATATATATATATATATATATATATATATATACACACACACATATCTATACAGAGTGTTCCAAAATGACCGCATAAACTGTGCACAGCCAAATTCCTCGTTGGGAGTACATAAAAATTGCCCAAAGAAGCGTTCCTGTACGATCTATAGTTTACCAGAAAAATACGAAAAACAAATTATGACGTTACTGCAGGTGCAAGAAAAAAGCACTTTATTGAACATATCGACAACAGTATTTGCATACCTTTCCAGATGATAATGTTTAAAACATTCGCAGAGCATATCGCGTCATGCATGCACGAGCGCCATGGAATAACGAACCGCCGTTGAACTGGTATTTAAAAGGCTGCATCTTGAAGCTACCAGTAGTCGTCGTATGGTGGCCATATATTCCGTTCGTGACTACTGCGACATGTACCTTATGTACGGCCGATGTAAAGGAAATGCCTTACGAACTGTTAGGGAGTATACCCGTGCATACACTGCTATTGATATGTTCAATAAAGTATTTTTTCTTGGACCGGAAATGATGTCATACTTTGTTTTTCCTATTTTTCTCGTAAACTATGGATCGTCCAAGAACGCTTCTTTGGGCAGTTTTTATGTTCTCCCAACGAGGAATCTAGCTGTGCAGAGTTTATGCGATTGTTTTGGGTCACTCTGTATGTATGTATATATATATATATATATATATATATATATATACATATATATATATATATATATATATATATATATATAAATTCCTTTCACATTGTGCTCAGATTTAGTGTGTAGACTTACAACAACACAAAGCGAGTTGCAATAATAATTTTTATTTTTTTGTGAAGAATAATTATTAGGTATAATTCTTCATAAAAAAATGAAAAAAAAAGGAACGGTGAAAATATTGATTTCTTACACATTGTGCGCAGACATAGTGCGTAGACTTACAACAACACAAAGTGAGTTTCATTAATAATTTTTGTTTTTTTGTGTAGAATAATTATTAGGTATAATTCTTCATAAAAAATGAAAAGAAAGGAAAGACGAAAATATCGATTTGTTACACATTGTGCGCAGACATAGTGCGTAGACTTACAACAACACAAAGTGAGATTCATCAATAATTTTTGCTTTTTTGTGTAGAATAATTATTAAGTATAATTCTTCATAAAAAATGAAAAAAAAGGAAAGACGAAAATATCGAATTCGTACCAGGTAGAGAAAATGAATTTCAAGTATGTATATCCCATATACTGTACCGGCTAATGATTTAAACATTGATTTAATATTGATTATATATATAAATATATAAGATATAAATTAGATATTGATTTAAAATTACAATATATGTAATAAAGCTGTACTAAAATTAAGCAGAACACAAACTAAGTTATTTTTAAATGATTCCTTCACAGTATTATATTCTAAAAACAGTGAGGAAGATTTTAATGTGTGTTTACTTTATTATGAAAATAAATAGATCCAACTTAAAACATTTCCCTTTGATTTTCTATCCTCAAAATAATTGCGTGACCACTACATTAAAAACTCTATAAGTCTGCGTGATAGCTACACTGTCTGCTTTAACCACCAACCAGAAATAAAAACTGAAAAAGGGAATTCTGGGAATATTCAAATCCTAAATCTGTTTTCGAATTCTTGACAGCATTTGGCAATGAAATTTCCACCACACGCAGGCTTAGCAGGAAGGTTAAAAGCAGGAAATTCTTAATATTAGTGGGTTCTAGTCTGCTCAGAATTCAGGGTGTTCTGAGGGTGTCTTGAATATTAATGTTCGAATCGCGTGATGTTTGTTCTAAGTGCATTGTCAAAGGTCATTCACCCACTTGATAATTCTAGAGATTAAGTGTAAAGTTATTAGAAATTTAAAGAAAAGTTTCTAAATATAATTACTTTTATTACATAGTGTTAAAGTAAAATTTTATATTATGCATCTACTGAAGTTAATTTTAAGAAAATTATTTTTAGAGACAAAATTAGGAAATTTTAGCATTATTACATTAATAGATTATAGATTTGTATATCATGTATATTGAAACAATGCACACAAATAACTATATATATGTCAGGTCTAAAAGAGGGGTAGTTGGAAATTACGTGAGCTAAAAGCGATTTTAACAAGGGAACTCTTTTATAGTAATAAAATAAATGAAAAAGACCCACATTCGCGTAAGCTTTTGGGATCATCCGGTCAAGCGGAAGCCTTTGTGAGCTATTTGATGAGCTTGGAAACAGATAAGATCAGTCAGCGCGTGGACATGGAACTGTGAACAACTATTCCATGCTTAGCTCCGACACGATTAATGAAAATGGCGCAAGTTGTTCTCACATAGAACTATGAGTTAATAAAATTATTATTATCAAGAAGCCTGTTTTCCATTCACCTTAACTCTGGATCACGACATTACATGTATATACATGAATATCATATCTAAAAATTTAGAAATGTATTTTTGTGAAAAAAGAAACTCTTATTTAATTAACAAACATTTTTTTATATATTAAGCCCGTCTGAACTCTTCCGAGCATACGACGCCTTGCAGTCCAATACAGACAAGAAATTGCCCCATTAGATGGGAGAGTCGAAAAGAAACCCGAAGAAATAACATCCTTTAGAGCAGTACAAGAAGAAAGGTGACATCCATGCATTGAGGCTGAAGCACAAAGAACACAGTTCGGTGAATCAGCAAGACCAACTTTGTACAGATGGGCCTGAAGAAAATCATGTCCAGTCTCAAGGTGGAAACAGGCCACACCAATAGCTCTGGGCAAGGTGCCGCATATTTGCCTATCCAAAAAAGAAGACCATTTTTTTTTCGGAAGCAATATCCCTATAAAGGCATAGTCGAGCCTATTACTTAACAAGCATAGACTAGGCAGACTAACCATATTGTTAGGGATATTGAACCCTCTCATAGTTTCAATGATCAGCTTTCTATGTATTCTATCACATGCGGATTAGAAAATTCTGCAACTGTAACTAATATTGGAAGTATAATATAAAATTTGTAGATGGGCAGTTGAAATGGTGCACTCAAAGATTCAGAAATAAAAAGTTTAAAAATATTCAACTACTGAGCGCTTTGTAGACAAAATCCTTAAAACGACATACGTTTCAACAAAAACCTTTCTTTTAACATTTTTAACTATTATAACAGTTTAAAGATAATTAGACACTGTAAGTGACGAAAAATAAAAATTTGGTTTTCATAAGTAACTGGATTAAGTGAGATCTGTGTATAGAGAGGAAGAGATCGAGTGAATAGCAATCTTTTAAAAACCATGGCTATTGGTTTACAAGATCATCTGGTAACCGTGAAACTGCTTTATGAAAACTATATAAATGCTTTGTGAATTTGGACGTCGAAAGAAGTTTTGCTGGGGACCAATATCTCCACAAGATGTGAGAAACATAGTATCTAGTTTCGGGAACTGGTACATGAGGCTTTCAATGAGACTTTGGGCAAAAACATGTTAGAGAAGATATAATTTCAGAAGTAGCAATGAGAGATGCTGCCTCTGTTGGAGATTAGGCACAGACGAATTATTATGTTAATGCATTAGTAGTGCATTACAGTGTCACTACAATCATGTGTTGTATATCAGGAAGTGGAAGATACTGAAATTTTCTCCGCATAAAATCAGCCTAACCAATAACTGCTTGTTATTGACACCGTCAGTCGCTATCTTTTATATTGCCGCTTCTTGTCTGAAATGAAGACAATGATTCCTGGCTGTGGAACATGCACTGACGTGACATGACGGAAGCATATTTTTTTTGTTATCTCAACGGAATGTTAAACACCCAGAATTGTCAAATTTAGGCCATGGAAAATTCTCGTGCTTTCTACATAATTCCACTACAATTGCATATAGTTACCGTTTAGTGTAATTGAGAGTTGGTAAGAAAATAGTCCTGTAATTTGTTCTGGTAAAGCCTTAAAACGTTTTGACATTCTTAAAAGTTAAGCAATTCCTGAACTTCAGCAGCAGCAATGCCTTGCGTCTACGAATTTAATGCAGGTTGGTGTTCTTTCCACACAACGAATTCTTTGTGATAAAATATTTACGTAAGCATTTTATGGGTTACAGGGTAATAGCTCGTTAATTCCCCCCCCCCTCTTGACCAGCCTTCTTCCACCTGATTGCTGCTTATGGGGACATTTAAAGCACGTGATATACTGGGGGGTATGTTGTAAATTTGACTGACTTGAAGAACCGTGTAACAATGGATGCGGAACATGTCACTGGCAATCAACCATTGAAAATACTATTCATCACTTGTGCACATTTTACACATTAACGAATACAGACTTATTCAACAATATTCTTTAAATCTCTAAACAGTCTTAAACAACTAAACGATGTTTGTATCGGCATTTGTAGTTTTTAAAAAATTATTTCGTTGTCATACGCCCTCTAGTGGAATCATTTTCAGAATAGTCATATTAACTGAATACTAATATTCATTCTGGGTGCTACTATATTACGGTAGACATATGTCACTGATTTCTGCGTCATAATGATGTCAGAAAAGGAAATTTATGGTACCAAATTCCCATCTCTGGCGATTTCTTACGTCATTATGACACGGAAGTCATTAGTGACATATGTCGACTGTAATATGGTAGCAGCCTTTATCACTTCGTCTATGTACTCAGAACTCACAGTCATCCCTTTGCTTATGTAAATCAGATTGTTTCCTTTTTCACCTACAGTGTCATAATTTTTATAATTTTAGACTTTCATATTGCTTTAGATGTAAAACATAGCAGTTACAATTGTCATAATGTTTGAAAATGAAAATAAAACTATTAAATATTTTTATTTTACTGCCCATGGTTATTTAATGCATGCCTTTTCAAGCATTTCGGCTGTGAAGCGTCCCCTAGTGAGGTATGTTTTATATAATTCTTTTCTCGGAATTGAGTGGATTCTTTGAATTGCCTAACGACAGATTTTCGATTTAATCCACATATTAATTACAGCTACAAAGTGCCCTGAATAAGCCAAGTTTAATTGCTAGTACCTGGTGTACAGATATATTTATATTTACAAGGTATCTATGTATATGTGCATGCGTTTATTTGTAGTTTATCTGTCAATGTGTATTTACAACTGGTACTCAACTGTTGTTAAAAAGCAATATTTATAAAATTTTTAATTATTTAACAGCTATCTTTAAAGGGATATATAAAGCTAAAAGATGTTTTATTTGTAACTGTTTTGAACTTTAAGAAGTCAATTCCGAATGCATTTAAGAAAGTAAAGCCCTTTTGAATAATTCATTTAGTGCAAATTTATTTTTTATACCTTTTTAGTTTTTTATACTCCTTATAATTTTATCATATACTGATTTCTTAACCATGAATTTTGTTTAGACATCTATCAAGGTGTTCTACAGAAATCTATTCACTGGTTTTTAGATATTTTTAGAATTATATTTTATAAAAATTTTTTATGACAGTTGCAATGGAAAAGAAAGAAATTTAACAGTTTTTTATATTACTTATTTGAATAAGTAAAGAAGAAGTGACTTATAGCTGATTCAGTCACAGTTATATTCTACTAGCATATAGCCCGTCATGTGACGGGATTAGTAAAATTCTTAAATTTCCAGAATTGTAAAGCATCCTATGAGGCTGGTAAAAAAATGGTTTGTTTTTTGGCTGAGAATTATCTGGTACACGCTCAATAATTTATTTATCTTCATACTCCTCTAATATCTCCCGATACTGTGAAAGCAGTTTAGAATCGCGTTGAACTCATTTAGAAAGATAATTCAAAGTTTTCTTAGCTTTGTCGAAATTATCGTTAAGTTCTTCCCATTATTTTCCACAGTAATTAATGGAAGTAAAGTTATGAAATTATCATTTCTATTACACCCTGGAGGTAGATAGAATTTGTTGTTAATACCGGTAACAAAAGTTTCATTGCAACAAAAAATAATCGATGATTAAATTTAAAATTATCACATATATACCTAATCTATTATTTAAGCCAAATGTAAAAGAAAATTATTTATGTCATATCTAAGTTCAGCGATAAAATGTATGAAAATAATGCAGACGATATTTAAATAGTTTAAAATAAGAAATGATTAAATGAGATGAAATGACGTCATAATACTAGAAACAAAATGTTACTTTTACCTTTTAATTATTTGACAAATTGATAAATTTAACCGCTTGCTCATAACCGGGGAAAAAAGGCTTGAAATAATGGCATTAAATGTTAGAAAAGGGGGGAAGGGGTGAATTTCGAATGTATATAACCTTAACTCTTCAAGAATTCAATATGGATGCCTCTATCCATTCCGGACACAACCACTTCATAAATTCGAGGACAGACAGGACAGATAACTTAGGCTATTATTATATAGGGGATTCGTTATAGAATACTTGTATAACAGAAACAGTGTATTTTAAATACAAACAACCGCTTAGTATTTTTAATGTATGTAATGAAGGAAAAACATGATGGGATAATGTACTTAAACTTGTATTTGTTTAAAAATACTTCTGCAAATGAAATTAAATGCGTAACTAACATTTGAAATATCAAAGATACAGATTTAAAATTTCTCATGTATGTGTAGAATGGTTAAAATAATAATTTACGAAAATAAAAAATGCGCTATTATTATTATATCTTGGATGCTATGTCCATGTAAAAAAGTAAACGCATTAAAAAGTAAATGAAGTTTTAACGCTTCCTGTTTTAAATCATTTAAATCTCTCTGCTAACATTTAATACGCTTGTTTATGCGTGTACCTAAACAAAAGGATATATCACTTTTACTAAATGCTGCGTGAGTTCGGTAGCAGTAAACAAACATAAGTACTCATTAACGTCACTTTGCATATCAAACACTAATCGTTTATGCTCCAGCCTGACCCGCATTTACTGCTTTTTTGGCAATCCCGCAACGGGATAATGCACTTCCGGTTCAAAACTTTGTACTCTGCAAAGTACGATCAGAGTGAAGGGAAAATCTATATCATATCTACACATGACATCATCGATAGCGCCAGCGAATCCAAATGCTGGTGACTTAGAATAAGGGAACAATGACTTGGTGAATTGGTTTCGTAGCAACGGTTGATCGTAAACAATGTGACGTAGGTGAAAAAAAACGGTTTTATTTTTTATGAGGTACTTGGAGTGAAATAGAAGTCTACAAAATGGAAGCGAATATATTTCATTAAGTACATTTTTTATACAATTTAAAATTAAAAATCTGAAGCGTCTATCAATATGTCTATTTAATTGGTTAAGTATAGATATGGAGAAACCACAGACATTTAAATTAAGCAGTGATAAAGAATAATTTATATACCTATACACAGGGCCTGAAAAGACAAAGTTGGGTTCATCCTGTTGTTATTTGCACTCCCACTTGAAGTGTATAACGTTCAAAATCTGTAAATGATAACAATTTTTTCCACGATACAAGAAGTTTATAGGTTCCAAAAAATATAAATTTTACTTTTGATTTTTATAAATCAAAAGTCATATATTTATAAGGATTCTATTAAAACTATCATTTGTTTTTATGTAACTTTCTAAGTAAAATTTCATGAAATATTACTTGAAAAATTAAGCAGAAATGTTTTAAAATTTTGTCTAATTGGTGAAGTACAGATAGATGGAGAACTGTTTTATTACTGCAGGCTACGTTTAAATTGTGCAGTAATAAAGAGGGCCCATAATTTGATAGACCTATACAAAGGGCCCCATAAAGATAAAGTTGATCTCAGGGACTGTTGTATATTTGCACCCCATCCCACTTGAAGTTCAGTATAACGTTCAATTAATCTGTATAAATAACTTTCTTTCCACGATACAAAGAAGTTTATAAGTTTCAAAAAATATAAATTTTACTTTTGATTTTTATAAATCAAAAGTCATATATTTATAAGGATTCTATTAAAACTATCATTCGTTTTTATGTAACATTCTAAGTAAAATTTCATGAAATATTACTTGAAGAATTAAACAGAAATGTTTTAAAATTTTGTCTAATTAAATGGTAAAGTACAGATAGATGGATTACTACAGGCCACGTTTAAATTGTGCCTTAATAAAGAGCCCCCATAATTTGATATACCTATACACGAAGCCCCATAAAGATACAGCTCAGGGACTGTTGTATATTTGTACCCTCCCCCCACACTTGAAGTTCAGTATAACGTTCAATCAATTTGTACAAATGATTACACCTTTCTTTCTACGATACAAGGAAATTTATAGGTTCCAAAAAATAAAAATTTTACTTCTGATTTTTATAAATGAAAAGTCATATATTTATGATGATGCTATTAAATTATTTGTTTTTATGTAACTTTCTAAGTAAAATTTCATGAACTATTACTTGAAGAATTAAGCAGAAATGTTTAAAAATTTTGTCTAATTAATTGCTAAAGTACAGATAGATGGAGAACTGTTTTAGTACTGCAGGCCACTTTTAAATCGTGCAGTAATAAAGATACCCCTCAATTTTATATACCTATACATGGGGTCTGATAAAGATAAAGCTGATCTCAGGGCCTATTGTATATTTGCACCCCCTTCCGTTTGAATTTTAGCACAACGTTCAATTAATCTGTAGAAATCATAACAACTTTCCACGATACTAAGAAGAAGTTTATAAGTTCCAAAAAATACAAATTTAACTTTTGATTTTTATAAATCAAAAGTCATATATTTATAATGATTCTATTAAAACTGTCATTTCTTTTTATGTAACTTTTTAAGTAGAATTTCATGAAATATTACTTAAAGAATTGTTTATGAAAGAATTGTTTATGTTGAGCAGAAATGTTTTAAAATTTTGTCTAATTAATTGGTAAAGTACAGATAAGTGGAGAACTGTTTTATTACTGCAGGCCACGTTTAAATTGTGGAGTAATAAAGAGGTCCCATAGTTTGATATACCTATACACGGGGCCCGATAAAGATAAAGTTGAGCTCATGGACTGTTGTATATTTGCACCTAATCCCACTTGAAGTTCAGTATAACGTTCAATTAATCTGTTCAAATGATAACAACTTTCCACGATACTACGAAGAATTTTATAAGTTAAAAAAATATATAAATTTGACTTTGATTTTTATAAATCAAAAATCATATATTTATAATTATTCTATTAAAATTATCATTTGCTTTTATGTAATTTTCTGAGCAAAGTTTCACGAAATATCACTTCAAGAATTAACCTAAATGTTTTTAAATTTTGTTACTTAAATATTTTAAGTGTTTTTTAAGAATAGTTAAAAAATAATTAATTAAAATAGTTAATTTGATATACCTATACATGGGTCCCTATAAAGACAAAATTGAGCTCAGGGCCTGTTGTATATTTGCACCCCTTCCCGCTTGAAGTTGAGTATAACGTTAATTAATCTGTACAAAACTTAACAACTACGAAGAAGTTTATAAGTTCAAAAAAAAATATAAATTTGACTTTTGATTTTTATAAATCAAAAGTCATATATTTATAATGATTCTATTAAAACTATCATTTTCTATTATGTAACATCCGAATAAAGTTTCAAGAACTCATATCACTTCATGAATTAACCTAAATATATTAAAATTTTGTTACTTAACTATCTTAAGTTTTTTTTAAGAATAGTTAAAAAATTTAATAATTTAGCGAGCTTTAAAAATTTGCCCAGGGCCACATCATAGTTGGCAAGCGTTTTAATCAGGCCCTGCTTATATATAAGTTTAAAACGAAAATATTTTATCAATTTATTGCATTACATAAAATGATAAAAATACGCCTTTGCCCATTTACTTAATATTTACCATGATATGTTATAATAGAAAATACTTCTGTATTTACTTAAGGGTGATAACTTAATATCCCATGAATATTAGATTTTTAAAGAAACAACAAAACTACATGTTCAAATACCACTTCAAATAAAAGTAATAAAGTAGAAATATTTTTAAATAAATTTATTACATTATAAAGTAATGTAATAGAAAAATAAAAATATTAAATTAAAAAAAATCTAACAGAGCAATTATATATTAATTAGGGAGTATGGTACCTTTTAAATTTCATATTCTACTAACCCAAAACAAAGCCGTACATATTACAAAAACTATATATTTACCGAATACCATTTCTTTTTCTTGCATAATATGACATATTATTTTATATTTTATATTATCTTACAATTATCTAATTGCTCCCAACATATGATTATGAATAAGTGTTTTTTTAGCTAAAATTGAAATAATCTAGTAATTCATAAAATTGTGACCTATTATGCTGTTTAGGCCTTACAGATTTGAATTATAGATTAATTTATTAGGGAAATTTTCCAAAAAACACATGAAATAAATTATAATATTTTTTCTGTAAAGAACTTATATTCAATTAATAGTTTATAATTTTGAGACCAGAATTATATTACTTTTATTCCAACTTAAAAAAGTGTATGCATTCATAAAAACAAAAATGCAATACAGTGAAAAATAAAATAACTGTAACAGAATAGTTATTAAATTTTTTATAGTTAAAACTGTTTTATTATGTAATAAAAATAGTTTAACAGCCAGTAAAATGTTTTATTTTTCTAAAAAAGTTAAATTTAAAATTATTTTATAATGATATGTTTGTATAAATAAAACATGGATTGCTAAAACATAACAAATATCTCAAAATAAACTAAAAATCACTTCTATAACAATTCTATTTAATAATAAGTTGAATAGTAAAGTAAAATAGGTTTTTCTCTAATATAACTTTAGCACTGAAGAGAAATCCGTATTCAAAGCTATATTGTAATATAGTTATGCAAATTGATAAAAATTGTTGGTATCAAATGACAATAAAATTTACAGCTTAAAGTTTAAAATTATGTATTGTTTACTTTTAAGTACAAAAGTACTTTATAAGAACAAATCTATATAATGAATTAAACGCTTCTACGTGAATATTAAAATAGATATCATAAAGCTGAAATCTTATTCAAAGCTGCATTATAATAAATCTGTGCAATGATTTGAAAAACAAATGATAAATTTGAAAAATTACCTTTTGGAAACGATAAAATAGGAATGCATTCAACAGCTAAATTATAACGTATAACTAGGTAAAATATCATATGACTTATAACTTTTTAATATGTTAAAATTTATATTACTAAAAGTGTAAGGTAATTAACACTAGTTAAACGTTAGTTTTAATTAATTTTTAAAGTTTTTGAATCATGAATATATATGTATACCTTTCTTTAAAATTTAAAAATTAAAATTTAATTAAAAATCTTTAAAATTTTAAAAATTGTATGTAATATACCAATTGCAGTTGATCAATAAAATTTACTTAACAACAAAGTCATACATTGTAAATAAATATTGAAAAATGCTTTTAACTTATTTTAACATTAAAATTACCAGATTCTGTAAAACTAGTTTCACCTTGCACTCTGTAATGCACAGCAGTGAAACTTATAAAATAATAGCTTCATAACTTACCCCAGTAAATTTAAAAACTGGTGATATTAATTATTTATTAATTTAACTTACATAAGTGCGTACTAACAGATATATGTATTCATTATTAATGTTTTATTTTAAATAGGTATTTAAAATATTTTTACCTTTTAACTTTGTTGTTTTTGACTCAATAAAGAAACCTCCGAAAAAAATTATATTATTTAAAGACAAACACAAAAAATGTTTTTGAAATTTATTGTAACCGATTTTAGTCACATTTTGAAATGTATGTGACACTAATAACTAAAAAATTGAAAATTTCATACGCAATAACTTCTAAGAATTTGAAAATGTTTTAAGTTTCCTAAAATAATAACTATTTCTTCCAGAATTGAAAAATAATAATAATTAAAATAAAAACATTCTTTAAATTTTAAGTTACCATCTCTACTGTTTTCTGTTATTAGTGATTTACTCTAATTTTAAATTACCGCTATAATTAATCTGATTTTATATAACACACTAAAGAAACAGTTGAAGTTACAGAACATTTGTGTATACTATTAAATTATTTGTACGCATATAAATTGAAAATAAATCACAGTAAAATGTTTTATGCAATATTTGTCCAAATCAAAATTAAAAAAAATCTTAATTGTTTAAAAATAATGTTAAATTTTAATAATATAAATTTTTAGCTTTTTTTATTATCTTTTGTTCATTTATTTTAATTTTAATTCTTTAAATTGATTTATCCCAGTTTCTTTGTATACATGGCTGTATTCAAAAAACTAAAATTCAAACAAATATGAGTATAATGACTTGATTTTTTTACATATATTTAAAAATGTCTAAGAGAATTAGGCATGAAATTTGTAATAAATTGGATAGAATCTTTCTTAATTTAAAGTATAAAATTATCCCTATTTTGTACAAATTTTCAGATAATCATTTAATTTAAAATTAAATTCTTAAATTAAATTTATTTAGAATAGTGTTCGGAATATAAGATAAAATGCTGATAAAATATTAAAAAATTAAATAAGAAAAAAGGTTTTTTTAAATGATCTAATTTTTTAATTTAATTTTATTTAATACTCTAGATAATAAAGGCATTTTAAGATATGAAGTGTTTAATAAAATCCTTTAATAAAAAAATGTCTCGATGATATCCAGTCTCCTTAAATGTAAACATTAAAATCATCCATATAATTGTTAAAGCTCATTAATTTGTTAGCAAAGTGTTCAACAGTCTTTTTAACGGCTTTCGTAGTTTACTTTTATGTCATTCAATTATAACGTAAGAGAGCTCCTCTGTTTCAGGGTTGTCCTTCACACGCAGTAAAAGAAATGAAGTCATGCAAAGGTTAGATGAAACTGGGTTATATATATATATATTCTGAGCTCTTTCAGGAAGATTGCAATCAAAGTTAAAAGCCAATGTTCTTAAAAGGAGGTCTAGTTATTTCATCACTTATCGTTCATGAGTTTTTTAAGGTGTCTAGATTAAAGTGGATAAGGGTTAATATTTGCTCTGTCAAAAATTACAATAATTTATATAAACCGTAAACAAATATAAAACGGTTTTTATTTTTATCAAATACAATTTCATTTATAACATATAATATAAAACGGTTTTTACTTTTATCAAAACAATTTCATTTATAACATATAATATAAAACGGTTTTTACTTTTATCAAATATACTTTCATTTATAACATATAATATAAAACGGTTTTTACTTTTATCAAATATACTTTCATTTATAACATATAATATAAAACGGTTATATCATGTTTAATAACGAT
Source organism: Pardosa pseudoannulata (assembly GCA_032207245.1). Taxonomy (NCBI): domain Eukaryota; kingdom Metazoa; phylum Arthropoda; class Arachnida; order Araneae; family Lycosidae; genus Pardosa; species Pardosa pseudoannulata. The sequence continues at coordinate 134,544,597 of CM063511.1, forward strand.
TATATCCTATTTAATAACTCTTATATCATATATAAACGGTTATATCATTTATAACATATAATATAAAACGGTTTTACTTTTATCAAATGCAATTTCATTTATAACATATAATATATAAAACGGTTTTTACTTTTATCAAATACAATTTCATTTATAACATAAAACTCATTTATAATATAAAATGGTTTTTACTTTTACAAAATACTATTTCATTTATAACATATAATATAAAACGATTTTTACTTTTATCAAATACAATTTCATTTATAACATATAATATAAAACAGTTATATCATATTTAATAACTGTTATATCATATATAAAAAGTTATATCATTTATAACATATAATATAAAACGGTTTTTACTTTAATCAAATACAATTTCATTTATAACATATAATATTAAACGATTTTTACTTTTATCAAATACAATTTCATTTATAACATATAATATAAAGATGTTTTTACTTTTATAAAATATAATTTAATTTATAACATATTAATATGAAACATTTTTTACTTTTGTCAAAAATAATTTCATTTATAACATATAAAGCAGCTTTTACTTTTATCAAATAAATTTCATTTATAACATATAATATAAAACGGTTTTTATTTTTATCAAATGCAATTTCATTTATAACATCTTGATCAAATTTTCGTTCATATTTAATTATACAACAGCTAAAATAATTGTTATCTCTTAAGTTTAAATATTTGATTAAATTTCTAAAAATTACTTCGCTAACTTTGGCTATATAGAAAACCTTCAAAATCTCGCACTTTCTAGAGAAATTTGGGGGATTTCTGCAGTTAGGGAGCCAACGACATACAACGAAGAAAAAATTTGAAGATCATTTACCAAGACATGCTGTAAATGACTTTTAAATTATGAATAACATTTATCTAACTATTGGCTATTATTGTGCATTATATAGAAATAAAGTTCACGTGTTAAAAAAACATGTAAAAGTTTTTTTTAAACTTTGAAAAATAATTTTTAGGAAATATTTTCTCGTAATTCCTAAACTTATCAATAATTTCTTATGAAATTTATGCTGAGAAACCATGTGGTTTTTCAAAAGAAATGTAATGAGGCAAATTAAATTTTTATTGCTGATCAGATACAACTATGTAAAGAAAATGCCTTCTTAATAAATATGATCAAAATACAAGTATACTTTGATTATATTATATATAATTATTATTATATTTTATAGAATTATATAATATTATATAAAATTTTGATAAATACTTTAAGGAAAATTATCACACGAAATCCAAAGAAATATTATCAACATTTTAAAAATCGTATACAGTCGTATCAAGTCGTTACATTGGGTATAGTTACAATTCAGTCTATATTAGCGAAATAAAATGTTTGAACACCATTGAAAAAGTAATGTATAATACTGAAAAGCCAAAATGCACAACCACAAAATTTTGGCTCTTTATTTTATAAAAAGCAAATACAAATTTAAAATTTTTAATTTACTTTTTCAACTTTCTATTTCCATCCTAACATCCATGCCACAGGGGGATACGAACCCCCAAATCCCCAAACTCCGGTACCGACGATCAGCGTCCTAACTAATCGGAAATTTCACTTACATAATTTCATTTGTAATGTTTAACTTATAAAAAAAAGAAATTTATAATTTAAAAATTTCGATTTATATAAAAAAATCCGATTTGAATTTAAAAAAGTTCGATTGATAAAATATTGTAAAAATAATTAAAATTTTGACCAACCGTGTTTAATAATATGTAAATATGATAAATCTCTTAAAAACCTATAAAGAAAACTCCTGGATATTTGTCTCATTGACCTCAAGCATGCCAACCCTTCTATTATACAATTTCGCTCTAATTTTGTGAATGAAACTAGTTTAATATGTTGCTTACAATGAACTATTCAAAGAGCAACAAAAGAGACTTCCACACACAATCCTTTGGCAGATGCACTCTACTTAATTGTGCGGGGGAAAGTGAAGATTACGCTGTTTACCAGACATGGCGGGAGAGTAATGGGTCAAACACATTACCTTAATTTAAGTCTAAAATCCACATTAAACCCCATCGGGTGAGATATTATGGTCCGTTTTCGCAGGAAAAGACAGGTTACGCGTAATAAAGATGAAATGTCCCGCTTGTAGTGGAAAGGGGAAATTAGGTCAAAACACACAGACCATTCTCTATATTTCTGCGAAATATTGGTTGTGTGGCAGATTTTTTAGCTTTTCAGTTTTGTTTTTGAGGGTCTACAACCTTTTTGTGGAATTTAGAAAGAATCCGTGTTGCGTGTAGAAGGATTAGAAGGGGTATTCATCATTCTCGCCTTCTGGAGGAACTATTGTAAAATGAATACTTTTATGTAATATATGACATTTGTAATTGTGTTTCGGGGTGCACTCATAGCAAAGACTTGCAAAGAAGTCTACATAAAGTGTAAATCTCTCTGTGTGTATGTAGACACACACACATATATATATATATACATATATATATATATATATAATATATGTATATATATATATATATAAATATGTATATATATACATATATACATATATATATATATATATACATATATATATATATATATATATATATATATATATATATATATATATATATACATGTATACACATACATATATATATATATATATATATATATATATATATATATATATATACATGTATACACACGCATATATATATGCAGTCATGGCCATAAAAATGATACCGTTTCAGCTAAAGACCTTTATTAAAATAACTTTGAAGGACGGGTTCCCACTTCATCATAGGGACAAACTGAATGGTCAGCTAGCATGAAGTTCTATGTACAAGACAAGTAACACCTGGGTCAACATCTGTGGGAAAATATCTCTAGAAAAATCTGTCTCCTCTAGCGTGTATCTCCTTTTTATTTGGAAATTTCCTAAATTGTCCGCTAGGGCCATGTAGGTTTATAATTGGCCAGGCCCCTTCTCTGAGGGCGTAACCTGTAGCCCCAGTGGTCAATTAAGGTTAGGGGTTAAAAAGGGGAATGGAAAATGACGCGGGAATTTTTACCCTTGATTTAAGTTTTAAAAACCCCTGAGAATTTTCCTTACATACATGTATATGCATATATATATATATATATATATATATATATATATATATATATATATATATATATATATATATATATATATATATATATATATATATATATGATTAGAAGGGGTATTCATCATTCTCGACTTATAGGGGAAATATTGTAAAATGAATACTTTTATGTAATATATGACATTTGTAATTTGTGTAACGGGGTGACTACTACTCATCGCTAAATTAACGTGCAAAGAAGTCTACATAAGGTGTAAATCTGGTGTGTGTGTGTACATGTGTACACACACACACACACACACACACACACACACACACACACACACACATATATATATATATATATATATATATATATATATATATATATATATATATATATATATATATAATAGCTTAAGTTATCTGCCCTCGAATTTATGAAGCGGTTGGACCTGGAATGGATAGAGGTATCCATATTGGATTCTTGATGAGTTAGGGTTAGCAAAATTCAAAGCGAGTAAAGTTTATCTTCTCCTAAACTATCTATCCGATTCTAAAATAAATTGGTATAAATATGCTTCATATCACAGCGAAAAATACTGTAGTCTTTAAAACGTTCGAAATCCACACCCTTCCCCACTTTTCGAGCATTTAATGCCATTATTTCAAGCTCTATTTTCCCCGGTTAAGAGCAGGCGATTAAATTTATCAATTTATCACATAATAAATAGGTAAAAATAGCATTTTTTCTAGCATTATGACGTCATTCCTTTAACCATCTCATTTAATCATTTCTTATTTTAAATTCTTTAAATATCGTCTGCATTATTTTCATACGTTTTATTCCTGAACTTAGATATTACGTAAATAATTTTCATTTATATTTGTATTAAATAATAGATTAGATACTATGTGATGGCAAGAGCTGGGCAAGGTTGACTCCGCCTTTCATCCCTTCAGTGGGAAGATGAACTGAGGGCCAAGCGAGTTTGGGAACTAAACACTGGGGGTTCCGCATAAGACTGACCACCCAACCGGAGCATATGCTTCGCACTCCAGGGCCCGTAGTCACGTAAACGGAGAGTAGCAACGTAGACCCTAGCGTCATAGGGGCTGTTGCGTCGAGAAGTTTAGTTTTAAATATGTGATAATTTTAAATTTAATCATCGATTATTTTTTGTTGCAATGAAAATTTTATTATAATTTCGACGCAACTAAGAAAACTTTGAATTATCTTTCTAACTGAATTCGACGTGATTGTAAACTCCATTGACAGTATCGGAAGACTGCAGAGGAGTATGAAGATAAACAAAATATTGAGCGTCTACCAGGTAATTCTCAGTCAAAAAACAAACCATTTTTTACCTGCCTCATAGGGTACTTTACAATTCTGGAAAATTAAAAATATTACTGATCCCTCCATATGACGAGCTACATGCTAGTTTAAAAATAATCAGCTAAAACTGCAATAGTATATTGCAGTACAAAATTGACAGTGACATTCAGACATGTGAAGGATTTGAGCAATGCTTATTGGATCTCAAAATGGTTGTAAATATGAGAAGGTCCCCATCCTAAAAAGTTTAAGAAACCCTGCTCTAGTAGATACAAATGTCACTACTAAATACACACAAAAAGAGAAATCTATTGAGATGAAATATAGGAAGATAAATACAAATCGGGAAATCATCACCCAGATCATAACGAGAATCCGTTACTTTAGTGACATGAAAATTAATAAAAACGGGACCAGTACATATAGTGTTTGCTACAATTACCCTTGATGGAATCTTTCATTAAAACATGTATTCACATGTGCAGCAATACTGGTAGTTCTGCAAGGATTGGGAGAGATGTCTTTACAGGGAGAACTGTATTCAAAGACCGGCTCTATCTTGTAAGCGTGCAGTGCTGGCTTACACGCTGGAGGTCATATATTTAGGGCGACTGATAGAATATGTAATAGCTATATACACTGATAGGGGATGACTAAAAACTATTTTGCACACAGGAACAAGGGCGTCCGAATACTATCTTGCAAGTCAAAACGGGTACACTGAACGGAAACGCTGCTGTAAATGGCCTCCTTACAAACCAAGGACTTTTCACTCAGTATCTTGTGAATACCCCCCTTTGTCCAGAACTAACGACCGAAATCAGCTAATTAGAAGCCTCCTGTTCCGACCGGCTACAATAGCGCGGCGACCGAGTGTGTCTGGGATGTTGACAGTTCGGTTGAATAGGCGTCAAGCCCCTGATTGGTTGTGGTAATGACCCCAGAGGATTGCCTGGAGAAGCCGGAATCGGGACAGCTAGCGAATGAGAATTCAACTAAAAAAACTAGCTGTAACCTGAGATGGAGTTCTCAGATAACTGGAATCGTAACTGACCAAAAAATTGTTGTTGGGACCGTAACTGACACCCAGGTATAAAAAGCCTAGAATTTTGCAACTCGGGGCTTTTCGACAGTTTTTTACGTAGGTTCTTTGACCTCGTGGATGCGTCCGTGATTTTTGACCGGAGCCAGCTTTTTAGCGATTGCGTTCGGAAAGTCCTTGTCCGGAAAGTCCGGGAGACTCGTAAAGTCCGCTCATATAAGAAACGGCAGGGTCTCGGATACCGAATGGGGGATAAATCCGTTTGCATTGAACTTTAGAAGAGCCTCTCCGTTTTGTGAGATTATTTAATCTTTTTTTTTTTCCTGAATGTGATCGTCATGGAAATGTTATGCATGAACCATTCTTTTACTTTTCGACTTGTTTTGGAGATTTGAATCCCTGCATATGTAACTAGTATTTACTCCAGAAAATAAAAGTTATTTCCAATTCTATTGTGACTGCGTTCCTTCTTCAAGCTTTTTCTCACTCAAGAACATTAAAGTTGTCAAAGTCTCCTAAAATTCTACGTCTGGGATAGCTCCTCTGGAGGTGTGTCTGTGGCACAGTCGATGACTCCAGTCACTAACTGCACGACTGCACTCTGACACTCGACTTGCACCTTAAGAAACCCTCAGATGCATCCAAAGAACCCTGGGTTGAGAACCTAATCAAAAGCCTGGTACTGATAAAGAAGACCAAGAGCCTGGTTGACTGCGGCCATGAAGAATTTAGCCTAAAACTTTACAGCACGGGACAAAGTTTCCCTAAAGCACAATCACTAATGCTCTGCGCTGTTATTACTTCCCATTCCAAAATTTCCAGGTCAACAAATTGTTGCTTTCCTTCTTTCAAGACAGAAAGTTGTGTTGAAAGAAGGAAAGTGATAGGTGTGTTTATGTACTATACCAGGTCAACCGGACTTTTAACCTGGGCACATCTCCTGCGGAGTATCCCCTGCGCTCCTGAAATACTGTATAGGATGTGTTTATTGTTTCGTTTGTTTATATGTAATTTTTTGAGTAATTTTGTTATTAAATGCTAAATGCTGGCTTTGCCCCCTGCATAAAGCAATGCTGCCGGATGGTCAGACCGAAACTGCAATTCAACACCCACCGGGTGGGTGGCTGGTTATAGGCAGTACTCTATTTTACACGCAGGCGGCTTACAGCTCAAAGCCGGTCGTGCTAATTTCAAATATTACTCTGCGGCAGAAAAAGACAATAATAAACAGATATTAATAGGAGCGATATATTTTATTTTCTAGCCTTATAAAGCATGTATTTTTCAATTTCCAATTTTTTTAACAGAATTTTCTAGTTTATAAAGGATGCATTTTTAAATTTTCAATTTTTAACAGTATTTTCTAGCCTTATAAAGAATTATTTTTTAATTTTTAATTTTTAACAGTATTTTCTAGCTTTATAAAGTATGTATTTTTTAATTTTCAATTTTTTAGCAGTATTTTCTAGCTTTATAAAGGATGCATTTTTTAATTTTCAATTTTCAACAGTATTTTCTAGCCTTATAAAGGGTGTATTTTTTAATTTTTAATATTTAACAGTATTTTCTAGCCTTATAAAACTATTTTTTAATTTTTAATTTTTTAAACAGTATTTTCTAGGCTTATAAAGGATGTATATTTTAATTTTTAAATTTTTAACAGTATTTTCTAGCCTTATAAAGGATTTTTTTTTAATTTTTAATTTTTTAACAGTGTTTTCTATCTTTATAAAGGATGTATTTTTTAATTTTCAATTTTTTAATAGTATTTTCTAGCTGTATAAAGAATGTATTTTTTAATTTTCAATTTTTAACAGTATTTTTTAGCCTTATAAAGGATTATTTTTTAATTTTTAATTTTTTAACAGTATTTTCTAGCCTTATAAAGGGTGTATTTTTTAATTTTTAATTTTTAACAGTTTTTAGTTGTTTAAATTTTAAAATATCAGATATCTTTAAAGTTTTGGGTTTACAAAATAAAAATGTAATTTTACTTTAATTTGATATAAATATTTAGCTTCTAGAAAACATATTTCCAAAATTATTTTACTAGTATACAAGTTTCATTTTTTTATGTTAGCTTATAAATTTTTCTTCATAAAACTAAACCAATTTTTAAAGCTAAAATATAATTAAAGAACTTGTAAAAAATTTATTCTTAAAGAAAAGTAACTTTTTACTTTTAAAATGAATTGAAAATAAGCTTTTGTAATGAAAATTTTATGTCTGACAAGCTACTATGTTTCTTTAAAAGAGTAAAATCTTGCCTTTTTACGAGAGTTTTACTTTACTAATTAGTTTTAAAAGAATTTTCATATATAAGTTTAATACCAGAAATTACAACATTGTCTTCATAACACAAAAATATTACCCTACTCTAATGTACGGTACATATATTTAAAACAGTTTTTGAATTTTTGAAATCAAAATATATAATTATTAGTCATTTGTATGATAGGAGCAAGCATTTAAGCATATAGAAAGACAACATTTGAAACAAATAAACATTTCTGCTTATTTTCGTTATTTTAACGGTACTGAACAATTAAAAATAATTTGTAATTATTCAGCTTTAATAGTACAACTCGAAATATTGTATTTGTACAGCAAAAATAAGTTATCGAAAAAAATTGGTATTAATTTTAAACTTACTTTCACTTTCAACCATTTTCATCCATTTACATACGAGCGATCTGGTACATCACAAAATAAACACAGTTGCTGTTCGCTTTGAAAAGGTCACTCAAAACCACGTGATATATCTAACCGATGTCCGATTCGAAAAACGAACAAATCAGAAAACAGTACTCAACATTCAGCCAGGAAAGCTGCGAAGCAAATGAAGTTCCCGGTTCAAGCCAGGTAGAATGGACTATAAAATCCCTACGCTGCGCTGTCAAATTCCCTATGATCTATCCCATAATCCCTCTTTGATCTGAGTATCGGTTTTGTTTTTGTCCGTTACTAGAAAGTGCAAGACTCGTTACAGCGAAATGCTTTCGAATAAAAAGCATTCGATTTTGGAATTCTACGATATTTAATGTTCTGTTCTTTCGTATTTCTTTTCTGTCTTTTTCAGCTTAATAGTATTTGTTGCTCTTTGATTGGCTGAGAAAAATTCTAGATAATGTTGAACGATAAAAATTTCATCATTGAAATAAACAGAGCGTTTGCTATACAACTGGCGGCGTTTTCGGGTCATTCTAGTACCTGACTAGAATTCTTTTATCGCCTTGTAACAATTTAATATCACTTAAATTACTTCCGTAATAATTAAAATTTTATGATCTATTCCTGCTTTCAAATTTTAAGTTATTAATAATAAATTCTTATATATAATACTTCCCGTAATTAAATTTAAAATGAAACCTTTTACTTTCTATTCTTTTGTTAATCTAAATGATTGTTGATCCAAACTTATCAAAAAGTGACAGATTAGGAAATAAAATATAACAAAGATTATTTCTATAAAACATATTAAATAATTTTTGCGTTTATATGAATTGTAATATTTATATAAACAAAAAAGATAAATATGCATTTTTAATGTTTTTGCTAAAGTTGGTTACACCCTCTTATATATATTGTTACTTCCCATAATTAAATTTGAAATGAAACCTTTTACTGTCTATTCTTTTGTTAAACTAATTGATTGTTGATCCAAACTTATCAAAAAGAGACAGATTAGGAAATAAAATATAACAAAGATTATTTCTATAAAACATATTAAATAATTTTTGCTTTTTTATGAATTGTAATATTTATATAAACAAAAAAGATAAATATGCATTTTTAATGTTTTTGCTAAAGCTGGTTACACACTCTTATATATAATACTTCCCGTAATTAAATTTGAAATGAAATATTTTACTTTCTATTCTTTTGTTAAACTAATTGATTGTTGATCCAAACTTATCAAAAAGAGACAGATTAGGAAATAAAATATAACAAAGATTATTTCTATAAAACATATTAAATGATTTTTGCGTTTATATGAATTGCAATATTTATATAAACAAAAAAGATAAATAAGCATTTTTAATGTTTTTGATAAAGCTGGTTACACATTCTTATATATAATACTTCCCGTAATTAAATTTGAAATGAAACCTTTTACTTTCTATTCTTTTGATAAACTAATTAATTGTTAATTCAAACTAAAAAAAAAAGACATATTAGGAAATAAAATATAACAAAGATTATTTCTATAAAACATATTAAATGATTTTTGTGTTTATATAAATTGTAATATTTATATAAACAAAAAAGATAAATATGCATTTTTAATGTTTTTGTCAATAAGGGAATTTATTCTCCTTTCATAAAGCCACAAATAAGTAAATATATTTTTTTATTCTTCAAAATTAATTATTTTTTTCTTTAGATAATGTTACTTGATGGTATACAGAGTTTAGTGAACTAATAAACAGGTATAAACATCTGTATGTCTATTTCCTAACGACAAAATATATTTATCAAGCTATATAATTGAATCTTTCAAAATATCTTTCATCATAAAGGAAAACAAACTCAGAAAGGATTTGTGCGTATTTTTTAATTCGAAACTAGAATTTTTAAATATTCACCAATTAGAAATTCTTTATTTTTTTATATTTTGTATTGGAGAGAGCAGGTGCTAATTGTTCGGCATTTGTAAAAGAAAATAAATAATTTTTAAATTTTCAAATGTTCTTCATTTAGTATATTTAAATATGTATGGGCATAAATTTTCATATCCCTAAAATAATAAGTTTTCTTTTAAACGTTCATTGCCATTTTAAAGGCGTTATAAATGTATTTATTCACGTGTTCTTGTTTTCATCAGATACGGCAAAGAGTAAAAAATAAAATTAAGGGAAAATATTATGAATTTCTTTGTTGGGGTTAAAAAGTTAAGAGACAGACGTGAGACACTATTTTTTATTTGAAAATAACTATGAATTTCAAAAATACATAAGATTTTGATTTATGTAAAAACTTTATCTGAGCGCTTTTTATGTATGCAATTTATTAGTTTGTTAGTATGAGCATTCACGTTGTAGCTTTATTTTAAACTAGCATATAGCCCGCCATATGACAGGATTAGTAAAATTTTTAATTTTTCAGGATTGTAAAGTACCCTAAGAGGTAGGTAAAAAAATGGTTTGTTTTTTGGCTGATAATTATCTGGTTACCAGTATTGCGAAACACTTAAGACATCTGTATGTACATAGAGAGAAGCTTTAGCTTTGAAACTTTGTAATATAGCCTGAGAGTTTAGTAATATTTTATTAAACTTGTTTGTTCCTTTTTATATTAATCTGGTGATACTATTTTTATGAAGATATATCTTTCAGTTACCAGTATTGCAAACAAACCAAGACATCTGTATGTACCTACAGAGAAGTTTTAGCTTTGAAAATTTGTAATATAACCTGAGATTTTAGTAATATTTTATTAAACTTGTTTTTTCCTTTTATTATTAATCTGGTGATATTAATTTTATGAAGATATCTCTCTGGGTTACCAGTATTGCGAACAACTCAAAACATCTGTAATTACATAGAGAGAAGCTTCAGCTTTGAAATTTTGTAATATAACCTAAGAGTTCAGTAATCTTTTATTAAACTTGTTTGTTCCTTTTTATATTAATCTGGTGATATTATTTTTATGAAGATATCTCTCTGGGTTACCAGTATTGCGAACAACCGAAGACATCTGTATGTACCTACAGAGATGCTTTAGCTTTGAAACTTCGTAATATAACCTGAGACTTTAGTAATCTTTTATTAAACTTGTTTGTTCCTTTATATATTAATCTGGTGATATTATTTTTATGAAGATATCTCTCTGGGTTACAAGTATTGCAAACAAACCAAGACATCTGTATGTACCTACAGAGATGCTTTAGCTTTGAAACTTCGTAATATAACCTGAGACTTTAGTAATCTTTTATTAAACTTGTTTGTTCCTTTATATATTAATCTGGTGATATTATTTTTATGAAGATATCTCTCTGGGTTACAAGTATTGCAAACAAACCAAGACATCTCTATGTACCTGCAGAAAAGCTTTAGCTTTGAAACTTTGAATATCCATTTTGATTACCCGGGAATGGATTTTACCTATTCTCCACGTGATTCTGTACGTTGGAACATTCTAACGTATTTTGTATAACTCAAAAACATTTAGACATAGAATATTGAATTTTTTTTTACTTATAATGATTGTAAGATCTAATTGTGCACCTTCCTTTTTTTTCGATCTGCATTCTATTCAATTCAGAAGATTTCAATATAGCGTATATTAATATAGAAAGTTGTAATCTTGTATTTAGGACTGTTATAACGTTTAGATTTTGATTGCAATCGTTGTTGCCTTATGTCACTAGGTCAAACCAAGTGCGATTGAGCCATACGCTACTCGTATTAAGGCAAAGGGTTGTGCCTTTCATTTTAACGAGCACCGATATGGTGAAAGTACGATTTATGCTCAAGTGAGTCCTCAAATTTTGAAATAGTAACCAAGCAGAAGACCCATAGGCTTGGTGCAACCTCAATTAAATGAATAAAATGAAAATGAAAAGTTACGAAATTTGGTAACCAGAAATAAATTTAAACTTTATTCTTTCCAGTTTTTATTTTTCTGCTTTGATTTAAAAAATATTTTGCCTTAAAAGTTTATTTTTCGTAAATACAAGAAAACAGTTATTTCCTATTTTGCGACCATTTCTTCGTTCCTCCATTGTTTATAGAGTTACAATATATCCGAGTATTATTATTCTCTCTTCCTCTGACTAATGTTCAGGGGAACATGTCAATAGAAGCGAATGTATCTGTCCTTAATTTGTAATTTCTTTTGTCTGTGTCTATCTTGTGCTACGAGATAAAAAAGTGCAACCTCAATTAAATGAATAGAATGAAAAGGAAAAGTTACTAAATTTGATAATCAGAAAGAAATTTAAACTTTATTCTTTCCAGTTTTTATTTTTCTGCTTTGATTTTTAAAATATTTTGCCTTAAAAATTTATTCTTCGTAAATATAAGAAACAGTTATTTTCTATTATGTCACCATTTCTTCGTTCCTCCATTGTTTACAAATAGAACTTAAAGTACGTCTCAATATTATTATTCTCCCTTCCTCTGACTAATGTTCAGGGGAACATACCAATAGAAACAAATGTATCTACCCTTAATTTGTGACTTCTTTTATCTGTACCTATCTTGAAAGACCTGCAACTTCAATTACATGAATAAAATGAAAATAAAAAGTTACTAAATTTGATAACCAGAGCAAAATTTAAACTTTATTCTTTCCAGTTTTTATTTTTCTGCTTTGACCTTAAATATTTTGCCTTATAAGTTTATTCTTCGTATATATAAGAAAGCAGTTTTTTCTATTTTGCCACCATTTCTCCGTTCCTCCATTGTTTACAAATAGAGCTTAAAGTTAGTCCGAGTATTATTATTCTCTCTTCCTCTGACTAATGTTCAGGGGAACATGTCAATAGAAGCAAATGTATCTACCCTTAATTTCGGATTTATTTTGTCTGTGTCTATCTTGTGCTACGAGAAAACAAAAGTGCAACCTCAATTAAATGAATAAAATGAAAATAAAAAGTTACTAAATTTGGTAATCAGAACTAAATTCAAACTTTATTCTTTCCAGTTTTTATTTTTCTGCTTTGACCTTAAATATTTTGCCTTATAAGTTTATTCTTTGTATATATAAGAAAGCAGTTTTTTCTATTTTGCCACCATTTCTTTTTTTCACTATTGTCTACAAATAGAGCTTAAAGTAAGTCTGAGTATTATTATTCTCTCTTCCTCTGACTACTGTTCAGGGGAACATGTCAATAGAAGCAAATGTATTTACCCTTAATTTGTGACTTCTTTTATCTGCGTCTATTTTGTACTACGAGAAAAAAAAGTGCAACCTTAATTACATGATTAAAATGAAAATGAAAAGTTACTAAATTTGATAACCTGAAAGAAATTTAAACTTTATTCTTTCCAGTTTTTATTTTTCTGCTTTGACCTTTTAAAATATTTTGCCTTATAAGTTTATTCTTCGTATATATAAGAAAACAGTTATTTTCTATTATGCCACCATTTCTTCATTCCTCCATTGTTTACAAATAGAGATTAAAGTATGTCCGAGTATTATTATTCTCTCTTCCTCTGACTAATGTTCAGTGGAAAATGCCAATAGAAGCAAATGTATCTACCCCTAATTTGTGATTTCTTTTATCTGGACCTATCTTGAAAGAACTATAACTTCAATTACACGAATAAAATGAAAATAAAAAGTTACTAAATTTGCCAACCATAGCAAAATTTAAACATTATTCTTTAAAATTTTTATTTTTCTGCTTTGACCTTAAATATTTTGCCTTATAAGTTTATTCTTCGTATATATAAGAAAGTAATTTTTTTCTATTTTGCCACCATTTCTTCGTTTCTCCATTGTTTACAAATAGAGATTAAAGTATGTCCGAGTATTACTATTCTCTCTTCCTATGACTAATATTCAGTGGAACATGTCAATAGAAACAAAAGTATCTACCCTTAATTTGTGATTTTTTTATCTGTACCTATCCTGAAAGAACTGTAACTTCAATTACACGAATTAAATGGAAATGAAAAGTTATTAAATTTGATAACCAGAACTAAATTCAAACTTTATTCTTTCCAGTTTTTATTTTTCTGTCTTGACCTTAAATATTTTGCCTTATAAGTTTATTCTTCGTATATATAAGAAAGCAGTTTTTTCTATTTTGCCACCATTTCTTTTTTTCACTATTGTCTACAAATAGAGCTTAAAATATGTCTGAGTATTATTATGCTCTCTTCGTCTTACTAATGTTGAGGGGAACAAGTCAATAGAAGCAAATGTATCAACCCTTAATTTGTGACTTCTTTATCTGTACTCATCTTGAATGAACTGCAACTTCAATTACACGAATAAAATGAAAATGAAAAGTTACTAAATTTGACAACCAGAACGAAATTCAAACTTCTTTTTCTGCTTTGACCTTTTAAAATATTTTGCCTTATAAGTTTATTATTCTCAGATATAAGAAAACAGTTATTTTCTATTATGCTATCATTTCTTCGTTTCTCCATTGTTTACAAAAATAGCTTAAAACACCTCGCAATATTATTATTATTCTCTGTTCCTTTGCCTAATGTACAAAGGACGCTTGTCAATTGCCACGAAAACGTCTACCCCCGATCTGTCATTTTCTCAGCACGTGTCTTTCACTCAACACAAGCTGAGAAACTGCCCCAGAGCAGAAATGTATCGACATTTTCTTGTTTCAACCGATATACATCGACTGACAAAATCTCCATTTCATTGATTTTCGATTTATTCGTGACTTGATATAAGAGTTTTCATCCATTAAAGTAAAGACAACATCCAGAAATTTAGTGCGATGTAAGCAAAATAGCGTGTTACACTGAGTAAGAAGGGAAGATGTTTCTTTTAGGAAAAATGTTCTAATTGTTTTATATGAGATTAAAAATTTACCACCTAAAAGGAAAACAGATCGATACTTGTATCTTTTATACAGATATTGTATTAAATATGCTGTATTTTTAAGATAAAATTCTTTTTTATAAGAGAGTATTGTTGGTAAATGCGACAGATTTCAGAATAAAATATAAAAATTACCTCTAACAGAACACATGTTCTATTGACAAACACATTGAAATTTTGGATGTCATTTGCAACATAAATTGACATTGAGATGTTGAAAAGATAAAAATTATAGAATAGTGTGCTCAAACATCGATGAATATAGATAAAAAATAGAAAAATGAACAAAAAAAGAATAGAAATTTTACATTACATTTTTAAAAGTTTTAATTTAATAGAAACATTGGGTGTATTTCTTACTATATAAATTAAAAAACTAATAAATTAAAAAAATTTAAATATTTATACATCGATAGTGAAGTGCATTATGTCTGTTAAGTATAAAACGGAGAATTCTGCGTATTCGTGTATAATTAGTTCTCTACTAATTGGTGACAAATGCATTATTACTTCATTTTCCTAAAATTGAGAGATTTAGTGAATTAAAAAAAAACCCAACTATGAACCAACATGATTTTGAAGCAAAAGATTGAGACATGATACTTCTTATTTTCACTCTTTTAGTAATCTTTAGAGTAATCTTACTATTAGTAATCTTACTATGTTTTCACTTACTTCTCTACCTTTTCTCTTGTATTCTAACAAAGGACTTTCATCTTAAAAAGCCTCCGATAGGAGCGGAATCAAAGTGGTTCCAGCTATTATATACAAAGTCCTGAGCAGTAAGGCACAGAAACTAATCTCCTGGATGATTGAAAACTGTGAACTAATCACTATCACCAGCTCAACGGCCAAACCTTTTTTTTGTACTGTAAATAATTTTTATGAAATTGTTAAATATTAATTTCGTTTTTAAAGCTCAAGTAATAATAGCTTGACTTTCTATAAATGATTTCTCATGGCAACAAAGTTTTCATTTTGTTGTCAATTTATGTTCCTTTCTCTCGTTACTTTTAAATGCAAATGTTATTCAAGATGTTTGTAACGCTCTTTAGTACATAATAGCACAAATTCAAATATATGTACAGTCAAGTGTTTGTTTCATATCACCTCCGGGTCTGGACCCATGCTTGGAGACCCCCCCCCCTCTCTCCAAGTTTATATAAAAGCAACTTGTTCCTAATATTATCTTGGAACCCAATTAACATCACCAAATTTAGGGCTTTGTTTTTGTTTTGGTTATCTTTTTAAACCTTTTTTCGCTAGTTTTAACCTTTTTCTCTTACTTTAACATTAACGGCAAGCATAATACCTCCTTTTTCTAGGGTTTCGTTTTAATTATTTTTAAGCTATGAAAATTTTTAATTGAAAACACATGAATATAGTCTCTCTTTTTTTCCTTTTTTTTGTTTGTTTTATTGTTGAGAAGTGAACTGTTTCGTGATAAATATCTTAAAGCCTAATCCTTAGGGAAGGCTGTTTACCACTGAGAGTTAAAAAAAAATAAAGATGTTTTAATGCTGTGTACTAAAATCGTTCCCTAAACAAGTCTCTAAAAATCTTTATTATACTCTAAGACAGAGGTGTCAACCAAAATATTATGCAAACTCTCGAAAGTATTCAAAATTATCTTTCAAAATGCAATCTAGTCAAAATTTCAATTTTTAAAGATTAACATCAATTTTACTTTGTACCTTGAGAATTAAAAATACTGATATTTTTTTCTTGCAGCGACTTGTTGAGCTCTTTGAAACATATAAAAATATCTGATAAATGCACAACTTTTAGAAATCAAACTACATCATTTAATTTTTGAGCTAGTTGAGGTTCATCTTCAGATAAAAAAATTCTCTTTATCATGTTCGGAAACATCAAAAAGGCAAAAAGAACAAGACTTAGCGTGCTACCATATTACGGTAGACATATGTCACTGATGATTTTTTGCGTCATAATGATGTCAGAGAGGGTAATTTATGGTACCAAATTCCCATCTATGGCAATTTCTGACGTCATTATGACGCATAAGTCATCAGTGATGTATGTCGACTATAATGTAGTAGCACCCTAATATGTGGTATAATGTGTCTTTATCAACTTACTTGAAGCACGCACCTGTTACAAAATTTAAGAATTTATCTTATCCATAAAAAATTATTTACAATTATTTTTACAAGCAAACTGTTTTTAAGAATTAATTCGCTTATACAAATTAAAACGTTATTAAAATTTTGATGCTTTGACTAAGCAAATAATGATTACTTACGGTCTCCTGTCAAAGTTTCAGCGAACCCTAGCCTTCCTAGTGTTCCACGAAACGTAGGTTAAGGACATCTGCTCTCACATGTAATTAAATTTTGTACAAAAGACGCTGAAATTTTCTATAATCTAATACCTAAGCAAAATTTGAAAGTTCATGCTAAGGTTCTTTAATGGTTGTATTTCCATCATAACCCTGATCTAGAATCAATTTAAAGTGGCAAAATTTTATTGTTAATCTGAAATATTGCCAGAGGTACCGGGATCGATACCCGGCGCCTCCACCAAACTTGTCACGAAGATTCGAATGAGCACACTGTTTAGCCTAACAGACGAATTTATTGAAGCAAAGTAGCAACTCGCAACTTTTCAAGATCGAGAAGTTGGCTACAACTAGTAGGTATCAGCTTTTATACCTGAACAGAACATTCGAGAAATAACTACTTTACTTAATAAAGAAAGATCTAGAATGTTCGAGAACATAAGGCAACAATAAATAACATTTTTAAATTAAAAATCTACACTTTGGAACAACCGCCGGGACGAGAATCGAACCCACAAATTCGGGTCCATCTCGTGGTTTGACCATTGGGCCACTGAGCTCGTCGCGGAAGTATCTTTAGTGCTTATTGTCACAAATATCAATCCAGCAATATAGAATGCATAGCGAATAGATAAATATGCTTACATGCATATTTCCATACGTTTGACATAAATAGATAAGAAGATGAATACAAAGAAAAAACACATTTTGATTTTCATTCATAGTTTAATTTCATAGTTCAACGGGATAGAATATCGAAATTACAAGCAAATTTTGCCGAGCTGAACATCCACTGTTATCTTAAGGTCCTATCTCACAAAAGTCGTTTAATGGCTAACCACGATTAATCTCTGTTTAAACGGAAAATTACGTCCCACCATTGGTTGGCGAAATGGGTTAATCGCGGTTAGCCGTCAAACGACTTTGGTGAGACAATCTCTAAAGAAGTATCCATTAAACATAGCCTTGAAAAAATAATAGACGAACATACAGGTAAGAAAATTTTTATTTCACAAAACCATGATGTTTATAAAAACAGAACAGAAAGTATATTTACACTGTAAAGTCATGGAATTAGTGTTACATGAAAATGCAAATTTGTACTGTAGAAAGAATAATGCACATTCATGGTGACACTTGATGTAAGATGGATAAGTCATTTTCCAAAACATCAAATTCTGTTATACGACAAGCAGCGCTATGAAGTAAATGCAGTGAAAGAAACAAATGCACATACAGAAATGTATAGCAAAAACTATTATGTTAATGAATAATTTATCAAAAGGTTAAATGAGAATGTCTAAATTATTATTTAACATGATTTAAAGTCTTTAAAGAGAACAAAACTTATAATCAACTTTATGTTCTTTAGTAGACATTTTTGGGTTGAATTATTTTAGGAATATTTTAGATATATTTTAGAAAAACATTTTATCACTAGAATTGCAAGAAGGGTCATTTTGACCAAAAATCCATTTTCGTTTTCTTAAGATTTCTTTTCTTTTTTTTCAGAAAATAACAGAAATAATATAATATTCATTAAAATATATTTTCAAAATTTATCCTTAGAAATATTTTTATTAAATTTTATACTATTTCTGTTATTACTATCGGAAAAAAGAATGAATTTGCTAAGATAACAAAAATACTTTTTGAGACAAAATGGCTAAATATAAAAAAACTGGCTCAAAAATAAAAATACTGGTTGATACTGAACAATAGGGTGCCCCTTGGCAAATTTGGCGAAATTATTGGCGATGTTTACAGAAACACAAAAGTATGCCATCCAAACATTGTATTCCTTGCCTTTTGGGCGACTTTAATTGATGTAGAGAGCGTCACTATAATAGAATTATATACTTTTACTTAGCCAAAAACATTTAGGAAGCGGGCATTTATACTTATGGACAACCAATCCCTCTATAGTTTACTAAGTCAATAGTTCCAAATTATTAAAAATTAGTCATAGTGGGTCATCAATGGTTCACTATATTTAATTTTTTAAGCATTAAATGCATTTAATATATAAGAAATGGGTTCCACAAGGAGAGCTGGATACTAATATAATATAAATTAAAATACAGATACAGATTGTTTGGATATGGTGAGATCAGAAAACATCTTTGGCTACCATGCTCAGAGGTTTGTCGCCAAGTTGGCGGGGGGACCCTGTTCTTCAGTCAAGCCAAATACTGCGGCTTAAAAGTGGCCAATGCTGTAAAATATAAATACTCCTGCATTTAAAGTTATAATAATAATAATAATAATAATAATTTAGGAATATCCACAATCAACCTAACAAGCATTAGTAACACTGATTTTAACGATATCGTTTTTATTGACAAAAGTTCTATTTGCCTGTTATATTTCCTTATGCTCCTGCTACGTAGTTTGAATTATAATAAATTTATATCCAATTTGTAAAAATTCAAAAAGTAAAACTTCATTGTTATTTCACTAAAAACTTAAAGTAGACAACTGCATTATTTTTTCATTAATTTATCACTTTAGAATGCATAAAAACTCCGCGTGAATAATAATGAATAATAAAAAAAATTAGAAAAATAATTTGTTTAAGAAGTAAATTACCATAAAATTATTGAAATCACATATTATGTACTAAAACAATTGAATCGTTATAAATTATATATATGTACTAAAACATTTAAAAAGTATGTAATGAAACTTTGAAATGAATTTTATAGAAAGTATATATTAATTTGATGTCATCGGAATGTTTGTAATACGTTACCAATACTGAAGTAAAAATAACCTAATAAGCATGAAAAATACATTGCAAAGTCAATAATACTGAAATCATAATAAAATCTTACATAGGAATTTAATAACTTTTAAAAGTAATTCAAGATATTTTGCTTTAATGAAAGAGCTAGATTGTTTACACAGATTTTGTAAACTGTAAAGAAAACTATTCTTATTCTATTATTTAAATATTCATTCCTAATAACTATTTTTAAATCGATTTAATGACTGAATTTTGCATTACTATACTTATAAATAAATAAAAATTAACTTTCTTGATTGTTTTTATACTCAACATTGTTAAAATATAAACATCGGATAAAATAGATTTTTCGACTCTAGAAATAAATTGAAATTCAAAATAATGAATTTTGCTAAAAAAAATATAGACTAGAAAATTGACTAAGCGGGGATAACATTTTCATTGCTGTCAAAACAATGATGAAGATAAGAAAAAAATACCAAACAAACTACAAAGACGTGTGAAAATGTAAAGACTGCATGAACAAAATGCACATGATTTCAAAATACTGAAAACCAATATTTGTGTCTAAACACGAAAAAATTGTAGATCTCAAATCTATACGTACACATAATGAGATAACTTATGTGCATCACAGATCACAATATAATGCATCCAAGGAATTAAAGAAAATTGATATTTCAAGTTCTTTATACAAGAAATCACCGAAATAAACTTTAAATTGAAAACTCTCTCAAAGTTATATTTCACTGAAGTTCCGAAAATAGTTCCATAAACTAGAAATATCATTCCTTCAATCAAAGACACCCACGTTTTCAATCAAGAATTTCAGTCAAAGACATCGATGTTCTCGGTCAAAAAATTTAGTCAAAGACATCGATGTTCTCAGTCAAGAATTTCATTTAAAGACATCAATGTTCTCAAATATAAAATATTGACTGTAAAATTGTGTAGAGAATGTCTTTATTTTCTGTTCTCTAACTGTTTTGACTCTTCATTTTCTCTTCTTTTTTAGGGATAGTTTTATTGTTTTATAAAACATTTAATGAATCCCTCAAACTGCACGAGTGTCATGTGATGTCTTTGTAAAATAATGTTTTTGTATAAAAGCAGTTCACATTTATACAGTATTGCAGGAACACATGTTGCAGTGTTACATTTTCGAAGAGTCCAGGATTAAATTGAGAACACCTGTCTCTTTGTTAGTAAACAATTCTTCAGATTGTACTGAGAACTCACTAATCTCAGGTACTTGAAACTTTATCATCAGGAATTTCTACCCTCTGGAAAAAAAGAAAGGTATCAATATTTGATAACTTTATGCAATGAAATTGCTTCTTCCACTATTAAATCTAAAAGATAACACGAGATTCAACTAAGAAAAAAGGGAGATTTTATTGTTATTACAAATAAACAATACTATGATCATATTGTAGAAACTCCATTTCAGTAATTACTCCATTTATAAAAGTTAAAACACATTTTTGCTTGCATGGGAATATTTATTGCGTTTTGCACAAGTATGAATGAAATTTTATGAATTTACATGAAACTACATGTAACTTTAAATGCTGAACAATGCTAGACGATAACTGATTCAAGTTTATAAATAAAAATATAGATTGATAGAAGTTTTTGAAATAATAATTGTTAAAAGGCTTAACAAAATGTTTTAAAATAAATTATTTCGGACGAACATATTTATTTACTCTTTCTAACTTATTAAGAAAAAAAGAAAATACTTTCAAACTAGGAGTATACAACAAAATTTAAAATATTCGTTTTAAAATGTTAATGATACATCATAAGCTAATATCATTTAACAGTTTTGATATATGAAGCTGAAAGTTTATTTAAAATAAATCTTATATTCATTGTCTATTTTTTCTAAAGCTAATTTAAAAACTATTTTTCTATAATTTTGGAAATTTACCTGGATAAAGAAATCTCATGTTTTAAGTAAGAAACCAATGAGGAATTTGCACATGTGAGGGATTCGAACAACTTAGTGTTTTTCTGATAATTTCAGACTCGTAGATTCCAAAAATGTTCTCAAAAATGTAAAAAACTGGGTCCATCATTTAAAAAATTAATTTTAAAGTTAAGCGAAAATCACGTGACATCAAAACGCTCCGTGATTGGTTGTGATGTCATCGTTCATGCAGACCAATATTTTTGTATTGCTTTTAAGCGCGCACTATTTTCCGATTTTGTTTTTGCAAGTTCCTGAAATTTTCTAGCTATCAAAATTTATTTTTATTTAAACCTGAAGGTTTATTTTATCGATCTAGATAGCTTAGTTATCTCAATTTGTCATAAATGTCTCTTCTACCTGGATTTACCAAAGGACAATCAGACAACCTCCCGAAAATTGACAGCATGTCAATGTTTTCTTTCTTGGCAAAAAACCCGGATTTTATGGGAGCAGAAATACGAGGAATTAAAACCCAAAGGTGTGTAAAATCATTTATATTTTTTTTCCAATTTTACTTAACATGTATTAATACTTTATTCATGCTAAACACAGCTCTTTTCTTTGTAAACACAAACAAGTCAAATAAATATAGATATATTATACACACACACATTTGTAGTAGCATCGTTTTTTATAAATAGAGACGGATGTAATATTAAAGTAAAAATTAGAGGAGGTATTTATTGTGAGACCGGTCTCATTAGCCTTCGTGTTGCAAAAAGTAGACCGTAGCATCTCAAAACCAAACCAAACCAATTCTTAGATATTTTAAATATGATGAAAAGAAATTTAAAATCTTTAAACGGCTTTACTTAATTATTTATACATTTTTAAATAGCAATACAATTTTATTGCCTTTAATATTAATGTCAAATTAAAAAATGTATAAAATTTCTCAAATTAAATTTAATTTTTAAAGTAATATAATTATTAAGTATTTTAAAAATATTATACTTTTTTTTTCAAATTAGTCACCAATTTAATCGAAAAATATCACTGTTCATTTGATACACAAGAAAGTATGCATCTCTGAAGAAAATATTTATAATACCTTGAAAATACATAACCTTCCCCTCCCCCGAGTTATTTATTAGATAATTATATGCTTTAGATATTTATATGTTTTTCGATATTTATATGCTTTATAAAATATTTATTGTACTTGAACTCTGTGATAATACTCGAAAATTAGCAGTTTTAAAAGTTAAATAGCAGTGGTTAATCAACAATCCTTTTAAAGGTATAGATGTATTTTATATACTTTAATTGTTCTAAATTAGTAATATTTAAACAAAAGTAAGCATTTACTTATCGAGAAATGGTCTTCACAAACCCATAAAGATGATTTATATGATAATTTGAGGTTTAATTTCTCATCCCTTTTCATCGCAGTTGTCCAGATTTTACGTGTATGTGGGTCTTTCGGGACGCTGAAAAATATCTTCTCATTGCAATTAGTTGTTGTATTTTTACAGAGTGGCACAATACAATATTTAGAGTATGATTTTTTAATGCCAGACATAACAAAAAAATTTCTATTATATGCGATACTTTACACAAAAACAAATTTAAAAGTCGCCTTTTAACATGTAAACAGCATAGGCTGTCGGTGTTTACATGAACGATGACGTCACAAACTCGGCGGAGAAAAAGTATCGTTTTTGAGAGACGTTAAAGAGTCCGCTATAAAACCCATTAGAAATCACTCATTAGGCCCCCAAATGAAAGAAAAATAGCTACTGTCCTGCTTACTTTTTTGTCTTCTATCCTTTAAAATCATTAATTAATAAAATAAAACCTATGTTTTCAAAAGAGACATGATATTAGCTAAATCGCTCTTATCTGGAAGCAAAAAAAAAAAATTCTATAAGCGTTTACAATGGCTGGTCTTGTGCTTCTTTGTGAAAGGATTCCCAAATTTAACTTCAAAACCATGTAATTTTTCTGTGATATATTATCAGTCCTAAAATTCTGTATGCATCAATCTTGTCTATTAATGTCTACATTACTGAAAGTCAACTCTCACCGCACTGAATAAAAATGCAAAACAAGAAAAGCTCAAATGAGCTTACAGTTTGCATATGATAATAAGTATTTTATGAGAATCTTTCCATCAAATATGAAATTTTTGATATTGCGGGAGTTTATATCTGCATCACGTGTCACGGTGTCTCGTTCACCAGGCTTCTGATAAGTACTTTTTAGATTGTCTGGACCTCCAAATCTATTATCTAAATAGTCCGATCTTCTACTTATGTCGACTTTCTGTAAGTCAAAGGACTTATGGATGTGACTCCGTCAGATTGTGGAGGATTAGTGTAAAAAATAACGATATTGTGGGAAGGTGACAAGTTGGTAATTTGGGTAAAACTAAGTGATTTACTCTTGGTGCTGGTAAACGGATTAACTTCCTCTGAAAGATTTTGCGGTTATAACATTTAATGCATTACTCAGTGGACAGGTAAAGTGTAAAAATTATTAAGATCAACAACACATACCTGATTGATTAAGGATTCACTTCGTTCGGATGCTGCTGGAGACATTCCATCTTCACTTTGCCACCTCTTGGACATGGGTGTAGGCCTCAGTGGTAGCGTAGCATAAGGAGATGGATAATCATTGGGAGGTGCTGGGGTCGAACACCACAGCAACGGTCTTGCGTTTACGTCCACGTATCTGAAATTGGATGTATGGCGAGAGAGTGGTGTGCTTCGTGACGTTGAAGGTTGTTCAGCAAAATCTGTAGAATAAAACATGTTACAACTAATTTTGTTTTCTACCAAAAAAAACTAAATAGATGTCTTTATAAAGTAATAAAATATAAAAATCTGTTCTCAAACATTTGAAACAGTTTAATGTTTTATTGTTTACCTTGGTATCATGCTATTTTGTGCGAAAGATTAATAAAAGAATAAAAATGCAATCATATAACACAGCACATGCAACGCTACGAATCAGATCTTTTGAGAAACTCAAGTAAAATAGCCACAAGAAGACATAAATGAGAGGCGGTTCACCATTGTTGGCAATTTATTTTAAAATTTAACTTAAAACTTAAACATCATTACATATCTATTGTAATAAATCTCTTTGTTTTAATTGATTTATTTTGTCAATTTGGCCAATACACGTAATGTTAGTTCTTAATTATGTACTGGAAGCCTAGTGTCTTGTAGTTCTGGAAAATATAATCCAGAAACCACTAAAATAAACGGTGGAAGAGCCTCCGTTTAATCTGATTTCTTTTGTTTTGTCTTTCCTTTGTCGTAATCTCCTGCAATTTCCGTTGAGAAGGAAGCACTCCGGCTAACTCTCTCTTTCAGGGAGATGGTGGTGGGAAACCCGACCTGTCTAGCCAGGGTTAGAGTAAGATAGAACGCTGGTAATACTCTCGATCTTCTCTCCATAGGTAGCCCACTAATAACAGCAAGGGCGTTTATTTATGTAAATCTTGAAAGATTATTAATTATTATTTAATTATTTTGAAAGAAACAGATGTAATTAAATTCATTACAACTAATCATAAGGAATGGTATTTTTCGTATTAAGAATGGGAAAAATAATCTTGTGAAGATTTTTAATACAGTTGTTACTTGACAATAAAACAGCAGATGACCAAGTTTGTGATGGTATTCTGTTGACTCTAATTTTGGATAATATAGGAAAAAAATTGGTGCAGAAAAATTTGGAATTTGGGGAAAATTCTGCAAAGGAAAACCTGGACTGTCAAACCAAATACGATAATTTTAGGAGTCATTAAAGAACAAGTTTTGGTAGTTACTTACATTCTTCCTGCCAAGTGTATAAACAAATCAGAAGTTATTAGGGAAATATTCCTAAATAGTTTAAATGATGCGAAGAACATAAACTTCGAAACTAACTAAACTTTGAAAGTTTGAGAACTGATATTAATTATTTGTTTATTTATATTTTAAACGAAAACGAAATCACTGTATTATGTAACAAATTTTATTAAAGACTGTTACATTAAGTTTTAAAATTTCTAATCAATAGTTGATTTTTGGAAAAGCTTACACCCGCATATGATATAGCACCCGCATTGATATTGTGAAAACGAAATTTACTTATGGTTTCACAGCCAAGGTTGTAAACTACATCAAAAGTAATCACTCTTGTAAATATTCGTGAGTTTCACACTGACTGGGTAAAGTGTCAAAATCTGGGTCCTCACCGCTTGCCATGTGTCCATCCCTTTTGCTGGCCTGTCTGCTGTTGACCTTCGTGATGTAGACGCAAGCAACAGCAATGACGCATACGATGACCACGCAAGACACAGCGACACTCAGAGAAATAACCAGTGTCGTCTGGTTCGTCGTCTCTTGCAACTGCGTCATCGACGAACGCTCGAAACTCGGATCTGGAAAATAAAAAATATATATATGCTGAAATCGAAACGTGAGGGGGGAGCCTTGACAGGAGTACGTCCCTGAGTACATGCCTGGAAGGGGAAGATGTAGGAGGTTCCGCAGAATTTTACATTTTAAACTCCCATCTAAAAAAAAAAGGTTTGCTGTGTACATTTGGTGCCCATTTTTGCTCTTCGTCATCTAAGGCATTACAGTCTATTACAGGCCAAGGCCGTCCCAATCAGGCTCCGTCATCTTATCCTATCCAAGGCAATGCTCTTTCATTCTCCCTTACGTAAGATATTCGATGTTCCAATAATCATATCCATTCTCTTGCCAAGTCTTGTTCCTAGATTTGGACATGGCTTTTAACTTCCTGGATATATTGCTTCTTAAAGTATGACATATCAATTACCAATTATAATATAATATTAAATAATATAGTACTTGAACTTTATGTACTACAAGATGAAAAACGCCGTACGACCTACGAGAAACTAGATTTCTTTTTAAGGAACTGAGATAGTTCCGATTTGACAAATATGAAATCTGTTAACTTAAATTTTAATATTTTTAACTAAACAAAATTTTTAAAAACTAAAATATTATGCAATATAAACTACAGGCTTATTCTCTTATCATACAGCTTAAACTTTATTATTTTCATTTGTAAACTAAATATAGATTACAATAATCGGTGAAACATAGGTACGCTTAAAGTTTTTTCTATTCTTTCTAAACCATGAAGTATGCTACTAATAAAATTCAATTTATATTTATGCGAAATAATATTTTCCATTTTATTGAGTTTAAAATTTTATAAAATGAATTGAATTAAAAAACTCAAAATTCTAAAAGAGGATGCATTTTTTTTTCTTCGAAATTTCAAGAATAAAAGAATATATTATTTAAAAAAAAAATTATGTTCATTGAGTAAACTGAAGTCATAGAAATATGCATACAAAATTTCATGTCTTTCAGAAGGATTAATTTTTTTTAGAAGCGTATTTAATTACTGAAAAAAAATTACATTTTGGAGAAAATTTAATAACTTTATAATTTTTTTTTTCATGACTATGCGTGTTCACATAGTATTTTCTTCAGTAACCTGGGTTTAAATCTTGATCCTTATAAAAGCTATAAATGTTTTTAATCGTGTCAACAACTGCTATTTCTAAAAATAAAATTAAAATACCGATATCTTAATGTTCCATAATCCGAATTAAACCAGACTTACCAACGAAAAATAATAATAAATAAAATTATTTTCGAAAAAAAATGACCATTACAGGAAAAATTTAGTACATTATTTTAACCGGGTTTATGTTCATTGCGCATGACGAAGATATCAGCTCAAATACTCCCCCACAAAACGGGTTTTGTTATTCTTCCTAGGGTGAGTGTATTGGGGGGTGGTGTAAGATCGTGCTGTTTCAACTTGAGTAAGTTATTCAGCCAGATTTTAACCAGTCACTTTTTTATTCTACTTCCCATATTCTAAAAATCTTCCCCCATATCACCCCCCGTATCTTCCCACATGCTAAAATAGTTTAATGGTGCAGATTGCAGTTCAATTAGTTCGGTACCAGCACCTTTGTTAATTTTAATTTAAAAAATCCCATTAAAACATCCCAGTTACCTTAACGCAGTAATTGAATAGGTATGATTGTTAATATTCAGCAGTAGTACCTGTTGTCCGGGCGTTAACAGTCATTGATGGATTACTTTCTTCGTTTCCATGTATGGCTTGAATATACAAAAAATACAGAGAATTTTCCTCTAGACCTGACAGTGTATAGCTATCAGTATAGGAACTTCCAATAACTTTCTCCTCCCACTTGCCACCTTCTCTTCTGTAATGTAGAGAATGACCTATAGGGGGAGAAAAGAAAATCCAATTATTAAAACAGCCTGTTATTTCACAAAATCAATTAAACGTAGAATTCTTATACTGATAACCTTGCTGGTGTTCATAACCAAACATGATTTTACAAAAATATTGTCTGTCAGCTGACACTTATCCTCGATTACCCACGTGCTTTAACTCACTATTAAAAACTTACGGCAGTGGTTACTACAGTGTTGAATTTTGCTCCATCATGGATGTAAAAAAATACAGAATTAATTTATAAAAAGTTACTTTAGAAATTTAGTTAGAAAGCAATTATACAAGATATGATGAATAGGAACACATTTTTATTTCCAACCTTCGTTATCGCTCACCTTCACAAATTATTATACAAATAATTGAAAACACGATAAATTTTCTACACAGACGCATTTACACTGGCATGGCTGGTCACCCAATTTACCTAATTAATTCACAAATTTAATGAATGCGAGGAATTCTAAACATAGGTGTCTCTACATTAATATAGCTGGTCACTCAGTTTCACAATTCAATCTACAAATATTCGCAGTGCCTGATTAAAGCACGGAACAACTGGACCTAGGCCCCCTAAAATTTGGTACTTAATTATTAAATTTTAAATAATTTAATTAACAAAATTTGAAAATGTTTTTTGTTAATTCATGTAAACCGTAACACTTGCAATTAAAAACTTAATTGCAAGTGTTACAGTTTACATAATTGAGAATATACAGATTTTTGGCATTCGACTGTATACTACAAAGGTATGTAAACATAAAATAATTAATATAAACGTTCCTCCAAAAACATTCGTTTGTATACTCTTTTATAAACTAATTTTATTTGCCTTCAAAAGAGGGTAGGGGGGGCCCCGGAAGACTACCAGGCCCTGTGCCCAACTTTGCCTTGATCGGGCCCTGCAAAGACGGTGATATTTAACACAGGCACTTTTACACTGGTATACTGCATCTCTCAGCCTCACAAGGCATTTCTTTTTCAGGATAATTTGCGGACCAAGTTTTAGCTAAAAATAATTCTTGCTTTGCAAGATTTGAAATATTCTTAATTATTGTTGATAAAAAAAACCTTATTGGCATACATATTTCTTAAAATCATTGGTGTCGCAATACTATTAATCGATGGAATACGATTTTCCTCAACGAAAAAATTGCTAAATTGGAGGAATCTTATCCCACCGCCCTGATTTAGTTAAGACTATCTTTGACAATCCGAGTTGTAGCTTATTTAGGGCACCTGGGCTTAAGCCGAATAACCAATGATGAAGGTGAGATATCATTGGTCATTGGTGTCGCAATACTATTAATCGATGGAATGCGATTTTCCTCAACGAAAAAATTGCTAAATTGGAGGAATCTTATCCCACCGTCCTGATGTAGCCAAGACTATCTTGACAATCCGAGTTGTAGCTTATTTGGGGCACCTGGGCTTAAGCCGAATCCCCAATGATGAAGGTGAGAAATCATTGGTCATTGGTGTCGCAATACTATTAATCGATGGAATGCGATTTTCCTCAACGAAAAAATTGCTAAATTGGAGGAATCTTATCCCACCGTCCTGATGTAGCCAAGACTATCTTGACAATCCGAGTTGTAGCTTATTTGGGGCACCTGGGCTTAAGCCGAATCCCCAATTATGAAGGTGAGAAATTACTCTTCAGATTATGCATCATTAATAACAAGATCATATTATGGGTGAAAACATCTTAAATGAGTAGAGTCTTAAGATGAATAAAAAAGATAAGAAGGTTCTAAATAGCTGATATTAAAAAATAAAATAGCTGATATTAAAATTAAATGATTAAATTAAGAAATAAAATAGCTGATATTAAAACTAGATTATTAAATTAAAAAATAAAAGAAAAAAATTAGTAAAGTTTTAAGAACTTTACTAAAGAATTGAATTAGGAAAGAAATATTTTTGACGGATGCAAGCATCCAGAATTTTTATAATTAAAAAAAAATTTTTTTTTCAATATAAAAAGATGATAAGAGTCGAAAGTTTAAAATTAAGAGGGAAAGAGGTAAACTTCAAGAGAGGAATTAAGGATAGCTGATTATAAAAATTTTGAGGGGAAGCAAGATTCATCGTGGCGCCATCTACTATCGGAGTGATCGTTAAGTAATTTAAGTTAAGGCTTGGAGACCTACGGTCTTTTTCTTTTTTTGCAACACGAGGGCTAATGAGACCGGGACCTACTGCTTAAAGCCGATCCCGAACGGCTGCGAACATCCATGCCAGAGTGGGATTCGAACCCACGAACTCGGGATTCGAAGGCCAGCACCCTAACCAATCGGCCTTCATTCGGCAAATTATGTTAAGAGAATTTGAAAAAAAGAAGATGATTTACGGGATCATTGCAGCATGCGGCAGATTGCGATTTCACGCCTCCCTAAATTCATAATCAGGGAGTTCAGCAATAATCTCGTTGTTAACGTTATTTATATTATTATAAAATTTAATGCAGTGTTTAACACATAATTCTTTAATGGTTAAGATGTTAATATCTCTTCTAATAATGTCATTACTAAGATATCGTAGAGCTCTTGCTATGCCTCGAAGTATATTATTATGAGCACGATTAAGTAAATCTAAATTTCCAGGCAACGCAAAAGAACTAGCTTCACTTCTGGGAGAAGACAAGACTTTTTTTTTTAAACCTTTGTCATTATCGGATCGTTTTCGCTTCCTATCTTCCAAAAAGAATGAGTGCGATCCGTTTAAGGGATAGAACCGGTTCTGACCCGGCTTCGAAACTTCCGAAATGCACTTTCAGAGGAATAATTTAGACAAATTAGGTAAAATTTCAAGAGGCTAAAAATGCTACGCTAGTCACAAGCCTTAGTTCTGATAAAGAGAGTAGCAATTAATTACAAAAATAATATTAAAGATGTTACACTAGTCACAAACCTTAGATTAAAAAATAGTTAGCAATTAATTATAAAAGTAATATTAAGGGTTTTTTAAGATATCTGAACCTATTGTAATATTATAACACAGTAAAGAACTCTAGACAAGACGATTTTAATGTAATAATCCCCTATAAAATAATAGCCTAAGTTATCTGTCCTCGAATTTATGAAGCAGTTGAATCTGGAATGGAAAGGGCATCCATATTGGATTCTTGATAAGTTAGGGTTGGCAAAATTCAAAGCGAGTAAAGTTCATCTTTTCCTAAACTATCGATACGATTCTAAAATAAATGGGTATAAATATGTTTCACATCACAGCAAAAAATACTGTCGTATTTAAAACATTCGAAATTCACCCTTTCTCTCCTTTTCGAGCGTTTAATGCCATTATTTTCAAGCCTTATTTTCCCCGGTTAAGAACAGGGGATTACATTTATCCATTTATCACATAATAACATTTTTTTTATGACCTCATTTCTTTAACCAGCTAATTTAATCATTTCTTATTTTCAATTATTTAAACATCGTCTGCATTGTTTTCATATGTTTTATCATTGAACTTATATTATGTAAATAATTTTCTTTTATATTTAGCTTAAATAATAGATTAGGTAAATATGTGATAATTTTCAGTTTAATCATCAATTATTTTTGTTGCAATGAAAAATTTATCACCGGTATTAATAACAAATTCTATCCACCTCCAGCGTGTAGCGGAAATGATATTTTCATTCCTTTACTTCCATTAGTTATTGTGGCCAAAAAAATTGGGAAGAACTTAACGATAATTTCGACGTAGCTAAGAAAACTTTGAATTATCTTTCAACGTGATTCTAAACTGCATTCACAGTATCGGGAGACTTTAGAGGAGTTTGAGAACAAACAAATTATTGAGCTTGTACCGGAGAATTATCAGCCGAAAAACAAATCATTTTTTTATCTGCCATTATATCAAGCCCTATTTTAAGGGCAGGCGATTAAATTTATGAATTTATCACATAATAAATAGGTAAAAAAAACATTTTTTTCTGGCATTATGGCGTCATTAATTTAACCATCTAATTTAATTATTTCTTATTTTAAACTATTTAAATATCGTCTGCTTTATTTTCATACGTTTTATCACTGAACCTAGATATTACGTAAATACTTTTCTTTTATATTTGGCTTAAATAATAGATTAGGTTTATATGTGATAATATTAAATTTAATCGTCGATTATTTTTTGGTGCAAGATAACTCTCAGGCAAAAAACAAACCTTTTTATTTTTGAAAATTAAAAATTGAAAAACTTTGAAAGTTTGTTAGTTTGTGTGTTTGTTTTTTATACATAACAACATGATTTGATTAAATGAATTTAATGTGATAATATTAAATTTAATCATAGATTATTTTTTGTTGCAAGATAATTCTCAGGCAAAAAACAAACTTTTTTTTTTTTTTGAAATTGAAAAACTCTGAAAGTTTGTTCCTTTGTGTGTTTGTTTTTTATACATAACAACACGGTTTGATTAAATGAATTTAATGTGATAATATTAAATTTAATCATAGATTATTTTTTGTTGCAAGATAATTCTCAGGCAAAAAACAAACCATTTTTTTTTGAAGAATGAAAATTGAAAAACACTGAAAGTTTGTTCTTTTGTGTGTTTGTTTTTTATACATAACAACACGGTTTGATTAAATGAATTTAATGTGATAATATTAAATTTAATCATCGATTATGTTTTGTTGCAGGATAATTCTCAGGCAAAAACAAACCACTTTTTTTTTGAAAATTGAAAAACTTTGAAAGTTTGTTCGTTTGTGTGTTTGTTTTTTATACATAACAACATGATTTGATTAAATGAATTTAATGTGATAATATTAAATTTAATCATAGATTATTTTTTGTTGCAAGATAATTCTCAGGCAAAAAACAAACATTTTTTTTTTAAATTGAAAATCGAAAACCTTTGAAAGTTTGTTCTTTTGTGTGTTTATTTTTTTATACATAACAACAGGGTTTGACTAAATTAATTTAATGTGATATTAATTTTAATCACCGATTATTTTTTGTTGTAAGATAATTCTCAGGCAAAAAACAAACCATTTTTTTTGAAAATTAAAAATTGAAAAACTTTGAAAGTTTGTTCGTTTGTGTGTTTGTTTTTTTATACATAACAACACGGTTTGATTAAATGAATTTAATGTGATAATATTAAATTTAATCATAGATTATTGTTTGTTGCAAGATAATTCTCAGGCAAAAAACAAACCATTTTTTACCTGCCTCATAGGGTACTTTACAATTCTGGAAAATTAAAATTTTTACTGATCCCGTCATATGACGGGTTACATGCTAGTTTTTAAAATGTTTGCTTTCACATACCGTAACTGTTACGTTAGTTACAATAGAATATCACTAACGTTTAAACATTTTAGCTGAAATACATTAATTAAAAACGTATTTCATATGGCCCCTTTAATAAAGTGCGAGCAACTCTGTGTTGCTAGAACCATTTTCAAGGCTAAATTCTTTTACAAATACTAGGAAGGCAATCTTATCGGCTTTCTATATCCTGTAGCAATTCCCTCACCACCCGTTCGCTTTCTAGGAAGCAATGATTCATGTTCATCAATTGGGTAAATTAGATTACAAGTCACGTCCGATAGATATATAAAAAAGAGTAGAATAGGCGAGCAACTGGGAATGGCGCTCGCGTGAGTTTAGAATGAGCGCTGCATAGGAGGGAAGAGTTTAACCCGAGTAGTCAGGACAACGGGACGTTTATGGGGAGTATTTAAACTAGGAACACTCCGTTGAACATAATGGTGAAGGTCATTCACTCCTTTCGAAATGTCTGACGTGTTTAATTTATATTGTTCGTCAGTAGAAAAATTAACTGCACTTTAAGTTGTGATTATGTACTTGCTGTAAAAATGTATTGCTGGTGAAAAAAGATAAATCTGTACTAATGAACAGTAGATTATAAATTTAATAAATTTATGATTTCGTATTTTAGTTCAGACAGGCCGGTATCGAAATATTAAGCAATATAAAAAACACATTTTAAAGTAAAATAATAATAATAATAATAATAATAATAATAATAATAATAATAATAATAATAGATCACTTCATATTGCATTTCCCACAACAGCACTTTTATGTTATGCAATAATATTTAATTCATACTGTGGAGTTATTTAAAAAAATAACACAGCATGATGTTATGATTAAGTACTTGCTGTAAAAATGTATTGCTGGTGAAAAAAGTTAAATGTGTACTAATGAACAATATGTTATAAATTTAATAAGCTTATGATTTCGTATTTTAGTTTAGACAGGCCGGTATCACAATATTTGCCAATATAAAAAACACATTTTAAAGTAAAATAATAATAATAAAACACGTCATATTGCATTTCCCACAACAGCACTTTTATGTTATGCAACAATATTTTATTCATACTGTGGAGTTATTTAAAGAAATTAACAGAGCTTGATGTTGTGATTAAGTAATTTCTGTAAAATGTATTGCTGGTGAAAAAATTTAAATCTGTACTAATGAACAATAAGTTATAAAGTCAATAAATTTATGATTTCGTATTTTAATTCAGATAGGCCTGTACCAAAATATTTGCCAATATAAAAAACACATTTTACAGTAAAATAATAATCCCTTATATAATAATAGTCTAAGTTATCTGTCCATCTGTCCTTGAATTTATGAAGCGGTTGGACCTGGAATGGATAAGTGAATCCATATTGGATTCTTAATGAGTTAGAGTTAGCAAAATTCAAAGCAAGTCTGTAAGACATTCGAAATTCCCCTCCTCCTTTTTCGAGAGTTTAATGCCGTTATTTCAAGCCCCATTTTCCCAGGTTTAGAGCAGGCTATTAAATTTATCACATAATAAATATGTAAAAATAACATTTTTTCTACTATTATGTGTTCATTTCCTTAACCATTTCATTTAATCCTTTCTTATTTTAAATTATTTAAATATCGTCTGGATTATTTAAATACGTTTTATCACTGAACTTAGATATTACGTAAATAATGTTCTTTTATATTTGGCTTAAATAATAGATGAGGTACATATGTGATAATTTTGAATTTAATTACCGATTATTTTTTGTTGGAATGAAAATTTTATCACCTGTATTAGCAAAAAATTTTTTCATAAAAGTCTAGTAGTCTATTTCATGGACTAATAAATATCTAACGTTTAAGTTATATACCTTTGAAAATTAAGACGCTTGTTCGTTTGCTTTTTATACACAACCACACAGTTTGACTAAATAAATTCAACGTGATTCTAATCTGCATTCACAGTATTGGGAGACATGAGAGGAGTATGAATATAAACAAATTTTTGAGCGTGACAATTTTCAGACAAAATCAAACCATTTTTTACCTGCCTCATAGGGTACTTTACAATTCCGGAAAATTAATATTTTTACTGATCCCGTCATATGACGGGCTATATTATAGTAATAATAACAATTATAATAAATCATTCATATTGCATTTCCCACAACAGCATTTTTATGTGATGATTATGCTGTGCAACAATATTTAATTCCTACCTTGTAGTTATTAAAAAAAAACTAACATGTTTGATGCTGTGATTAAGTAATTGTTATTGTGATTAAGTAATTGTAAAATTGTGTTACTAGCGAAATAGTTTCGTAATTATGAATAAGAAGCTATAAATCTCATAACTGCACTTTAAGTTGTGATTAAGTACTGGCTGTAAAAATGTATTGCTGGTTAAAAAAGATAAATCTGTACTAATGAACAGTAGATTATAAATTTAATAAACTTATGATTTAGTATTTTAGTTCAAAAAGGCCGGTATCAAAATATTAGCCAATATAAAAAAAACATTTTAAAGTAAAATAATAATAATAATAAATCACTTCATATTGCATTTCCCACAACAGCATTTTTATGTTATGCTTCTGTTATGCAACAATATTTAATTCATACCATGCAGTTATTTGAAAAATTAACATAGCTTGATGTTGTGATTAAGTACTTGCTGTAAAAATGTATTGCTGTTGAAAAAGGTTAAATATAATCTAATGAACAGCACGTTAAAATTTTAATAAACTTAGGATTTCTATTTTAGTTTAGACGAGCCGGTATCAATATATTTGCTAATATAAAAAACACATTTAAAAATAAAATAATAATAATAATAATAATAATAATAATAATAATAATAATAATAAATCACTTCATATTGCATTTATCACAAGAGCACTTTTATGTGATGCTTATGTTGTGTAACAATATTTAATTCATACCGTGCAGATATTTAAAAAATTAACATAGCTTGATGTTGTGATTAAGTACTTGCTGTAAAAATGTATTACTGGTGAAAAAAGTTAAATTTGTAATAATGAACAGTAAGTTATAAATTTAATAAACTTAGGATTTCGTATTTTAGTACAGATAGGCCGGTATCAAAATATTTTCCAATATAAAAACACATTTTAAAGTAAAATAATAATAATAATAATAATAATAATAATAATAAATCACTTCATATTGCATTTACCACAACAGCACATTTATGTAATGATTATGCAACAATATTTACTTCATACCGTGTAGTTATTTAAAAAATTAATATAGCTTGATATTGTGATTAAGTACTTGTAAAAATGTACTGCTCGTCAAAAAAGTTAAATCTGTACTAATGAACAATAAGTTATAAAATTTAATAAACTTATGATTTCGTATTTTAGTTCTGACAGGCCAGTATCAAATTATTTGCCAATATAAAAAAAAACACATTTTAAAGTAAAATAATAATAATAATAATAATAAATCATTTCATATTGCATTTCCACAACAGCACTTTTATGTGATGCTTATGTTGTGTAACAATATTTAATTCATACCGTGCAGATATTTAAAAATTTAACATAGCTTGATGTTGTGATTAAGTACTTTCTGTAAAAATGTATTGCTGGTGAAGAAAGTTAAATTTGTACTAATGAACAGTAGATTATAAATTTAACAAATTTATGATTTCGTATTTTAGTTCATTAAGACCGGTATCAAAATATTAACCAATATAAAAAACACATTTTAAAGTAAAATAATAATAATAATAATAATAATAATAATAATAACAATAATAAATCACTTCACATTGCATTTCCCATGACATCACTTTTAGGTGATGCTTACTTTGTGCAACAATATTTAATTGGTGTTGTGATTAAGTAATTGTTATAAAATTATATTGCTGGTAAAAAAGTTTCGTATTAATGAATAATAAGCTATAAATCTCATAAATTTATGATTTTATGCTTTAGTTTATACGAACTAATATGAAACTATAGGTATAACACGTTTTAATATTGTGGTAATAATAATAAAAAAAAAGAAAATTGTGCTTTCCCTATAACAGAACTTTGGTGCTTATGTTGGACAACAGTGTTTAATTGTCATTCGGTGTACTTAAAAAATTAAAGGCTTTATGTTATGATTAAGTATCTGCCGTATAAATGCATTGCTGATAAAAAAAAATCCCTTATAAATGAATAGTAAGTAAAAAATGAAATAAATTTGTGATTTAAAATTTTAGTCTATACGAAACAATATGAAACTATATCTGTCGCCATAAAAACACATTTTCAGATAGAACAAACAAGAAAATATTGCTTAAAATGTGCATTTCTTGCAATCATACTTTTATGCGGTGCTTTTACTGAATATCAGTGTTTAACCCCTTAATGAACAGTTTTCTTTTTAAAAAGGCTTGCCCCCCAAAATTAATTTTTAATGTAAAAAACACAATTTAGAACGTAAATATATATTGAAAAATGAGCGAATCAGAATCTGAATCTGAATACGATGTCAGAAAGCGGCTCACGAGGAAGAGATAAGTCGTAAGTGATAAGAAGAAAAAAATATTTATTTTATACTTGAAGCTTCTCAACTTTTATATTCACGAATAACCAAAACCAATTTTAAGAAGCGCCCTAAACCAAGACAATTATACGATGTTTAATTTTTATCTTCAACAGAGATTAATTTGAATTCTGTTATTTTAAAAGCTAAAATAGCTGTATATTGTGATAAGATATCCAATTATACGATTTTTAATTTTTATCGTCAACAGAGATTAATTTGAATTCTGTTAGTTTAAAAGCTAAAATAT
>CM063511.1:134587945-134612945 GCA_032207245.1 Pardosa pseudoannulata
CTAGGCAACGCATTGTGTTTATGAGAAGAGTTAATAAATAGGTGTCTTTTTAAAAAACTTTTCAATTTCTTTCTAATGAAATGAAGGTTGTTCACTTTAACAGGAAGGATTTTTAGTTTAGGTGGTGTCTAGATAGATTTCTAGACAAATGACGCCAGTGATTCATAGGTTATTTACAGGTGATTTTAAAAGCATTGGATTTGGAGATTATTGATTTAACTATTAGTATTTCAACAACAAAAAATTAATAAATATTTTCACAAATTCGGTATGAATAATACAAGAGTGATTCTGATCCGAAAATTTTCGTATTTTCTGAAAATTGTTAAAAAAAAAAAACAAAAAAAAAAAAAACCAGACACCCCCTCCCCCAATAAATTGAAAAGAATTTTCAGAAAAATCTGTTCCTGAAAATTAAAAAAAAGGTTTTTAAAACCACCTTTAGCTTCAAAAAATTAATAAATATTTTCTCAAATGTTGGTATGAATGATATGATATAAGGGTGATTCTTATCCGAAAATTTCCGAATTTTCCAAAAAATATAAAAAACAGATTTTTCCTCCGAAAATTTGAAAAGAATTTTCGGAAAAAATCTGTTCTTGAAAATTAAAAAAAAAAGTTTTTTAAAATCACCTCCAGCTTCAAGTAAAAAATATATAAATGGATATTGAAGATAACCTGAAAGTTTTATAGCTTTTCTCTCCCTTTTTCCTATTTTGACGCGTCCACAAAACTTTTTTCTATCGAAGAACAGTAATAATATGTTATGTAATTTTCTTTTTAAAGCAATATGTTAAAATTTATATTTAAATATTTAAATTAAGAAATTAAATGTTTGTTTTCTAGATAACCAATACATACATTGATATATGTGTGTTTGTATTATTTTATACAGCACACACTTATATTTGCAACTCTATAATACCATGATATATATTAAAACATATTAATATATTGATATTTGGCAAACGATAAATCACAATATTAAAATTCAGATATCATCCTTTTATAGTTTCCTTCAAAAATTAACCTTAATATAATTTTTATTTTAAACTAGCATATAGCCCGTCATATGACGGGATCAGTAAAATTTTCAATTTTCTAGAATTGTAAAGTACCCTGTGAGGAAGGGAAAAAATGGTTTGTTTTTTGGTTAAGAATTATTTTACAACAAAAATAGTCGATGGTTAAATTTAAAATTATCACGTTGAATTCCTTTACTCAAACCGTGTTGTTATGTATAAAAATCAAATACACAAACGAACAAACTTTCGAAGTTTTTCAGTTTTCAAGACATATAACTTAAACGCTAGATATTTATTAGTCCGTAAAATAGACTCCTAAACTTTTATGAAAAGAATTTATTGATAATACCGGTGATAAAATTTTCATTGCAACAAAAAATAATCGATTCTTCAATTTAAAATTATCACATATGTACCTAATCTATTATTTAAGCCAAATATAAAAGAAAATTATCTACGTAATATCTAAGTTCATTGATAAAACGTATGAAAGTAATGCAGAAGTAAATTTAAATAATTTAAAATAAGAAATGATTAAATGAGATGGTTAAAGAAAGGATGTCATAATGCTAGAAAAAATGTTATTTTTACCTATTTATTATGTGATAAAGTGATAAATTTAATCGCCTGCTCTTAACCGGGGAAAATAGTGATTGAAATAATGGCATTAAATGCTAGAAAAAGGTGTAAGGGGGATTTCGAACGTTGCTAACTCTAACTCATCAAAAATGAATTTCGAACGTTTAAAAGACTTCAGTATTTTTCGCTGTGATATAAAGCATATTTATACGAATTTATTTTAGAATCCGATTGATGTTTAGGAGAAGATAAACTTTACTTGCTTTGAATTTTGCTAACCCTTACTCATCAAGAATCCAATATGGATGCCTCTATCCATTCCAGGTCCAACCGTTTCATAAATTCGAGGACAGACGGACAGATAACTTAAGCGTATACTTCTTCAGAAAATTTTGTAGGACATTCAAAAAACTGTTTCTTACTTTGAATCCCACCATGCAATAATATTAAGGCCGTTAAATGCAATTAAATGGACAAGGAACCCTCAAAATCAGAAAATTTCATCAGAAATATAAAATAGTTTTTTTGATCAAGCAATTTACAAAAATAAAAGCAAACTTTTCATGTCATTATTTCATTCGCAGGCGATTAACTTCTTGATCATAAATTATGTTGTTACAATTTAGTTTAAAATTAAGTTTTAATTTCTTAATAGTCAAGTTTGTTTTACAGAGTTCAGGCAACTTATATACATATATATATATATATATATATATGTCAGGTCTAGAAAAGGGGTAATTGGAAATTACGTGAGTTAAAGCGATTTTAACAATTGAATTCTTTTATAATAATAAAATAAATGAAAAAGACCCACGCTCGCGTAAGCTTTTGGGATCATCCGGTCAAGCGGAAAGATATTTGAGGCATTTGATGATTGAGCGAATCCATATGAGTGAGTTAGAGCGTGGACATGGAGCTGTCAACACACTCTACGTGTGTCTTCGACGAATAAATGAAAATGGCTCTAATGTTGTTTAAATGAAACGATGATTTAATAAACTTATTATTATCAAGAAAGACTGTTTTCCATTCGCCTTAACATTGGACCATGTCATATATATATATTTTATATT
Source organism: Pardosa pseudoannulata (assembly GCA_032207245.1). Lineage (NCBI taxonomy): Eukaryota > Metazoa > Arthropoda > Arachnida > Araneae > Lycosidae > Pardosa > Pardosa pseudoannulata. Next base: position 134,590,623 of record CM063511.1, read on the forward strand.
TTCTATATATTGATATTTTACAGTTAGAACAAATATCTACAGTATTGTTTCCACACTTGGAAACTTAGTAATAAACTATTTTTATGCACAGATCCTTTAATATTATATTTTCCTAGAGTTTTGTGAGTACAAAATTAGGAACAGTCAAGAATTTTATTTCAATTTCTTTAGTAACTTTTAAGAAAATCGGACACAAAGTGGCTTTTGGGTTAAACTGGTACAGTTCTAGTGTTAATTGAATGAGATGAAAAAAGAAATTATAGTTTTTACTTTCCACAATTTTACAAATCTAGTTTATATAAGCGTTTACCTGCGACATTGATAAGGTACATAATTTGCACTTACGGATATCTGTATATTTGTGATCTTCGTTACCAGACCATCGCAAAGAGATGGAAGATGCAGTGCTTGATTCAATCCATAAAACAGGAGATGCCAGGTTTCCTGTAAAATAAATTCAGATTCTTTGTATTAAACAAAAAATACAAAAGCTTCCACTTGTGTAGAAGTTTGACATAGTTACTTAATTTAAGGGGACGTAGTACCTTTAAAGACTTAAAATTTCCATTATAACAACTTTTCTTCGATTCATAAAAAACTTCAAGACTTCAAGACAACAGCTTAGTGGGAATATATGGTGTCTCCTCTACCACTAAAGTCCTTGTAGGTGACCTTGACGTTTTTTTTTGGTAAAATACAGAAGTGGGATGAGTTATAAAGGGATAACACAAAACTAAATTGCAAATTATGACATATTTTGGGTTTGGCATTCTTTCATTTTAATATGAAGTTGGTATGCAACAAAACTCATGTTTCAAGTTATAAAAAATGGTGGGTTCTTTTTTTCTTCCTTTGAGATAATCAGATCACCGATAAACGCTATCGTCTCTTATTCATACAGACAATTTCATTTTCTAAACATGAGTCACAAAAACGGGACAAGATAAAAGTCTTTCTATACCATACGAAAACAGAATTTTTAAATAATTCTCAGTTAAAACCTTGATATTAGAGCAGTGATTCCACATTGTGACAAAAGGTTAAAAAATATTTTTTTAATTAAACATTTTTATGTTGATTACAGCGATTTAATGATAAAATTTTAAAAGAAATACATTAAGGGGCACACTAAACACCTGGAAATAATGAACCGTAATTTAACTAGAATACTAATCGAAGAACATTAATAAAGTGTGTGACTCAAAAGTAGTTATGAGTGTCTTCAAGCTTACATTCCATGACTAGTTCCACTGACTTACAGAGTTCCCTCTCATTGTGATGAGGAAGGAATTCATAGGGTTGACTTTTTGGTGAAAAAAAGAACTATTACTCTCCAAAAGTGAGAGACGATGTTTCACTTTTATGCTGCAAAATGTATTGTAAAGCTCGAATTCATTTAAAACACACAAGCTACATCTAATTAACTATGCTAAAGTTATGGCCTTGGAGGGCCTGACTTCCACTACCCCGAGTGTTCCTCGATCCTTTGCTGTTGTAATGTTTCTTCTTACTGGACATAACTGACCTAGTATATTTGTGTAGGACATAATGACTCTCGTAATTGTAGTTTATGTAATTCTGAACGACCTATGAACTGGAAACATTTGGACACAAGCACTGAATTGTATAGTTTCACTTCTGTTGTTTAAAAATACTTGGAAGCTAGAAGACGAAGGCTTAGTTCCCAAATGCCTCGAATTTGCAAACAAATAACGAACTAATCGTAAAAGGTTGCTATCCCTGCAGTTGGTATTAATGGTTTTAAAAAGGTGTTCAATTAAATATAAACTATAGTACACCTTTTTTATACCTTTATCTCTCGTTTTTGAAACCACTGAACAGATGGTGGCCCTTTTCCAGCCCTGTTTTATGCTCTAACTACTATTTCATATTCATTATCAACTCGCTCCGTGAAAACATAAATATTTTGAAAACTATATTTTAGCTATCATTAGAACGAACCGATAAGCAATAATGGATTATAAAAGATATTAAAAAAAATGAAAACCATAGTTTCAACTTTGCGTTTACCTTTATCTCTCGTTTTTGAAACCACTGGAACAGATGGTGGCCCTTTTCCAGCCCTGTTTTATGCTCTAAATACTATTTCATATTCATTATCAACTCGCTCCGTGAAAACATAAATATTTTGAAAGCTATATTTTAGTTATCATTAGAACGAGCCGATAAGCAATAATGGGTTATAAAAGATATTTAAAAAAAATGGAAATCATAGTTTCAACTTTGCGTTTACCTTTATCTCTAGTTTTTGAAACCACTGGAACAGATGGTGGTCCTTTTCCAGCCCTATTGTATGCTCTTACAACTATTTCATATTCAGTATTTTCCTTCAATTTATCAAGAATGAATTCCTGGGAAATTCCTGGTCCTAGAGAGGCCTCTCTGTAGACATAAGGTTCTAAAGAGTAATGTTCTCTGTAACCAAGTTCATATCCTTGGATGGCGCCATTTCTTTGTTCAGGTGCTGGAGCCTATAAAAGAATATGTTTATATTAATACAGGTGACATCGCACCAACCTTATTGTAAGTAGTTAGGATTTCTATATGAATGTTATATTCATTTTAAAACTCAAATTAGTTTTTAGATTATATGTTATGCTAAGAGTGTAAGTAGTTTAGAATACAAAACAACTCATTCTTATAAAAAAAGAATGCATTTATTTAAATTGAATTTTCACCATGAATTTAGAGAATTTAATCTAAAGAAATAAATGAATTACATTTGGCAATATTTGGCAACAGGGACTAACAGAAAAGCGTTTAAACGTTTTTCATATCATTAATGTACCTACAAACAAATTATCCACTTCACATAAATGTTAAATTCTTTTTCAAGTGATAAAGCTATTGGCAATGGAATAACTTTGACGTCTAAAATCTGGATTAAAAATTTGTGCAACTAAATTCAGAATGAAAAAAAAATATGTATCTCTTGAAGGCTTTTACATTTTTTAATTAAAACAAACGACCCGGATAAATTTATAAAAACTATAATCAAAATAGAAGAAGTCTGGTACTTGCAACTGTAAGGGAGATGGCAGATATCATCGATCCTAATTAGTTGAGGTTATGATGCTTGATAGGATACTGACGACACGTTGTAAGCTTATTTGCAGGGTAACCAGGGTTGTCGAGGGAACTCACGGGCCACGACTTCGACAGATGGTGTAGTTGATTTGGGTCTCTTGACCTCTAATATATTTGGGTGAGAAAATATACTTTTTCTCTTCTACCTTCTGCGTTCAGTTTCGTCAGCTTTCTCTTCCTTCTCTATTAGGTCCTCTTCTCCAGCACTGTCTCTTCTTCTCTTTCAGTCCAGTTACTTGCATACTTGTACAACAAGAATACTGCCAAGACTCTCTCCTCTAGTCCTCTCTTTTTTAGTCCTCTTCCAGTAGCTGCTTCTAATTTTATTACATTCAATACGCTACTCCTCTTGAAGGCTAATATAAACCAATAGACATGTTTCATCTCCCTTATTTGCTGCTTCTCTACTGATCCTTGTTTTTACCGTTGCTTATAAATCGTTCCCCAGTCTTATTCATCCCTGGTGTCATTTTTGGAGACAATGTTCTTATCTCTGTCCAGCAATCTTAGCTCTCCCTGAAGAGTCATAAACCATCCCTTATCTTTTATCAAACTTCTTTGATCCTCTGTTCTAAATTTCTGTTCAAATGCATGAGGCTTGATTCAATATATATGTATATGTACATATATATATATATATATATATATATATATATATATATACATATATCATAGATATACATATACATATATATATATGTATACACATATATATATGTGTATGTATATATATATATATATATATATATATATTTATATATATATATATATATATATATATATATATCCATTAAATTATCCATTAAACCTTCTTATATGTATTTTTTGATATATTGAATCACCTCATTACACCTGACCAATATTGAATTAAATTTTCAATTAAAAAATCACTGGTACTTTTCTCTGATAAAATCATAGGGCTTGAAAAGTGGAACTGTACAAAATCGCATGTTAGAGATCTTCAATTGTTTGCAAAACACATTTCATATATTTGACAAGTATACATGCTAGCTTTAAAGTACCTACGCTTTAAGGTACATACGTAATAACTAAAGAAAAACATCATCGACGATACTAATGATACGAACATTACATTAACTTTTAAGTTACATAACATTAGAGAAATAGAATTTACATTATGTTACAGTTTAAAGAACTTCTCCAGCATAACTCATTAATTCAAAGCGATTTATTTGAACGTTTTTGTAAGAGCAAAATCGTAAAATGATGGGTAATAACAAAGTAAATTAATTTCCATTAAAAATATTACATTATAAATTATTTTTACATAAAAGAATTGTACTCAGATTGGATTTCAATATCTATATCGACATGACATTAGCGTGACTGAATACTAATAATTACTTAAAATAAAAATTTATAGCGAGGAACTGTCATTCTTTCATGACAAGACTATTAATTGCCAATATAAAAAGAGAGATCCGATCAAAAGATCAAGGTTAACAGGGTTTCCATCTGTAGGAACTGTATGAGATTTAAGCTACGCCCTTTACATTGAAACTCTGAATTTTAAATCTCAGTACCGTTTCTTATATAAGAATATTAAAGACCATAAATTTGTGAAAATTAAGCATGTTATCTAATTTAAGATATTTTTACATTTAAAGTTCTTATTATTATCAGAAATATCTCTTATGTTGATAAAAATATTATAAAAGAGATTTTAGAAAGGTTTATAGTACAGTATAGGTCTATATAGTATAGTATAGGTCAGAAATCACCTTAATACCAAAGAAGTATATAAGGTCAAAGCATTGTTTGGTAAACGATAGAAAAAAATTAATAGCTATATGAGATATATAATACTTTCGGACAGAGGTCACCTTTATATAAAACAAATATATAAGCACAAATCTAGAGAAGAAAATAGTTAATCATGCTTTAATATCAAACTTAATCTTAATGATTACAATGCTTTGTTTGGCTATTGAACAATAGAAAAATTAATAGCTATATAAAATATATAGTACTTCCGATCGGAGGTCACCTTAATACAAAACAAATATGCAAGCGAAAAGATGGAGAAGAAAAATATTGGAATATGCTTTAATAGCAGACTTAACGACTAAACTGCTTTGTTTGGCTAATGAATAATTGAAAAATTTAATAGGTAAATAAAATATATAGTACTCGAGTCAGAAGTCTTAATACAAAACAAATATATAAGCGCAAAGTTGGAGAAGAAAAATATTGGAATACGCTTTAATAGTAGACTCAATTGTAATGACTATACTGCTTTGTTTGGCTATTGAACAATAGAAAAATTAATAGCTATATAAAATAAATAGTACTTCAGATCAGAGGTCACCTTTATACATAACAAATATATAAGTGCAAAGCTGGAGAAAAAAAGTTGGAATATGCTTTAATAGCAGACTTAATCATAATGACTATACTGCTTTGTTTGGCTAATTAATAATTGTAAAATTTAATAGCTAAATAAAATATTTAGTACTTGCGGTCAGAAGTTTTGATACAAAACAAATATTTAAGCAAAAAGATGGAGAAGAAATATATTGAAATACGCTTTAATAGCAGACTTAATCATGACTATACTGCTTTGTTTGGCTATTGAATAATAGAAAAATTAATAATTGTATAAAATATATAGTACTTCCGATCAGAGGTCACCTTAATATATAACAAATATATAAGTGAAAAACTGGAGAAGAAATATATTGGAATCGTTTTAATAACAGACTTAATCATAATGACTATACTGCTTTGTTTGGCTAATGAAAAATTTAACAGCTAAATAAATATATAGTAATTGCATTAAGAAATCACCTTAATACAAAACAAATATATAAGTGAAAATATGGAGAAGAAATATACTGAAATAAGCTTTAATAGCAGACTTAATCATAATGACTATACTGCTTTGTTTGGCTATTGGACAATAGACAAATTAATAGCTATATACAATATATAGCACTTCCGATCAGAGGTCACCTTAATACAAAACAAATATATAAGAAAAAATATTAGAACACGCTTTAATAGCAGACTTAATCATAATTACTATGTTTCTTTGTTTGGCTAATGGATAATTGAAAAATTTAATAGCTAAATAAAATATTTAGTACTTGCGGTCAGAAGTTACCTTAATACGAAACGAATATGCAAGCGAAAAGATGAAGGAGAAAAATATTGGAATATGGTTTAATAGCAGAATTAATCATAATGACTATACTGTTTTGTTTGGCTATTCAGCAATAGAAAAATTTAACAACTTTATAAAATATATAGTATTTTTGGTCAGAGGTCACCTTAATACAAAACAAATATATAAACGCAACGCGGGAGAAGAAAAATATTGGAATACGATTTAATAGCAGACTTAATCATAATGACTATATTGCTTTGTTTGGCTAATGAATAATTATAAAATTTAATAGCTAAATAAAGTATTTAGTACTTGCTGTCAGAAGTCAATTTAATACGAAACAAATATGCAAGCGAAAAGATCGAGAAGAAAAATATTGGAATACGCTTTAATAGCAGACTTAATCATAATGATTATGCTACTTTATTTGGCTATTGGACAATAGACAAATTTAGCAGCTATATAAAATATATAGTACTTCCAGTCAGAGGTCACCTTAATACAAAACAAATATATAAGTGCAAAGCTGGAAAAGAATATTGGAATACGCTTTAATAGAAAACTTAATCATAATGACTATACTGCGTTGTTTGGCTAATGCGTAACTGAAAAATTTAAAAACTAAATAAAATACATAGTACTTGCAGTCTGAAGTCAGCATAATAGAAAACAAATATATAAGTGAAAAGCTTGAGAAGAAAAATATCGAAATACGCTTTAATAGCAGACTTAATCATAATGATTAATGATTATACTGCTTTGTTTGGCTATTGGACAATAGACAAATTTAATAGCTATATAGTACTTCCAGTCAGAGGTCACCTTAATACAAAAAAAAAGTGTAAAGCTGGAGAAGAAAAATATTGGAATACGATTTAATAGCAGACTTAATCATACAGACAATAATGCTTTGTTCGGATATTGAACACTCGTTTCAGGTCTAAAATTTTGAAATAAATTTTCTAATAAAGTTTTTTGGTGTTAAATACAATTGTTATTTCTTTCATGGTTCATAATTTTAAATATATATTATAATTATTTAATTAAACTAAAAAATTATGGATGTTTATATAACTAACTGAGCAAAGCTGTCGGTAATCTGATAACTGTAAAAAAATATTTTGAAAATTTTGAAACATTGAAGTTTTTATAAGGTACTTTGAAATATTTTGCAATCCCATAATAAAAATAATCGGTGGTAATCTCTCCTTGACTTTCTCGTATACTCATAAAAGAAATTAATTTAATATTTTAGCATTTCGAGAACAGATTCTATAAACTTAAAAATAGAAAATTATAGGCCATAACTGATAATTGTAACCATAGTCAATATATGGCGTCATACATTTTTTTACGATTTAATTAAATTCTTCTTAACTAATTACAATTTTGAATGTAAATGGTCTAAATACACTCACTTCCAAAAATTAAGCACGAAGATGTAAAATGGAAAAAAATGAACAACTACTCTTTTGATTGACACAAAATTAGGTAGGAAAGTAGCATATATATTTATGCATAAAACAAAATCAATAACTATATACAGAAATGAAAACAATATTAAATTTTTGTAAGTTATCAGATAATGACATACTGGAGGCTTAAACATAATTTTGTATAAAGTGTAATTAAACAGCATAAAATAAAAAAAATTACATTTAATAGAGTATGCGATCCCCCCTCATATGTATACAAAGTTTACACTTTGTGACCATGCTTTCAATTAAGTGGTATCCTTATGAAATCCCTGCTCACACCATAATGTTTCCGCCTCGAAATGCAGGATGTTCGGTGATGTTTTGGGGTTGATTGCGTGTACCTTGTTCACACCATATCCTTATACTCATCTGGCTTTTCATCTGGCTCTAGAGCAAATCTTGACTCATCAGTAAACATGACATTGCCCCACTCAGACACAGTCAAATTGATTTGTTCCAGGCAACACTTTAATCGTGCCCCTCTTGATTGGGCGGATAGAAAAACACAAACTCGAGGTACCCGGGGGTACAGTCCACTCATATGTAATCTTCGGCGTGCAGTAGCTGCAGATATCGCCTTATCAATGGACGCTGTAACCATAGATGCCACACGTGTGAAGTTGTCTCTGCGATTCCGCTTGGATAAAATAGCAATATATCGATCTTCCGCGGGGGTTGTAACCCTTGGGCGATCGGCTACGTGCCTTCGGACAACTGACTGTGTGGTTTTGAATTGTTTCCATAAACGTAAAACTACATAATGATGAACGCCGAAGAAAGGAGCAATATCTGTGATCGGCTGTCCTACTTCAATGCGCTCCACAGCACGCCAGAGCTCAGAAAATTCCATTCGTCTTCTGGAAGTCACAGAAACACGTATGTATTGAAAACAAATTGTACGAAAGTTTTAAACACCTTCTATCAGGACTTACAACCAACTTCTGTAACCCTTCATAAAGCTGACATCTTATAAGACTGACCATTTTGCATATTTCTTGACATGAAAGCGCGATTGGCTGTTAACTAACGTATTTGCATACTTCCATCTACCTCTTCAGCTAATTGCATCCTCTTCAATTCTGATTGGCTTCCAGAATTTAGCAATTTCCTCTTCGTGCTTAACTTTTGGAAGTAATTGTATAAATGCAGTGTTTAGAGATATGTGAGAATATAGATTCATATGCATACATACATAGAGAGGGTATTTTCACATATTTGTAACAATTTTCATTTTCTCTATGAATTTAATTTTAAAATAATGAATTATTAAAATAAAAATGGGACTAGTACGAAATAAGAAATACAGTTTAAATATTGTCTGCAGCTTTATAATTATGTGTTAATACCTATTTTCAAAGAAGAAATTCCACCCCTTTACCCTAAAATCGCTATTGTATTAAATTCCATCAGGATAAGGCTACAAGCGATACATCTACTGTAAGTAAATCGTTATCCTATCAATTGAGTCTATAAAAAATTCTTTTCTTTTGATTAGTTTCGATATCATCCTAAGCTCGCGACTTTTTTTCTCAAACATACAGTTGAAAGTAATGATATTTTCAGACTCTGACTCTAAGATCAAGAGCAAGGTTAATTGCTGTCACGGGACGAAAAGGATATCGAGGTTACGTTTAAGACTGGATGGAGTTCTTACGATCTACATGTGGATGGTTTTTTAGCGTGGGATTTATTAATGATGATCTCTGCTGAAGAACAACATCGTAGGAGCTAATAGAAAATGTAGAATAGTAAAACTATTGTAAGCAAAGTATTTACATAAGCTACTCTCATCCGGTGGTGAATGTAATGTTTAATATTGAGTGTGCATAGCCTCTACACTTTCAGTAATCTCTCTAATCTAGGTTTAAAAAGGTAGGAGCTAATAGAAAATGTGAAACAGTAAAACAACTATAAGCAAAAGTATTTACATAAGCTACTCTCATCAGGTGGCAAATGTAATGTTTAACGTTAGAGCGCATAGCTTTTACACTTTCAGTAGTCTCTCTAAGCTAGGTTTAACAAGGTAGGAGCTAATAGAAAATGTGAAATAGTAAAACTACTATAAGCAAAGTATTTACAAAAGCTAATCTCATCCGGTGGCAAATGTAATGTTTAACGTTAGAGTTATTATAATCTCTACACTTTCAGTAGTCTCTGCAAGCTAGGGTTAACAAATTCACCGGTATTTTATGCATGTCTATTCGGTAAAAGAAAATATGAATACAAGTTAAGGGGCTTAGTACCTTTCAAAACTAAAATCTTTATTTTATAACAGCGTTCTTTCAATAAATAAAGTCGACTCCATTTAGAATGATTTTTTACAAGGTATTTAATGTATTTTGGCCGAATGATGGTCGAAAGGTTAGGGTGCTGCTCTTTAGTACCGCAATTTGTGGGTTCGAATCCTACCTCTGGCATCGATGTTCGAAGCCATTTGGTATCAGCTTTAAGCTGTAAGTTAAAATGTATTTAAGATCATTCAACTGAAGTATTTAGCTGAAGATTAAAATAATAACATCAAGAAAGACATTCATTTAAAAAAAAAGATTTCAAATGATAAATGAAATTTAATGCACAAATGGTCGAATAGCATATAAGAATAGTAAGTGTAATGGAATGTCCACCTAGGATTAAACTATCCATCGATATACCATGAACTACCGATATAACATGCTGCATCGTGACACCGAATTCAAAATTTCCAATTCCACGAGGTATTATGACGTGGAATAAAATCCGATACAACTAAATCGATTAAAGTTTCTCCTGATCTCAGATGTAAATTGTCTTTTCGATATCCTGACTTAGTGTAAAGGAGTAAGCCTCCCTGATTACAAACACCCGCTCTGAATTCCCAATTTCGTGTAACTGAGCATGCACGATATAACCTGATTGCCGATTTATCTACTTCGTGAAATTAATTTTCTCGCGAGGGAGCAAGAGCACATAAGCCATATATCATTTCCGATATATAAACATCGTTTTTCCAATATTATGAGAGGAAGAAACAGAGCATGTGCAATATAAACTATCCCCGATTTATTTATATCGTGAAATCGTTTTTATGACTTTGGACACAAGCAGATATTACATTAAAATTTGATTAGTAAGACGGAATTTTTTAATTGAGTTGCATTTACTATACATACGGCTTTAATAATGCTCCAAATGCATAACTACTTGTATTTTTGTAGCTAAAAGTTACATATTTAACTATTTTCTTTCATATTATTGCTACAGTACAAATAATATGAAACTTAAATCTTTGATTTGATTGCATTTCTTGCATTTTCATAACACTTCATGGTGAATAATTCGAAATTATTTTATAAACAATTAAGTAAAATATTTTTGAAAAGCAACTTTCTAAAATGTTTTCATCTAAGGCATATTCTATAAAGATATAATAAAAGAAAGCTTAAAACAAACTTAAAATTTTTTTAAATGTAATTTATTATAGATATTTATCATTATATCGCGATATAAAATTGTTATGTATCGTGATGCAACATTTTCAACATCAACGAGCCCTAGGGCCTACAACGAAAAACAAATTTGATAGTAAGATTTGTTTCCTAACACGATACAGTTACACTTATTGATTTATATTCTTTATTAACACTATGACTGCAAGTATAAATTGATGACTATAGAAAGTTAAAACACCCCTTTTACGGAAGGATAATAATTTTTTAGGCCACGCCTTTTATTCTGGATTGAAATTATGTAATTAAGTAAAATGTTCTCCTCTATTAGTATGAAAAGAAGAAAAATGAATACTCACTTTCCATCGAACAATTAGATCATTCTGTCCCCTGGGAGACACCGAAAGGTCTGTTGGATAGCCAGACGGAGCTGAAAAATTGAATATTTCAAGGAATTTGTTATCGCATTTAATAATAAGGAAAAAAAGAAGATGGCATTTCTGGAATAGAATGTATTCATACTTAATATACGAAAAGAGAATTTTGTCATACTAGTACTGACCTAATTACATTTTTCAAGCCATACTGCTACCATTTAACTTTGATAATTATATACATCGTTAATTTGTTTATACTTGAGGTAAATAAAAGTAATTACTTAATCCGGAAATTTCCACGCGTTTGTAAATTCCCCTTAATTTTTATCTTAGTTTACACTAGTCCAGGGATGGGCAAACGTTGGAAGGTTTTATCCGGCCTGCTGATAGAATTTTAAGTTGCCGGTACGAGGCAAATTAAAAAGAATATATACTTATACATTATATACCCATCTCCTTTTCTACTTTGCTTCAATATTATATACCAAATTTACTATCTCACGCCCAAAAGATCAGCGTTATATTTGCTTCTTATATGTGAATAAGTGTTTTCAACATTGAACTTTAGAAAGAATAATTTCAGAAGTAGATTGACAGATCAGCATTTAGCTTCATTCCTTAAAAACAGTAGACCTCACTTCGAACCTCAGTATAAGGAACTTTTAAAAATGAAATTGCAATTTCATTCATCTCCTTAATGTATTTAAACCTTTAGGTACTTTTATATTGTTTTTAAAATTTTAGAAAAATTTATCTTGGCTCGCCAAACGGTTTTTTTTTTCGATTTTTGGCCAACGGCAAAAAACGTTAGTCCATCATCTCTTAAAGTTACAATAGAGGTATTTCTAACAGAACAATAAATATTTCACCACATATTCAGTGCAGCTACAAATCATTCTTATGTTTTGCTCATTTTATTGCCTTATTACTTAAAAAATTGGTCTTTTTGGCAGTGGCACAAGTACTTATGCTTGCTAATTTCTCCCACAAATTCCAGTTTTTGACGAATTAACTTCATTGAAAAAAAATTAAGAAAATAAAATGAAAAAATTATCTTCCTGTCTGTTTTCAGGCAGCTGTTATGGAAGGTAGGTTTATCAAAACGCAATCACTACTGTTCTAAATATAAACGGGAATAGTGTCGAGTTAAGTGGACAACAAATTTTTTAAATGGTCAAAAATGTATTTTTAGAATTTCCTTTTATTAGGTATAGAAGTGGTCTCTAAAGTTTTAAACAACGAGCGACACCCGACTTAGGAGGAATATGGCCCCAAGTATGGAAAAAATTACTCTCCTCACACCAAGCTCAGCTCTCTCAATATATCTTTATATACAGTATTCTTCTGTCCGTGTGTCTGTAATAGAACTCCCCCTAAACGGCTAGACTGATTTTGATGAAATTTTGTATATGTAATTAAGTTGATTCGAGAATGGTTTCGATTCATAATTAGATCCGATAGAAAATGTTTTTTTTTAATTAAAAATCCAGAATTGCTCGTTTATTGAGATTATTATAAAACCGCTTGAAACCCCTGACTGCCAACGAACCTGTGGTGCAGCGGTCAGCGCAACGGGCTTCAGGACGGGAAGTACCGGGATTGAATCCCTATACAGGCAATGTGGGAATTTTAATTTAATCCAATTACGCTCGTGATGACTGTACGCGTGGTGGCGTCAAGTATTTTTAAAATAATTTTTTCCCTTACTTTTCCATCAAAACGGTCCATTTTATAATTTATTTAAAAACATTTTACATTTTTTGGATTTACAGCGTTAAAACAGAACGACGTCTGTTGGGGTGTCTAGTAATATTCTATATTTTGATATTATATACTTGCTATTCAAACTTTAAACAATGAACTATTACTCTTTCTTTCTCTCTTTGCAATCTCCATGCCTAGGAATATACTAGACAAGGTCCACGAGTCCATTCACTTTCAGAAAATCGAAAACAAGCATAGGAGACCTGTATAGGTCATCAAGAGACAACCAACCCCAAGCACTCAAGGATATGTGCCGGTGATGCGGGTTCATTTTGACATTTAGGACAATTCGGGTGCATTTTGAGATCTCCCTCAACGGTAAGTCATTTCAGGTGTTCATTGAGGAATCGGGAAAGTGTTGTCTGAACATATATCTATCGAAATCAATAGCAAATGATCTTCCAGGGCAATCTGCTTGATACCAGGGATGATTCTGGGAAACGAGCCAAATCTGCCTGTCAGCATGTCTTCTAATGGAATACAGTTCAACATATGCCAGTGAATTGGTAACCGGTAATGGTTATTCAAAACCCTCCTTCAGCAGAACATACTATTATTCTTCAGTACTCCAATAAAGCAATTTAAAAAAACTGTCTTTGATTTTAACACTAGATTGCCCAAGGCAGTCATTTGGACTGTTTTTTAATTTCAATTAGAAAAACAATTATGAAATATAATGACACAATTTCTTAGAATTTGGTGACTTTTTCTATAACATATAAATGGGTTTATGAATAATTTTAGTTACTTCCGCTCTCATTTCCGTATATATATATATATATATATATATATATATATATATATATATATATATATATATATATATATATATATATATATATGTGTGTGTGTGTGTGTGTGTGTGTTAAACCTATATTGCCCAGAAGCAGTCATTTTGACTGCTTGGGAAATTTTAAATAATCAAAAGATATTTATTTATTGAATTGAGTAAATTTCTTATATGACCTGTCCGGCTTTGTATTGAAATAACTTTTTTTTTCGATTACGGTAACATACCGATGCATGATAAATTGTCGATTTGGGCGTATACTTGATAAGTGTCAGTTGCTCAATAAGCTAAAGTAGTACTAGTTATTCGAATCTTTATAAAGTGTTGTTCTAACAAGTTGTTTATTTTATTTCTTTTGCGCCCTAACTTTATGAAAAAAATGTCGAACAGAAATGAGTTATTGGAAAAGCTAACGAACATAAGTGAAGAGTGCTCCGATATAGAATCAAATGCAACAAATTCTGAACTATCATCTGAAGATGAAGCGGATTATATTCAAAGTGAAACATCTGACGCTGAAGATAGTGAGAAGAGTCGATCACCAATGATGAAAATGAAAGTGTCATCAATATGTCCAGGAAAAGGTTTAGGGTGCTAACTAGTTCAGATTCTGATGAAGAAACTGAAAATACGTTTCAGGAGGTCGAAACAGCTGCTGATGGTAGTGTGTGGACAAAAATTGACGAAGGTGGTATTCCTGGAAGGATACCATCTGCTTGTATTTATCAGAACATGAAGACCCACAAAGATCAACTGCAACATCATCAAATGCAACCCATTCTCACAAACGCAAATTTTGTCAAGAACGACTTTGCCACAACAACAAAACAAATAATGTATGTGAAAAATGTCAAAAGTATGTTTGCGGAAGATGTACACATAAAAAGATTTCCACTTTCATTTCCATAAAATGTACAAATAATAATGCATAAATTATATTTTTTTAAATTAAAGTAAATTTTTTTATTGTTAACATTTACTAATAACTTGTTGTTTAATTGTAAATAATATAAGAAATATTAAAAACTAATTTTAAACAAATTTCTTTACATATTTGTTATTTTTTCACAATGCAGTCATTTTGACTGTTTTTGGGCAATATAGGTATACAAGAAATCTCGGGCAATCTAGTGTTAATTTGATGTCTCAAAATAAGTGACTTAACAAAGGATAACATCGAATCCTTGTTTGAAAATGATGGGATATGAGTACCTTCGAATCTTTTTCATCAGTCAAGGAGTAATGGATTACTAGGAGACTAATGATTTAGTGGCCAATGACTAAACAATTATTTTAACACTTTCTTTCAGTTTTCTTGAAGGATAACGTGAAGAAATCTATCAAATCAAGGGATTGCGAGATATGAAAATACAGGTTCTAAGGGTTCTAGTCTGACTAAGAGTTTCTAATCCGCAGGTGGTTAGAACATGCCAATTAATTTAAATGCTTTATGCGTTTCCAATATTTTGTTAAAGGTTAAAATATATAGATCGTACAGTATTATCACATAAACAAGTGAACTAATGTATACAAAAATATTCAGAAAATGAAAACTTAAGGTATCCGTCTACGTTCGGAGAACTTTTTTCTTTAAACGTAGAAACTAGTTCATGTTTTTACATCTTTAGATTTATTTTTTATATTGTCATAGAAAATTGCACTTAAAAATTTATTCCTGGAGGAGCTTTTATAAAATTTCTAATAATTAAAGAAAATTTAGTAAAAAAATCGGATTTTTTAAAAGGTCTTACTTTTCAATAAATTAAATTATTTCAATATTTTTTGATGCAACGCATTTCTTATACACTGAACTAGTGAATCACCTAAAATCTTTGCTTAATTTACATTTGGTAAAAAATATTTGGCCTTCAAAATTGAAGTTGTACATATTGAATTTTTAAAGAATTTTCATTACCTTTATATCTAACTGTGAGTGTAACATCATTAAAAATTATCCAAATTTAAAGCTTTTAGGTTATTTACTAGTAAATACTATCAAAAGCATTCATAATAATTTTCAACAAGATATTTTAAGAACTTTTTGAGAAATCACATTTCAAGTTTCAACATTTTATTAAAAATACCGTTCAGCGAAAAAACGCATTTGAAGTTTATGAAACCAACTTTAACTATTAAAAAATTAAAATACATGTTTAAAATTCAACACATTTTCTTGATTCAAAACTTTCTAATTGCCAAGTTGCTAATTATTAAAAATACTAGAAAAATGTAAACTAATCTTCCTGAAAATTTAAAAAGCTTTGTCCAAAAAATCCTCTTTAAAAGGCTTTAAATTCACAATTTCAGGTTCCGAAGT
Organism: Pardosa pseudoannulata; assembly: GCA_032207245.1. Taxonomy (NCBI): domain Eukaryota; kingdom Metazoa; phylum Arthropoda; class Arachnida; order Araneae; family Lycosidae; genus Pardosa; species Pardosa pseudoannulata. Next base: position 134,607,009 of record CM063511.1, read on the forward strand.
CGCAACTTCCGTTTAGTTTTGACAGCTGTCACTATTGCTTAAACACTGTAACTTTTATTTAAAATGCCATAGAGACAAAACAAAAACAGATTTAGAAGCCTAAAAGTTGAAAGTGTACAATAGAAAAATAAAAAAAAATTGCGATTTTTGGCAAAAAATGACGTTTTTAACGTAGGCGGATACCTTAAATGATTTTAAATTACATAAGTTTAAATTTAAGTTTCATAAACCAAAACATTTGAAGTTTCCTTCGCGAAAATTTTAGTGACAAAATTTAGTCGCAAAAACATCGCCAACGAGCCAATATCATGCCAGTGAATAATACTGTATAAATTTTCAGAGTGGTCAAACTGTTTTATTTATTTAAAATATCATTTAATCGTATTAAATAAATCATGTATCGAATCTCTAAAAACAGAGCATACAATTTGTAAGTTAGTGTACAACCGTAATTGTAGGAGACTCATCCAGAAAGTAAGTCTCCCGATGTTTTCCCCTTTAAAGTAAACGTAATTAGCCGTGTCAATTGCGCGTGCGTAACAGATCTATGACGTATTAATCATATGCCAGCTGGACAAGTTCCGATTCATGCCAGTAGCGGGGTAGCAGTGGTCCGAAATGGAAACTCTAATTTCTCCTCCCGCCGCCCTCAAGGTTCGGTCGGTGATCTTAATTTCACAAAGCATTGCGCCAATTGAAACTCATCGTCCGCTCTGTCAGGTTTATGAGCCGAAACTGACACCCGAACACAAAATTTAACGCTTAGAAGCAGCACTGACATTTCTGCGACGGTATCACGATGACGGCGACGAGTTCCTCGATAGGTTCGTCATGGGCAATGAGACTTGGATTTAACACTTTACCCAGAAAACCAAGCAGCTTTCAATGCATTGGCATCATAGTGGATCTTCGGTCCGGACCATATTCAAACAGACGCTGTCTGTACGGAAAGGAATGTGCACGGTGTTCTGGGACAGGAGAAGGCTGGTTCCATTCACAGACGGCAGAGTTCTACGACAGAGGTATACAAAAGTTGATCCCAGAATAAGACAAGTGTCTCAATTCTGGTGGTGGCTATGTTGAAAAATAGCTGAAACATTGCTGTACTTGTTGTGAATAAATATGTCCGTAAAAGTGTGAGTTCTTTTTTTCTTTTAAATAGGGAAACTTATTTTCTGGATGCACCTCGTATATTGAGACTTTAGAGCTAAATTGAAGATGCCTGAGTAAAATTAAATAAGGTGAACTAATTAAACCAAGACCGGGAGATTAAACTTTACTTACTATCTTCTGCAGTGTAAAACCTCAGAGGAACAGACGGCGTGCTTGAACCAAATTCATTTTCAGCTATTAATCTCACAACATAAGAAGTTCCAGGCCTCAAACCTTTTAACACGTGAGAGTTCTTCTCACTACCAACAGCTTCTTCTTGCAGTTTTGGTGGACCTCCTATGGTTAAAAATAAAAACGTTTGATAAGGTAACTTGTACCGTGTTTATAAAGAAGTTTGTTAAGGAAATTAGTTTTATAATTATACACCAATCGCAGATAATAGACTCTCTACTGGTTAAAGGCAGTACATTCTACCCTTCTAATCAAAATTGCTTACCTGCTGCATTCGGAGAACCATAATTTAGATAAATTTTTTTTTATGTGTGCTTTAGTACTTTCATTTTCCTTTAATTCGAATATCCTAGTCTACTGCATTCGGTAGAATCACATTTTGATCTAATTTGTTTTCCGTTTCTAATATCATAGTAATTATAATATACCAGGCTACAGTACCTTATAGGATAATCTTTTGGACTCCTTGTTTTGATATATATATATATATATATATATATATATATATATGTTTTACCACTTTTTACACTGCCTACCAATAAGTATTTGGACACCTGTGATAGAAAAGAAAAACTAACTTTATTCAAAATCAATAGTTGGTAGAGCCTCCGCGAGAAGCAATTACAGCTTGAACCCTCCGGGGCATACTTTCCACAAGTCTTTGTATTACATCTAGTGGTATTGTCTTCCACTCGGCTTGGAGTAAACATACAAGTTCCTTCACCGATTTTGGACGGGTGTTTACTCCTTAATTCGTTTACACTTCTTAATTCGGCGATCCAACTCGTCCCAGAGGTTCTCGATAGGGTTCAGGTGTCGGCTCTGGGTAGACCAGTCCATTCGATGAACTCCATTGGCACCATACCAAACCTTCGTTAACCTCGCAACATGACAACTGACATTGTCGTCCTGAAAGTAACAGGGGTCCAACCCGTAAAACTGCCACAACGTAAAACGAACATTGTCATCATAAATAGTGTAGTAGGCATCGGCGTTGAGCGCACCATGAATGGGAACCAAGGGTCTCAGTCCATACCAGGAAAAACACCCATAGACCATAATTCCACCTCCGCCGAACTTGACTGTTGGCACAATGCATTCTGGCAGGAGACGTCCTCCAGGCAGACGCCAGACCCAGACCCTGTCATCCGAACGGTAAAGGGTGAACCTTGATTCGTCGCTCAAAAAGAACCCGTTTCCACTGATCTACTGATCAGTTTCCACTGATCGATGTGCTTTGCACCACATTAACCGAGCAGCGTGGTTGTACTTTGTGATCAAAGGTTTATGAGCAGCAGCGCGATCATGAAAACCAAGCAGATGTGCTTCCGTACGGATAGTATTCATTGTAACAATATTCCCGGATGCCTGTTGAAACTCCTCGCGGACGAGTGCCTTAGGTTGAGTGCTGTTCTTCAGAATTTCTCTGGACAGCACTCGTCGGTCTCTATTTCCCAGTTTGGTTGGTCTGCCAACCCGGGGCACATTCCGACAATCACTGCTCACCTTCCACTTCTTAATCAAATAGACCACTGTCGATTTTGGTACTTCAGATCGCTAGATATGTCCCTTAAGGATCGGCCACATTTGTGATACCCGATAATTATAACTTTCTCGAAATCAGAGAGCTCCGAACTGCGTGGCATCTTGCATGCGACTAATGCCGATGCTGTTTCCTACACGATGTAGGAAACAGCATCGATGTAGGTACCCGGCGGAGGCCGTGACGTACTCCAGGACCGCAGATATCGTCATTTGCATAGGTGCCCAAATACTTATTTGTAGACAGTGTATATCCTAATAGTTAAAGTTCCCTAGAATTATAAGTATATAGAGCCCATTTGCTGCATTCTGTAGAATAATTTATTGAAATAATTTGTTTGGATTTATATATATATATATATATATATACAAATACATACACTTTAGCACTTTCTAATATCTTATTAATAATGAAAGTAGATTTTGAGTACAATCCAAAATTTCATTTAATTTGCTCACTAAAAAATATCACGACTCCGAATATTTTATGAACAAACTCAAAGATATTTCCTTCGTTTACTAAATAGATTTTAGCAGATATGCGCAAATCTAATAGGGGTTTCTAATCTACAGTTTAATTAGAGCATAACAATTAAAGGCTCTATGAGCGTCTAGTATTTTCTCAAAAACTAAAATATATTGATTATACAGTAATGTCCCATAAACAGGCAAACTAATCTTTATCAAATTGTACAAAATAATGTAAATGCAATTCATTTTTAAATGTGTAAAAATTTACATTAATATTTAAATTATACAATCAGAAATATTTAAAGTTTTCTTAGTGAAAAATATTTTGAAAAAATTGGTCGCTAACACATCGGCAGTAAGCCAGTTTCAAAGCCAGATTTACAAAATACCAAATAAATTTGGAGTAATTAAATTTCCATGCTAAGAACAAAGAGTAAGGTGACTACCTGTATCTCTGCAGTATTGTACGATGAATTGATTTTTAAATGTGTAAAAATTTACATTAATATTTAAATTATACAATCAGAAATATTTAAAGTTTTCTTAGTGAAAAATATTCTGAAAAAATTAGTCGCTAACACATCGGCAGCAAGCCAGTTTCAAAGCCAGTTTTACAAAATACCAAATAAATTTGGAGTAATTAAATTTCCATGCTAAGAACAAAGAGTAATCTGACTACCTGTATCTCTCCAGTATTGTACGACGAATTGATTTTTAAATGTGTAAAAATTTACATTAATATTTAAATTATATAATACAAAATATTTAAAGTTTCCTTAGCAAAAGATTTTTCGAAAAAATTAGTCGCTAACACTTTGGCAACGAGCGAGTATCAAAGCCAGTTTTGCAAAATACCACATATATTTGGAGTAATTAAATTTGTATGCTAAAAACAAAGAGTAATATGAGTACCCGTATCTCTCCAGTACTGTACGACGAAACGTGTAATAGGGCTATTGCCACTATACGGTGTCATCCACTGAAAAGTAGCCTCTGTCTTCTCAACATGTCTAATAACAGTATCAGATGGAGAAGCCGGTGGCTCTGCAAAAGAAATTTCCATTATCAAGGTAATCACGTTATATTTGCATTACAAAGTCACTTTCATCATTTGTAGTAAACATGATAATCCCCTATATGATAATAGCCTAAGTTAACTGTCCGTCTGTCCTCAAATTTATGAAGCGGTTGGGCCAGGAATGGATAGAAGCATCCATATTGGATTCTCGATGAGTCAGAGTTAGCAAAATTCAAATCGAGTTCAAAATCATTCGAAATCCATCCCTTCTCCCATTTTCGATCTTTTAATGTCAATATTTCAAGCCCTATATTCCCCGGTTAAGAGCAGGCGATGATTAAATTAATCAATTTATGCCATTATAAATAGATGAAAATAACATTTTTTTTCTAGCATTATGACGTCATTCCTTTACCCATTTCATTTAATCATATCTTATTTTTAAATTATTTAAATATCGTCTGCATTATTTTCCTACGTTTTATCACTGAACTTAGATATTACGTAAATAATTTTCTTTTATATTTTGAATTAAATAGTATATTAGGTACGTATGTGATAATTTAAAATTTAATCATCGTTTATTTTTTGTTGCAATGAAAATTTCATCACCGGTATTCACAACAAATTCTTTTCATAAAAGTCTAGGAGTCTATTTCACGGACTAATAAATATCCAGCGTTTAAGTTATATATCTTTGAAAACTAAGAAGTTTTTTCGTTTGTGTGTTTGCTTTTCATACATAAACACACGGTTTGCAATCGATTCGTTAAATTTTGGATATCATTCATATATATCGCCAAATAATCACTGTCAATATTAAAACCTCTGCTGCCCATCTTATTGTGAGGAGGCGATTTAGATCTGTTATATAATTGATTCATTCATACATGAAGTAAAATGTTCGGGATCTAAATCTGACCTCATCATATCGTTATAAACAGATAGAGGATCATAAATTTCTTTTCAACGGATATTGTTGTCTTGTACGGTGGTCTCGGGCGGGGTTCTCATTCCAGTCCCAGATTAGAATCCCTTCTCCGTACTTGACATTAAATAAGAATGTACCTTTGTGGAGTATTTATGAGTCATTAAAGGACAGTGCCCAATTAGAAGGGATAAGGTTTTTCACGTTGGCGGTCTCAGGGCGAGGTTTGGTCAGACCAATGAAATCCTTACAACTATCACGATTGGAAGACAAGAAGGAGGAGGGGACAAGGTTGAAATAATAAAATATCAAAAATCTAAAAAGATGAGAGATTGATTCAGAGGTCCCAGAGAAGAGGTTCAGGAGTCCCCAAAAGAAGGTGTTCGAAACTCGGGAGTCCAGTCGGGTCCGACGGAAGAGATTCGTCAGTCCAGAAGAGAAGGTGCTCGTTAGTCCAGACTAGGGGAGTCCAGCCAAGTCCGACAGGAAGTGTTCCTGCACCAAATAGTACGACTGCACCCCAAAGACTCAGGAGGAAGCCCCTGACGAGACCGAAGGATGATATATAGATTCCCTCTCCTGATCAGCCATAGATACCCTTCCACCAGAAGTGTTCCGGGCCCAACATTTTAGA
>CM063511.1:134617945-134620445 GCA_032207245.1 Pardosa pseudoannulata
GTCATGAATGCCATGTCTGTCAGATTCCTTTGAATTTCAATTTTACAATATCCAAGAAATAATAACAAATGGCGCGAAACTACAGAACTTTTCGCGGGAAAATGTCTCCATCTATTGGGAAAAAGGCAAATTAAATACTATGCACTGAATGAACTGATTTTGATCTTGACGGAATTGAAATACTGTTTTTTCTCTTGCACGAACTCAGATCGGGCATTCCAAAATTGACGCATTTGCGTTGCCCGAACTGAGTTCGGGCTTCACAGGCAAAGGATTAAAAAATATGTAAAAATTCATTGTGAAGAGAACATTTTTGTTTTACGGCAAACAGAAAAAAGTTTGTTATGATAGAAGTTTTAAATATCGAAAGGTACTTTGTCCCTCCACATGTTATGGTTAAATAAAAACAAAACAGAAATCCCCAACGATGAAGAAAAAGAGAGAGGATATTTTTTCTACCTAGGACTACCAACTTGATATTTTTTTCCTGTGTTCCATACACATTCTTGGCGGAGCACAAATAAACTCCGGCATCTTGCCTCATTACTCGAGATATGTATAATTCAGATAAGAGGCCATTTGGTAGAGGAGTGTCCTGTATTTTGTATCTAAAACAAACAAAGTAAAATATTACTTAAAATATATACTTAAAAATTTACTTAAAATAATAAATAATATACTTAAAAAATATACTAAAAATAATAAATAATATACTTAAAATATATACTTAAAATAATAAATAATATACTTAAAAATACACTTAAAATAATAAATAATATAATTAAAATAATAAATAATATATTTAAAATATACACTTAAAATAATATAAATATACTTAAAATAATAAATAATATACTTAAAAATATACTAAAAATAATAAATAATATACTTAAAATATATACTTAAAATAATAAATAATATACTTAAAATAATATATTTAAAATATACACTTAAAAATAATATACTTAAAATATATACTAAAAATAATAAATAATATACTTAAAATATATACTTAAAGTAATAAATAATATATTTAAAAAATACACTTAAAATAATAAATAATATACTTAAAATAATAAATAATATATTTAAAATATACACTTAAAGTAATATACTAAAAATATATACTTAAAATAATAAATAATATACTTAAAATGTACTTAAAATAATAAATAATATACTTAAAATATATACTTGAAATAATAAATAATATACCTAAAATATACACTTAAAATATTACAGAATAAATACAATACTAAGTCGAGATAAAATGACTTAAATGAATGAATCGAATTTAATTTCTATTTTGCCGAATATAAACTCAAAGTAATATAGTTATATAAATCCATTCAATAAATGTTAGAGGTTTCGATACTTTATATACAGTTCGTGCCCGAGATTATGTTTTTTTCGAGTTGCAAGTAAGTGCTTAGTCAATATTTTGCATTCAGTTACAAGTCAATATCCAAGATTCCGGCAAACTTCGGTGAGAAAGGAAACAAGAATCAGTGGAAAAGAAACTTGAAACAAAAAACGATCAATTGTAAAATGTTGAAATCTTGTATTTAGGATTATTTATAATACTTAGTCCTGCACTTCACTTTTTCATAGCTATCTGCCCGCTATACAACGAAAAATTTCAATAAAATTTGCATTTATGCTGCCGGGTATAACTCTAAAACTGTCAGCTGAAAAATGTTGAAATTTGTATCTAGGAGTGTTATAACGTCCTGTTGTACATTTTTTCTTTTTATTCAATTTGCATTGTATATAACGAAAAATTTCTTCGAAACGCATATAACTCTGTGAGGTTTAACTCACAACCGATTAGCTGTGAAATGTTGAAATTTATATTTAGGAGTGTTAGATCGTCTAGTTGTACATGTCTCCTTTTTATTGCAATTTGCATTCTATACAACGAAAAATTTCTATGAAACGTATACAATGCTGTGAGGTTTAACTCAAAACTGATTAGTTATAAAGTATTGAAATTTGTATTTAGGAGTGTTATAATGTCTAGTTGAACATGTCTCCTTTTTATTGAAATTTGCATTCTATACAACGAAAAATTTTTATGAAACGTATATAACTCTGTGAGTTTTAACTCAAATCTGATTAGCTGTGAAATGTTGAAATTTATATTTAGGAGTGTTATATCGTCTAGTTGTACATGTCTCCTTTTTATTGCAATTTGCATTCTATACAACGAAAAATTTCTATGAAACGTGTACAATGCTGTGAGGTTTAACTCAAAACTGATTAATTATAAAGTATTGAAATTTGTATTTAGGAGTGTTATAATGTCTAGTTGAACATGTCTCCTTTATATTGAAATTTGCATTCTATATAACGAAAAATTTCTATGAAACGTATATAACTCTGTGAAGTTTAACTCAAAACCAATTAGCTGTGAAATGTTGAAATTTGTATTTAGGAGTGATATAACGCCTAGTTGTACACTTCTCCTTTTTATTGCAATTTGCATTGTAAAAAATTTCTT
>CM063511.1:134627945-134672945 GCA_032207245.1 Pardosa pseudoannulata
AGTAACTTCAGTCAAATGACAAGTAAAAATAGAATTAAACAATTCAATGCATTTTTTTAATCGGTAGTTTAGCGGATTCATGACTTTCCATGACTTTTACTCATTTTACTTGAAAAATCAAGATTTTCCATGACAAAATTAATCCATAGTCTAAATCCATGATTTTCCATGACTTTCCCTGACTTTTCAGGTGCGCGGAAACCATGTATATGGATAGAGCAGAATATTCTGCAGGATAATAAGAGATTGATTTTTTTTAGAAGAGCGAAAAAATATAATTTAGAAGTATTGGTGAAAAATTAAGTTATAATCTTCTTTGAAAGTAATTGATGGTATATTGGCAGCAAATATCTTAAAATTTATAAACGTTAAGCGCTAGAGATTGACTGACAATGACTACAACTAAATACAGCCTGGCTTTACACAGACTGAAATACTATTTGTTGTTTAAATGTTCTTTTGTATGATATAGGGTGTGCAGGCTTTAAACTGCTGAGGTACTTTCAAAAAGGTGAGAAAAGTGACAAGTAATACAGAATAAGTGACTAAAAAGTGACTAAACATTGAAAAAAAAAGCGATTTTTTTTCTCCTCTTGATTACACATGTTATTATTAAGATTTTTCTATTTATTTTAACTCTAAATCAAATGTTCATGCAAGACAGGATTTTAGCGTAAAATACAAAAAAGGTTAAAAATTTTGTTTAACACAACTAAACATTGCTTTTTATTCAAGAAAATCTATAAATTTGATTTGAATACATACAATACATTAATTTTATAATCACAATTTTCTGCAAATATTAATGATGTTTTGAAATATGTACATAGCTAGATTAGAGTATCTAAACAAAAATTGTGAAGAAAAAGAAAAAGAGAAGTGTGTGCTTTGACGTAAATTACTTTAATGTATTAAATGTACATCTCAGCACAAATGTAGATTTCAGGAACTTCTTTACGTCTTTTTAAAATCACTTAATTCTGGAAACCATATGACTAATTACATTTTAATAAGAAAAATAAGATTAGAGCATCACATTTTTGGTCTTTTATTAAAATATTTTGTTATTAATTCAGATTTTCTTTTTTCAACAACAGACTTTTGCTGTGATACACCATGAAAAAAGTGACTAGAAATGACTGTTTACTTAAAAAAGTGACTAAAAGTGAGAAAAGTGACGGAATTGCAAGCCTGTACTATTTGTTGTTTAAATGTTCTTTTGTATGATATAGGATGTGTATAAGAAAAAAATCATGCATGAGATGATTTTTGTATACAGCATTAAAACTGGTTTAATGGTATTTTATGTATGCTAATTTACTTATTACAAACATTGGGATTCCATTTTTAATTTTTTTTCCCACGTTTATTTACTTCAGAATATTTATACAATAAGTTATATTATCATTTAATTAATGGTGTAATTTTGTGCTTAATCATCTATTTAAAGGTTTCAATTCTCTATCATGTAAACGAAGATTTTACGATAAATATTTTATTGAATTTTATCTGAAATTTATACTTTTCGAAGATATATTAAAGGAAAATTGTGAGGAATCTATTTTATTTTGGAAATCAAATACAATGATTAAAATTTTCAATTTCTTGCTTATTTGAAAGTATTACATGTGTGTGTGTGTGTGTGTGTGTTCGAGAGAGCATCTAAAATGTAAACTTAAATTTAATACAAGATTCCTTAAGTTAATATCACAGCTTTTTAATTGTTATTTTTTTAATGTTTTTTTTTATTTTTTTTTAATCAGCTTAGGGTTAAAAAATCTGGGAAAATATTTTCTACATCTACTAGTTATGTTGACTGGGAAAATTTTCGTATCAAAATATTGCCATGATACAAGAGCGTGAGAAAGTGAATCACACCACTCTATTAAGAGAAAAAAACTTGAATTGTGATACTACAAATATTCATCAATAACAAATGATTTATGTGATTCTAATGCATGGATACAGTTTAGAAGTATATATTGAGGCATATAAGATCTATTTTGATTATTTAATGCATATTTGAAAATCTTCTAGAGAGAAAGAAAAATAAAACACACCAAAAGCTAGATTGTAATTTACGTTTTCTGTTCTCACTCCTAGATGGCAGCACTACATTTGACAAACATTCATTTAAAGTTTTAAGGTTTGATCTCACAATCTTCAGTACAAGGGATCCTTTTAATTCAATTTTTATTCAAAGGAAAAAATGTAAAGCAATCCTTATACTCTATTCTTAATTATTTAAGCTGCATTTGGATACATTCTGCATTTTTTAAATGAATATTATTTTATTTAAATTTCTATCCACATTCCAAATATCCACACAGTTTAGTTGTTAACGTTTCATTTGATACAGACATACAGTAAAAGAGAGATAAATTACCTTGAATCTTTATTGTCCATATATTCTTTCGACCACTTGACTTCAATTGGTGCATCTCCTGTGACGTCACATCGAAGAACAGCTGAATGACTGCTTCGCACTTTTAACAACTCATATGTCTCGTGAAACTTAGGAGGAACTGTCAGATACATATAAGAAAAAAATACAATTACAAAAGCTATCAAAAACTTTTAAAATTATACTTATTTTTTATTAACACTGGTATCACTTGACACATAGCTTAGTTTAATGATATTCTCAATTCGGTTTTAATTGTAGATAAGTAATTAGTAATATGTTTTTCAATGGTATTATTTTCATTGTATTGATATCTAAATGATTTTTTCAAAATCTGGTATCACTTGAAACATAGCTTAGTTAAATGATATCCCCAATTCTATTTTAATTATAGATAAGTATTAAGTAATAGGCTTTTCAATCGGTATTATTTTCATTATATTAATATCTAAATGATTTTTTAAAATCTGGTATCACTTGAAACATAGCTTAGTTAAATGATATCACCAATACGATTTTAACTGTAGATAAGTATTTAGTAATACGTTTTTCAATTGGTATTATTTTAGTTATACTAATAGCTAAATGATTTTTTAAAATATGGTATCACTTGAAACATAGCTTAGTTAAATGATATCACCAATAAGATTTTAATTGTAGATAAGTATTAAGTAATAGGTTTTTCAATCGGTATTATTTTCATTATATTAATATCTAAATGATTTTTTTAAAATCTGGTATCACTTGAAACACAGCTTAGTTAAATGATATCACCAATAAGATTTTAATTGTAGATAAGTATTAAGTAATATGTTTTTCAATCGGTATTATTTTCATTATATTAATATCTAAATGATTTTTTAAAATCTGGTATCACTTGAAACATAGCTTAGTTAAATGATATCACCAATACTATTTTAACTGTAGATAAGTATTTAGTAATATGTTTTTCAATTGGTATTATTTTAGTTATACTAATAGCTAAATGATTTTTTTAACGTGATATAAAATAAGTAATGAATTTGAATACACATTAGTTAAATGATAGCAATTCGATTTTTATTGAATACTGTATTAATTATTTTTCTTTTATGGAATATTTTATATCAAATATTTTTTAAAATCTTATCATACAACATTATTGAACAAATTACGATTTTAAATTAGATAAGTATTAAGTATATGTTTTTTCAATCGGTATTATTTTAATTAAATAAATTTGATTTTTTTAATCTGGTATCACTTGAAACATAGCTTATAATGATATAAATACATTTAATTGTAATAATTAATATATGTTTTTATCGGTATATTTCATTATATTAATATCTAAATGATTTTTACTGTATATATTAGTTAAATGATATACAATATATTTTAAATGTAGACATTTATATTTTTTTCAATTGGTATATTTTAGTTATACTAAAAAATATTTTTTTGGGAAAAATAGTAATGAATTTGAATACATGGAATAGTACTTGACTTCTTATTGAAGAGTTAGTGCTCTTCTTGGAATATTTGGAATCATTAAATATGCTTATCATACAACGTTATGTTAGGTTAATAAATATCATTTTTTTTTTTTTAGTCTTATATTATTTTATTTTAAATAAATTAACATAAAAAAGATATAACATTTACAGATTAAATAAAAATATTAATGGTGCTTAATATTTATTATTTCAGTATTTTATATTTTAAATTATACGTATTTACTTACTGTATTTGGCTAGAAAATTTATAATTTTCATGAAAACATTTATATTTTTTACATGCATTGAAGAAATATTCACCAATATAGTGGAAGTGTGACGATGGGCACGGGTTACCATCCACACTTGCACACAGTGTCAAAGGTCTACGCATAATTAACTCGGCCAAAGTGCGTAGATATATTAGTTAGCATTTTAGTTTTTTTTTTCGTGTTATATTTTTTATCGTTAACATAAAACATAAAAACATAATTTTTACAAATTAGTGTAAACAATTAAGGTGGTGCTTAATAAATTCAGTATTTCAGTATTAAAGCAATTAAATTTTGAACATTACCTTTGGCTAGAAAATTTTAAATAATTTCATGAATATGACCTTTGTCATTAGTTTTCTACATATTCTTACGTAACCTTCACACTGTGGACAATTGTTCACCACTTCATCATAGTGACCTTGAACGATGGTCCACGGGTTGCATCCACACGCTGGGCCACGAAATGAGCCGAGGAAGTGGATTTGTCCATAGGGTCTACTGCGTAGTTTAGTTAAGCATCTGACTGTCTTTGATCTTTGGAGAAATACCGCCTCCGAAGCCATCGTCCACTAAGGCTATTTTAAGGTCAGCCACCATCGACCATGATAAGCCATACCCCCTCCAGACAGTGGTAATGGCTTGCAGTGGACCATAGTGTGGTGGGGCTTTTACAGAAAATACCTTACAGACTACGTTTGCCGAGCCCTACAGACTTGTTACTTAATGTTACTTTTCTAATGTAGTCTCCAGACTATGGCAAATTGTTCACAACTTCCTGATCTTGAATGTTATTGCATCCAAATAACGCATTTGTCTATATTTTGCGCACTTATTAATATGCTAGGTCTAAGAGTTATATCCTTTTACTTTTCTAGTCATACTCAAAGGCATAATAAAAAGAATTTTCTTCCAAAACGTAAAAATATTGAAGTATTATTTTCAACATTCAGTAATTAGAATAGAAATAAAGTAATGAAAATCATTTCTCTATTCAGTTTAAACCAAAAAGAAACTATATTATACTTACCATGTACAAGGACGGATATTGATTTTCGAACCCCATCTCCAATTCCATTTGATGCAATGCATTCATATTCACCGCCATCATCAATATGCACGTTCATTAACATTAAAGTGCCATTGCTTAGTATCTTGTGGCGCCCTCCATTGGTGATAGAATGATATTCAGATGCTGAAAAGATTTAGAGAAAATTGTAATCTTGTAGGTTTAAAGTCATAATTATTAAGAATTATCATACCTGTGAATAAATATTATTGACAGTGTTTATTTATCGCTCTATACCATATTTTTTATATACTAATTATAAATACTATTTATGCTAAAGCGTATGTAATGCAGTAAAAGAGAAAAAATTACTAGTGAGGCTCCTTGATAAAATTAAATAAATGTAAATACTTTCGGGTGTATTTTTTTAACCTTTAAGGGAACAAATTACCTTTAAGCGTTCGAAAATTCAATTTTCTGATTTTTACATTATTAAAATCTTTAGACATTTCTGAATAGTTAAAAAAATTAAAATATTCAAATTAGAATCTGTACAAATGTGCAATATTTGCACCTAATATAACAGCTTTTAAGGAAATTATACAAACTTTAAATGCATTTTACACTAAAAAATGTTATTTCAACTTCCGCGTACTCTAAACAAAAACTATTGTACTTATTGATTCAAAATTTTAACAGTATATTTGCACCTAATATAACAGCTTTTAAGGAAATTATATAAACTTTAAATGCATTTTACACTAAAAAAAATGTTATTTCAACTTGCGCGTACTCTAAACAAAAACTATTGTACTTATTGATTCAAAATTTTAACAGTATATTTGCACCTAATATAACAGCTTTTAAGGAAATTATAAAAACTTTGAATGCATTTAACACTAAAAAATGTTATTTCAACTTTCGCGTACTCTAAACAAAAACTATTGTACTTATTGATTCAAAATGTTAACAGTATATTTGCACCTAATATAACAGCTTTTAAGGAAATTATATAAACTTTAAATGCATTTTACACTAAAAAATGTTATTTCAACTTACGCGTACTCTAAACAAAAACTATTGCACATATTGAATTAGAATTTTAACAGTAAATTTATAATAGGCCTATGCTGAAACTGTACTTACTTTTTAGTTGTTGTTTATTTCATTAAGGTATCCGACTACGTTGAAAACGTTATTTTTTTTCCAAAAATCATATATTTTTTTTTATTTCTCTGTTGTAAAATTTGAATGTTTGGGCTTTTAAATCTGTTTTTGTTTAGGATTATGGGGATTTTTCAACAGGTATTTGAATTTTTTAATATTTAAAATTGCTTTGCTATACTTCAAATGCATTTTTCTCAAAACGGTATTTTTAATAAAATGTTGAAACTTCAAATGTGATTTCTCAAATATTTCTTAAAATATTTTATTGTAAATTATTATGAATATTTTTGATAGTATTTACTAGTGAATGACCTAAAAGCTTTAAATTTAGATAGTTTATAATAGTATTACACTCATAGTTAGATATAAAAGTAATGAAGATTCGTTAAAAATTCAATGTGTATGATTTTGAAGGACCAAATTTTTTACCAAATGTAAATCAAGCAAAGCTTTTAGGTGATTCATTAGTCCAGTGTATAAGAAATGTGTTGCACCAAAAATATTGAAATAATTTAATTTATTAAAGAATTAGACCTTTTGAAAACACCAATTATTTTTTTAATTAAATGGTTTTTATTTTTTAGAAATTTTATAAAAACTTCTTCAGATATATATTTTTAAAGTGCAATTCTCTATGATAATATGAAAAATAAATCTAAACATGTAAAAGCATGAATTAGTGCCTCCATTTAAAGAAAAAAGCTCTCCAAACGTAGTCGGATACCTTAAGTATTTATAATGTTAAAAGTGAAATTTTAAAACATTATTTAAATTTTTTGGATATTCAATCCCTTGGTGTAATATTTCTCCAACTTTTTAAAAATTATATAACTGGAGTATGAAGCTAATAGCTTACAAAATTGCTTGATTTGCTTACAAAAAAGAAAAATTATCAATGAAACTCACTTTGCATTGTTGCAAGTTTGTGTACAATGTGTCAGAAAATTAAAATATTTTTAAAACAAGCTCTCACTTTTCACTTTGTATAAAAAGTTTATATTTTTTAGAAATAAAGAAAATTCAGCAAAACTAATTAAATAAAAAAACAGAGAATTAAGGCTGAAAATCCTATAACTTCTTTGCTACCATTCCTTATATATACCCCTTTCATACACTCTAGTCATTGTGACGTACTATCCGCGCCCTCTGGTGGTTTCCTGCAATTTGCATATTCTTCTTCAAGATGTGTGTGATAATTCTACAGGTGAAATTTTTATTTTAGAGCTCAATTTCTGTGTGATTCTGAATTATCCTTAATTTATGGACATGAGTGTATTTAAGGTATCAAATAAAAAAATATGGTAAAAATAGAAAAAGTAAATTCAGCAAAACTAATTAAGTAAAAAAGTGAGAACAAATGCTGAAAATCCCATGTATTTACGATAATAATTAAAAAGATATGATAAAAATAGAAAAAAGTAAATTCAGCAAAACTAAGTAAAAAAGAGAACAAATGCTGAAAATCCCATGTATTTACGATATTAAATAAAAAGTTTGATAAAAATACAAAAAAGTAAATTCAGCAAAACTAATTAAGTAGAAAAGAGAACAAATGCTGAAAACCCCATGTATTTATGATAATAATATAAAAACATATGATAAAAACAGGAAAAAAAACCCTATTTAATGTTGCTTCAAAGTGATATGAGAAAAAAAAAACAATTATTCAGCACTTATAAGGTTATTATTAAAGCTTTTAATAGAATGATTCCTGATAAACTAATAAATATTTTAAAATTCTAACTTGAATAAAAATAGCACCATAAATAACTGCAGAGAAAATTATACAATTTTATAAATTTAAGAAAATAGCTCTTAAGACATAATGGCATAAAATACCACATAATGTTTAGCTTATTTTTTAAAAAGGGGGCAGGGCGAATCTAGTCCGATATATTAACACTAGATTTACGGACCGAGCCAATTTGACTCATTAAAAATTTAATCACTATATATAAAACCTTAATATCACTTTTCATAAACATACGTTGGTTTTTAGTTAAGTAATAAAATATATTTAAACTTTCAATCTTCTTTCCCCCAGACCCCTTCATTTCACATAATCAAATGTAGTATACCTATTTTCCCAGTTGTGAGCCAATTTGACTCACAGAATGGTTTAACAGTTAATCGCATAAGATGAAATTTATTAGTCCTATCAGGCCTGGGAAACAGTCGAGATTTTATTCTCTAATTGGCTGAAGAGCTAAGAAGTCAACATAGAGAAGAAGTCGAGAACACTTCCATTCCAATGACAGAAATTCATGTAATGACGCACGGAAGAATTGTCAAGTTCAACAATCATGCAAAAGAAACAGATGTAGAAACCATTGTGCTAAATGTAATAGAAATGTTTGCTGAAAATGTGTTTCAAAAACAGATTTTATATGTAAAAAATGTTTTCTATGAATTTTTTTGATAATAAACATTTCCTTTAAATTAATTTGGAACTATTTTCTTTGCAAAAAACTTCAATTTTCTTGTATGAGACAAATTGGCTCACTTCAGTAAAAATAGGTATATGATCAACATCCTTAAATCTATTGGTGAATGGTCATAAATATTGTGATTTGAAAATTAGAGGAAAATGAAATTATTTTTTCTACAACTAAAGAAACTATTTATAAAATTCCTGATAGATTGAACGGACATGAAATATTTATGCATATTAACTTTCAGTAAAAGACAATAATAGAATAATTCTGCCCATAATAGTTTTATTCAAGAAATAAGTGGCTAACGTGACCTCCACGACATGGTACTGAAGGACTAAAGCAATTTACAACAATTGTGAATTCAAGTAAATCTACGTACATCCAGGTGTTTTAGAGAACGATTTGTGTAAATTCTTCAATATTTTTCGCTTCAGCCAAGTCTGTCGACGAATTTCCGAACTACATTTTGTAATTGTGGGTATAAACGGCATTTTTATTTATGACCATTTATAAGTTTTAATAACTTTTTTAGTTCTAACGAGGGTTAGTAAAAATTTTGATTTAGAAAAAAAAATCCTATTAATTGGACTTTTTTAAAAATTTAAATCTAATTTTTGAATTTAAATCTGGATTACAACACCTGTGAATTCGAATGAATTTACGCACATCCAGGTATTTTAGAGAACGATTTGCGTAAATTCTTCAATATATTTTTGCGTCAGCACAGTCTGTCGATGAATTTTCGAACTATATTTTATAACTGTGGGTATAAACGCCATTTTTATTTAAGATCATTTATAAATTTTAAATAACTTTTTTTAGTTCTAACGATTGTTAATAAAAATTTTGATTTAGAAAAAAAATCATATTAATTGGACTTTTTTAAAAATTTAAATCTAATTTTTGAATTTAAATCGCGATTACAACACCTGTGAATTCGAGTGAATTTACGCACATCCAGGTATTTTAGAGAACGATTTGTGTAAATTCTTCAATATATTTTTGCGTCAGCACAGTCTGTCGATGAATTTTCAAACTATATTTTATAACTGTGGGTATAAAAGCCATTTTTATTTATGATCATTTATAAAATTTTAATAAATTTTTTAGTTGTAACGAGGATTAGTAAAAATTTTGATTCAGAAATGAAAATCATATTAATTAGACTTTTTCTTTATTTAAATCTAATTTTGGAATTTAAATCGCGATTATAACACCTGTGAATTCAAGTGAATTTACGCACATCCAGGTGTTTTAGCGAGTGATTTGTGTAAATTCTTCAATATATTTCTCGTCAGTACAGTCTATCGACGAATTTTCGAACTATATTTTGTAATTGTGGGTATAAACGCCATTGTTATTTATGACCATTTATAAATTTTTAATAACTTTTTTAGTTGTAACGACGGTTAGTAAAAATTTTTAATTTAGAAAAGAAAATCCTATTAATTGGAATTTTTTGTTTTATTTAAATCTAGTTTTGGAATTTAAATCAGATTTTATTTTATATATTTTTTAAAAATCTTTTATGAACTTAAAGTCACAAACAAAGTTATTTAAATTAGGATTAAATTTATTATGGTTACTGATTAGTTTTTTATTATCGTATTTATTTTATAATGTGTAGAATCTATTTACATAAGATAAATCATGTAGTAAACAGATGAAATATTATTTTTTTCATCCCTTCTCAACACCAACAACAAAAAAAAAATTATATTTGAAAATGATATACAAATTGTTCATATATTTTCATTGTTTACAAACATAAAGACTATTCATTTATCAAATCAGTTTTTTTAAACACTTGTACTTAAATAAACACAAAACAAATATAAGTGATAATATTATCAACTTGATTTCAGATAAAGAGAAAATTCTGAAAGGATTCTGATTTGGCCAAAAAACTTTTTACTAAAGAAATGTTATTTACACCTTAATTTTCCTTTTCAATTGCTGAGTTATGAATTACTGCACTTTTTAACGCTTTTGGTGTGCTTGACAAATTCCCGAAGTAAGAAAAGAAGTGTTATGGATTTAAAGCAATGGCTTCTTTAAAATCCAGTGACTTAAATCATGATTTATATTAAGGTGATATAAATCAACCAACTATGGTTGTAACATACTTTTGGGGTCCCTTATGTATGTGTACAACATTGATACAAATACTCAGATCAAATAAAGTTTTTAATTGACAGATATTCCCAGGATTGAAGTTACAATGGTACCTCGATATATTTATTGTTCCCGCAATGACCATTCAATTCATTTGGTAGCGAATTAATAACCAGGAGAGCTAAGTGATTTTCCCCGTATTTATCATTACAGATTTTTTTTTCCTGCATCTATCATCGAAAAGTTTCAATTCCGTCGGCTTGTTTCCAGGAAATATCGTTTACATGGAATTTTGAAAAACTGGAATACCTTGGGTGTTTTTCTTTTTTCTGTGTTACTGAGAATCTTACAGGAAATACCGTTTACATAGAATTTTGAAAAACTGGAATACCTTGGGTGTTTTTCTTTTTTCTGTGTTATTGAAAATATTTCAGGAAATATCGTTTATATGGAATTTTGAAAAACTGGGATAACTGGGGTGTTTTTCTTTTTTTTGTGTTATTGAGAATCTTTCAGGAAATATCGTTTACATGGAATTTTGAAAAACTGGGATAACTAGTGTGCTTTTTTTTCCCCTGTGTTATTAAGAATCTTTCAGGAAATATTGTTTACATGGAATTTTGAAAAACTGGGATAACTTATGTGTTTTTCTTTTTCCTGTATTATTGAGAATCTTTCAGAAAATGTCGTTTACATGGAACTTTGAAAAATTGGGATAACTCGGGTGCTTCGTTTTTTCCTCTGTTATTGAGAATCTTTCAGGATTGTATGGCTTACAAAAAGGTTTATGGTCCCAAAGGAACTTTCTTAGACGACCAGAGGGTTAGTAAACTAAGAAATAAGGATCACAACAATAGAGGACCTATGCATAGACTATCATTTTGCTTTTTTTAGTTTACTGTATATTACAAAATATCGTAAATATTTAATGGTTAATTAAAATTGTAATAAAACTGATAATAAGTGTGGGTGTTTTTTCTGAAGCTAGTTTCTTTTTTAGCAAAATTAGGTCTTTAATCGGTGATTAAACTTCTGACAAATTAACCTTTTTACGGACTTACTTTTTAAGAAATTCAGTTTTTTAAAGCATTAGTATTTAAATAAACTCAAAAACAAATATAAGTGATAATATCTTGAAATTGATTTCAAATAAAGAGAAATTTCTTAAAGGATTCTGATTTGTCCAGTTATTTTCTTATTAAAGAAAGGATATTTAAACCGTAATTTTCCTTTGTAAATGCTGAGGTATGAATTACTGCGCTTTAATTTGGTTTTAAAAAAAACTGTGATAAAAAATATTCTGGATTTTTTCCCTTTTCTGGGTTATTGAGATACTCAGAAAATAAAGTTTTTAATTAGATATTTAAAGGATATTACAGTGGAACTATATTTTTTCCCGCATGTGAATTATTGTAATTAATCAGGAAATAAATTTTTTTATAATCATATTGCGAATTTTTTTTCTTTTTCATCTTATTATCGGCTTGTTTTTCAGGAAACATTGTTTTCATGGACTTTTGAAAAACTGGGAAAACTCGGCTTTTTTTCCTGTGTTATTGAGAATGATTCATGGTCGTATGACCCACAAAAAGATTTATAGGTCCAAAGGAGCTTTCTTAGACCACCAGCGGGTTAGTGAACTAAGAAGTAAGGATAAAAAAACAACAATGCGTTGGTTACTTATAATTTTTTATGAGAACGTTAAATTTTCCTTGAAGCTGATATTAAATTTTGTAATTACTTTTGCATTGATGACTAAATTGATGTTTTGATCTGTTTCACGTTCGGAGGTTAAAGTGAAGACTTTCCACTTCGCTAAGTACTTCGTATAACCCAATTACCTTGACCTTGAAGGATTACAACAATAAAGGACCTATGAACAGACTATGGTTAGTAATATTGATAACTGATTTACAGGTTAAGATCTAAGGAAAAATTTTTTTTTTAATTTTGACTAAAACGGAAAGGTTTGTTTTATTATTTCATCTTTTCACTTCATGAAGTGTTTTCTTTTAAATAATTATTACAATTTTTAACTATTTATTTTTATAGTTTTTTTTCTAGAATCCAAAGATTTTTACGGTGATATTTAAATTTTTTTTTCCCCTTGTTTTTTATACGACACTGTTTGAAATAAAACTGCAGAAACCATAAATATTATTATATGCATTTAGGGCTTGTTACCTACGTTTTGTGTAATTTGTCGGAGGAAAAATTAATGTTAAACCGCTATTCAGATTTCCAATTACCAAACCGGGTGTGAAAAAAGTGTAAATTTACAAGGAAAAAAGACAATGTAATGAGAAAGGAGAAGTAATAAAAGAACCTAATCTCAGAGATTTCCTTGAAGCTGGAGTGTATCAATTATTTTTACTTTTGCAGTGACAGCGTTTTTGAGATTATGATAAAAAAGATGTTTAACAAACGACCCACTTGTACAAAGCAGGCATCAATGACAAAATATTATTTAAATGTTACACTAATAAAAACGTTATGTGACATAAAATATTAAACATTTTCAGTTGAAAGAAAATTTTTTTTTTCACATTTTATCGTATTTCTACATCAATTCCACATCCTTGCTATAATGCTCTTGTTTTCTACTTTCATTCCTTTAAAAAAAAAAAAATGACTTTTTTTTTTTTTTTTTTTTTTTTTTTTTTTTTTTTTTTTTTGTGTTGTGTGTTTTTTTCCATAACCATTATACTCGATTAAAGCAATTGTGTTTCGTTTTTTAAAAAGAGATTATTTTTGATGAGTAAAGGAATAATAGTATAATATCCACCCATTTATGTACTTCATTTACGTGATTTCAATTATGTGTCTCTTTTTCTAGTACAAAAGCTGTGAAAAATAGCCATCTAAAAGCGCCTCTCGCATTGTCAGACACTTTTATGAATAAAGAAATACAATTCCTTTCACTTGACGACAATTTTGTTTTTCGTTTTATAAACAGATTATTTTCGTGTACGAGGAAAATTAGTATAAAACTATTTCTCTCATTTACAATTTCTCAATTATGTGTCTCATTTTTTTCAGTACTGGAAAAAAATATAAAACAGCCATCTATCGTTATGCTCTCGCACTTTCAGCCATTTATAAAACGAAATAAAATTTCCTTTCACTTGAAGACAATTTTGTGCCTTTCGTTTTTATAAAGAGATTATTTTCTAGGATGAGTACGGACTACGGAAAATCAATAGTATAATATCCACCCATTTATGTACCTCTCATTTACGCGACTCTTCTCAATTATGTTTCTCTTTTTCCTAGTACTGGAAAAGCCCTATGAAAATAGCCATCTAAAAGTTATACGCCTCTCGCACTTGTCAGACACTTTTATGAGTAAAGAAATACAATTTCCTCTCACTTGACGACCATTTTGTGCCTTTTAGTTTAATTTCTGAGATGAGTACGGACTATGAAAATCCATAGTATAATAACGTCCCATTTAAGTACCTCTCATTTACGTGACTGTCTCAATTATGTGTCTCTTCTTTCTAGTACTGGAAAAGCCCTATGAAAAATAACCATCTAAAAGTTCGTCTCTCGCACTTGTCAGACACTTTTATGAATAAAGAAATACAATTTCCTTTCACTTGAAGACAATTTTGTGCCTTTCGTTTTTATAAAGAGATTATTTTCTGGGATGAGTACGGACTACGGAAAATCCGTAGTATAATAACCTCTTATTTACGCGACTCTTCTCAATTATGTGTCTCTTTCTTCTAGTACTGGAAAAGCCCTATGAAAAATAGCCATCTAAAGGTTATACGCCTCTAGAACTTGTCAGTAAAGAAATACAATTTCCTCTCACTTGATGGCAGTTTTGTGCCTTTCGTATTTTTGAAGAGATTATTTTCTGTGATGAGAACGGACTACGTAAAATCCGTAGTATAATAACCACCCATTTATTTACCTCTCATCTACGCGACTCTTCTTAATTATGTGTCTCTTTTTTCTAGTACTAGAAAAGCCGTATGAAAAATAGCCATCTAAAGGTTATACGCCTCTCGAACTTGTCAGATACTTTTATTAGTAAAGAAATACAATTTCCTCTCACTTGATGACAATTTTGTGCCTTTCGTTTTTATGAAGATATTATTTTCTGAGATGAGTATGGACTACGAAATATCCGTAGTATAATAACCACCCATTTATGTACCTCTCATGTACTCGACTCTTTTTAATTATGTGTCTCTTTTTTCTAGTACTAGAAAAGCCGTATAGAAAATAGCCATCTAAAAGTTATATGCCTCTCGAACTTGTCAGACACTTTTAGGAGAAAAACAATTTCCTCTCCCTTGAAGACAATTTGGTCAAATGAACTAATAATCTTTCAAGATTTTAAGGTTCTGTCAGTTTTCGACCGTTTATTGTCTCTATGTATTTATGAGAATAATTGAACTAATAAAAATCATTCCGCAAGGGTATTCCATATTAGTGTGCATGTTTAGAAATGTAAAGGGAACAAAGACAATTTTAATATCATATTTTGTACTTTAGTTGTTAGCTTATTAATGATATACATACGTAAATATGTGTCAATAAAAAGTTCTTTTCATCTTTAATGATAGTGTACATTTTATTCTACAGAGATCCAGGTATTTTTAAAAATTCTGAGCTAGTTTGACAATTGTTATTACTATAGTACACAGCCTTACGGCAGCTGTAATGATATTCAAGAAAGTAATATTGTTAACCCTTAATTTGGCTAAGTCTGGCCGCTACACCGGACATGTATATTTATAACTACTATTTAACATAATTGTTAGTGTTCGCCAAAGCGGACATTAATTACCTCAAAAATGAAAAATGATATATTTTTTTGTTTATTTTACAGAAATCCTAATGTATATACAGACATGAAAAAATAATGGAAATTAAAAAATATTTGAAAAAACATCTTGTTAAATTAAGGGGTAAAATAGGTCATCCCTCAGTTCTACGACTCTTCTACTTTTATACGACTTTTGTCTTCGGTCCCTCGAAATTTGTATTTGCAAATAGCATTAGTAGTTAACATCATTCAAAAGAACAAAAGGTGTTCGTGAGCCCTAAGGTAAACATACAAAAGGGATGAACTTTCCTTTATACATTTTGTCACTGTTTTTCTGCGAACACCTTTACCTGATGGAGCTTATTAGCACGTGCTTGAAATACTGAGCGGTTCTTACGTGAAGAAAACCTTTGTCTGGGTTTGCGGGCAGCTGGCATCACTTTGCCTATACTTCTCATGAGGGTTATCAGCATCACGGCTGACAAATAGTATCAGATAACAGCTTGAATTTTCTGTCCAGTTACGTCCAGTTAAGTAGTTGCTTGTCTCCGACGTTGCATGATTCATTAATATTTAAGAATCGTGTAATAGACAAAGAATAGATTGGATATGTTCGATTTATTCTCTAGTTGCTTTGATAGGGAAGAGATATTTGGAAAGTATCAGGGAGATAATGCCACCATTACTTGGCGCAATTTAAGCTGCTTCACTTTTCCCCTTACACAGTTTTACATGCTTGAAAGAATTCTATAATTTGAGGTTTTAAATGCGAACCCGTACCGACCTAAACACTATCTACAATTATAAAACCACTTCCATAATAAGAGCTGGACTGAAATGTGGCACTTCTCAGTACTTCAGAAGACTTCTTGAGGTCATGGAAAAAAAAGACCCCCAGCGACTGATTTAATGAATTTGGTATATGCATAAATAAATAAATACATATATATGTGTGTGTGCGTGTGTGTATTAATATATAGAAAATACTATAAAAATATATAAAATCGAAAAAAATAGAATTTCAAAGATAGATAAAAAACAACCAGTGAAATGATGGTTTGAAATGAATGGGGAGTTGAGACTCCCCACTCTGGTTTAAACCGGTTTTTATGCTGCAACAACTCTCCAAGACATCTTGAACATCATACAACCACAATAAAAGTATATAAAATATAAAATGAGTATAAAATAAGGGAAAATCCCCATAAGGAAATACCAAGCAGAAATTAAGCAATTATTGAAAGAATGAACAAAGCTTTAAACAGCAGTCGAAACCTGGCTATACTTAGTTAAATAACATTTAGCAGTTCAGAAGAAATTTATTACGGCATTCGGTTATAATTAAATTGAAAAAAATTGTTTAGAATGTTTATCAAAAAACTAGTAGGAAATCCACTATTATGTGCCTGTTTTATAAATCGTATTATATGCTTATCCATTACTTCATTGTCACAGTTAAGACTATCGCATCTAACCAAAAAGTTAATGATTAGGTTTCGTTTAATGTTATGGTGAAAACATGTAAGCTAAGAAGAAAACCGGTTAATATTAAACAAATATCCCTCGCGTTTATCAAATAATTTATATTGAACCTTACTATTAATAATATTTAAACTTATATCTAAAAAATTTAACTCACAATCATATAAATATATGTATTATACATGTAATATATCAAAATTATTTCACTTTAATATCTCTTTAAAAACCTCCTCTCTCATTTTAATTTATTAAAATATATTTCCCCACCCACAAAATGTCTTAATCAAAGGAGTGCTTTCTACTTAAAATTATCTCAACACATTTTCCAAAGCTTAATCTTTAATTCATGAAATTCGAGGAAAAGCAGATATTGGAAAAAAGATTTAAATAGTTTTTATTTCTTAAAAAAAGATCATATAAAGGAAATCATTTGAACCTTGGTAAAGCAGACACTGGAAAAAAGACTTAAATAGTTTTTATTTGTTAACAACCTTGGTAAAGCAGGCATTGGAAAAAAGACTTAAATAGTTTTTATTTGTTAAAAAAAGATCATATAAAGGAAATCATTTGAACCTTGGTAAAGCAGACATTGGAAAAAAGACTTAAATAATTTTTATTTGTTAAAGAAAGATCATATAAAGGAAAATCATTTGAACCTTGGTAAAGCAGACATTGAAAAAAAGAGTTAAATAGTTTCTATTTGTTAAAAAACAGATCATATAAAGGAAATCATTTGAACCTTTGAAATATCAAAGATACAGATTTAGGAACAAACTTCAAATTTTGTCTACATGATGAAACCGATTAGAACGATAATTCAATCCAATAGTAATAAAAAGGAATGAATTATTTTAATTATATAAGGGGTACCATATCCCTTTAATTAAAAAATCCCAGAATTATGAAATATTTCGTAGAACAATAAGTTCGGTGAAAGGCACATAATTTTTCCAGTAAACTCTCCTCAGGAAAACTGTGGTACGCAGCAAGCTGTATGTTTTACTAGAAATCAGACCGGGCATTTCGCTCTCCTTACAGCTGTTGCTGAATGACCGGGGTCAAATGATTGAAGGAAGTCTGAGGCCTCCATTTATTAATGCCTTGACTCTCGACCCTTACTAAGCCTTTTTTTAAGGCAGTAATTTCATCGACCTCCAAGTCGAGAGGATATTATTAGCGTCGGTTGCTGTCATTTAAATGGAGTAAAATCGTGCTGAATATTAATGAATTTAGGTTACGAAATTATAGCAGCTTTTATTAAGATAAATGTTTTTAAATTTTAAACGTGTTACACGAGCTGTTGAAGAAAGAGCTTTTTAACATCAGTGTAGAAAATAAACTTATTTAGATTTATAAAGTTATTGTTCATTGCGTAATTACTCTTGCAAGTGTTGCAGTATGATTTAGAAACTTATAATTTCGCTTAAATTTTCATCTAAACAAAATGATTCAACTCCTAGATAAATTATGAAATTTATCTTGATTTACATAAATTTTAACTATACTTTGAATATTATTTAAAGTAATTGTAAAATTACAGCAGCTTTTAATAGATAAATGTTTTGAATTTTAATATCGTTGCACGACTTATTACAAATAAAGCTGAGGGATTAATTTTGGGTCTTGAAAATCGGTATAAAATGAAACTTATTCAGATTTGTAAAATAATTGTTAATTGCTCAATTGCTTTTGCAAGGGCTGCAGCATTGATGATTTAAAAACTTATAATTTTGCTTATATATATATATATATATATATATATATATATATATATATATATATATATAATAACACATATATCTTTAAATTTATATTAAGTATTCATACTCTTGTATATGCAAACCAGTGGTTTTCAGAGTAAATCCTATGCAAACCCAGTGATTCGTGTTACCGCTGAGGAGCATGCTGTACATAAAAATTAATTTGAGGGTGTAAGGACAGTTGTTTGGGGTTTACGAAAGTTTGAATCTAAAGTTAAATGGTTATTTTGTTGGTTAGGTTAAATTGCTGGGTACCATTTTCACTTTTTCGAAAGTTAAAATAAGTAGCAATAAGTAAAATGGTAGTCAAATTTTACTGTTTACTTACAACATATAATTTGTTTACTTCTTGTCAACAGTTAATGACTATTAACTCTCACCTGACAAATTTTTCAAAACATTCTTCAATTATTTATCCCCCATAAGGCGATTTCACTCAGTAGGACAAATTCTCAAATTATGACAATCCTGGCTTTAGTTTCAAACGGAAGAGCAGTTTATTGTTTGTCTATTGGCTGTTGTAAACATGAAAATGAATGGGAAGGGCATTACAGAATTTCGTGACTTTGCGACAAATTGCTTTATTAGGTGTTTAACTCTCTGGGAAGTAAATCCACAAACTCCGATTAATCCATACTGATATAGGAGTAATAAATCTGGTTATAATAATATATATCGATTTTATGTCCCACATTAAAGGTCACTCTATAGGAGTTGTTAATGAGGACTTAATTAAGTAAGATGCTACAAAATCTGGATACAGAAACATATACCGACTTTATATCCTACTTTAACATTCATTGTACAGGAGTTGCTAATGAGGAGCCATTTCAACAAAAAGGTTAAAAAATATGGTTACAGAAACATATACCGTCTTTATATCCTACTTTAAGAGTCATCACTGTACAGAATTTCTTAACTGGTTTTCAGCCTTTCTTTTTAGCAAAACGGGAAATTAACGCAGTTATGATCTTCATCATGCGAAAAAAGGGAAAGAAATTGACTGGAAATTAGTGCTTTTGAAGACATTGCAAATGCTGTTTACAATCTAACAGCTTAACCTACCTATGCTCATATCAATCCAACAGACTATGGCACAAGATAAAAATGTCGTTAGTGTGCTTTAAATAACAAAAGTGTCATTTGTTTTATTTTTACTATTAAAAATATCAAAATTAAAATTGTAATTTTTCTTATTATGTTTGTAATGTAAAAATTTAATACTTAGTCTTAAACTAAAATTACTGACTTCTATATTAAAAAACCACCAAATTCGCGATTTCGTCATCTTCTTAGTAGCCTCTTGGCGTTAAACTCTTTTGTCTTAAAAAATATCCTTCCTGTTGGCGAAATTAATTAGCCAACCTACTTTGCTTATTAAGCACATTCCTTTTCTCGCGCCTTTGGCGTCCCCAAAGTTATGAAAGACCTCACGACCATTTTTTGTTGGACGTTGTTAAATAAAGATGCTATAAAGTTCTCTTGGTAAATTTTATTCTTTTCGTAGACGACTGCACCCATTTGACCACGTTATATCTCAGCAGTATTGCATACTATTATATGTTTCATGTATTGCATTGAGCTTTTTCATATGAGGGGTCATAGCAAGATATTTGCTATGAGAAGGAGTTCGTAGGGAAAATGTTAGAGAACCACTGGTTTAGGCCTATAAAAATCGGTCACAATAGACACACTTTCAGCATGTAACAAATCTCTTTTAGAAGGTACGAGGCCTTTTAATTTTTTGGAATAGTTTGAAAACAGAAAATGAGGCCTTATCAAAACAATTTCTTGTAGCGTGAAGATTTTCACTTTGAAAGAAATTTATGTCATGGCATAAAACAAAACAAAAATTCAAGATCAACTGTTGTACTAAAATTTATGCTATTGTATTCATAATTATGTCACCAATTAACTTATTTCGTTTCTTTACCACCGCTCAGACAGCATTTGATCTACAACAAAAGCAATTCTTAATCTTTTGTAGATACATTAGCGACGGCTATCATAAATTATTGAGACACACATTCGAGTGAAACCAGTCAAACGAGTTCATGACCTTTAACTCAATGTTATTGTCTAGTCACTATCCGATTTAACGGAAATGAAGCACAATGAATCGTTTTCACAGTCCAATTTGTATTAATGTATGTATCGAAGCAATAATCAGCACTTTCTTCACTCGACCTCTGGCCACTGCTAGAGTTCTGTTGACATTCGAGCTGAACCTCCCTTTCAGAATCCAGAATTTTTGATTTCCTGTCACGCACACGCGCTTCTAATTTTCTTCTTCTTTTAATATTCGTTTCCCATGGATCCTAATCAATACTTAAGACATTTCTGAATAGGTGATTTAGTGACAATTATAGTGATTATTAACCGTTCTTTTGAGGAACACTGGTGTTCTGTGAATAATACACATACAGATAATGTTCCAACAGAATCTGAAAATCGGTGAAAAATTAAACTTTCAAATGCCGCATTATAAAGTACAATAAATAACTACTTATTAAAATTCATTTAGATACCAATACAAATAAAATTCATTTGTAAAATATATATCCGAAAAAAATTAGGGATTTTATGTGTAATACGCGTGAATTTTTACAGTTAAACAGACCACATGCAGATTTGCTTCTTTGGAAAAGCATTTTCATATTTATTTCTCTATTTAACTTTTTATCATTAAAGTAAAAACTTATGATATAAGTATATGTTATTTAAGTAAATATCATTTGATTTTCTGTATTTTTATAATTTTTAAGTAATGCTATGGGAAAAATGCTACAAAAGTTTTTATGTAAATTTCTATATTATGCAGAATTTATAACATCAAGTATGTCTTTGTTAGTTAATAAAAGTTTTCACAGAGTAGATTTTGTGAAACTTTGCTTTTAATTAAATTTTCAGGTATGTGAAGAAAATTCAACTGTAAGGAATATATCCCTAAACCATATTTTATGTGTAATGCGTGTAATTTTGTACAGTAAAACAGACCAATGTTCCCTTTCGGAAACATGCAGATTTGCTTCTTTGGAAAAATATTTTTATATTTATTTCCCTATTTAACTTTTTATCATTAAAGTGAAAGTTCTTGATATAAATATATGTTATTTAAGTAAATATAATTTGTAGATATGTATTTTTATAATTATTAAGTAAAGCTATGTAAAAAATACTACAAAAGCTTTTTTATATTAATTTCTATTGGAAGTAGAATTTTATAACATCAAGAATATTTTGTTAGTAATTGAAAATTTTCATAGACCAGCTTTTGTGAAACTTTCCTTTTAATTAAATTTTAAGATGTGTGGTCCCATAACGGAATATTAATATGTAAAAGGATTAAAATATTTAAGAACACAAAAGAAAAAAATAGGAAAGCTTTAATTGTTTTGATATTGAGTTTAAAAGTATTTCAATGTACATTTTCCATCGTATTTATGCAAACTTCGTTTCATATAGTATATCTATATATGTATATGCATATAGTATATCTATATATGTATATATACACACATATATATATATATACATATACATATATACATATACATATATACATATACATACATATATATATATATATATATATATATATATATATATATATATATATATATATATATATATATATATATATATATATATATATATATATATATAATCACGAGGAAATTTAATCGACCGAATAATACACATGAAAAAATGATCGATGGGACGAGTGACGAGTCAACGAGTGATTTTCGAACAAATTAATCCAGACAGTGATAATATACACTCTCTAAAACCTTATTATACAAAATTTCGTTCATAACAGTTATAAATTGTAGATTTGTATAAGACACACACAATAATTTCATTTATATATACACGGAAGAACAAAAACTGGTATAGGCATGCATATGCCAATACAGAGATAAGGAACCAATCAGAATACAGCGCTACAGTAGGCAACACTTATATAAAACAAAAGTGTCTGTCACAATTGTTAGATAGGTTACTGCTGCTACAGTGGCAGGTTATGAAGATTTAAGTGAGTCTGAACGTGATGTTATAGAGAGATGGTACATATCATCTCCAAGGAAACCGTGAAATTTGGATTTTCCATACGACCATTTCACGAGTGTGCCGATAATCCGGTAAAACATCAAATCTCCAACATCGCTGAGGCCGGAAAAAGATCGTGCAAGAACGGGACTAACGACGACTGGGTAGAGTCATTAAACGTGAGAAAAGTGCAAGCCTTCCGCAAATTGCTACAGATTTCAATGCTGGGTTATCAGCAAGTATAAGCGTGCGAACCATTCAACGAAACATCCTCGATATAGGCTTTCAGAGCTGAAGGCCTACTCTTGTACCCTTGATGACTGCACGACATAAAGCTTTACTCCTCACCTTTGCCCGTCAACACCGACATTGGACTGTTGATGACTAAAAACATGTTGCCTGGTCTGACGAGTTTCATTTCTAGTTGTATCGAGTGGATGGATGTGTACGGGTATGGCGACAACCTCAGGGATTCCTGGACCCTACTCCAAGAGGAGACTATTTTAGCTGGTGAAGGCTCTGTGATGTTATGGGGCGAGTGCAGTTGGAGTGATATGGGACTCCTAATACGTCTAGATACGACTCTTACAGGTAACACGTACGTAAGTATCCTGGCTGATCACCTGCACCCAGTCCTATCCATTCCGATGGACTTTGGAAAATCCACCAAGACAATGCGACACCTGACAAGTCCAGAATTGCTACAGAGTGGTTCCAGAAACACTCTTATGACTTTAAACACTTCCGTTGGCCACCCAAATACTTAAACATGAACTTTATTGAGCATATCTGGGATGCCTTGCAACGTGCTGTTCAGAAAAGTTATCCACCATTTCGTTCTGTTAGGGATTTATGGACAGGACTGTAGAATTCTACAGAGTGGTTCCAGGAACACTCTTCTGACTCTAAACACTTACGCTGTCCACTCAAATCCCCACACATGAACATTATGGAGCATATCTGGGATGCCTTGCAAGGAGCTGCTCAGAAGAGACCTCCACCATTTCGTTCTAGGGAATTAGGGATAGCCCTGTAGGATTCATGGTGTCAATTACCTCCTACACTACTTCAGACATCAGTCGAATCCATCCTGCGTCGTTTTGCACACTTCTGCGAGGTCACGGGGTCCCTACAGGATATTAGTCACGCGTACCAGTTTTTGTTTTGGCTTTTCAGCGTATATATATATATATATATATATATATATATATATATATATATATATATATATATATATATATATATACAGACGAGTCATACATTTTTATTATACCATAAATTTGAAACAATTTTTTTAATCAATCGTTTAGAATTTCGGAAAACAAACTATCTTAGCTCAGTTAATTAGTATTCAGCAAGAAAAGCAATTCTTATTTAAAATTAAAAATAGCGGTATGTAAGATAAGACGTGGGACACAGTGGGATAAAAATATGACGTAATACATTAAAGTATACTATATATGTATCGAAACAATAATTATCACTTTCATCTCTTGACACTGACCAGAGCCCAAGTTATGTTGACTTAGCCTCCCTTTGAAAATCCACGATTTTTGATTTCCTGTCACGCACACGTGTTCCTTTTTTATTCATGCTTTTATATTTGTTCCCATAAATCTTAATCAATACCCAAAACACATCTGAATAAGTGATTGAATGCCTTTCATAATCAGACCGGATATTTCTTAAATGTGATTATTGGTTGATATTACTTTCATATTATGACTAAGAAGTAAGCCTAATATATAATTAATGAATATTCCAGTGTAATGCTCTTCACAGAATTCCCCCCTAATGCAATTTGTTTTTATCTTTATCTCTTATTTATTTGCTTAATGATACGGGATACGAAAAAGCTATCAAACTGTAGA
This sequence comes from Pardosa pseudoannulata, assembly GCA_032207245.1. Classification (NCBI taxonomy): domain Eukaryota; kingdom Metazoa; phylum Arthropoda; class Arachnida; order Araneae; family Lycosidae; genus Pardosa; species Pardosa pseudoannulata. Next base: position 134,652,766 of record CM063511.1, read on the forward strand.
AGAAATACCTTCGGGATTGAAGTCAGTAGCAATAACTTAATGTTTTCTCTTTATTACACTAAATCTTTTAAAAATACATATTCTTCAATTTGGGGCTTAACGATCTGGTGATGAACGATATGTTTATGTTTTTACGGTATTTATGAGATCACTTATGACTGAATTATTTATTTATGAGGAAATTCTAAGAGTTAATACACTATTATTCAATATAATTTATCTCTTTTTTATCCTAAAATTAACTGTTTATTGTTGAAAAGTGATAAATAAAGAGCTAGTGAATAGAATGTAAATATCAAATTTATTTTCTAGTGCTGTAAATCTCCATAAAGAACAAATAAAGCTTAACATTTAACCAGTTTTACCAATAATTACTCAATATTTGTTTTTATGCAGTAAAATAATTTAAAGGAAGACAACAATGAGCAAAAGTACCAAAGTAAGCAAAATATTACATTTAATTTATAAAAGTAGCATAATTATCGTATTTTTGCGATACGATGGTTATGTAGGTTGCTTAGGATCGTTTCTGAGAATAATTCAAGACCTAACAACTTTGAAAACTGCCTTTAATTCTATGGAAGGGGGATAAACATATTTCTCACAATAAGCCTCAAGCTTTTTTAGAATATACAGATTAGGGTGGATGTGTTGGATCTTTCTGACAAAATCATGCTATCAAAAATTTGACGGAACAGTGGGTTTACAAAATTAATTTATTTTGCTATCAACCAATCGGCTTGGAATTTAAACGTTATTATTAACATACCTATGTGAAAGCATTTAAAAGGTAAAATGTCTTAATAATTTTTAAAGTTAATGATTGTTAATTGCTGTAAAAGAAGCATTATTAAAAATGTGCTATGTACTTTTACTTATCTGGTCCTTTATATTCATATAATACCCTTTAAGTTTTAGAATAAAACTTAGTAGTTATAAATATTCTTTGCAAATACAGTTAGCATAAAAAAAGAAGAAAAATCCATATTCCTAAAACATGTATAATTTTAATAATTCAAGACTATTAACTTTGGAACTGCTTTTAATTCTGTGAAAGAGACATAAACTTATTTCTCACAATAAGCCTCAAGTCTTTTCAGGACATACTGATTAGGGTGGATGTTTGGGATTTTTCTGACAAAATCAAGCTATTAAAAATTCAACGGAAAAGAGGGCTTACCAAATTAATTTATTTTGCTATCAACCAATTGGCTTGAAAATTAAATGTTATTATTAATATGCTTATGTGAAAGCAATTAAAAGATAAAGCAAAAGGTAAAAGGTATTAATAATTTTAAAAGTTAATCATTGTTAATTGCTTCAAAAAAGCAGTATTAAAAATGTGTGAAGCACTTTTACATATATGGTCCTTCTTATTCATATAATATATTTTAAGTCTTAAAATAAAACTTAGTAGTTATAAATATTCACTGCAAATACAGTTAGCAAAAAATAAATAAATAAATATATTCCTAAAACATGTATAGTTCTTTTAATTACCAAAAGATAGATTTTGCTGTTCGAAACACATTAATTTAAACTTTTACTCTGTAATTTTAAGGGAAATTGTCGATAAATTTTGAAGGTATATAATGGTTAGAAATATCCCAGAAGTGTTTCAAATATTTATAGGATTATTAGTCATTAGTGAAAGTTGAAATATATGTTGTAGTAATTATTATAATAAGTATTGTGATGTATATTAAAATATGATAATATCAACCTATTTATATTTCATTAATCTGTCCACAAAGTAAAGATTATACGTATACGTACGTGAATTTATACCTGTATATGCATACATATCTATCTCTTTTCTCTCTCTCTCTCTCTCTACACACACATATATATATATATGTATATATATATATATGTATATATATATGTATATATATATGTATATATATATATGTATATATATATATATGTATGTATATATATGTATGTATATATATATATATATATGTATATATATATATATATATATATATGTATATATATGTATATATATGTATATATATATATGTATATATATATATATATATATATATATGTATATATATATATATATATGTATATATATATATATATATATATACATATACATATATATATATATATATATATATATATATATATATATATATATATATATATATATATATGTATATATATATATATATATATATATATATATATATATATATATATATATATATATATATATATATATATATATATATATATATATATATATATATATATGTGACACATTCCGAATGATCAAGGCATGGAAGACACATATTGGTTAGTGGATAAAACTTTCTTTATTATATTGCTTTTGTCTATGGATACACCATTAGATATGCTTTGTTCACATTTTGGGAGACAAGCATGGAGGTTGTTATCAGCCCAATTGCCAGCTCAGTAGTATCTTTTTGGAGTTGCTTACTTAAACAAATTCTCCTTGTCTACTTCCGCGTCAGCTTCTTTACTTTATATAGTTCCGCTCGAGGGTATGTCTTTCTCCTATTACGTTATCGTTAAATAGTTCCAACTATTTTTAATTATAACTCGCTTAATTCTTAAACCCCTTTTTTAAAGCTCACACACACACACACACACACACACACACATATATATATATATATATATATATATATATATATATATATATATATATATATATATATATATATATATATATATGGTGCACATACATGATGCAAGTGTATATATCTAACAGTTGCGGAGAGAAAGGACGATTTTACTATCCATCCTAAGTCTAAAATGTATGTGCATACATACTGGCAATGCAGAACCCAAGATAGATTAAAAGATTAAACGAGTTCAGATGTTAGCTGAGATATAAAATGCATAGAAAACTATAATTGAGTCAGAAATATTTCAAGAAAAGTAAAATTCTACTTACATTCGATCTTCTTCCACGTTATTTTAGGCTGCGGTACACCAACTGCTGAGCAGTCTATTCTTAAATCGTTACTAAAAACAACTTCAGAATCTTCGGGTAACACTGACCATTCAGGAGGTTCTAAAACAGAAAATAAAAATGATATATATTATTTCTGTAGCACAATTCGCTTTTACATGTTTTGTATAAAGTTTTCTTCTTAAATCAAGTATTAAAAAATTCCTGGAAGTTAACGATTTGCTCTTTCAATCTATAATTATTAACAATTTTTCTAAAATTAGAAAATTTCTATAAGTTATCGAATCTTTGTTATTCATCTTCTTTATCCTCTAACATACGTATTAATGGTAAATTCACAGTTTTCAATGGCGATTTGCCTTTGATAGTAATCTGGAAATTTATTTATATTTTTTTAATTTGATTTCAATATGATTTCTGAAAATAATGCAACGCGTGTTTTATTTAGGAACCGTTTTGAAATAAATAACATACATTTGTACTTTGATGTAGCAATTTTATTTTTACATGGAAGCCTTATTTTATTTTATTTTTCAGAATTTTCCGAATTAAGGTTGGTTTCTACCCGTCATATTGGAATAATATTGCTCAGTGTTCACCTATGAGAAGAAAATATTACTTCGTGGGATAGAACAACAAATTTTCTAGAATGCTATATTTCCCTTTTAGCCTTTTCCCCCCTTACATTCCCCTATTTAACACTAGATTTAAGGACTATATATATATATATATATATATATATATATATATATATATATATATATATATATATATATATATACATACATATATATATATATATACATACATATATATATATATATATATATATATATATATATATACATATATATATACATACATATATATATATATATATATATATATATATATATATATATATATACATACATATATATATATATATATATATATATATATATATATATATATATATATATAACACTTTGATTTACTTATAAAAATTTGATCACTATATATATGTATAAAAGTTTAATATTACTTTTCAGAAACATACGTTGGTTTTTAGTTAAGTACAACAGAACCTCGATTATCCGAGCTAATTGGGAGCGCTAGTACCTCGGATATCAGAAATATCGGTTAATAAAAACCTTCCGTATTTGCGAATTTAACTAACTTTTGAAGTTAAAACAATAGAACGTTCTTTAAAAGATAAAAATAAACATATATGAACTTATGTTTCATAGCTAAAAAGATTTAAAAAGAAAATCAACTCTAGTAGTAAAAAGTAAAATGGAATTTTTTTTAACTATACTCAGTTGAATATAGAAAGACGCATTTTCAAAAATAACACAAATCTCAAGAAAATATTGTATTTTTAAAATTTAATATACATTAATTTGTTAAATTTGCATTCTTTTAAAAAATGCATTTTTTTTTGTGGGGAAGAAGAGCCTGTAACATGGACAACGAACTAAAATGTGTATAATTTTTTCCAAGCTCATTTTGGAAAGGAGAAAAAAAAATTAGACTTCGTTATTGACTCGGTTAACAGAAACCTCGGTTAATCGAAGCTCGGTTAATCCAGGTTCTAATGTAATAAAATATATGTAAAATTTCATCCCTATTCCCCGCAGATCCTTTCATTTCGCATTATCAAATGTGGTATATCTATTTTCCCAGTTGTGAGCCAATTTGACTCATAGAATGGTTTAACAGTTAATCCCATAACATGAAATTTATTGGTCCTATCAGTCCTGGGCAACAGTCACGAATTTATTTTCCAATTGGCTGAAGAGCTAAGAAGTAAATATAGAGAAGAAGTCGAGAACACTTCCATTCCAATGGCAGAAATTCGTATTACTGACGCATGGAACAATTGTCAAGTTCAATCATGTAAAAGAAACAGATGTAGGAACCATTGTGCTGAATATAATAGGAATGTTTGAGGAAAATGTGTTTCAAAATTGATTTTATGTGTAAAAAATGTTTTCCATGAATTTTTTGATAATAAACATTTTATGTAAATTAATTTGGAATTACATTCTTTGCAAAAAACTTCAATTTTCTTGTACGAGTCAAATTGGCTCACTTCAGTAAAAATTGGTATATGATCAATATCCGTAAATCTAGTGTTAAGAAAAACTCGAGAAAAATATAGTTAATTTTCAATTATTTGCGAGAAATTTTGGTATGTTCTTTTCGAAACGAAACTAACAGTCAAGACACATGATTTCAATAAAAGGAAAAGATAGCATTCTATCGAATTTCCTGTTCTATCACGAGATATAATATTTTTAATTATTTCTTTAAATGTGAACCAGCCAGAGAGGATTTTATTTTTCTCATAGGTTAACATTAATCAAGATGAATCCAAAATAAAATATGCAGACTGAACTTAAGGCACTTGTTGTATAGTGGAAGCACCTGGCACTAGATAAACATTTACATTTGTGCCACTCAGTCAACATGCCGAGCGACTGCGATCTTTGATACCGGAATTCGTGGGTTCGAATCCCTTTATGGCATGGTTGTTTGTAGCCGTTCGAAATCGGCTTTAAGCAGTAGGCCCCGGTCTTATTAGCCCTCGTGTAGAAAAACAGTTAACAGTAGCGCTCCAAACAAAACAAAACCGAACTCTGAACATTGACCAAATGATAACGCGCTGCTCCTCGGGACTAAAGCTCACGGATTTGAATCCCACCACTGACATGGCTGTTCGCATCCGTTCGCAAAATGTTTTAAATAGGAGGTCTCGGTGTCATTAGCCCTCGTGTTGCAAAACCGTAGTGCCCCTAGCCAAACCCTCATTCAACATTTTCGGTCCCCAAGTGTGAGACAAACTTACGAAAATTTTAGTATTGTGCCAAAATTCCCTAAAAACACATATTGAAACTCCAAAAAACTCAATCAAAAAAGACGGGTTAGTATAGTTAATAAGAAAGATAATGAGCTGGAACATACTGCCTAGTTTTGTTTTGTTTTGCTTTTTTTTGGTTTAGTTTGGAGTACTACGATCTACTTTTTCCAACACGAGGGCTAATGAGACCGGGACCTACAGCTTAAAGTCGATTCCAACAGCTACGAACATACATGCCACTGTATGATTCGAACCCACGAACTCCGCTACCGAAGGCCAGCACCCTAACCAATCGGCCAGCATTCGGCTACATACTGCCTAAAGCCGAATCCAATCGAACATGGACATCCATGCAAGGAAAGATCAGAACTCATGAACACCGATACTGAAGATCAGTTTGGTACTGTTCTTCATTACCGGAGTGTACGACAAATTTGGCCACCTTTCCGTCTTTCATAATACAGTGTTTAGCTAAAATACAGACATACAATCATAACCCATGAACTCCGATACCGAAGATGAGTTTGGTACTGTTATTAAGTACCGGAGTGTCCGACAAATTCGGCCATCATTCGGTCTTTCATAATATAGTGTTTAGCTACATCGTACAGTGTTTAGCTAAGATACAGATGTACAATTAGAACCCATGAACTCCAATACTGAAGATCAGTTTGGTACTGTTCTTCAGTACCGGAGTGTCAAACAATATCGGCCATAGTTCATTCTTTCATAATACAGTGTTTAGTTAAAATACAAATGTACAATCAGAACCCATGAACTCCGATACTGAAGATCACTTTGGTACTGCTTTTCAGTACCGGAGTGTCCGACAAATTATACCATCGTTCGGTCATTCATAATACAGTGTTTAGCTAAAATATTTAATGTACATTCAAGGAACAATATCTACAGCGCAACAGCTGATGGATTTCAAAACGATTTCTACTTGAAACTATGCTTTATACGATTAGCCATTGCAATATATTTGTGAGCTCAAGGGATATAGTTTTGAATTATCAATTACATTTTTTTCTGGTTTTCTAGTACGTTTACTTATTTTAATGCTCAAAATAATAGGATTATATAAGTTATGAAAATGTGTTATACTATTTGGTCAAAATATCAAATTTAATGAAACGGCTTATCCCCTATTTATTATCCCCTTGAAGTATTTTACGAGTCATACAATATTAAGAAATGCAACGGCTAAACAGCTTTCAGACTGCCACGAGTTTTTCTTCAACACCATTTTTTACTCTTAGAAATTTAATCCCCTAACCGCTGACATCATTTCCATTATTCAAACTGTCATCACTAAAACGCTCATAATAAACACACCACAAAAAATGTGAAATGTAATTGAATAAGTTTATAATGTGTTATCCATTATTTTCAAATTAAAAAGACTAAATAACTAATAAAAAAACCTGTCGCGTTTTTTTAAGAGAGGAAATTAGTTATTACTCAGTGTTTACATTTAAATGTGTTTTAAGACCTTGAATTAATTCGTATATTTTATATGAAAATATATAATAAGTCATTTAAAATCATGAGGAATATTTTTTCTAACTGTAAAATACCTATATCTAGAAATTGTACAAAATACATATGCATAAAATTGTCCAAATTACGCCTGAAATGTGTAAGAAGACTTGACTGGTAAGTAACTAATTCCACTAAAGTTGTCTATATATTTTTCTAAGTATATATGTAATAAGACGGACTTCACAACGGGGGGTTGCAGTCACGGCACATAAATATAGCACTTAGTTAAAAACCTTTATTAACAGAATGTTGGAGGACAGGTTCCCACTTTATTATAGGGATAGGACAACCTGAGGGGTCAGCTAGCATGAAGTTATAAATAAAAAAATTATGGAGACCCCTGCTATGGTTCGACGATGCTAAATGAAGTATCCGCAGGGATCACAACATACATATAACCATACTTAGAAGGTGTTCACACGGTGCAGTTAAAATAACACAACTAATTCTAGACATACGCATTTATTTAAGATGATATAAACAAACATCAGCACCCTCGATGCAACCGAGCCTCTGTGCTACTGGCACACTGACTCTTATATAGTCAGACAGAATATACAGATATTTTGCATATTTACAATGGTGTGCTGCCACAAATAAAACTACAATTATAAAACTTTACGAATGTTAATAAAGATCAATTAATTCATATTACAACATGTCAAAATACATTACAATAAATTATAAAACACTTTATAATTACTAAAATACACAAGACATTGATATACGACATATGACGTCAATCGTCGGCAAATTGCGTAATCACCACAGGATCCTTAACACCTGGGTCAACATCTTAGTCAAAATATGTGGGAAAATCTCTAGGAAAAATCTGCCTCCAATAGCATGCATCTCCTTTTTGTTTGGAAATTTCATAAATTGTCCGCTACGACAATGTAGAATTATAATTGGTTAGACCCCTTCTTTGAGGGCGTAAACTGTAGCCCCAGTGGTCAGGTTAGGGGCTAATAGAGGAAAGCAAAAGAACGAGGGAAATTTTGCCCTTACATTAGTTTCCCGAACTAGTTTACTTTTCCTTGCATATATACTTTTCGATATTGCAATATCTTATTATATTTTTATGAATTATTACACTAATTTAATGTCTAAAAATGAAAAATTTCATTTCATATAAATACAGTGTACTTTTTGAATAAGAACACGGATTTATATTAATGGAGGTAAGTTTGATCCACAGTGCGGTTTTAGGTAGACTGAAGTTACCGCTGTACTAGAATCTAGTGTTAAATTCGGGATGATTATAAAAATATGTGGTTTATCCAAATATAAATAGTCAAGTTGCGTAAAGAAAGGGGGAAGTAGTAGGTGGAGGGTTATAACCACCCGTATGAAATGGTGTATACATATGTAAATATTTCTGCATTTATTTTGTGATGAGTTAAAGTGAGTGAAACCCCCACCCCCTTAAAAATTTTCCTCTAAGTTTCTGAAATACCCATATTACTGTTGAATGTGATTTAATTTGAATTTTTGATGTCATTTCTATTTATGTTTTTATTCAACGTCCGTCCAATGTTACATTACGTGTTTATTTGCAAAATGTGCCTTATTATCTGATAGCTTTGAACATTTAATACGAGCTCATAAATTTGATCTTGAATAGACAATTAGCGAAATAGCAATTTTCACGAAATTTAAGTCAATACTTTAAATAAATCGACTATGCGATTGCGTGTATTGAGTTTACATTTGTCGTGTTCTAAAAGGAAATAAGCATTTTTGTTGTTTCTGTATGTAAATATCAAATAAAACAAAAGTGGTTAAGTCATTAATGACTCAAATTTTGAAGGTTACACGATCCACCGACGATATATTTTACATGAAGAAACAATGAGACAAGTGTTTTCCTCAAGGCCATCTATAAAGGAGGATTATATGGCAACTGGTTAATGACTGAATGAATTTGAATTGGGTATCAGACCAATACGAAAATTGGTTTGTGAACAGTCGATATTCTCTTCTTTCATTCAATTTAGTAAATAAAATGTTGAGCTTCAAGAGATTCTTAGTTAAAATAATTATGCAGTTCGACTGCTTAAGGGGTCTCATTGGTTTTAAAGATTCCAAAAATCGAAATGTTTCTATAACTGATTATATTTCTTCATATTTCTGAACATATTGAATAGAACCGCTTTTAAAAATTTACAGTAAATTGCGAGTTAAGATGCCGAGACAAAATAATGTTTAGATATATGGCATACCCAGAGCTTATTTATATTCTGGAAATCTGGTGTAAAGTTTGTTGAAAAACGAATTGATATTTAAACATTACAAGCCAGACAGGTTAAAAGAAGAAAAGAAAAACATAACAATGAATGCTGGTGTTAGCTGAAGGTACTTATATATCTAGAGGATTTTAAGGAAATTAAGTTTATTATATATGTCACCTTTTTGATTATTTAGCTTTAGAGCCTTTTTTTCTAAAAACTATAATTTTCAATAATAAATAATTATACAGTTCGACTACTTAAGAGCTTCTCAAGGGTTAAAAACGTTCCAAAAATCGAAATGTTTCTGTAACTGATTATATTTCTGCATATTTCTGAACATATTGAATAGAACCGCTTTTCAAAATTAGCAGTAGATCTCGAGTAATAGACAAAACAATGTTTAGATATATGGCATACCCAGAGCTTGTTTATATTCTGGAAATCTGATGTAAAGTTTGCTGTAAAACGAATTGGTCTTCAAACTTTACAAGGGAGACAGATTAAAATAAGAAAAAAAAACATAAACATGAAAACGCTGGTGTTAGCTGAGGGTACTTATATGTCTAGAAGATTTTAAGGAAATTAAGTTTATTATACATGTCACTTTTTCATTATTATAACTTTAGAGACTTTTTTAGAGACCTCTAGATAGCAAGGAGCATTTCCTCCTCTCTTTCGACTGACATCAGAGCGAGCAGTAAACACAAAATCAAATACAAATTACAATAAAATAAATTCCCGGTAGCGCGATGTTACAGTAATTATTATTCGTCGCTTCGCACTTAGTTTTCAGTATTGGAAATTAAAGTTCCCACATAAAGGTTACACTTATTTCTAAATTCCAATTACTTTTAAGATTATGCTACAATAACAAAATAAGCAGTAAAACAAGTCTTTGTTATAAAAGGAAAAACACAATCCTTTAAGAACAATTTTCATTATGAATTTAAGAAATATAATCTAAAGAAAAGGAATTATATTTGGCTATATCTGACAATTTATCCTTGACCCCACTAATGGAAAAGCTTCTACTATTTTCTCTGCCTGATCATTTAAAGAAAACAAATGAATCCGCAAATAAAAACTATTACTCTCATAACATAAATACTAAATAATTTTTTCAAACGATAACGTTATTAGCAATAAGATCGTCATCTAAAAATTGGATTAAATGCAAATTAATTCAGAATAATAAGATATATACAAAATTAGCGATATATTTATAAGAATTAAGTATATACCAAAATTTTAAGCTTAAAAATTTACAGTAGATCTACTGAGGTTTACATGATACGGAATAAATTACCTTTAGTTTTCTTAAAAGAAAATTTTCTTGAAACTTTGTTGAGAAAATGATTCTTGAAAACCAATAAAATAATTTCTTTAAGTTTTCTTATTAAAAAAAACTTAATAGCATATAATGCAACAAAGGTAACAAAAGGCCACTATATCTTCATCTTGAATATCTTGAGGCATATGGAATTTAACCAAAGTACGTTGCTAAAAATTTCCAAATGTCTATTAAACAGTAAAAAGAACTTCATAAAATTAAAGCAGTTACGAAGTTAAGGTTATCAGTGGAATATTTTAAAGAGAATACAGAAAATAAAACAGAATTCTATTGCGACGATAATTCCTTCAGTAATTGCTTCTTTTCTCCCGACCTCTGTGCAGAAGGGCTTGCTGTTCAGAAACTTCTTTCGCAAGCGGAACATGTGAAAATTGCCGCTAAGTCTGGAGTACGGTAGATGGTCAATTTGATCCCTTTCAAAAGATCCGATAAGATTTTAGATGAAAATGATGAAATGGGGTATGTTATTGTCATGCAGAAGTAAAACTGTAAGACCAATCTATACCATGATCCACTGTAAGCCATTACCACTGTGTGTTGGGGGTATGGTTTATCGAGGTCGACGATGGTAGACGATAAAATGGCCTTCGCAGAGGATGGCTTCGGAAGCGGTTTTTCTCGAAACATCAAATACAGCAAGATGCGCAACTAAAGTGAGCAGTAGACTCTATGGGCGCATCCACAAGCTCAACTCTTTTAGTGGGCCAGTGTGTGGATGTAAAGCGTGAACCATCATGCAAAGATCGTCATTAGGCTAACACTTCAGTGGTCAATAATTCACCATAGTGTGAAAGACCCATAAGAAATCTGATGGCCATGTCAGCCATATATTTCTCCTATCTGCAGATGAATTTCCGCGGGTGAAATCCTCCTTACCATCAAAAACTGAATTACTGACTTTCATCGTCGGTGGAATGATAAACTATTTTATACATTTAAACTGAAAATGCAAACACCACACTGAAACAATACAAATGCAAATGGCATAAGTTCACGAGCAAGGCAGACCGTCTGCGCATGTGCCTGTTCTATCGGCATTCAATTAACAAACGGCGATTAGGGCCTTACTTTGCAAAAAAACCCAAATATATCTATGTGTTTGTGCACGTGCGAATGTGTAAGTTCGTGTGTGCATTCTATTTGCAAAAAAAATTTTCAAATTCTTTCAGGATTACGACTTTTTAATAGAATTTTGCCTAGTCAGTATATTAAAATAGTGTTTCTAGTAAAAATCATTACATTAAAAATGATATCTAATTCTCATGATATCTAATCTTATCTGAAACAACTGTAAAACACTAACTTAACTAATACCTAAATGTTTTCTTCATTTATAAACCAAAATTGATTTAAAAAATTTGGGGAGACATCACATCGCTTTAAAAAGCAAAAGCAATAAATACTTTCCACCTTATCTGTAGTCACGAGCTAAACACCATTCTTCCCTTTCACTTTAATTGCTTTAGTAAGAGTTCTTTTGCGTGAGACCTTAAATCAAGATTAATATTTAAATGACAGTCTAAACACCCCCAAAACAAAAGAGAAGTATAAAATAATTACATCACACAGTTAAGAATTGTTATGGAAAAGGCTACCGCTCGTGGCACGTGCTTCCCACTTAAACGCTCGCCTGTTAGCATTGTTTCCACTCCAATAACCTAGGGAATATCTTATCATTACCGAACGAAAAACTTCGTTAGATTTTATAATCCCATTCTTGAGGCATTCAATTTAATTGAGACTGAAAATGGGACGCACAATGAGTTTTTCATTCGCATAATTTAGGAACTTCCTTTTCCATTGAAGATGATTCTAACAATGAAAAGAAATGAACGGAGGAATGCACGAATGATTCACCAGGATATGCATGCAAGAGAAGTTCAACAGAAGCTGAAGACGAAATTTCCAAGAAAAGTGCGTGGCGTGAGACACTTAATGTCGGAATTTGGTTATTATATACTTTACAAAAATACTGATGCATCAATAGATCATATGCGGAAATTTTTCCTGCAAATACTTTCTGCACTTTTTAATTAATTTCCTTCACTGATTTTTACTGTAACTTATTTAGCTAATTTCCACATTATATGTTTTAACTAATTCTGCACAATATACTACAGATTAAATATAACTGCAGATATGATTTCAGGGAAAAATACATAGCATATAATACATATGTTTGCAGTTCAATTGTTCTTTTTTTTAAATACGAGTGCTTAAATAAATATTTTGGGGAAAGTTTTGTTGTAAATAATTTTTCGCACTTACAACTAATTTATGTAGCTAATTTAACTAATGTTCACATTGACTAATGTAACTAATTTCTGCAGATGATCAACAGAAATTGCAGCAAAATTTTCAGGAAGAAAATCTTGAAGTGAGACAGGCCTAATATCGATGCTTTACTATTTTTTAAAGCTTTTTAGTAAATAAATTTTTATTTTAACTAATCTTACTAACTATAATATAGCCCGTCATATGAGGGGATCAGTAAAATTTTTAATTTCCAGAATTGTAAAGTACCCTATGAGGGAGATAAAAAAATAGTTTGTTTTTTGGCTGAGAATTATCTGGTACTCGCTCAATAATTTGTTTATCTTCATACTCCTCTAAAGTCTCCCGATACTGTGAATGCAGTTTAGAATTCACGTTGAATCCATTTAGTCAACCCGTGTGGTTAAGTATAAAAAACAAACAAAAGAACGAATTCTTAATTTTCAAAGATTTATAACTTAAACGTTAGATATTTATTAATCTTTGAAATAGACTCGTAGACTTTTATAAAAAGAATTTGTTGTTAATACCGGTGATAAAATTTTCATTGCAGCAAAAATAATCGATGATTATATTTAATATTATCACATATGTACCTAATGTATTATTTAAGCGAAATATAAAAGAAAATTATTTACGTAATATTCAAATCTAAGTTCAGGGATAAAACGTCTGAAAATAAGGCAATGCAGACGATATTTAAATAATTTAAAATAAGAAATGATTAAATGAATGACGTTATAATGCTACCAAAAAATGTTATATTTGCCTATTTAGTATGTGATAAATTGAAAAAAATTAATCACCTGCTCCTAACCGGGGAAAATAGGACTTGAAATAATGGCTTTAAATACTAAAAAGGGGAGAAATGAGTGAGTTTCGAATATTGTTAACCCTAATTCATCAAGAATCCAATATGCTTCTATCCATTCCAGGTCCAACCGCTTCATAAATTCGAAGACAGACTGACAGATAATTTAAGCTATCATAATATAGGATTTGTACTGTAACGAATTTGAATTATTTTCAGTTTAACTCACTCAAAAAATTCTACACATTATAATACAAGTTAAGTATAACTGCAACTATAATTTCAGGGAAAGTTATTGACTTGTGACAGATACAGTCGGAATATAAGGGATTTAAATAACTGTTGTTTAAACAAGCCTTTTGGAAAAAGTTTGGTTATAAATAATTTCTGCATTTTAACTATTTATATAACTAATTTTTAGTGAAACTGACTTAACTAAGAGCTACAGATATCTAACAGATATTGCGGTAGCTTTTCAAAAAAGGTGCGTGAATTGTAACAGAGTAAATTAAGTCAACCTATTTTGTTTTTTAAGCGGTGCTTCAATAAATTTTGGAGAAATGTTTTTAGTATATTTTCCTTTCAAATTATTTCACTATTTTTTACTGTAACGAATTTAATTAATTTTTACTTTAACTGTTTTAACTAATTCTGAACAATTTAAACAGAAACTGCAGTCTTCATTTTGATAAAAATTCCATAGTGAGAAACAGTTACAGTCGAAAATGAGATACATTATTTTTAATAAGTATTTTCTAATATATTTTTGAGAGACAGTTTTGCTGGAAATGATTTATGCACTTAAAATCCTCAAATTTGCATACTATTAAGAAATGACACTTTCATTGAAGTAATAAATCATATTAAATTTTTATCAATATCACGGCACAACATAAATGTTTAAAAAACTGAGTAATATATTCAAATACTCTTCTACTGGTTTAGAATTTATTAATTGTTTAGAAAAATACGATTAATAGATTATTTAATTTGACACTGTAGTAATTTAAGCAATAAGCCATATTCAATTTTTCTCAATATCAAGTTAGTATAGAAATGTTAAAAGTTTGAGTAATATATTCATAAACTTTTCTACTAGCATATAATTTATTGAATTTTTAGAAAAGTACAATTAATAAATAACTTAATTTGAAACAATGGTATTTTAAGTAATAAACCACATTAAATATCTATCAATATCACGGTAGTAAAGAAACGTTAAAAATTTGAGTAACATATTCATAAACTCTTCTACTGGTATAGAATTTAATAAATGTTTAGAAAAATACGATTAATAAATCATTTAATTTGAAACAAATCTTTTGATATTTTATTAATTCATGTGTCTGAAATAAGAAGTCTATAAAAGAAAGTAAGAATTTTATTAAAGCAAAAAATTGAACAAACATTGTAAAACCGTTCTTAATTTGCATGAATATTATGTCGGAGAAATTATGGTGACGAAATGGTTGCTATAGTAAAAATTTCAGACCTTCTTAATGTCTAACATATCTTAGTTCTATATTTGGAGACCTAACGCGGAGATCCTTCAACCAGCTTCCGGACATAAAAATTCCAGCAAACCCATTTCTATCAACTGAGAACTAACTGCAAATGGTGGAATTATTTTTAGAGAAAATGGACTTTACACCCCAAAAAAGATGATTTATAAAGCGTTCTTAAAATTCATTTTGTACTGTACTGTGTTCTATACATACATACATACATACATATATATATGCATATGTATATATATATATATATATATATATATATATATATATATATATATATATATATATATATATATATATATATATATATATATATATATATATTGTTTCAAATAACAAAAGTAAATAGTTTTTATAAAGTTTGATTTGTATTGATGATGGACGGAAAATTCAAATCTAGACAGCAAAACTATTTATTTTATATTAAATCAAAGGTAGAACCAAAAGGTACTATGTTGCCTTAAATTGCTGATTTAATAGATTTGATTTGTATAAAGGCCTCTTTTTAAGTTACTGTAAAACAAATTTTTTCAAGAATAAATTTTTCATAAGCTCTTTAATAATCAGCTAGATTAAAAAATTATTTCTTAAGTTTTCACGTATTATGTTTTTTACAATAGGAAAAAAATATTCACCAAATTTAAAAAAAAAATGAAAATTAATTACCTGCAAGAAAACTTTTGAAATATTATTTTAGAATCTAAATTTTGATATTTCAACGAAGTCGAATATTTTATTATTCTGTAAACTGAAACTTTAGAGGTATATAAAATTAAAAAAAAAATAAACTCTAAAAAATTAAAATCTGAAAAAAGTTAGTCTTTATCATGATTTAAAATAAAATATATTGATCGTATTACTATAATTAAGATTCAGAGATTAAGGTTCTGATTATTATTAAAACGAGAATTAAAACGAGATTAAAATTAAAATAAGAATTAGTTTCTATTTGACATACAAAAATTAGTTTCTAATTTAAAAATTTTAAAATATATTTTGCGAGTAAATACATTTTTATATTTTTAGATGATATATATATATATATATATATATATATATATATATATATATATATATATATATATATATATATATATATATATATATATATATATATATATATATATATATACATATATATATACATATATATATATATATATATATTATATATATATATATATATATATATACATATATATATATATATATATATATATATATATACATATATATATATATATATATATATATATATATATATATATATATATATATATATATATATATATATATATATATATATAATGTTTTTTAATGTATTACTTCATTTAAAGAAACTTAATAATTTTTATAAAATCATACCCTTATTAATAGTTTAGGAAAAAAATTATTTTAAACAGAACGGAACTCTCTATTTCATACTGAATAAAATATTAATTATTAAAATGAAGCTTGAAAAGGTGCTAAATCTCCTTAATGAAATGACAGAAAAATTTATCAGAGTTCTTTTATCTTATTACACTACCCCATTGACGAACGTGTAAGGGGGAAAAAAGATTGTGGCATGGCATCTTTTACTTCGGGAAAATCAACCCCAGGCTCACACCATTCGACCTCTCGAAAAGGCAGATGCACGCCTGCGCAACGTCACCTACACCGTGCTCTTCATTCTTTCTCTGGCATCTGTTCAATGACAGCACGTTGGCCGGATGTTTGCGGATCTGCTTCTTCATCCAGTGTCCAGTTAGGTAACGAAGTATACAGAGAACTGAATATTTCCTCGTTACTCAATATACGCTGCGGATCTTATTTTATCTATAAAAAGTCTACTTTTTTAAGGAAACCGAGGAGAGATGCAACATTAAATAACTCGTGATGAAATGTTTTATTTTGTATTTTTACTTTACTCTGTATCGTGGAGATCGAGTTTTTTCTTCGTCTGCGTATTTTATGTCAACTTTCATAAAACAGAAAGCCGAAGAAAGTTTTTTTTAAAAAAGCATTCAGTCTCTCATTGATTAAGCACTTAATCTAATGTTATTCAATTTCTTTTTCAATTTTCGAAGCTCTTGCTGAATTTCTGTGATGGATGCATTGTAAAATGCTTAGGTGTTACTGATAAAACGATGTATTACATTTGCGTTGTTGCTTAATGTAGTTATATGGATTTGGTTTTGGTTTGGTTTTGGAGGGCTACGGTCTACTTTTTGCAACACGAGGGATAATGAGACCGGGACCTACTGCTTAAAGCCGATTCCGAACGTCTACGAGCATCCATGCCATAGTGGGATTCGAACCTATGAATTCTGGTTCCGAAGGCCATCTCCCTAATCATTCGGCTATCGTTCGGTGTGTAGTTACATGGAAATCAAGGTAATCAAGATCAAATGCAATGAGATTTAAAAAGGGAAATTTAGCGTAATTTGGATGCCTGAATTTTACAAATACTTGCCATTACAGTTTGAAAACACTCAGAAATCCCCATAGAAAATTATTTCTATGTGTGGAAGTACTTGATATCATGGATAAGTTACAAATTAATTTTTACACTTTTAAATGAAAGTGGGCAATCTATTACATCCAGAAATTCTGATTATTATGATGCATATGTCAAAAAGCTATTATAGCAAATACACGATTTAGCCAGTAATTCGTCTATAATGACACACCATTCAAATCTGATGATATTTTGGATACTATTTAACCTACTTTAATGAGACTTTACAGAATAGCTTAATACGGTCTAAAAAGCCATTTCAGCAAGTATCAAAGCGATTTATGCAGTAGTTCGCTTAATATGATGCATATGTCAAAAAGCTATTTAGAAGTCATATGACGTCTCATGGAAACATGGCTGCCCTGTCCACTAGAGGTAGGACTTCTAAGAGTGGGTCCTCAGACCAAGCAGAATATTCCTCAGTTAAGTCTCCCACCTCCAGAGATATCGTTGGGGAACTCGGAGGACATTGCGAACATTAGTATTAAGAATAATAAGATTTCTCGTGAAGTAAGTTTAGTTTGGTTTGGAGTACAAAGGTTTATTGTTTTGTTACACAAGGCTTAATGAGACCGGGACCTCCTGATGGAAGTCGATTCCGAACGACTAAGAACATACATCCAACCCGCAAACTCCGGTATCGAAGAGCAGATCTCAAGACTTTTAAATTAGGAAGAATGGTAACCGATATGATATACTAAATTTTTGGTAGAAAACATTAGTTTATTGTGATATTTTATTCTTACTTTACTTAAATTTTTACTTTTAATTTATTCTTCCTGAAATAGGAAGAATGGTGGCTGAGATGCGATGTTAAATTTCAGTAGAAAACATTAATTTATTATGATTTTATTCTTAGTTTACTTAAACTTTTACTTTTAATTCATTCTTCCTGAAACAGGAAGTATAGTGGCAGATATGAGAAGCAAAATTTCAGGTAGAAAGCATTAATTTGTTAGGATATTTCATTCTTACTTTACTTAAATTTTTGCTTTTAATTCATTCTTCCTGAATAGAAAGAATGTTGGCAGAGATGTGATGTCAAATTTGGGGGGAAAACATTTATTTATTATGTTCTTTTATTCTTACTTAAGTTTTAACTTTTAATTTATTCTGTCTGAAATAGGAAGAATGGTGGCAGAGATGAGATGCCAAATTTCAGGTAGAAAGCATTAATTTATTATGATTTTATTCTCACTTTATTTAAACTTTTATTTTTAATTCATTCTTCCTGAAACAGGAAGTATAATGGCAGATATAAGAAACGAAATTTCAGGTAGAAAATGTCAATTTATCAGGATATTTTATTCTTACTTTACTTAAATTTTTACTTTTAATTCATTTTTTCTGGAATAGGAAGAATGCTGACAGAGATGCGATGTCAAATTTTGGGGGAAAACATTTATTTATTATGTTATTTTATTCTTACTTTATTCAAATTTTTACTTTTAACTTATTCTTCCTGGAATAGGAAGAATGGTGGCAAAGATGAGATGCCAAATTTTAGGTAGAAAGCATTAATTTATTATGATTTTATTCTTACTTCACTTAAACTTTTATTTTTAACTCATCCTTCCTGAAATAGGAAGTATAGTGGCAGATATGAGAAGAAATATTTCAGGTAGAAAGCATTAATTTATTAGGATATTTCATTCTTACTTTACTTAAATTTTTATTTTTAAATCATTCTTCTTGAAATAGGAAGAATGGTGGCAGAGATAAGATGCCAGATGTCAGTTAGAAAATATTGATTTATTATTCTTATTCTTAATAAATTTTCACCTCTAATTCTTTTTTTTAAATTGTATACTGTACTACTCTACAAAAAATCAACGCTATTAAATTTTAGGCCTTCATAAATTTCCATCTTTTTTATTTGACCAGTATTAGTGTTTGAGTTTGATATACCAGACATACAGTTTTACAGACGTAATTTATACTATTTTATATAGAATTTATCCATTTTATTTATTTTTAGGATTAAAAAGCCACTTCAATGTAAATTAATAATCTTTTGGACTAGAAGCAGGGTTTCTTTTTGGACTAGAATCAGGAAATATTTTCTCGTATTACGTTATTTCAAGTGCCTTAAATTCTACTCCATATCCAAATAGGGTTATCTGGATGGCAGAATATATATCACGAACGTCACGTAACTGCGG
>CM063511.1:134680445-134710445 GCA_032207245.1 Pardosa pseudoannulata
CATGGATGTTCGAAGCCGTTCGGAATCGGCTTTAAGCAGTAGGTCCCGGTCTCATTAGCCCTCGTGTGCAAAACAGTAGACCGTAGCTCTCTAAACCTAACCTAACCATTCATATATACCGCCAAATAATCACTGTCAATATTAAAACCTCTGCTGTCTATCCTATCATGTAATATGACAAGATAAATTAAAATTGGGAACTAACATACCTCCAGTAAAGTTTTTTACTGATCCCGTCATATGACGGGCTATATGCTAGTGCATTTATAATATGCTAGAAATACTTAAAGTACAATTTAATGTTTGTTTTAAGTATAATAACAATTTAAATATATATGCTTTGTATTTATTCTTTTTTTAATTTAACAAAAAATGTCATTAATTTTATAATTATAAGCTAAATTTGTAAAACGAAAAGGCTTTTATTAATGCGAAATTCAACAAGATGTTGAATGCACATAAAATTTTAACATTCTTATTATCTTTTATATTATTTATTTTAATGTGAAATCGATAAAATTTATTTATTTAGTTTGTGTTTTTTAAATACACACCTGCATTCAAAATGCTAAAACTTAAACACAAATGAATAAATTGCCTTACTTTTTATACGTATTTATAAATGTCTGTCTAAGGTAAAAGATTGTCTGTCTAAAAATTTAATATTGTCCCAAGCATATTGCAATAAATTGTGTATTTCTATCACTGTCCGTTTAGTTTTTATTGATTTTTCAAATATACCATTCATTTTGAAACACCCTGTATGTTCGGTAATATCCCACCTACTTTTGAGCATTATATTGTCGGCTGGAGTTGCCTCATGGTGGTCTCTAGTAATTTATTATTCTAAATTTATTCTAAATTTTATCTGTATTTCTATATTAATCTATTGATAGATATTCCATTCTATCTTAATTTAATTCTATATTACTCTAAATTTATTTATTATTCATCTATTTATTTTTTGGTAAGTCGGATTTAAGTCAGATTTATAGAAACTCAAACAATCGAGATTCGAATTTTACAGACTACTGTACCTTCAAAGACTGAAAGTCGTAAATTTGGCGGAAGTACTTAAAATTAGCAAGTCGAAAAAAAAATCACAAAATCACTGCAAAAACAAAAAATAATAATAATAAATTATATTCTCTTCTCCCTCTTGCCTATAACACTCTTGAGTTTACTCTTGTAAGCAGCCACATAAAAATAAGACTGCTTATCAAATTTCGCTTTACATAGCTGCATAAAAATATAAATAAATATATATTAATTTGCTGTTTTTAAGTATAACAGATTTTAATTTAATTTATTTAAATATTTAAAAATTTTTAATTAAAAAAAGCATTAATATTTTATATCCTTAGTTTCATTGCCATCCGTTAACATCACAGTTTTTTTTCTTTATTAAGAAAATACGTTCCTGTGTTTCTAGTGTTAAATGGAATTTAATTTATTTAAATATTTAGGTATTTTTAATTAAAAAAACGCATGAATATTTTATATTCTTGGTTTCATTGTCATCCGTTAAATTCACAGTTTTTTTTCTTTATTAAGAAAAAAAATTCCTGTCTTTCTAGTGTTAAATGGAATTTATTTAAATATTTAGGCATTTTTGATTAAAAAACGCTTGAATATTTTATATCCTTGGTTTCATTGCCATCCGTTAAAATTACAGTTTTTTTCTTTATTAAAAAAACATTTCTGTCTTTCTAGTGTTAAATGGAAATTAATTTATTTAAATATTTAGGCATTTTTGATTAAGAAACGCATAAATATTTTATATCCTTGGTTTCATTGAAATCCGTTAAAATCACAGTTTTTCCTTTTTTAAGTAAAAAAATTCCTGTCTTTCTAGTGTTAAATGGAATTTAATTTATTAAATGTTTAGGTATTTTAATTAAAAAACTCATCAATATTTTATATCCTTGGTTTCATTGCCATCCGTTAAAATCACAGTTTTTTTCTTTATTAAGAGAAAACATTCCTGTCTTTCTAGTGTTAAATGGAATTTAATTTATTTAAATATTTCGGCATTTTTGATTAAAAAACGTATGAATATTTTATATCCTTGGTTTCATTGCCATCCGTTAACATCACCGTTTTTTTCTTTATTAAGAAAAAAACATTCCTGTCTTTCTAGTGTTAAATGGAATTCAATTTATTTAAATATTTAGGTATTTTTAATTAAAAACACATAAATATTTTATATCCTTGGTTTCATTGCCATCTGTTAAAATCCCAGTTTTTTTCTTTTTTAAGAAAAAATATTCCTGTCTTTCTAGTATTACATGAAATTTAATTTATTTAAATATTTAGGCATTTTTGTTTAAACTACGCATGAATATTTTATATCCTTGGTTTCACTGCCATCCGTTAAAATCACAGTTTTTTTTCTTTATTAAGAAAAAAACATTCCTGTCTTTCTAGTGTTAAATGGAATTTATTTAAATATTTAGGCATTTTTGATTAAAAAACGCTTGAATATTTTATATCCTTCGTTTCATTGCCATCCGTTAAAATCCCAGTTTTTTCTTCATTAAGAAAAAAAATTCCTGTCTTTCTAGTATTAAATGGAATTTAATTTATTTAAATATTTTATTTTTAATTAAAACACGTATGAATATTTTATATCCTCGGTTTCATTGCCATCCGTTAAAATCACAGTTTTTTTTTTTTTTTTTACTTTATTAAGAAAAAAACATTCCTGTCTTTCTATTGTTAAATGGAATTCAATTTATTTAAATATTTAGGCATTTTTAATTAAAAACGCATGAATATTTTATATCCTTGGTTTCATTGCCATCCGTTAAAATCACAGTTTTTTCTTTATTAAGAGAAAACATTCCTGTCTTTCTAGTGTTAAATGGAATTTAATTTATTTAAATATTTAGGCATTTTTTTTATTAAAAACTCATGAATATTTTATATCCTTGGTTTCATTGCCATCCGTTAAAATCACAGTTTTTTTTCTTTATTAAGAAAAAACTTTCCTGTCTTTCTAGTGTTAAATGGAATTTAATTTATTTAAATATTTAGGCATTTTTGATTAAAAAACACATGAATATTTTATATCCTTGGTTTCATTGAAATCCATTAAAATCACAGTCTTTTCTTTATTAAGAAAAAAAAACCCTGTCTTTCTAGTGTTAAATGGATATTACAAATCATTGATTTAGAAAATATAAATTTTCTTCCAAATATTGGAAAGCTGCAAATCTTAGGTCACTTTACTTTAAAACAAGAAAAAAAATGCATTATTGAGTTAATTATACGTCAGCGTTGGAATGCATCCGTTCATAATGAATGAAACCGTGTTTAGCCTTCAAAAAATATTGTTGATTAAGGATAAAAAAAAAGATGCGGTCACAGGACAAATAATTTTATCCTTCACCATAGGAATGCATTAACATAAACACGTGCAAAGTAAATAAAAACAAAGGATGCGCTGAGTATATCAAGAGATTTGATTGCAATTTATGATCAGGACAGTGTTACAGTAAATCATGCCTACGTCACTCCTGCTCCGAAACATCTGCGACTACCCAGAGACCAAAGAATATCGATATTATTCCCTACCGAGTATACCATAAAGAAACCTTTGTCAGTGGTGTCTTCTCACAAGATTCCTTTCAAATAAGAATGTTCATTCAAAACAGTCTGGGGTGAAGCGTTCAAAAAACTGCAACACCCAAGAGCAGCTCTTATTACTGGAGTAGAAAAGGAGAATATTTTTATATCCACCCCTTCTTGCCCTGCTCGCTAAGTAGTATACACCCGACATCAAGTAACAGCAATTAGATAATCATCAACTTCCGGTCTTTGTAAATGACGATGAGTGAGCCCCGGGCAGCTGATTTTTGGGGGAAAATTGTGAGCGGCCGTTGGCATCCTAATGACGCAGTTCCAATCCGTCATTGGTTCTGGAGATGAAATATATGGGTTGATGAAATATTACTCTTACATGCGTTGTGCTGACCAAATTCGGAGAAAGTGACAGATATTAACATATTTTTCTCTTTTTAGAATTGCAGCACGTTCTTCCTTGTTAGAACTACTACTACCATGCAGAAATTCAATACATGTTTATTGCGATTGTTATTTTGGTTTTTTGTTTTGTTTTTGGAGTGCTATGGTCTACTCTTTGCAACACGAGGGCTAAGGATTGTTATTTTGAGGATTGTTTATTGCGATTATTGTTTACAGGAGATAATACATAGTTTATCACTTACTCCCTATATTTTAATAGTTAAGATTCTTAATAGTTTCTTTATTCTAATAGTTACATAACATTGATACAACATAGTGATATATCTGACAGAATTTCTAGATTTTTAAATCGGATTTTCTCACCCTGATATGATACGTATTATATTTTCTACACTTGAAAAAACACTCAATTGTACTAACCATTTTGTAAGCATTTCTGCTCTTTACAATGTAGAGTTATTTTTTTCTACTATAAATTGTATTACCGGAATATTTTGAATTTAGATTTTATTTTAGTTGCCATACAAAAAATTGCATTATAGAGAATTTTTATGCTATGATTTATTTTTTTGTTACATGAAACAGATAAATAATCATAAATATCCTAAAATAGATTAATTACCGCTTTGTATTTCAACAATTACAAGTGAAAACTATTTCCTTGAATATTTAAATACTTTATTTCAAAACATAAAAGATTATTCAAAATTTGAAAACATTTTTAGCTATAAATAATTGCTTGAAAGTAGTTAATTTTCCCATATGGGAGGATACTGATTAAAGTAGTGCTAACTATAAAAAAGAAACAAATTTATTTTTATACATTTTCCACGAAATCTGAAGGACAAAGAAAATTTTCTTTAAACTTAAGCTGTCATTTTTATGGTTGAAAAATATCCTGAGGTTTTATCTAATGTTTGTTGTTTTATTAAAAGATATTACTTGAAACAATAGTTTATATTAAAAAAATCACTAGATTATTTATCTTTATATGAATAAAGTGAGTCAGAAATGAAAAAAGCATGATTACACATGGTAATGTTTGCTTAGTAATCCCTTTTATTTCTCTCGTAATAACTTTCCTGAAAATTTTATTTTTTTTTAATTATAAAAGTATTCTTAAATGTTATATTTGCTCTCATTTGAATTTTAAAATTTGGAATATAATGAAATAAGCATAAAATCTTACATTTAAAATCTACCCCAAACAGCATTTTTAATGTTTGTAGTTTTTATTAAAAGACATTTATTTTACTCAATAGATATTTAATCTTAGTGTTACTTAAAACAATAGTCTATATTAAAAAAAAGAACTAGATTATTTATCTTTATATGAATAACGTGAGTCAGAAATGAAAAAAGCATGATCAAAGATAGTAAAGTTTGCTTGGTAATCCCTGTTTTTTCTCTCGTAATAATTTTCCTGAAAATTTTATTTTTTATAATTATAAAAGCATTCTTAAATGTTATATTTGTTCTCATTTGAATTTTAAAATTTGGAATACAATGAAATAAGCATAAAATCTTACTTTTAAAATCTACCCCAAACAGCATTTTATAAATGTCTTTTTATATTGTTTTACTTTATTTACACACACTACTTATCACAGAAGTTTTGCAACATTAGATTTCAAGTTCGACTGTAGACCATGTATCACTAACCCAAATTTACTGAGAGAAAGTCACCGCTCTCTAATACAAATGCAAACTTCCTGTGATCCTTTACCCTTTTCCAACTGATTGTCATCACAACAACAAACAATGATTCATTCCGAACGTAGCGTTTAAAATGTATCGTGAATGAATGATAACCGAATGAGGAGAGATTTTGCCGTATTTGACCTCTGAACGTCCAAACGTCTTTGACAATCAAGTGTCAGCATCTTCTTTGAGTGCTGTGACAACAAACACGAGATGATAGTTGTTTCTCACAGATAACAGATAGTCGCATTGGATTTAAGTCAGACACTCTTCAATGCTGAGGGGAATATTTTTGAATGCCTCTAAAGACATATTTGATAATGAATAAGATCAGGGAAGGGCAACTACTGCTCGCTGGCCAACTCTGGCCAACCGGAGGTTTTATCCGGCCCGCGGATTGAAATTAAAATTGCCGGTCAGAGGCAAATTTAAAGAAATATATATTTATATATTATATATCTATCTTCTTTTCTACTTTGTTTAAATATTAAATCCGAAATTTAATATTTATCGCCCAGTGCATGAGCACTGTTTGTTTATCTTATGTATTTGAACAAGTGTTTTCATTCAACTATGAGCCTCAGAAAGAATAATTTCAAAAGTATATTGACAGATGAGCATTTAGCCTCGTTCCTTAAAATCAGTACATCTCACTTCGCACACCAATATAAGTATCTTTTAAACATGAAATCGAAATTCCATTCATCTCATTAGTATATTCAAGGTATCCGCCAAAATAAATTTTTTCAAATCCACGACTTTTCATGACTTTCCATGATTTAGCGGATCATTTTCCATGACTTTAAAAAGCTTTCGTTAAAGTATATATGAATAAAACTTCTGATATACATACAAATAAAATATATGCTTTTAGAGAAATTACAGGAATTTTATCATAAAAAAACTATAAACTTACTTTATAAGTGTTAATAAACTCACATACATAAAAATAAATTGTTGTATCTACATACCTAAGTTTAATCATATAGCAATTTTTCAATCAAAATGTTTCCAATTTGAATTCAGGGTACTTTGGTATTATCCAGGTGACCATGAATAATAACCAAATATAACCCTATAATGTTAACCTATACAATATCCCTTGAGATAAACTTATATTTTGTGCAAAAATCTTAACTAATTTGTATTAAAAACAATTATTATTATAATAATAAAATTTTAATCTACAATTTAAGAAAACACCAGAATAATATACATTTACCCACCCATTAAGCTTTCTTGCCTTGAGTTTCCTTGGTGAACAAATTTTACTTGGCAATATGGTCAATAAGATAATACATAAATATCAAACTCAGTAACTTCAGCCAAATGACAAGTAAAAGTAGAATTAAAAAACTCAATGCATTTTTATTTAATTGGTAGTTTAGCAGATCCATGACTTTCCATGAATTTTACTCATTTTACTTGAAAAATCAAGACTTTCCATGACAAAATTAATCCATTGTCTAAATCCATGATTTTCTATGACTTTCCCTGACTTTCCAGGTGTGCGGAAACCATGTATATTTAAATCTTATACTTGTATATTGTTTTTAAAATTTTAGAAAAATTTATCTTGGCCCGCCAAACTTTTTTTATTTTTTTATTTTTGGCCCTAGACCGAAAAAGTTTGCCCATTCTTGAACAAGATGGTGAAACATGTAGTCATGCAAAAATCACCAAATCCAAAATTGATAAATAGCCCATTACAATTAATGGGTTGTTAAAAATTACTAAATATTATTATACTAGTTGTTCTCCCATCTTTTGCTGAAGTGACTTTGTGTTGATTAAAATATTTAAAATAATCTTTTACCCATGCAAATCGGATCACTGATCTAATCTTGTTGGTTAGTGATAATGATTACTATATATAAGCTTAACATTTATACATAGCTCTAATAATTAAAATGTTATCCCAGAAGTTATCACCTTTCATTATTATCCATCATACAAGATTTAATAACTGTAAAAGGTAAATTATAAAACTGCTTTGTAACGTCTTTTTAACTTGTGAACTAAAATTATTTCTAAGTGTAAGTGATTTCTTTTTCTACTAAATAACATTTAATGATACATAATATTTTTGAATTTATTAAGATAAATTTTATTATGTTTATTCATAGTTAATATTCAAAGTAGACTACATAAATATTTAAAATCTGACGTGAATATTTTTTATTCCTTCTTCAGATTTCTTTCAAATTGAACAGGATGGTAGAACATGTATAGAAAATGCTACATTGGGGGTCGGAGAAATTGCTTTGAGGACGCATGGACTTTCATAAGAGCTTATATAAATTAATATTTCATTTATCTAAATTAAATTTTTATGAAAAATTTCACAACATTTAAATATTTAAATAATCACTGAAAATTAGTCATTTTTGCATACAGTAAAGTAATGAAGTATTGCTAAGTATGGAAATAAAATTATTTTTACACATTTCCCATGACACTTAAACACAATAACATTTGGACATTTAAAGTGGCAATTTTATGACTGAAAAATATTCTGAGGTTTTATCTAATGTTTGTAGTCAGCTATAAAAAAACATTTATTTTGCTTTATATTTTCGACAATTTTAAAATTAATAAAATTTTATTGTTGCAATGTCAGTTTTTTGTAATACTATTCTGCTGTATTTCCTTATGATGTAATACATTTATTTAAAAATACTTCTAATTTAAACTTATAAAAAATACTTCTTTTAAAATTACTTCTAATTTATACTTTTAATTTAAAGTAGTTTTTAAATGTGTAGTTGTTGATTAAAACTAATTAAAGATTAATGTTAAAACACGTTAAAACCCTTAAATTAATACAAAATATTTTATGTTGCAACATTTTAGGTTAAAAAAGGTGAATAAAATAGTAAATCATTTATAAAGCGTTATACTAACATCTATAATTGCTCTAATAAATGACTTAATAGGTTTTATTATTATTTCTATGTAAATCAATTAATTGATAAAAATATACAAAAATAATAATAGTTTTACAAATATTGGAAAATTGGGATTCATATCAGCAACAATTTTTCTTCAGAAAATTCAAATTTTCATCTTAATAGAATTTCGAAAATTGTGATTCATAGTATATATTTAAACATGTTTTCAGAGAATTAAAGTATATTATCTATTTATTTCCATATAATTATCAGGCAAGGTCCCTGTTGTTTAATTTCTTAATTTTCAACTAGTTTACTTTAACTTGTTCTTTATCATTCTTTTAAAGATCACCAAGAATATTATAGAGAAATTCAAAACTGCTTTCCCTTGAAAAGTTCTTTTTCTCTTATTTCCAGAGAATGCAAATGCTACAAAACGACTTGCTAGGCGTATTATGCTATGTCAAACAAAAGTTTTTTTGCATGCTAAAAGCTGGCTTTTTAATTAAAGGAAAAACATTTACGCCCTTTCCCGTGTTCATTATAAAAAACGTGCGAGATTATACAATCTCTACCTACGCGACAGGGTTCAGACTATCCTTGAGTTTCTAGAAATAATGTCACCCCTCCCTACATCCATACAATGAGGTTCGTGATGTATTACAACGCAAACAATACTCAGCAAACGTGGCGTGAATGGGATCTCAATTATCACAAACCGGCCAATTCCGACACCATTTTGTTTCTGCTGCCAAGATGGCATTGAACTTGTTTCGGACTGACGAACTATTCAGATCAAAAAGGACAAAAACAGGTACCGCATCTGGTCTTCCAATTCTGAAAGTTATTTTGCTGGGATTACGTCCATTCTTAAAACCGAAGATCTGAGTTGGATGTCCTTAAAACATTTGTAATCCTTTTGATCAGTTGACGTGTTTTTCTGATACAATTTAAGCTGGATTATCAATATGTATTATGACTACATGCTACCTCAAACATGATCAAAATATGGAATTTTTTCTTTGCCTCAATTTAACAGTCTCATTCTTCTAATTTTAGCTCTCAAATTTTTAAATTTCTATTCTCAATATTTCATTATTGATATAACATATACTAGATAAACGTAGTTATATTTATTTCTTTTCAAACATTAGATGATCTTCAGCACTGAGGTACACAATTTTTCATCGTTTCGCACATTAAATTTTTGTATGCCAACATGTTAAAAATAGTAACCGTAATTCAACGTACGAGTTACGTCCAGAAAGTAATAACAAATGCATTTCTAATACTGAATGGGATAACTTTCATCGCTTTTCAGATGCATCGCATTTTTCATCGCATTTTTTCATCGCTGAATGGGATAACTTTATCTTTTTTTGTCTTTTTAATGAAAATGGTACTACCGCTATGTAGGTAAGGTTTAAGAAAGAGAAAAATTACTTTCGTGTTCTGTTGGATTCATTTAAAACTTTTATTACAATAACTGTGGTTAAAAATGCATTTCTAATACTGAAGGGGACAACTTTCATCGCCTTCCAGCACCTTTGTCTTTTCAATAAAAATGGTACTACCGCTATGTAGGTAAGGTTTAAGAAAGAGAAGAATTGCTTTCGTGTTCTGTTGTATTCATTGAAAACTTTTATTGCAATAACCGTGGTTAAAAGTTAGTTTGGTTTGTTTGGGGCAATACGGTCTACTAGTTTGCTGCATGAGAACTAAACGTGTTTAAAGTTGAGTCTGGATTACAAATCACACCAGGTGAGTACCTGGTTTCTTCCTGCGAAGGAAAAGTGTCATTCCAGCTTTTTAACAAAATTAAAAATACTTATGGGTTTAGTGTCATGAACGGTACTTTGGTACAATTGGATAACCTAGCTTTAAGCCTATGGAAGGAATGCCCATGTTTAGCAAATAAGAGGATGACTATCATCAGATTTAGCTAGAAATAGAAGCTTCCATAAAATCGAAATCATGGCCTCTCAAAGATAAGACGGGTATGATCTATAAAATGATTAGTCTAAGAAATATTAACGAAGGTAGTGTGTTTGTTACTTTCACAATACACCTCACCCCTCAGCTAACACCACAAAGCAATTCTTAAAGTAAATCATTTGAGATTATAAATGCCATAGACCTGGTCTGGAACTTTTATATTTTCACCGTTTTTACCTTCCTGAAGTCATTTATGGGTGGGTAAATATTTTCAACAGACGAAGAATTTTTAAATGCCGTCCAATAATGGACCAATACGGCAGCATACGACATTTTTACCGGAGATAAAAAATAGTCCTTCAGTGAAAGAAGTACGTTGAGAAAGGAAGAAGAGTGTGTCAGAAAATAGTATCTAGGATACGTATAAAAATTTGTGAATTTTTTAAAAAAATATATTGCTTTTAAATTTTTTTAAAAATTGAGTGGTCCAGCTTTCTGGAGATTTCTTGTATAACCTGCATAGTTTAACATTTGCATACACTACCAAATAGCATTGGTCATTCCCAAGTTTGACAAGATTTTTTTAAAATTTTTTAATGCGATTATTTGTTTTAAGTTCTTCATAAAAGAAAAAAAAATCAGATTTTAAGTTAACAAAGTATAGTTCTTTCTTTGTAATAAAAAGTAATATTTCAGAAATATTAAAAGTAATTTCCTAGAGTAATTTTCTCTAAAGTCTCCGTATATTTCTCTAGTACAATATTTCCCAATGTGTGATCTGAGTACCCCTGGAGAAACAAGGAGAATTTCATAGTATAGGTATGGTGATTGATGGTAGCTTATACAACGCACTGTGTAATCTATTTTTGTAATTTAAATTTTAAATTAGTATAATCTTAATTATCTAGACAGAAAGTATGAACTGTTTCATAAACTGTTTATTTGATTTTAAAATCCATGTATCTGAACTCATCGTAACGGAATTTGATACACAGTTGGATCATTTAAGTTATTCTCACTTATATCGATACATCAGTTCTATTGCATACCACAATTGCATTAAAATATCAAACCCAAACTCAGACTATGTCCTGATTTACAATTTAGTTTGGGTTCTCTTTTTATAAATCACCCCACTCACGTACTTCCCCTAAAAAAGTTGGTGTCCTCTCCAGCGACTTCTATGATGAAAGGGGAGGGGGCTACTAGTCACTCCTCAGTCTGACTAAATGTCATAACATCGAGCTCATGCTCATACTCGTTTCTGAATTCCCCTTGATGGCTGCTACTCTTGTTAATAAAATTTCTTTTTAACGTTGTTTCCTCTGAATGTAGATGAATAAAAATAGTTTAATATGTATCCATCGCGTGCCACCTAGAGTTAAGTGTACATCAAATTTGCTATCTCTGCTGTAGAATTTCTTGGGAAAAGGTTTGGTTTGGTTTTTTTAGTGCTACGGTCTACTTTTTGCAACACGAAGGCTAATGAGGAAACCTACAGCTTAAAGACGATTCCGAATGGCTACGAACATCCATGCATCAGCGGGATTCGAACCCACGAACTCCGGTACCGAAGGCCAGCACTCTAACCAATCGGCCATCGTTCGGCAATCTTCTTGAGAAAACTGTTTCTCTGTTCCAGATTCAATATCCACAAATAACTAGCAATCTTTTTTAACAGACCTTTTTATTCTGAGACATGAACCATCTTAAAATGATATTTCTTTATACTAAAGCAAATTTTACTACTATCCACAAAATGTAGGTTTGTTTGCACAAAAGTAAAAATGCGTAAAAGTTTAGTAGTAAATAGAAGATAGTGCATAAAAATCAAAAGTACTCATCTCTTATGTTATGCTAATCACCTTGAAGAGTTTAGAGATATGATTTATCATCTTTGAGGTACAGATAAATGCAACTTAGTTTAAACTGCACTTATAGGTGTTTTCTTCATCGTGATAACAGGGGAGTCAATCACACCGCGATAAATTTGATAGAATTTCGCTTCCTTTGAAATCTTCTGTGATTGTGTTTTACGAAGACGGACTATAACGGTTTTTCAATTAACAGTGTTATATATAAGGAGAAAGTTTTCACTGAGAACACACATTCTGGATGTTTCATTTCGTCTTATAAGATCTTGGTTTTGTTATTTCATGCTCGAAAATATCAAAAATATTTCAATAAAATAATGCTGATGATATTTAACCCATAATAACTATCACCATGTATGGCATACCAGGGCCGTTTCGATTTGAAGTTGAATCTTAGCTTTAAATATCTTCATTTTATTATTTTATAAACATTACAGATTTCTCCCATTAATAGTACTATTGATGTTTAGCTAGTAAAAACTCTCACCAGGTATGAAGATATCAGGCCGTTACCATTAGGCGTCAAATCTTGGTTTCAAAAATCTTGATTTTTTTTCTTTAAAACCACTTTGCTTTTCTTTTTACATAGAAGCAGATTTCCAGTTCATTTGAATCTTTAACATAATTTTCTGCAACAATTAATCAGAAGTAAAATTTTTTAACCAAATGTCGCAATAAACATCAGATTCAAGTTAATAATTATTTTGTTTGATGTAAATATTATTTTCAAAGAAAACCTTTTGATTCGGCTTTAGAAAATGAAAAAATTAAGAAAAAGAAAAGAAATCCTAATTGAGGGATTTATAAATAAGTTTCTCAGTAATTTTGTAATTTCACTCATAGTAATATCAATAATATATTAAGTAACTAAAAACATCATAATCCTCAAGTTATCATTCAACAAGATAGTACTTCACCACTGTGGGGTTTCATAGTTCTGGGAAAATGTAGAGCTGGAAAAACACTTCTTAATCGTCGGATGAATCATGATCATCATTGTAATTTTCACTCATAGTAATATCAATAATACATTAAGAGAGGAAAAACATCGTCGAGTTATCTTACAACAAGACAGTGTTCCACCATAATATGAATCCATAGTTCTGGAAAAACACAGAACTGTATAAAACAATTTCCAGTCGTTGGATCAATCATGGTTATGGTTGTAATTGTCACTCCTAGTAAATATCAATCATATATTAAATAAGAAAAAACATCCCCATCTTCGAGTTAACATACAACAAGACTACTCCATCACACTGGAGCTTCATAGTTCTGAAAACTATAGAGCTGGTAGAACATTTCTTAATTGTCGGACCAATCATGATTATCTCTGTAATTTTCACTCATAGTAATATCAATAATATATTAAGAGAGGAAAAACATCGTCGAGTTATCTTACAACAAGACGGTGTTCCACGATATTATGATTCCATAGTTCTGGAAAAATACAGACTGTATAAAACAATTTCCAGTCGTTGGATTGATCTAGGTCTTGGTTGTAATTGTCACTCACAGTAAATATCAATCATATATTAAGTAAGAAAAACATCGCCATCCTCGAGTTAACATACGGCAAGACTACTCCATGACACTGGAGCTTCATAGTTCTGAAAAAAATATAGAGTTGGTAAAACATTTCTTAATCGTCGGATCAATCATGATCATTGCTGTAATTTTCACTCATAGTAATATCAATAATATATTAAGGAAGGAAAAACATTGTCATTCTCGAGTTATCTTACAACAAGACGGTGTTCCACCATATTATGATTCCATAGTTCTGAAAAAACACAGAACTGTATAAAACAATTTCCAGTCTTTGGATCTATCATGGTCGTGGTTGTAATTGTCACTCATAGTAAATATCAATTATATATTAAGTAAGAAAAAACATCACCATCCTCGAGTTAACATACAACAAGACTACTCCATCACACTGGAGCTTCATAGTTCTGAAGAAACATAGTGTTGGTAACACATTTCTTAATCGTCGGATCAAACATGGTCTTCGCTGCAATTTTCACTCATAATAATATCAATAATATATTAAGGAAGGAAAAACATCGTCATCTTCGAGTTATCTTTGAAGAAGTGTGGTGTTCCACCAGATTATGATTCCATAGTTCTGGAGAAACACAGAACTGTATAAAACAATTTCCAATCTTTGAATCGGTCATGGTCGTTGTTGTAATTGTCACTCATACTAAAAATCAATCATATATTAAGTAAGAAAAAACATCTCCATCCTCGAGTTAACATACAACAAGACTACTCCATCACACTGGAGCTTCATAGTTGTGAAAAACATAGAGTTGGTAAAACATTTCTTAATCGTCGGATAAATCATGATCTTCGATGTAATTTTCACTCATAGTAATATCAATAATATATTGAGGAAGGAAAAAACATTGCCATTCTCTAGTTAACATACAACAAGACTGTTTATCCATCACACTGGTGCTTCATAGTTATGAAAAAACATATAGTTGGTAAAAAACCATCAAATGGTTAGATCGATTCTGGTCATGGTTGTAATTGTCACTCATAGTAATATCAATAATATAATAAAGGCCGGTCGCATCAAAATCATTTAACGACTAACCATGATTAATCCATAGCTCCAACCAATGGTGGGACATAATTCTCCGTTTAAAAAAGATTAATCGTGGTTAGACGTTAAACGACTTTAGGGAGACCGGCCCTAAGTAAGCAATACCATCGTAATCCTCGAATTATCTTTCAACCAGTCGGTGTTGCACCTCATTAAGGTACCATTTTTCTGGGAAAACTTACAATTGTATAAAAACAATTACTAGTAGTTAGATTGATCATGGTCATGGTTGTAATTGTAACTCATAGTAAATATCAATGATATATTAAGTAAGGAAAAACATTATCGAGTTACCTTTTAACAAGACAGTGATCCACCCTATTGGGGGTACCGTTGTTCTGGAAAAACACTTCCTAATCGTTGATCCTGGGAGGCAACCAATATACAACAACGTTACACCTCTTAAATTTTTCTACTGGAGATATATTAAAAACTGTGTGTACACTACTCCTGTTCATCGAAGATTTAAAAGGACGAATCACTAAAGTTATTGGAGGAATACGTTCTTAAATACAGCAAGGGACTTTGAGGACTTTGTGATCACAAACATATTTTACGTGCCCCAATCACCTTTAGCGTATTACGCCAGTTCTAGCCCCGAACCCGTAACCTTTCAGTTTAGAGATCGCTGGCTTTGCCGACTGAGCTACCACAGCTCTAATTCAGTGAGATAAAAATATCGAATTTCTAGCCTAATCTCAAGAAGATGAAAGTTCACTGTCGCTCTAAGAAGCCTATAAGAGTCACATTTCAAGACTTTATAAAAAACAAACTTTTATGCCGGTATAATAGAAATATTTAAGTATCACAGGACGTGAAACACAACCAAACTCACAATACATCGTAAAATCCGTAAAAGAATGAAGCTAACGAATATATTCAATCGTTAAAATATGCAGACCTGACTAGTTTTTATGGTTTTATTTCAAAGATGTAGGGTGTTTCCTGCCTATAACGAGAAGCGTAAGGTGGGGATGTGTATCGGAGTGAAAAGCGTCGTTCAAAGAAACTTTTGCGAATGCCCTCTCGTGCGTTTGATGGCACTTGTACTATTTTGTTTTAAATTTATAGCCCACTGACTTCTCTGCTTGGATAAAGAATTTGCTTTTGATTGCAGCATTGCAGGCTATGGAGCATGCCAATTATTTTAAAATATGGATATGACATATGGAATAAGGTATTCTACAAGCCGTCATTCATCTAAGTCAGTGATCTTAAAACTTTGTTTTGTAAAATAAGTTTGAAGCACACTAAAACAAACTAAATTAAGGAACCCTCAAAACCATAAGGTTTATTTTCTATGAATTTTATCACTAAGTATCACTAAGTATCCCATTTTATCACTAAGAAAATTAGTCTTAAAATAATATTTAAAGTACCGGATGGCCATAATTAAACTGACAGTACTCACAGTGTTCGGTAGCGTGATCTATTTGCGAGAACGACGCCACATTTTGTAGGAAGATTAAACAAGTCGGGGAACGAAGGATTCCGCAAAAAAAAACAAATTAGTTCCAAAAGTCACCACTAGGGGAATATTTGGCGCTGTGTTATAGAAAATAGAGTGTTAACAAATAGAAATTAATACGGAATAAAATTACCTTTTATTATGCACATTTTCTGATTTAGTTCAAGTGCAATATGGCAACACTTTTAAAAAAGCGTAAAATCTACATAAACACCGATAAAGTCTGGTGATCTGCAATATCACGTATTATGTATATATGTGTTGCCATATTGCACTTGAACTATATCAGAAAATGTGCATAATAAAAGGTAATTTTATTCCGTATTAATTTCCATTTGTTAACACTCTATTCTATAACACAGCGCCTAATATTCCCCTAACGGTGACTTTTGGAACTAATTTGTTTTATTGCGGAATCCTTCGTCCCCCGTCTTGTTTAATCTTCCTACAAAATGTGGCGTCATTCTCGCAAATAAATCGCGCTACAGAACACTGTGAGCACTGTCAGTTTATTTATGGCCACCCGGTATATCAATATTTTATTTCTACTTAATAAAGCAATTAACGAAAAGTATTGTATCTCTTATTAAAATATTTTACATAAATTAAAGCAATTTACTCATAAACAGAGAAACATAAAAGTATGAGAAAAAATGGTGAAAGTGTGGAATTCCTCATAACATACTATTCACCGTATAATCACATAAATTAATGTAATTTACTCATAAACAGAGCCCTATAAAAGTATGAAAATAATGGTGAACGTGTGTAATTCCTCATAACATACTATTTACCGTATAATCACATAAATTAATGTAATTTACTCATAAACAGAGCCACACAAAAGTATGAAAAAATGGGGAAAGTGGGGAATTCCTCATAACACACTATTCACCGTATAATCACATAAATTAATGTAATTTACTCATAAACAGAGCCACATAAAAGTATGAAAATAATGGTGAACGTGTGTAATTACTCATAACATACTATTTACCGTATAATCACATAAATTAATGTAATTTACTCATAAACAGAGCCACATAAAAGTATGAAAAAATGGTGAAAGTGTGGAATTCCTCATAACATACTATTCACCGTATAATCACATAAATTAATGTAATTTACTCATAAACAGAGCCACATAAAAGTATGAAAAAAGGGTGAAAGTGTGGAATTCCGCATAACATACTATTCACCGTATAATCACTAATTTTCCTATTCGTACTAATAATAGTACTCACAAAGTTTTCTTTAACAGCCCACAATCCTTTACACCCCTTTTTTCTTAAATCTTCTTCCACTTTTTCTTTGCCGTGAGAACAGACCAATGGGATAAATCCGAATATTTGATCGAATAGCCTACCTAAATATTATTGATGGTGTAGGGTTCAGAAATTTTTCAGGAGTTGATGAACATGACCATCAATAAAACTCTAAAGTGCTGCTTACGAGTAAATTTTATAGGAATGCTGTAGCTCTGATGTAATTAAATTCCAAAATTCAGAGGCAGTTCCACAGTGTAGAGATGAGGCCGACTGAGCGTCTAGGCCAGCCGCACGTATAAATGGAGTACACGTGAGAAAATACAAAACTGAAAAAAACTAATTCCTCCTGCTGAATTTTGTTTATTCTGAATATAAATAAAGGTGTAAATAGGAAATGAAAATACTAATTAGGCCATTATGCCAAAGAGACCACACTCTGTCGAAGATATGCTAAACATGGTGTCTTGGTGTAAAAAAGAAATGGCGTTAGATCTTATGCAGAGGAAATTAACCTCCACACTCCTTCTTCCTTGCTTTCTCTCTGAGGGAGCCCGCAGATCTCCTTAAAAAGTTCGTTGCACAGCGTTGCCTTGGCCGAAGATGGCTGCTCCTCGGTGAGCAACCCCTCTTGACCAATGGGGTCAAAGGAGAGTCACTCACTTCGCTTTCGCCTCTAGGTCAGTTTCGCGCTGGCTTTGTTGAACTGTAACACTTTGTTACACATAGGTTTCCAGGGTTAACTCGAAAAGCGAAGCAAGTACTCTTGGTGTTAGTTTAGTTGACTGAGAAGGAATAGCATCAAGTTAAAAAGCAGGTACATTTTGGAACAGAGTACTTAATACTTCTTTTGTTCTATTTCTTGAAATAGAAATGCCATCTTATTTTATCCCTCTCAGTAGACGTTGTATAGATCTCATATAAAGGTCTTTACACAAAAATGTATATACCTGAATATTATTATAATATACAGTCAGGTATGACAAAGTATTTTCAGTAATACAATCACTCAAAGTAAATCTGGCACACTACGATTTTGTGTTGAATTTGAGATTTTTATAGTAGAAAATAAATTTTATAAAACATGAAATGTTGGAAAACACAGAATACTACTTCAAGTTCTAAATTGAAAATATGGGTTTAAGTTTTCTAAAATTGAGAATTTTAATTAGTACACCAGTTTTACTATGACTCTATTTTCCCACAAAATAAATGTTACGTCATTAAGATATTGTGTCAAGCTTAAATTCCTTTGGGTAAAAACAGTCATTAAAGGTTTAAATGTTATTTAAGTAAATGGACGACGTTCGTTGGAAGAAAATGGAAGTCGATCGGGAGATAGGCTAATGCATTCCTTAATCCAAAATGAATCCTGCAAGCAAGGTAGGCGTATAACTGAAACTCGTATTAACTTAATATCATTTCACATAGGTGTTCTTCAGATAAAAAGAGACGTATAATTGAGAGAAAGAGAGAGTGTGTGTCGTATAGATAAGATGTGCGTGTACTTACCATAAACTACAAGTTCTACTGTATGATTTGATGATCCAATAGCATTCATGACGAAGCAAGTATAATTACCAGTCCTTGAAGTATCCACAGACTTTAGGAATAGCAATGAATATTCCTCATAGGTTTGAATTTTAGTTAAGGGCTGGTCAGTTAAGGGCATTCCGTCCCTAGTCCACCGAAATGTGAAAGGTCCAGAACCAGCTGTTACTGCACACGTTATGGTAACACTTTGTCCTTTGATCACATCATTAGGAAATGAGAAAGGTTGGATGAACGGGACAGCTGTAAAGAAGAAAAAGCATCAATGATTTGTTATAAAATATACTGGAAGTAGCAAGTAAACTGCTACTTCCGGTTTTCTTTAAATGATCTGGCAACAAACTTAAACGTTTTCCCGGTACAAGAATAAATCGCCAAATATGAATATTTTACTTATTTAAATTATATTTCTTAAATTCATTATGAAAATTAAATATTAATGAATGTATTGTTTGCTTGACAATAATTAGCTGCTTTATTTTCTAGATTGCTTTTATTATTAGAGTAATATAATCTAAAAACTGCTTCGGATTTTGAAATAAGTAAAGCCATCACAGCGGAGACTTAATTTCCTAGACTAAAAGCTGACCGGAGTGGATATTATACTATAAAATATTTAACACTAGATTGCCCGAGATTTCTTGTATACCTATATTGCCCCAAAACAGTCAAAATGACTGCATTGTGAAAAAATAACAAATATGTAAAGAAATTTGTTTAAAATTAATTTTTAATATTATATAATAAAGGAGGGCGGAAGTAACTACAATTATTCATAAACCCATTTATATGTTATAGAAAAAGTCACCAAATTCTAAGAAATTGTGTCATTATATTTCATAATTGTTTTTCTAATTGAAATTAAAAAACAGCCAAAATGACTGAGTTGGGCAATCAAGTGTTAATATTTACCATAAAAGAACTGTCAGTTTTACATCCTAGAGTACATATGTAAATAAATTCCAAGAATCGATATTAAATGTGTAACAAAACTTGCT
The DNA here is from genome assembly GCA_032207245.1 of Pardosa pseudoannulata. Taxonomy (NCBI): domain Eukaryota; kingdom Metazoa; phylum Arthropoda; class Arachnida; order Araneae; family Lycosidae; genus Pardosa; species Pardosa pseudoannulata. Next base: position 134,700,730 of record CM063511.1, read on the forward strand.
GTTAATATCAGTAAAAAGAAAAAAAAAGAATATTTTAACCTATCAAACATTTTTGAGTTAAACCATGATAATTGACAATTTATATACTGTTTAAAGTGTATACTGATATTTATTGTAAAAGAACTAGCGGTTTTACATCCCCGATAATTTATGAAAAATATTCAAAAAAAGATAACTAATGTCTAGCAAAACTAGTAGTTAAAATCAGTAAATAACAGAATAAAACAGAATAAAAACAGAATATTTTAACTAATCTAACATTTTTGAGTTAAAACATGTATTTAAATTGTGTACTGATACTTACCATGAAAAAATTATCAGTATTACATTTCTGGAACTTATTAAAAATCCGAAGGAAAAGTATTATATATTTAAAGAACCTGTATTTAAGATCAGTTAAAAAAAACAGAATATTTTAACTAATAAATTGAGTTAAAACTGCATGAGAGGCAAATTGTGTCCTATAATTGTTTACTGATATTTACGACTAAAGAACTGTCAGTGGTATTTACTCGAGAATTTATGTAAAGAAATATCCGAATGAATAACATGTCTAGCAAAACTTGTACTTAATATCAGTAAAAAGAAGAAAAACAGAATATTTTAACCAATCATATAACATCTTTAAGTTAAATGCATTTAAATTGTTAACTAACATTTACTATGAACGAAGTTCAGTGTTACATCTTCAAGAACTTATATTAAAAAAATCAGAAGAAAAGATATCAAATGTCTAACAAAACTTGTAGGGAGAAAAAAACCGAAACTTGTAGGAGAAAAAACAGAATATTTTAACCAATCTACCATCTTTGAGTTAAATCTGGGTGAAAGGCAAATTGTGTACCATTAGAATTGTGTTCTGATATTTACGATAAAAGAACTGTCAGCGTTACTTCCTCGAGAATTTATGTGAAAAAAATCCGAAGGAATGATATCAAATGTCTAGTAAAATATGCAGTTCATATCACTAAAAAGATGAAAAACAGAAAATATATTGAAATTGTGTACTGATATTTACTATGAAAAAAAAAACTATCAGTGTTAATTCCTTACGAACTGAAATAAAAAAAAGAAAAGATATCAAATGTCAAACAAAACTCATAGTTAATATGAATACAAAGAAAAATATAATAATATAACGCATCTAACATCTTTGAGTTAAAACTTGTATTCAAACTGCATATTGATGACCCTCTTTTACGATGCAAAAAGAAATAATTTGCAACACCCCACTCTTCATGACAACGCCTTACTCTTTTACACTCAAGTTTACCGCCCTTACATCGAAAATGTTTACAATTATAAACATTTAAACATTCACTTTGGTAGTAATGAAATGTATATGATATTAAAGAAAAGATTAATTGAATTATTTTTAAAACAAGTAATTTTATGATTCGATTCACAAATTAATAACTACTTTAATTTAAATATTATGTTTAATTTTAATCACAGATTGTGTGGTTTTTTATTCCTATTTTATTAAATATGTAGTTTTTGTTTCAAAATTGTAATAAAAGAATTGATTCTTTCCATTTTTTTTAATTAGAGTGATTTTTTTCAGGTACCGTAATATTTAGAAAAAAAATTTGAGGAAGAATTTTTTTGCAGATAAAAAGTTGCGTCATATTTACTAACAGATGCTTCTCTATACCGTAGAAAATTGTTATTCATGGTTTACTTTAAAGTAAAACGAATAATAGCATCTGTCGCTACTCATAGCCTATTAACCCTTTAAAGGACACTAATAGAAATTTCGTAGGATTTAATGGAATTAGTTCATAAATATGACCTATGAACCTTATAAATGTAAAATACATGAAAAAATGTGCATTCATTAGGAGAAAGAAAGGTTAGAGGGCTGGTTTGAATGCAAAACCATCCCTTTGTACTGTGTAAAAATAATACTTTAAATTAAAATTTTATTAAGGTGAGAGTACAATGAATAATTACCATTAAAATTGTATAATAAAAAAATAGCTAAACAGCTTTTAAATGTTATTTGGATAGATATAGGTGTTTGGTGTCAAAAGGAAAAAAATCGAATTTCTGAATTTTTTGGGTAAACCAAGTTTAAAAATGCAAAATTCAAATGAGAAAATTAATTAAGGGCAGTGTTTTTATCTGCTGTAAGTTTCAAATGTCATAAACATAGAAAATTTTAAAAAAATCTTTCATATGTCTTTAAAAAGTAGAAAAAAAAGAAACTTTTAACAGGTGGAATTGATGCAAAACCACCATTCGTTTAAGGGTTAATGCCTAGCATTCCCATTTAGAGACGGTTACAGAACAGTTTGTAGAATTTTGTTTTCTCAGAAAAATATTTCCCTTTTAGCAAATGTTAACGGTAATTATATAAACAACTCCCAAATAAAAAAAATTGCTATTATTAATAACTAGCTGAATTACACTGCGTTGCTCGGGTAAATATGGAATTTTCTATTTTACTTAGATATATGCATTTAATATTCTACGAAGCATTTAATAAACACATCCTAAAGAAAAATATGCATAATAATTTCATAAGTTTACATTGTAGTATTTATTGCTTCCTAATTAAAAGAAATACTTGTACTTTACTCATGTTTAATTAATACTATATACTAATCATTGCTCAATACATTCCTAATCATTGTTGAAATACACTATATTGCGATTGATGACCGGTTACTTTCGATTTTAGACATTTTGTTGATTATCTAGAAAAATACAAAAGGAATTATCCTGAAACCTCAGGCGTGTAAATAGGATGGTAGACGTCATATATTTCAGCTAAGATTTTTTCCCGAAACCCTGTAGGGGACCGTCAACGAATTAAAGAAAAACGAATATGTTTTGGATAACCCTGTAAAAAGTAATCTATGAAAAACGTTGAAACTTTAGCACATGAGTAGGATGCTTCTTCTAAAAATCTGCGTTCATTGCTATGAAAATACCACGTATACTCGTGGAGAAATTAAGGTTTTTATAAAAACAAGCCCAAATTTCTGTGTTTTGCTTATAATTTGCAGAGTTCTCAATATCAAATAATGCTATTTTCAGGAAGCATGACAAACAACATTGTACACAATACCCTGCAATCGGAATTAAAAAATAATAAATATTGGATGAAAGATGAGCAGGTTTACTAAATAATGTTTCACTGCGCATGCGCGAATGCAATCAAAATATAATGTAAATGATGTATTAGCTAAATGTATAGAGCATCTTTTGTGTAAGTTCAAAAAATACAGCATGAAAATTCCGCAAACAAGATAATAGACGTCATGTATTTCAACTAAGAATTTTTCCCGAAACCCCATAGGGGACCTTCAACAAATTGAAGAAAAACAAATATGTTTTGGATAACCCTGTAAAATGTAATGTACGAAAAGCGTTGAAACTTAAGTACATGAATAAGATGCTTCTTTAAACAATATCTGTTCATTGTTATGAGGATAGCACGTATACTCGTGGAGAAATAAAGGTTTTTACAAAAACAATTATATTCAAACAAGTGTTTTGCTTATCATCTGCAAAGTTCTCAATATCAAAGAATGTTATTTTCAGGAAGCATGACAAACAACATTGTACACAATACCCTGCAATCGGAATTAAAAAATAATAAATATTAGATGAAAAATGAACAGGACTACTAAATAATGTTTCACTGCGCATGCGCGAATGCAATCAAAATATAATGTGCATAATGTATTAGCTAAATGTATAGAACGACTTTTGTGAAAGTTCCAAAAACATAGCTTGAAAATTCTGTAAGTGATAATCGATAGAATAAGCTCGAAATCCTTTGTTCCCGAAAGGAAACAAAAAGTGTATCCAAAATTTCATATGTTATTAAAAATCTCAGAGGGCGAGTAAATGGGTAAATATGTAATATTTCTTTCACTGTATGATATTTTAAGGTTGATGCTGGCAAAAAAGCGAATGCTTGTTCTGGCTGCAGAAGAAACATTGATACTGCTGTTCGCAATATACTGTATGTATATTTTGTATTTATACAAAATACTATATTTGGATACAGCCCCTCATCTTTTTGCTTACTTTTGAGAACAAAGGATTTCTAGCTTATTCTATCGACAATCATTTTCAGAATTTTCAAGCTGTATCTTTGGAACTTTCACAAAAGTTGCTCTATACATTTAGCTAATACATTATGCACATTATATTTTGATTGCATTCGCGCATGCGCAGTGAAACATTATTTAGTAAACCTGCTCATTTCTTATTCAATATTTATTATTTTTTAATTTTGATTACAGGGTATTCTGTACAATGCCGTTTGACATGCGTCCTGAAAATACAATTATTTGATATTGAGAAGTCTGCAAATTTTAAGCAAAACACTTGAAGAAATGTGGGATTGGGTTTTATAAAAACCTTAAATTCTGCCCGAGGATACGTGCTATCGTCATAACAATGAACACAAATTATTACTTGAAGAATCCTAGTCATGTGCCACACTTTCAACTCTTTTCATGCATTACTTTTTACAGGGTTATATAAAACATATTCGTTTTTCTTCAATTTGTTGACGGTCCCCTATGGGGTTTCGGGAAAAATTCTTAGTTGAAATATATGACGTCTACCATCCTGTTTACACGCCTGAGGTTTCAGGATAATTCCTTTGGTACTTTTCTAGATATTCAACAAAATGTTTAAAATTGCAAGTGACCGGTCATCATTGGTAATACAATGTATTATTGTATAAATGGCTAATGTTATTAAAAACTAATATTTAAGCAATTGTGATTTGCCTAATTAATTAAAGAATTAGAGGATAGTATTTAGCGTTTAAATAAAATATGTTTAAATGAAATGCAGCCAAATATGGGTGTATAATTTAATACAGTACAAGAAACTCATGTGATAACCTTTCAATTAGTCAGTCAGTCAAATATATATTTTGCACACTAAGCTTTTGTTGTTTTATGTGAGATTTCACAAAAGAAAATTTTGCCTTAAATAACAAAAGTTTGTCCATAATGTACAAATTATTTAAATTTATTGCAGTTTAGTATTTAATGAGAAATTATTGAAAAAATCAAGTTTTAAAATTTAAAAAAATTTTCCACATGGATATAGTTTTTTAAAATAAAATTTTAATTAAACCTAATTCAAAAGTTATTTAAGTCATTTATAAAGATCTAAAAATAACTTTTATTTGTAAATTACCCACACAATAGGCTGCCATCTATGAAAAGAGAAAGATTTCATCATAAGAAATTATTTGATATTAAATGTAAACTCAGTAAAAGGAAGTTTTACAAAAGACAAAGCTATTCGTCATGTTTTCAGTCGATGCACCTGACAAACAAATAAATTTAAGATTAAGGCTCAAATGTCCATCTTCAAATGTTGATCCATATGACAAAACTATTCATAACAGCATATATTCTAAATTTTGGTACATAGTTTATGGGACTGCAGTCTATCTCTATTGAAGAAAAAATTCGTTCCATGGAGATATAAAATTCTATAAATTAATTTTTATATGTCCCTAAGAAGAGATGCTACACCTATTGGATTAACAGTTGATCCCAGAAACATTCGAGTTTAGTTCATCTAGACGAAAACGGTACTTATGCCTCTAAAAGTTAATAAACTTGTCAAAAAATTAGATTCTCTAATGTACCACTACATTTAATATGAAATATCTAAAAAGCCGAATGGAATCTAATTATTAGCCCTTCCAAATTCATACAAATAAAATTTCTATATTTCCATGCCCTTTTTTTCTGTTCTTAGAAATATACATAATAAACCACATTTCAAAAATAAGTAAATAGAATCGTCTGTGAAACAGCACGCTCTGAAACAATATCAATCTGCACATGCAATATACAGTGTTGACGATTTTCGTCACTTGGTCATTTGTTGAAGTAATTCTAAAGAGCTGGAAAAGACCGCAGGGCCATGTGTTTGATTTCATTGATATCAGTGTGGTGTTATTCGATGCCTGACGTTCTAAAGTGTTTTATCGCAAAATGTCCTTGCTGTGCGAGGGAGGAATAAATCTGAGTGTGGTAGCCCAAATTTCTTATAGAAAAAAAAAAGATTATATAATGTTTATGGGGATATTTTGCCAACCCTATCACTGACATATATATTAAGAAAAAGAAATAAGAAGCTGTATTGGATTTCAAAAGATAAAATGTAACTAAATAGAAGATATTTTTCAGCATAAATTTTTTTTAAGTTGCTAATATGATAGCTAATTTTACACTCACTACTGTTAAATCTTCAAAATCATCAATTTTTGATTTTTTATATATTTAATTGATATTATTTCTGTACATTGCATTTACTTTTGGCTTGAAATGAAACGACAATTATACTAAATAAAATTATTTGCTTTGTTTTAATAATTTTATTTTTAACTATTTTGCCCTATTTTTGAATTTTGCGTCTGCTGCTTTACAAAAATTAGACTTAAACTTAGACTAGATTTTAACTAGATTGATGAAATTTCGTATACTGATAAAAATGCATGTACGTTAGGATTGATGCATTGATTAAATTAATCAGTGTCATTATATGTTCAAATTTTGAATGGTAAAATCTCTGCTACTTTCATAATTTTTAAATTCTAACATAACTAAAACATGCATAATTTATTTATGAATTATGATGTATGCTGTACAGATGAAGTGATATTAATTTTATTTGTGAAATAATTTATGCTGTAAATCTAAAAGTTTTTTGATATCTTTGGATCGAGAATATGCCTAACTTTTGTTTTCGAATACAGAGACGAAACAAACAAAACTTCTAATTTTTTTTTCTTAAATTTGCATAAAATTGGAGCACTAATGTAAATTATTTCGTAAGATGAGGGATAATTAGACAGTGACCTGCTGCATAAAGGCAATTCAGAACGTTAACAATTCCTTACAGGAGAAAGATTTGAACCTGCAGACGGCGATATCAGAGTAATGTAATGAAATAGAAATTCGGATTATTATCGAATGACTACCTGATAACGGCCCTTACTCTGGACGTTGCGGTTCGTTTTGAACCTTCGTAGTGACTTCATTTTGACGTCAGCTTGAGGACATTATATGAGCAAATGATTAAGCTGACGTGAAAGTGACGTCACAACGAACGTTCGACCCAACTCGCTACGTCCAGAGTAAGCCCCAACGTCTGAAAACAACTCGAATTGGTAATGTTTGACGTATTTATCACTAAGTGACAATCGTAAGTTAAGGAATATGAGTTTGAACAAGTTACTCAATTTAAATATTTAGGGACAATTGTAAATAATTGTAGCGACATAAAAGTTGGAATCAAAAATAGAATCAATATGGCTACCAGATGCTATCATGGATTGCGAAACCAGTTTAAATCTAAATACATAAGTAAGAAAAGAAAAATACAGTTATACAAGACACTAGTTACCCCAGTAGTTTGATATGGCAGCGAATGCTGGAAAAATTAACAAAGCAGACAAAGAGAAACTGATAACTTTAGAAAAAAAATCTTGAGAAAAATTTTTCATAAGAAAAATAGTAATGATATGAAAGTTGAAATCAAAAATAGAATCAATATGGCTATCAGATGCTATCATGGATTGCGAAACCAGTTTAAATCTAAATACATAAGTAAGAAAACAAAAATACAGTTATACAAAAAACTAGTTACACCAATCGTTTTACGTATATGGCAGCGAATGCTGGAAAAATTAAAAAAGTGGACAAAGAGAAACTGATAACTTTCGAGAGAAAAATCTGAAGAAACATTTTTCGTTCAGTAATAGAAAACGGAATCTGGAGAATAAGATATAACAATGGATTGTAATCAAAATATAGAGAACCTAACTTAGTAAAAGTGATCATGGCTTATCAAGAAAGGTCACTAGGATATGTATTTCGATATAGAGAAGAAAATACTGCTAAAAAATAACTTTTCAAACTCCAAAGGGAAAGAGAAAGACCGAGAACGAGATGGATAGATAGAGTGGAAAAGTCGTTGAAGGACTTGGGAGTTAACAGATGGAAAAATGTAGCATCGAGTAGATCAAGATGCTGTAAGCTAATTGAAACAGCCTTGGCCAGTAACTGGCAGTAGTGCCTAGGAAGAAAAAGTGCCAATCGTTGCCAGGTAAAAGTTTATAAAAAATAAACTTATCCAGCTATTAAAAATTGTTTAAGATTCGATATATCTTTTAATCGTAATCCACCAATTCTTCTCTTTCATTTTTTATACATAAGTGACGCTGATAGGAGTTTTGTAGTAGCAGTTTTAGTTTTTTTTCTGCCTATGTTACGTGTATAATTCTTAGTGTTGTTTTCGAGTTGTTGTTGTAATATTAATAAAATCATCTTAAACTAAAGACAGAGTTCTCGAGCACTGAATATTTAAGCATCTTATATATTTCACTCAATATGTATACGTTTGTGGAATTCACTACAAGTTACTGTTTCTTATGCTTTCCCAATGCAGATATAATGTGGAGGTGGGTGAACACTTTTGTTTATTACCTCATCTCTTATTACACTGCAATTTTATTTTGAAATAAAGGAATGTATTTTTCTACGAACAACATTTATAGGTATAACACAGGCCCTAAAGGCCCCAAAATGACCCCTCTCCAGAAGATTAAAATAGCTTTAATTTTTTTAAATAAAAAAGTAGAATAATAAAGGAAAACTGTTAAAAAAATGAAATATACTATTACTGTCACCATAAGAGTACATAAATGAATTTAGTTTTGATAAACCTTTTGCGTACTTATTTAAAGTAAGACAATGCTACTAAAACAGATATACAGTAAAATATCTCATTAAAAACAAAATTTACTTTTTTAAAGAGCTAAAGTCTATGAAATTACAAAATAAAACTAGTATTATTAAATATTTTTAGGGATGATTTCAGTATACTTTTAAAATAACATACAAAATTAGTACAATATTATACAATGTCTAAACCTGAATCAAAACAATCTTTTTGGTTTAGAGAGCTACGGTCTACATTTTTACAACACGAGCAACCTTTTAAAAATTTCTGTTCTGCAAAATCATGAAAAACTCTTTCAGGTTTAATTTATTACTCAATTCATGGTCAATGATCAAAACTGTTATCCCATTAAGACAATTTTGAATTGACCTAGATCTTATATAATTTATTATCATTTTTAGTTCAGATAGAAAGTTTTCCGGCATTAACAACACTTAAGGCATTGGCAGTAAATTTCTTCAAGCTACGCTCAAATTTACTTCATTTTTTAAAAATGTGGCTTGAAAACGCTACAGTTTTTTTTCAACGAGGGTATAAAAAGTACTTAAATCTGCTTTTTTATGTGAAACCTCTTTTTTTAATATGAAATTATGAAAAAGTGCTTTTTTATTGTTACTTTCTCTTCCTGGTGTATAGTTATTATCTCAAATTTTTGTAATGATTTTATTAAGCCATTTTATAACAAATGACAATTTATTTCCGATAACTTTATTGCAAATTTAGTATTGGTTTTAATTTGATTGTTTTTGCAATCTTTATTTGGATGTAATATTAATAGGTACATAAAATTTAGAATTATTTAATTTTTCATGCTGTCAGTTTACATTATAATACACATAAACAGTAAAATCTGAAAATGCAATATGTGTATTCAGACAGTTTACTTCGGTGACCTTGCATCAGTTGAAGCATTACTTAAATTATTTGGAATGTAACCCATTATTGAGTTGTAATAACTAAATCTGCACTACTTTGATGCG
>CM063511.1:134715445-134735445 GCA_032207245.1 Pardosa pseudoannulata
CACCATTCAAAGATATTTGTATAAATAAAAATAAAAAAATTGGATACACATTCACGTGTAATTATTCTCCCCACGTCCTCTATAAGTATGACTGTAAAGTAACACTGCCTCTTTATCAATTTGGATATCTGCCAAACATACATAGAAAGCCAATGAAGGCTAGGTCTTTCATCCGAAAGGTTAAAATAATTAAGTGGTGCGTAAATATTTGAGTACCTGATTTATAGACTACAGTAAGTGTTTACATTTATCGATAAAAATACCTATGATTCTTTTGAAGATTTTGAATTTGGTATTATTTGTATCCTTAATCTATCATTAAGGTATTTAATTAACTGGATTTAAAACTACAGTCAAAGTAAAATTTGTACATCAAGTTTATGTGTTCAGTGTAAAATTTTAAAAGAGGAAAATTTTGACATAAATTTGATTCAAATAATAAAAAATTGTTAAATAAATATTTTTACATAAATAACCTTACACCATGTTTGAACAATGAAGTACTTATTTTGATGGCTAAAGAAAAATAGAGTAAAACTCCTACATTATACGAAATTCTATATTTCAGAAAATTTAACATATAAGAATGGGTTTAACCCCTTAATGCACAGTTTTCTTTAAAAAGGCCGGCCAAAAAAAAATCCGTTTTTTATGTAAAAAAAAACACAATTTAGAATGTTGTCTTGCCAAAAAAATTACAAAAATACAAAAATAATCAAAATTTTTATTGCAATTTTGAATTTTGATAACATTGCAGAAAATAGTCGAATATAGCTTACAATCCCATGTAAATGATAAATATCAATAAAACGTTTGTTTTTTCTGCTTTCACATTGTTATTTTCAATTCTCGATTGCATTCGAGTGTGAAAAATTATAGCAACATAAAACACAACGCCTCTCGAATTATCTCGAGTTTACACAGTTTGGCAGTTTAGCGCTCGAGTTAACTCTAGTGTGCAGGTTAAGGGGTTAAATAACGGTTTTTGTTGAAAAATTAGAAATTTTATTTATTTATTTATTTAAATACAATGTTGACTTTACAAAACAATTTTTTATACCTATTACGATCGATGAAATAGAAGTTATGACAAATTATGTTTTCATTCACAAACTGGAGTTTGCATTTAAAAATAACCGAAAGTTGCAGTTCAAAGAGATTCTATATGAAAACAAATCATTTGATTGTTCATTAATCATTTTGATTTTAAAAGAATACTTTTACGTATAACTTCAAATTAATTATAGCTTGTAAGCCTAGCGATTATTAAGTGAGTGAAATACAGAATTTTTAAAATTGTTTCTGAATCGAAATCTTTAAATGCTTCTTCTGAGAAATTATATTTTCACTTTTTATTACTTAGTAAAAAACTTAAGAAATTACGGTTTAATATTATAAAATTTATAATAGATGATTAACATAATATTAACAGCTTAAGGAGTTAAAAGTTTGACTGTAAAAGCAATTTCTGGAAAATTACAGCTGTTTTCATAAATAATCTGTGGAATTAAAAATAGTTGAATGGTTAATTCAATGAGGAATACCTATATAATAAATTTTAATACAACTATTGCATCTGGTTTCATTACATTTTTAGTTGTCTGAGGTGTATATGTAAACCAAAAAATAGATCCAATCATTATAATTGAAGGAATATATTATTTTATCTGACACAGTTAACGATATCAAACACTGATTTTTTTTTAATCAATAAATATTTGAAAAAAATTACTTTTGTTCATTTTATGCCTTTTTCATTTCCATAATTCTGTAACATGAGCAAATATTGCAAAAACAATTCATATGATCTTCATTTTTTCTGTTTTTCTAAGTATGGAACTCAAACCGAATTTGATTGATTTAAAAACATATCAGTTTTGTATCTTGTTGGAATCATCTATATCTTCGAACGAGTTTTTCTCTTGTTCTTTTACAGGTTTTTCGTTTTTAAAACCTCGAATTGAACAGAATAAGCACAGTTTATGTGTTTTACTTTGACTGATTGTAATTAAAGCAAAAACAAAATTACACTAGTCCATCTATTTAATATTTGCAAATACTATAGAAACTATTCTTAACACCTTTATTTTTGCTGTTTTACAAACGATGGTACTAGAACCCAGTTGGTTGCCTTAAAAACACATTATCAGTTTTTTTACCTTCTTGAGATCATCTATATCTTCGAACATGTTTATTTATTTATTTTTTGTTCTTTTTCAGGTTTTTTCACTTTTAAAACCTCGAATTGAACAGAATAAGCCAAGTTTATGAGTTTTACTTTGATTGTAATTAAAGCAAAAATAAAATTACACTTGTCCATCTATTTAATATGTGCAAATACTATAAAAAGTATTCTTAACACCTTTATTTTTGCTGTTTTACAAACTATGGTACTCGAACCCAATGTGTTTTTGATTGTTTGTTGTTTTCTTTTTCGTGCTTTTCACTTTTAAAATTTAAAAATTAAAAAAAATGTAAAAACATTGTGTACGAATTTTAATTTGACTGATTATAATTAAAGTAAAAATAAAGTATACTAATTACCTTATTTTATGCATTCAACATGCATTTTCAATTGAAATCTTTACATTATTCTGTAATAGAATAATTATTATGTAAAATAGGTATACAAGCATTTGACCTCAAATTTAAAACTAATTACGAATTAAACTTATAGTAAATTTATATTTTCATTCATTTGATCAAGGGGATTGAACTTTACCCCTTCACATTAGCTAATTTTTAGTTGACGTCACAAGTCAAACGTTCGGTGCTTTTTTTTTTTTTTCTTTTTTTTTTTTAAGTTGGCGCCTATGTAGAAGAAAAAAATTATACCGTTGAAAGAGGATCCGTTGGTACTGACACGTTTAGTTACATTTCTCAATGTTGATAAGTATTCAAAAAGGTAAGTACAATGGACTCCGCTTAATGTGATCGCGGTTAATATTATCAATCGCTTATTGTTATCGAAATCACTTGGTTCCGATTTTCTCTATTCATTTGTATGTTAAAATTATCGCTTTATGTGATCGTTACATTGGTTAATGTTATCAGTTTTCGAACCTCATTTTAACTGGCAATGGAATATTCACAATGTATTCATGAGGATCACATCCTTTCTTTTCCTTCGTTGTTGTTTGAATTTTTTAAAAGTCTTCCTCTTTCACCTAAGGAAATGGAGAATGAACAAAAAAGTGGGGTGTTACATGCTCCTGAAATTTTTCAGAAATATGCACGCCCTGCTGGTGGTCACTGCTTATCTGATAAGCAGAAGGCAACACATTCTGTACTGAGAAGGAACGTATTCAGATTTTATGCCTGACTCGCTTACATGCAGCTTGTCGATATGGAAGCCAGAAAGCGAAATGATTTAACATTAAAACAAAAGATCGACATTTTGAATCGTTATGACAGGTTAATTATGATTACGAACAATTTATCAATGAGTTCTTAGAAAAAATTGTAGACAGTCAACAATTGATCATTTTTTTAAATTATGCATACAATTCTTATGTTTTAAAGGATAATATACATAAGTGCAGGATAATATAAGGGTTGTTTATTCATTTTGATTTGAAATTTTGTACGTGTAAATTAAAGGGAGGTGGGGTAAATTTATCTAATTTTGCATATCGTTTATTGTTATCAAAATCACGGTGTCCCAAACTGATCACATTAAGCGGAGTCTACTGTATATCACATGAAATTAATAGTAGATAAACTAAAACCGCCTATACAAGTCTGCCAAAGTCACCCAAGTTTGAACTAGGCATTGAATTCATTCCTTGATTATACTGCAAAAAATATTATTTGTATTAAACATTGGATGAAAACTACATGGCACACCAAAAAATGTTTTAAAGGATAATATACATAAATAGAGGATAGTATAAGGTATGTTTTTCATTTTGTTTTGAAATTTAGTACGTGTAAATTAAAGGGGAGGGAATAAATTTATCTAATTTTGCATATCGTTTATTGTTATCAGTCGCTTATTGTTATCAAAATCACGGTGTCCCAAACTGATCATATTAAGTGGTGTCCATTGTATAGATACAAGGTATAAGTGTGAATGGTATGATGTGAAAATTTTTTCTAGGCCACGTGTTTGATTTTCTCACAAACATTGTGATATATGTTAGAATATTTACTTAAGAAACTGTTCAATATATTTCTGATATTTATAACCAAAATTTTTTTCCTTGTTAATAAGGATCATACTTAATTTAAGAAATAAAAGGGCAGGAGTTTTGTATGAGCTTTACGTGAGAAAAATAACACTTTTTAGAAATACTTTTACAAAGTTTAAAATACTCTATTACTACAGTCAAGGTTTTTTTAACAATGCTATTTTCCCAAGTATATCCACTTTGTAAATAGTTTAAGAAATTTAAATGAACTCTAAAAGTAAAGGGTTAAATGAACAAATCTTTAATAATCAATCTGTAAATTGCAACTTGGGACGAAACGTATATCTCTGGACTATCCGATATCCAATTTTTAAATATCCTAAATTAAACTATCATGTGAGATTTTGCTATACAAAATTCCAAAAATTAAGTACTTTTATTCTTAAATTACCAATTTAAAAATAATAGATATATGAGATGCTTTTGAATAAATATATTTTCTGATCTGTTAACCACTTCAAGAGGGAAAAATATAGCTAAGATTTTTTTCCCTCTCAGAAGAGATGAATTTGTAAATTGGTGTCACTGATATGGTTGGTAGTTCAATCTTTAGAATAATATACACATTTAAAATGCTAACATTGCTTCAAATTATTTTTAAGCAAATGGAAACTTACTTTTGGCTTAAAATTATAGAATAAATTTAATTTACTGACTTTTGAAGCCCACCAACAACATACACACTCCATTTTGTCAATAACAAAAGAAAATTCCTGTTTTCCAGCAGTATGCCGGAAAATATGAGCAAATTCTGAGAAGTACTAAAAAATAAATGTGTATTTTTTAAAATGTGGGGCCCTATAAGAGTAGGGGTCCCCGGTGCCAGTGTTCCGAATGCCCCACCGTAAATAAGGCCCTGCATATAGGACCACCAGTACGTCAAACAAAAAAATTGCTTACTGGCAAAAGTACTTTGAATTTTCCAATTCAGAAAAAAAAAAGATATTAGTTTTTCTCAATTACAAGAAAAAAAAAGAGAATAAGATGCATACTTGGATAGGGAATTCGAAAAGAAAATACAGCACAGAAGGTGTTAAAAATCCAAAATAAAATGACAGGTTATGATGCACGCCTAGTTGAGTCATTTATTATTGTAGGATCTAATAATAAATAGTTTAATGTTATAAATATCTTGTGAAATTATCTGACTCGTCAGTCCCACAGGAAAATGGAATATTTTTATTAGTTTGTTCCACAATACCAAAAAAGGGTCTCTAGATTAGTGGGCATCAAACTTGTCTCACCAGTAACACGCTTTGCATTCCACACGTGCTTCGCAAGTGTAGTAGTTATATAATTAAATCATCTTACGTTCCCATAGCAGAATAAGAGATAGATTATGTACCGGTATTACAGTAATAATTGGCTAGGTCAAAAACACGATCTTCTTTTCTTGTTATGTTCTTTTTTTTTTTGTAGTTCTGTGAACCATCTTCATCGGAAACACTAAATATTTTTTGAAGAAATAATTTGACTACCTACTAACCGTGTGAAAATAAAGAAAAGTAATCAAGTTTAGAACTTGACTTTATGAAGGTGAATGCTTTTTCTGATGGACTTACTTTTATTGTAAGTTAGAATCAATGAGACAAACGCGTTATTATGGTGAGGTAATGGATTGGTTAAATACATCGAGATAGTGAATTGAAATTGTGCTTTAAATTTTGGGTTTTAAGTAGGTTTTCAAGTTTTTCGCCGATTGTTCAAATCCAGCTCCAAAAGTCTAGATTTAATTCAATCCCGATAACAGCACTGGAAAATATTGAAAATTGTACATCGCATTATAGAAGCGGCTAAAGAAAAAAATTGTATTAGAAACACCCTGGTACACGTGTAAAATCCGTTATCAAAATTTTATAGCTGACTCTATGGTTTGTTAGATTTAATGATTTGGTAAAAATATCAACTTTAACTGTTTTGGTGACTTAGTGGAAAACTCAATATTATTTTTTCATCTGGCCATTGGAGATATCTAAAAGAGTAGTCACAAGCATTTAATTTGTTAAATGTTTTGTTGTATCTTGCTTTATCGCTGATAGCTCTTTAGATTTCGAATATTTTCAGGCTTGCAGAATGTCCATTTAATGAAGTAGTTACCAACAATAATGCTGTGTAATGCTTTCTTGTATATTTGAAACTTATAACTTTTAAATTTGCCAGTCTAAGCTGCTGCTGTAATCATATAATACCAGATAAATATAAATTAGCATGTTTTGTTATATCGACGCAGGACTGAATTTGTGTATAGATCATCATATTGTTTTACGACCTAATTTTTGGGTTATAGAAATAAACAAAAAAAAATGCAGAAATTTTCATTCCGGATTTGGAAATCTTCAATATTAGGTGTATTTGCAGTTTTTCATTTGGTACCGAATTTCATGGTTTTGAATTCCACTATAGACAAATAATTGTATGTAAATCGGCTAAATAATAAGTAGTGAGATAATTAACCAACATGTATAAAATGCGGATATTTTTACTGATTCCAAAGTATCCCCAGTCTAAATTACATAAGTTGCATAATTACTTAAGTTGCATAAAAAAAATCGAACTCAACCCCACTTCATCCAACAATTAAATTGCATTTGTACTTCTGCATCTGCTTTATGCAATCTAAGTTATGATAGGGAGGAGAAAAGAAAAAGTTAACTAGTAAAGGAAAAGTTGTTGACGTTCATGAATGCCATAATTTTTTGGAATCTAAGAAATCTAAAATGAGTCTAGGAAGATTTAGAGCCCATGTAGAATTAGGTACGCACAAAGGAAGCTAATCGCACATAAAAAATACCTCGATGTGATTTTCAGCATATACCCTGGTATTCATTAGTGTATAATTGAGATGCTGTTATCCAGAAGGAGAGAATGATGCGTAGCTCACTTCCATTCTTGGCAAATAGATTTCCACTTCATTCCCCTAGATATGTACATAGGAATAAATACTCTGAAGACAGACAGAACCCACCTGAGATAGGAAAAAAATCTTATGCGATCTTTTTTACAACACGAGGTCAATTATTCAGTTTCTGGAGTGTCGAGCAAACCCAGCAAAAAACTCCGAGTGAAAAACACATATTTCTAAAGCTATATCTAAAAAAATCATTAAAAAGTTGACAGTATTCATCCTACCGTTTCTCCCAAACGAAAACAACCTAAAGTTTATCCCTGTCTGTCAGCAACTTTATAACCATAACAACTGAGCCCTTGGTACAGTAAATGTTAACACCAAGTGAAAAAAAAAATCATCTTCAGAGCAAGTGAGAAAAAGTGAAGAAACTCTGAATCAAGGAGGAGATAAAAACTCAGAGAGTAATAGCAAGAAACGAATATCAAAATGCAGACAAATCCGTAACATCGAAAAAGTTGCAGCTCAATTTTTAACTGTTACACTGTTGAAATATTTGATTGAATTAGTATTTTAGATGAAGAAAATGAAAGATATTCATGCGTAAGGTAACCGAAAGAAATTATTATTCTATATAATGGCAACAATTAGGCAGGTCTACGAGGTGTCTATATTCCTTCTACAAGGAAAGAGTCATAAAATTGTACAGTAAAATCACTCTTAGAGTGTAGGATACCTAGGACGATATTTTACAACACCAAGTTGCATTATTTAGATTAACCCTACATATTTGTACTTTAACGAGATTTGGCGCAAGGGATATTGAATTCCTCAGTTCACAGTTAACCTGTGGAAAAAATATTCTACTTCTATGCGATTTGCATTTAAATATATCTTTCAACAAATTTTACAACTTGATAGAAGTAAAAATTCTAATAGGTTATGCATGAATAATTTTTTTAAAAGAGTGAGAAAAATATATTTAATTCTAAATTATTCGTGAAAAAAATTGAATATAGTCTTCGTCAAAAGCAAATATTGACATTTTACAATTAAAAGTTTTAAAAGGGTTGCTTTGTCATGAAGAAATTTCCACTCTATCACATTTATAAGATACTTTAAATAGAAATCGCGCAGAAGTTGGTTCATTGGAAAACTTGAATCTATAGGAATCCGATCCGGTACCCAACCATCTTATTTAAAAATATTCTTTTTCTATTACCGTGATATAAATAATAATTTAAATCGTAATAGAGGGTTATAAGTATTCAAGAGAAAAACTAAAATTAAAATTATGATATGGGTTTAAAAGTACCCGAGAAATAAACTTTAAAAAAACCCTAATATGCATTTACAAGTATTCGAGAGAAAAGCTATGATTAAAATTATAATAGATGTTTATGAGCACTCAAAAGGAAAATTATAAATAAAACCATAATTTCAATAATTTTCGTTTACAAGTATTCAAGAAGAAAACTAAAAAAATATATTATGCGTTTACAAGTATTTGATAGAAAAGCTATGATTAAAATCATAAAAGACGTTTACAAGCACACAAAAAATAAACTATAAATAAAATCGTAACAGGAGTTTATAAGTACTCGAGGGAAAAACTATGATTGATATCCTAATAGATGTTTACAAGTTCTTGACAGAAAAGTGATTAAAATCATAACAGGCGTTTAACAGTACTCGAGGGAAAAACTATGATTGATATCCCAATAGGCGTTTACAAGTACTCGACAGAAAAGTTATGATTAAAATCATAACAGGCGTTTAAAAGTACTCGAGGGAAAGATTATGACTGATATCCCAATAGGCGTTTACAAGTACTCGACAGAAAAGTTGTGATTAAAATCATAACAGGCGTTTATAAGTTCTCGAGATAAAAGCTATGATTAAAATTATAAAAGACATTTAGAAGCACACGAAAGAAAAACTATAAATAAAATCATAGTAGGCATTTACATGTCCTCGAGAGAAGAGCTATGATTAGTATCCTAATAGGCGGTAACCAATACTCAAGAGAAAATCTATGATTAATATCCTAATAGACGTTTAAGAGTACTTGAGAGAAAAGCTATGATTAAAATCATAAAAGACGTTTTAATGCACACGATAAAAAAAATATAAATAAAATAATAATAAGCATTCACAAATACCCGAGAGAAAAAACTATGATTAAAATCATAAAAGGCGTTTACAAGCACACGAAAGAATAATTATAAATAAAATAGTAATGGGCATTTACATGTACTCGGGAGAAAGTTATGATTAAAATCATAATAGGCATTTACAAGTACTCGAGAGAAAAATCCCCATTACAATAAACATATTTCAGTGTTATTATATTTTTAGACCTCTCAATGTCACAGAGTTAACGAACTTATGTAAAACTCCTGAATGAAAAAAAATTGACTAATTATGAACTGAATGAAGATATGCACATGAAACTGAAACGATTGCTAATGATTCGTTTTCGGCATATATCATATTTCACTTATTTGTAGAAGCCGACAAAATTAGTCTCATTAAACAACTTTTGTCGGTTTCTTTTGCGTCAACGTTTATGCAAAAATCATTTTAAGTATACATTTCATAATTTTAATTTTATTTTTTGTTAGTTTGTTCATCTGCTTGCTACACGTAGTAAAAATATAAACACAGTTCTGAGTTTATGAGATGAAGAAGTAAATTATAACTTTATTCAATTTGTATATAACGTAGTTTAAAATACATACTGATTAGTTATCTGCTCTTTTTCTAACTTTAAATATGTAAATGAAACATACTTAATGATCTTAACCAAAAACATTTAATTTCTCACTATCATGAGGTAAATCCTAATTAAAATCCTAATAGACGTTTACAAGTACTCGAGAGAAAAAACTATATTCAATTTGTATACAGCATTTTATCTGGTATCTGTGTATAATATTTGTATGTCTATATTAAATTTGTATATAACGTAAAGTTCAAAGTACGTAGAAATGAAATGTACGCTTTTTTTCTATCAGTAAATTATATAAATAGAGAATAAACAAAACAGATATAATACTAAAAAACGAGACATTATGTATAGAAAGACTTATCTGTTAATTAATAGAGGAAAACTTGTGAAAATTAGTACAAAAATAAATTTGCTTCGTAATTAAATAAGCCATTATATATATATATATATATATATATATATATATATATATATATATATATATATATATATATATATATATATATATATATATATATATATATGTATATATATATATATATATATATATATGTATATATATATATACATACATGTGTGTATGTGTGTGTGTGTATGTTTGTATAAGTATTTATAAATTTGAAAGTACTATATTGTTCTCAAACTTATTCCAAAATAGGTGAGATCGACAATGTTTAATGCTAATCAATTTGACTGTGTAGCAAAGAATTATGTAATAAATTTTACATGTACGAATAGAAGTGAGTTATTCAAATATGCATTTGAAAAAATTATAAACAAGTGTTTGCAAAAATGTTTTTCACTTGCTTTTATTTATACAAGTTAAATTGGTCAAAATTTTGAAACAGCCATAAAGATTCGAAATAAAAACGAAGAGCTACAAAGATTTCCAATACACGGTAATTTTTCAGAATGTTGTATAGAGTATAAATTTTACTTTCATGCTCTTTTACCATATACTACGAAATATATTATTTGAATATTATGTGAAGAGTAAAGTTCTTTGGGTAAAAATACTTAGTTTTATTTGCCATTTAAGCAACAAATTTGTCAAACTTTACTCTTCTTCCCTTTTAAAATCCCAGATTGAACAGAAAAATCCTGGTATGCAAATTTTACTTTGATTGTAAGAATGAATCCTGTTATAAACTATCTGTTACAGAGGTAGAAATCCCAATGATTACACAATAATATGAGGAAACAGTTAATTCTACTTCAATTATATAAATTAAATGTACAATGTTTAAGCTTAGTTTTAAAAAATACAAATGGTTATATTGAAATAAAAATGAAAAACAATGAACACTGATTTCAAATTTGAATAAAATTATTTTTTAATAAAACTAAATAAAAATATGTGGGGAATATGTATACAAAATATTAGAAGTTCAACCCTTACGCATCATCATTAATCTTAAATTAAAGTAATTAATTTCAGAATCAAACTGCAAACTTATTTGAAATTTCTCCTTTACCCCACTAGATCGCACATTTTCAACAAGTTAAATAGGTCAAAAATTTCAAACAGTCATAAAGATTCGAAATTCAAACGAAGGGCTACAAACATTTCTAATACATAGTAATTTTTCAGAATGTTGTATAGTGTATAAACTTTACTTTCATGCTCTTTTACCATATACTTAGAAATATATTATTTGAATATTATGTGAAACTTAAAGTTTTTTGGGTAAAAATACTTATAGTTTTATTTGTTATTTAAGTAAAAAAATTTGTCAAACTTTACTCTTTTTCCCTTTTAAAATCCCAGATTGAACAGAAAAAGACTGGTATGCAAATTTTTCTGTGGTTGTAAGAATGAATCCTGTTATAAATTATATGTTAAACAGGTAAAAATCCCAATAAATACACTATAAAATGAGGAAAAAATGAATTCTACTTAATTTATATGAATTAAATATACAATGTTCAAACTTAGTTTTAAAAAATGCAAATGACTAGATTGAAATAAAAATTAAAAACAATAAACATTGATTTCAAATTTGAATAAAATTATTTTTTAAACTAAAACAAATTTTTAAAAAATGTGGGAGTGAATATGTAAAATATTAGATGTTCAAACAGTAAGAATTATCATTAACCATAAATTAAAATCATAAACTTCAGAATCAAAATGCAAAGTTATTTGAAGATTCTCCTTTACCGCACTAGATTGCACATTTATTTCTATTATTTATGGTGAAAAAGATTTTCTATGTTTTCGTTCGACATATTTAAAAAAAATACACAATATTCATAATTAGTGATTCAAAAATTTTTTTTTAACTAAAACTAATTTTAAAAATGTGGGGAGTGTATATGTAAAATATTAGAAGTTCAAGCACTAAGCATCATCAACCTTAAATTAAAATCATAAATTTCAGAATCAAACTGCAAAGTTATTTGAAATTTCTCCTTTACCCCACTAGATCGCACACTTATTTCTATTATTTATGGTGAAAAAGATTTTGTATGTTTTCATTCAACTTATATTTTTTTAAATTACACCATATTCATAATTAGTGATTCAAATTTTTTTTAACTAAAACTAATTTTAAAAACGTGGGGAGTATATATATAAAATATTAGATGTTCAACCGGTTATAAACTATATGCTACACAGGTAGAAACCCCAATGATTACACAATAATTTGAGGAAGAAATTAAATATACTTCAATTATATAAATTAAATATAGAGTGTACAAGTTTAGTTTTAAAAAGTACAAATAACTAGATTGAAATAAAGATTAAAATCAATAAACATTGATTTCAAATTTGAATAAAACTATTTTTTAAACTAAAACAAATTTTAAAAAAGTGTGGGGAGTGTGTATGTAAAATATTAGAAGTTTAATTATTAAGCGGAATCATTAACCTTAAATTAAAATCATAAACTTCAGAATCAAACTGCAAAATTATTTGAACTTTCTCCTTTACCCCACTAGATAGTACACTTATTTCTATTATTTATGGTGAAAAAGATTTTGTATGTTTTCATTCAACATATTTTTTTAAAATTACACAATATTCAGAATAAGTGATTCAATTTCGCTTATTGTTTAATTTTGTTTTAACACTCATAATTTAAAGCAAACTTTAAAATAGTAAATTTTTGATTGATTAATCTGTACAGTAAAAAAAGTACATTCAGACGATTAAATTTATTATAAATATTAATATTCAAAACCGCATTTTTGCAAATAATAAAATCACTAATACATAACCAATTTAAGAGGTACATAAAAAACACATTTTCAGCATCACGTTCTTTTAAATCCTGCATACCCAATCTCTTGCCATTCATATCTTCCGTTAAATATTTATAAATAAAATGCGGATATCATTACTAATAGCTCCTTTTGTTTCACAAGAAACAATCATGTCCTGTTTGAAAAGTATTTGATATCATTTAGAGTAAGAGAATCGCTTCGGGGTCATTAGGAGTGATATTTTCTTTAACTGTATTATGTACACCTAAACTGGAGAAACGTGAGGAAATTTTGTTGAGTATGAAAGAAAAAAAGATATTTATATTTGTTTTTAATACTGATGATAAAATTTTCATTGCAACAAAAAATAATCGATGATAAAATTTAAAATTATCCCATATGTAACTAATCTATTATTTAAGCCAAATATAAAAGAAAATTATTTACGTAATATATAAGTTCAGTGATTAAACGTATGAAAATAATGCAGACGATATTTAAATAATTAAAAATAAGAAATGATTAAATGAGATTGTTAAAGAAATGACGTCATAATGCTAGAAAAAAATGTTACTTTTACCTATTTATTATGTGATAAATTGATAAATTTAATCGCCTGCTCTTAACCGGGGAAAATTGTGCTTGAAATAATAGCATTAAACGTTGGAAAAGGGGAGAAGGGAGATTCGAAAGTTTTAAAGACGACAGTATTTTTCGCTATGATATGAAGTATATTTATACCAATTTATTTTAGAATCGGATCGATAGTTTAGGAGAAAATAAACTTTACTCGCTTTGAATTTTGCTAACCCTAACTCATCAAGAATCTAATATTGATGCCTCTATCCATTCCAGGTCCAACTGCTTCATAAATTCGAGGACAGACGGACAAAAAAGTTAGGCTATTATTATATAGCGGATTTATAAGTACAGTTAGCCAAAGTAAAATCTCGTGCACTAACCTTTTTTGTTCAATTTGAGGTTTTTAATATGAACATTTTTTACACACTTTTAACTTAAATAACAAAAAAAACTTATTAATTAATATTTTTACTTAAAGAACATTAAATTTACTTAATAAAAAGTGCAGAATTTATTTAGTTATGTTATTTAAAAACCAGAAAAAACAAAATTAAAAAGAAATTAGGAAAACAAATTTTTAATTTAAAAAACTTAAAAACATGTTTCATCCCACTAGATATCTATGTCTCCTAACAGGTTTTTCACTTTTAAAATCTCAAATTCAATAGAAAAAGTATAGAGTACGAGTTTTACTTTGATTGACTGTAGATACAAGAAAAGTCGAAACATTATTCTGTCAAAAGATGCTTATGAATAAGTTTTATTAATTTTCATTATCATAGTGTTACATGAACTATATTTAATTACAAATAATAACAAAAAGTTTGACTTCCAGTTAAATAATCTTTACAAATTCGTGAAAACCTCTACAAACGAAATGCATCGTAATACTAATTAATTCCCAGCAATATTTTGTATAATTTGACTATTATATTCAGCATGGTATTACATAACGAAATATTTTATTATAATATATATTAACGCTGCCGGGCATGATTTAAACACGATTAGCCGTAAAAGGTTGAAAATTTGAATTAACTACTGCCGTAAAGTGTACTTCTGTACCTTTATTTTTGATTGTAATCCGCATTCTATGAAAAACATCAATTCAACTTACACTAAAGATACCGGTCAAAATACGCTGAAAAGAGAAAAACATCGATGTTTTCAAATGCAGTTAAAATAATTCTTTTTAAATCCATTAATTATTGTCACAATATACAACAGTATAATAATATTAGAATGCATATAAAGTTGAGATAATTTTGAGAGCGTATCATACAATCAAAGTAAAACAATGTTTACAATTTTAAAGACTTAAAAGGTAGCCATAAAGTTTTCTGTAAGTATTCCAGCTAAAAAAAAATGTCTGCTTAATAATCGCGAAAAAAACTAACTTAACACTTGTAAAGTTACTTTTTCCTTCCTACTTCCTTTAAAAGCATCTCCTAATCACGCAAAAAGGGTTATATGATCAAATATGTATCCAAATTTTCTAAAAATATTTTTTCGACGAATGACCTTGAATATGGCATGTTATGCATAGCACACGATTGAAAAAAGTGCAGTTATTACAGTAATTTTTTGATGAATTTCATTATAGTAAAATGCACACAATGCAAATATTTTACTTACAACTGCAACGTAGACTACATAAAAACCACTGTTTACTTTGACTTACTGAATATTAATAGCACAAAATAATCACAATGATTTAACATTGCTACTTAAAGAAATTAAATGCGCTAGAATTAAAAAGTGTTTTTAGAAGAATTTTAAAGTACTATAAAATATATTAAATTTTAACAACTAAAATCAAAACAAAGCCAGTATTTTAATATCCAACTTAATTTACATTTTCATTTACAAATATATAGTCAAAGTTTAAAATTCTTACATTATAAGTTTATTATCAAAGAAGATGAACTTGTACTGTACTAAAATAAACATGTATTTACCATTATTGTCTAAGGCACCGGTTCCCAACCTTTTTTGACTCACGTACCAATTGGTGGTACATTATGCTAAATTGTACCACTTTGTAAAAATGATTATATTTCGTGAAATTTATTATTGCGAGTGTGTTTATTTATTTGCATTATGCATTTTATAGAGTGCCCGTGTATTCATTTATGAGACAAATTACATTGTAACACATCTAAACGTCATGCCGGATTATTAATTCACTGATTTAACAAAAATCAGTCTAAGATCACAATGATTTAACATTGTTTCTTAAAGAAATTAAATGCTTTAAAATAAAAAGTGTTTTGGAAAGAATTTTTATGTACTATAAAGTACATAAAGTTTAACAACTAACGCTAAAACAAAACTGGTATTTTAATATCCCATTTAATTTACATTTTCGTTTACAGATTGCACAAAAATATTTAGTCAAACTTTAAAATTCTTACATTATAAGTTTATTATCAAAGAAGATGAACTTGTACTGTACTAAAATAAACTCATGTATTTACCATTTTTGTAAAGCAGTTTCCCAACCTTTTTGGGCTTACGCACCACTTGGTAGTACATTATGCTAAATTGTACCACTTTGTAAAAATGATCACAATTCGTGAAATTTGTTTTTGCGAGTGCGTTTATTTATTTTCATTATGCATTTTATAGGGTGACCATGTATTCATTTATGAGACAAATTACATTATTACACGCCTAAACGTTATGCCTTAAACTCATGTATTTACCGTTATTGTCTAAGAAAGCGTTTTACAACTTTTTTGACTCAAGTACCAACTAGTGATACATCATGTTAAATTGTACTAATTTGTAAAAATGATTGTATTTCGTGAAATTTGTTATTGCGAGTGTGTTTATTTATTAGCATTATCCATTTTATAGGGTGACCGTGTATTCATTTGTGAGACAAATTAAATGGTAACACACATAAACGTCATGCTGGATTATCAATTCACTGAAATTATAAACTCCCTGTAACACATGTATATACATATATGTGTGTGTATGTGTTTGTTTAAAAGTTCATATTTAAAAAAAAATATATATATAGGAAGAAAAAGCTTTTTCTACTAATTCCGTACTGTAATAATAATTTAAGAGCTTTCTTAGAAAGTTGTTCATATTTTTCATCAATGCTTAAACAAAAATTAATTAGGTTATTAATTATATATATATGGGCTTGTTAAAAGTTTTATATTTATTTACTATTCTGTCATAGTTCGTTTACTAATAAATGGTTTTAATAAAAACACAAAATTATTAAATACCAATTAACTTATGTTCTTATTATAATCATATATTATTACGATCATATATTATTATAATCATATATGATAAATTAATCAGATCCTTGTTCTTGTTTTGAAGGACATAATTGTTTGAAATTTGGTTCAGAAAACGCGAGATCGCCGGACGATTGCCGGATTTTCAATCCTCGACTGTACATATTAACAATTTTACTGTATAGCATTATTAATTAAAATCATTTTTATGATTTATGAAAAAACATTTCTATGACACTTTTTATTTAATTTTCTTGTTTTATGTCCACTGTCAATTTTTTCGCATACCATCAATGATACATGTACCACAGGTTGAGAAACTCTAGTCTAAGGAATCTACTTCAAAAAACAATGCAATCTGTGTTTAACAGTCAATAAGTTTGTATCATTTACATTTACAATTTTTGGTCATAGAACATATTCTTATGTATATTTGGGGAAATTCAGACTTAAAAGGTTTGAAATTATTACTATTATGCAAGGTTGCCGGACTATTGCCGGATTTTCAATCATCGACTGTACATATTAACAACTTTACCGTATAACATTATTAATTATAATCATTTTTATGGCTTACGAAAAAACATTTCTATGACACTTTTTTATTTATTTATTTTTATTTTTATGTCCGCTATTCTTTTTTTCGCATACCATCAATGGTACATATACCACAGGTAGAGAAACAATGGTCTAAGGCATCTTCTTGAAATAACAATGGGACCCATGTTTGACAGTCAATAAGTTTGTATCATTTACATTTAAAAATTTTTGGTCATAGAACATATGCTTATCTATACCTAGGGAAAATCAGACATGAAAGGTTTTGAAATTATCATTATTATTATTATTATTTAATATATAAAATACGCAAACGATTTTCTTTCTTTTTATTGCATTATTTATTAGAGAGTTTTTAAACCCTTGTCTTTTTCTATAAAAATTTGAATTCTTAAATAATAAATTTGCTTATTGGTTTCAAGAAAAAACACGTTAAGCATTTTATCCAAATTATATTTTTAAAAGTAAAATATAAACAAATGACAACCAGATACAATCATTGGAGAATTTTTAAACCCTTGTCTTTTTGTATAAAAATTTGAATTCTTAAATAATAAATTTGCTTATTGGTTTTAAGAAAAAGCCCGTAAAGCATTTCATTCAAATTATATTTTTTAAAGCGAAATATAAACATATGACAACCAGATACAGTCATTGAAGAATTTTTTAAACTCTTGTCTTTTTCTACAAAAAATTTGAATTCTTAAATAGTAAATTTGCTTATTGGTTTCAAGAAAAAGCCCGTTAAGCATTTCATTCAAAATATATTTTTAAAAGTAAAATATAAACATATGACAACCAGATACAATCATTGGAGAATTTTTAAACCCTTGTTTTTTCGTGTAAAAATTTGAATTGTTAAATAATAAATTTGCTTATTGGTTTTAAGAAAAAGCCCGTAAAGCATTTCATTCAAATTATATTTTTTAAAGTAAAATATAAACATATGACAACCAGATACAGTCATTGGAATATTTTTAAACCCTTGTCTTTTTCTATAAAAATTTGAATTCTTAAATAATAAATTTGCTTATTGGTTTCAAGAAAAAACACGTTAAGCATTTCATCCAAATTATATTTTTAAAAGTAAAATATAAACAAATGACAACCAGATACAATCATTGGAGAATTTTTAAACCCTTGTCTTTTTGTATAAAAATTTGAATTTTTAAATAATGAATTTCAAGAAAAAGCCCGTTAAGCATTTCATCCAAATTATGTATTTAAAAGTAAAATATAAACAAATGACAACCATATACAATCATTGGAGAATTTTTAAACCCTTATCTTTTTGTATAAAAATTTGAATTCTTAAATAGTAAATTTGCTTATTGGTTTAAAAAAAAACCCGTTACACATTTCCTCCAAATTATATTTTTAAAAGTAAAATATAAACATATGACAACCAGGCACAGTTATTACAGAATTTTTAAACCCTTGTCTTTTTGTATAAAAATATGAATTCTTAAATAATAAATTTGCTTATTGGTTTCAAGAAAAAACACGTTAAGCATTTCATCCAAATTATATTTTTAAAAGTAAAATATAAACATATGACAACCAGAGACATAAACAGTCTTAACAGCCTTTTAAACTTCCTTCGTGCTACATAAGTCCAAAATAAATTTACATTCCACAATGAAACTATCAATAAACTATCCGTAAAAAATCAGACAAACATGAAATTGCACTTACCACCATTTTCTACGCAGGATGCAAATTTAATCACAATAAACGTAATCCACAAAGTATCAATCCACATTTTTAAACCAGAGGTTAAAGCTCCTTAGACAACAATTTCACATGTGATTCATACTAGCTCAAGAAAAAGACTGCACCGCGATAAAAGAGTGAATTAAATGATCTATTAGTTCGGATGCCATCGAGATCACAAGAGAAAAAAAAAATTACAGAAAAAAAGGACCTTCTTCACAAAAGAAAAAAAAAAAGATATTTTACACTTATCAAGTGTTAAATGGACCCTTCGCTGACTTACGTAGCGTTCGTAACTGACGGGCAAACCTGACGAAATAATTATCTGCAAGAATAGCAGACGAAAGTGAAAACTTCCGGTCGCTCTGGAGCGCCATCTATTGCCCGAAATAGAAATCCAGGATCCAGAATATGAATTTTTTTTTTCACGGAATCGTGGATAATTTTTAGCGAAAAAGGGTCCAAAATGTGACTCATGAAGAGTTTATTCGACGCTGGAATTGTGGTTAATTAGAACATCCGCTAACATTTTCCGTTGGTGAAATATTTTATCTTTCGTTGTATGATGGAATTATGATACTGTTTGGACAGAAAAGACATTCTATACAGGGACGAATCATCACATAGATCACCGTTTCCCAACCTTTTTAGGTTTCCGTACCAATTAGTTGAATATCATGCTAAATAGTACCACTGTGTTAAAATGATTGTATTTCAAGAAATTTGTTATTGCGAGAGTGTTTATTTATTTGAATAATGAATTTTATAGGATGAAAATGTATTCACATCACATTATAAGACAAATTACATTGAAATACGCCTAAACGCCATGTCGGATTATAAACCCACTGCAACACACACGCACACACACACACACACATATATATATATATATATATATATATATATATATA
>CM063511.1:134737945-134755445 GCA_032207245.1 Pardosa pseudoannulata
AGTATTTTTACCTGAAAAATCCTTACTTGAAAAGTGTGTGTGTGTGTGCAGGATCGCATTGTCTATGTGCACGAGGTTGTAAAAGTGTTTGCCTGTTGTATAGATTTCATGTGTGTCATCAGAAATAAAATGTGTTGTGCTTTTGAATGAGTTTTGCCCATATTACATATATACAATATGACATAGTCAGTGTTAAGACGAATGGATAACAATCTTTCTTGATACTAATAAGTTTATTAAATAATAGTTTCATTTAAAACCAAAGCTTATGCCATTTTTATTTGTTCGTGGCGGAACTAAGCGTGGAAAGGGTTTTGACAGCTCCAAGTCCACGCGCCAACTAACTCATATCGGTTGAGAAACTAACTCATATCTTACGCTTGACCGGATTGCTCCAAGAGGTTACGTAAGCATGGGTCTTTTTCATTTGTTTTATTATTATAAAAGAGTTCCCTTTTTAAAATCTTTTATTACTCACGTAATTTCCAACTACCCCTTTTTTAAACCTGACAACTCCCACCCCCTCCTCTGAAGACTGGTCCAACCAGGATGGCCAATCCTTATGGATAAATCCCCAGTGGACAGTTAAATTTAAATTGAAACATAGTTTTTCTTAATTAAATTAAATTAAATTAATATTAAGAGAAATATCATAACCGTAAATTATTCACTTTATAAATACTGCTTATGTTGAACTGTCAACAGTTCCACGTCACAAAATATACACAATTGAATATGGAGTATACATAATACTGATCAATTCTTGAATTACAATTCACAACCTAAATCCAAATTTAAAAGCAAAAGCACAAAAAAAAAAAATACAATATCACTAAAAATACTTCCTGAACTAAGTACAATCACTGGTACTTTCTGTAAGATACTTTTGAAACATATTAAAGTAATATTATATTGTAATTAATAATGACAAAAATATGAAACAAAGTGTTAGATAAAAACATGATATTCATGATAATAATAACAGAATATATAAAGAAACTGAGTACATAAAATAATTCACACTGAGATAATTTTGCCTTAAATATTGCATTATTGTCAGGTTACCTGTAAACACTAAATTATATTGAATTGATGAGAACGAAACAAAAACTATTGTAGAGCTAAAAAAAATAGAAAAAATAGAATAATTAACAAATCAAAATATCACTTAAGATATTATATTATGAATAATCAACCAGCTGGATAAATGCTTACACTGAATTGTGTTTTAGTTTGTTGTACAGATTACTATAGCACAGTCTTAGGGCACTGTTTTCATTTATGTGTTCAAATGGACATCATACTGTTATTTGCACACAGAAACACAGACTGTCACTATTATGGATTGATTGTTTCTCATGAAATTTCCCTGATGCACATCTTTTGTTATTGTAACCATCTCGAGACATAATATATGTTATAAAATGAATTATACAAAATTATCAACACTCTCAAGATCAAAACACAATAAAACACAATAAAACACAATAAATTAAAATCCAGTTTCAAATTTTTCAATATCATCAACAAAATTTATCAATTCACTTATTTTTTATCATAAAACATAAACAAGTTTCCAAATAATACTTTAAAATTTTTCTTTAGTTTCTACACAATTTTTTATAATTTAATATTCTTTCCTCCCACCCCAAATGAAAAAAATATTCACATAAACATGGCGACTTATTTTACTATAGCTTTACTCCAGTTGAAAATCAGTTTGTGGATAAAAATGTTTTAATTTGGTTATATGTACATCATCAGTTTATTTTCCAGTATATTGTTTTGGTTTGTCAAGTTTTTCTTTACATGCAACTCAATAAAAAACAAAATTAAAAAAAAAAAACGACTGAATACCAATCTAGTTAAATATACGAAATGAATATACAATGACACATAAATATCAGAATATTTTTTTGTTAAAGCGCTTAAGCAGCAGAGCAGTTCTTTAAAACCAAACCCTCACTCAGCAAAAGTTGTCAAAACATCATCTCAGTTCGATTTGCAATTCAGTTCAAACCGAAAATGCCACGTCATAAGAATTTAGAGTAATTTTTTAAACAAGTTTCGCTCACGCCCATAAAAAAAAAGGTGAATTTTTCTTTAGTTTCTACACAATTTTTTATAATTTAATATTCTTTCCTCCCTCCCCAAATGAAAAAAATATTCACATAAACATGGCGACTTATTTTACTATAGCTTTACTCCAGTTGAAAATCAGTTTGTGGATAAAAATGTTTTAATTTGGTTATATGTACATCATCAGTTTATTTTCCAGTATATTGTTTTGGTTTGTCAAGTTTTTCTTTACATGCAACTCAATAAAAAACAAAATTAAAAAAAAAAAACGACTGAATACCAATCTAGTTAAATATACGAAATGAATATACAATGACACATAAATATCAGAATATTTTTTTGTTAAAGCGCTTAAGCAGCAGAGCAGTTCTTTAAAACCAAACCCTCACTCAGCAAAAGTTGTCAAAACATCATCTCAGTTCGATTTGCAATTCAGTTCAAACCGAAAATGCCACGTCATAAGAATTTAGAGTAATTTTTTAAACAAGTTTCGCTCACGCCGATAAAAAAAAAGGTGAATTTTTCTTTAGTTTCTACACAATTTTTTATAATTTAATATTCTTTCCTCCCACCCCAAATGAAAAAAATATTCACATAAACATGGCAACTTATTTTACTATAGCTTTACTCCAGTTGAAAATCAGTTTGTGGATAAAAATGTTTTAATTTGGTTATATGTACATCATCAGTTTATTTTCCAGTATATTGTTTTGGTTTGTCAAGTTTTTCTTTACATGCAACTAAATAAAAAACAAAATTTAAAAAAAAAACGACTGAATACCAATCTAGTTAAATATACGAAATGAATATACAATGACACATAAATATCAGAATATTTTTTTGTTAAAGCGCTTAATCAGCAGAGCAGTTCTTTAAAACCAAACCCTCACTCAGCAAAAGTTGTCAAAACATCATCTCAGTTCGATTTGCAATTCAGTTCAAACCGAAAATGCCACGTCATAAGAATTTAGAGTAATTTTTTAAACAAGTTTCGCTCACGCCGATAAAAAAAAGGTGAATTTTTCTTTAGTTTCTACACAATTTTTTATAATTTAATATTCTTTCCTCCCACCCCAAATGAAAAAAATATTCACATAAACATGGCAACTTATTTTACTATAGCTTTACTCCAGTTGAAAATCAGTTTGTGGATAAAAATGTTTTAATTTGGTTATATGTACATCATCAGTTTATTTTCCAGTATATTGTTTTGGTTTGTCAAGTTTTTCTTTACATGCAACTAAATAAAAAACAAAATTTAAAAAAAAAACGACTGAATACCAATCTAGTTAAATATACGAAATGAATATACAATGACACATAAATATCAGAATATTTTTTTGTTAAAGCGCTTAATCAGCAGAGCAGTTCTTTAAAACCAAACCCTCACTCAGCAAAAGTTGTCAAAACATCATCTCAGTTCGATTTGCAATTCAGTTCAAACCGAAAATGCCACGTCATAAGAATTTAGAGTAATTTTTTAAACAAGTTTCGCTCACGCCGATAAAAAAAAAGGTGAATTTTTCTTTAGTTTCTACACAATTTTTTATAATTTAATATTCTTTCCTCCCACCCCAAATGAAAAAAATATTCACATAAACATGGCAACTTATTTTACTATAGCTTTACTCCAGTTGAAAATCAGTTTGTGGATAAAAATGTTTTAATTTGGTTATATGTACATCATCAGTTTATTTTCCAGTATATTGTTTTGGTTTGTCAAGTTTTTCTTTACATGCAACTAAATAAAAAACAAAATTAAAAAAAAAAAACGACTGAATACCAATCTAGTTAAATATACGAAATGAATATACAATGACACATAAATATCAGAATATTTTTTTGTTAAAGCGCTTAATCAGCAGAGCAGTTCTTTAAAACCAAACCCTCACTCAGCAAAAGTTGTCAAAACATCATCTCAGTTCGATTTGCAATTCAGTTCAAACCGAAAATGCCACGTCATAAGAATTTAGAGTAATTTTTTAAACAAGTTTCGCTCACGCCGATAAAAAAAAAGGGCATCTTCAGATATCCGAGATTCGAAGTTACAATTAGCACAATTCCGTTAGATTCTGACCAAGGTCACAGACGATTTACAATTTCATGGATGAAAATAGTAGAATTTTTAGGCACTCGAGCTCAAATTTAAATAATTTCTTATCTTCGGTCAAAAGTTTTGCCCATGTAGATGGGCCCTTTCTACTTGATAGAATCACAGAATAACCAAATTTCTCTAAAATAAAAATTCTAAATTCATAAGCAAATTATTAAATTTTAACACTGTTAATATAGGAAAACCAAAATGATTCTTAAATGCTTAAGTTTTACAGTGCACAATGTTTTGATCCTTTCTTTTCATTAACCAAAATTTAACCAAACATCACTGTTAATAAAAGATCAAATAAGTAGAATTATAACCACTTCTTCAATATTATAAATCAAAAAGGAAAACAACCATAATCATTTTTTAAAATCATCACATGTCTAGAAATGTTATTAATTTCAACAAATTTAGGTATGTTTACAAGAACAGAAATTTCAAACTATAAATTCTAGAAATAGAAATACACTTTAATTTGAAAAAAAAATTGTATATAAAAATTCTAATTATAATTTTTTATAGTGAAATCTGAATTGATGAATATTTTGAAAATGCTCTGTCAAAAAAAAAAATAAATAAATAAATAAAAAATAAAAAAAATAATTTACCTTTATATGCCGAAAATCAAATGTCAAGCAGTAATTTTTTGTAGAATATTTTTTTCACTAATTTGCTGAAATTTAATATTGTCCTCATCTTGAAGAGTTCTTGCGCGGCTCTAAAGGAAAATTGGTGATCTCGATGCGGAAGGCACATTGTAGGGAGCTTTGATGGAGCTTTGATGAAATGAGCACATAGGGATCTCGACACGGACCTGCCTGGCCATCAGGCCGGATCTCTCGAACACAGGGTAAAATTGACTTTTCGGGGTTTTCGAAACTCTCTCTGCAGTCTCCATGTAGCGAATGGTCAAATAGCCTAATACTTGCTGTTAAAGATGGATTTGCTGCTTAATAAGTTCCATTTCTGTTTATAATTTTGTAATTTAAATAATTTTGAGGTTTTTAATTAATCACGAAAAAATATTAATAAAAGGGATTCCTCAATGAATGATTAATATGTTTTAGTTTAAAAATTAATACTTAAATAATCATGTATTTGTATGGCATATTATTGATAAATCTATATTATCAAGTGTTTTCAGCATGAAGAAATTTTAATTGCTGATTAAAATAGTATGTCTGCTTCTGTTTAAAGAACTGTATATATTTCCATTTTAATATAAAAAGTTATATTCCTTGTTTACATACGTGCAATAAACTTTCTAATATTTAGCTTATATACGCATATTATCATGTATTTGTATTGCATATTATTGATAAATCTATATAATTAAGTGTTTTCACCATGAAGAAATTTTAAGTGCTGATTAAAATAGTATGTCTACTTCTGTTTAAAGAACTGTATATAT
The DNA here is from genome assembly GCA_032207245.1 of Pardosa pseudoannulata. NCBI lineage: Eukaryota > Metazoa > Arthropoda > Arachnida > Araneae > Lycosidae > Pardosa > Pardosa pseudoannulata. The sequence goes on from CM063511.1 coordinate 134,743,537, forward strand.
TTCCATTTTAATATAAAAAGTTATATTGCTTGTTTACGTACGTGCAATAAACTTTCAAATATTTAGCTCATATGAGTATATAATCATGTATTTGTATTGCATATTATTGATAAATCTATATAATTAAGTGTTTTCACCATGAAGAAATTTTAATTGCTGATTAAAATACTATGTCTACTTCTGTTTAAAAAATTGTATATATTTCCATTTTAATATAAAAAGTTATATTGCTTGTTTACGTACGTGCAATAAACTTTCAAATATTTAGCTCATATACGCATATAATCATGTATTTGTATTGCATATTATTGATAAATCGATATTATCAAGTGTTTTCACTGTGAGAGTGCAGGTATGTTTGATTTTACGAAGGTTTATGAAACTGATTTGCTCGCCGCACTCACACGTTGTGGGTTGAATGCCCAAGTTTTTTTCGCGACTCCAGGAAGCGTGTGGTGTGGCCAGTGAAAATAATTGCACTTAAACTTGTGATTGGTCTCCAGGAGGCGATTATTAAACCAAAATATAGAGGACCTTTTAAAGTAACAAACGCTTTAAAAAATGACAATTATATGATTAATGATGAGGAAAGTGGAAGAGAAATTAAGCTCCAAGTGAGTAAGATATTTAAGTATATACCTTTAAGAAAGAATTTAATATAACTTTCTAAAATTTCAGATCTAATGATAATTCTAAAAATACATAAAAAAAAAGAATAGAAATGATGCTATTCAAAATGTTAATTAGTAGAAGAAAAATTACTGGATTTGAAGTCTAATTAATGAAAATAAAATTTAATAATGAAAAGTTTATTTAAGGTATAGACTTAGTTACAACTATCTTAAGTAGCTTTGCACTTTGATTAATATTTTTCGTCTTAATCTTAAAATAACTTCTGTTACCTTTGCTATTACATGACAGAAGATATTAATATTACTGTTGCTGTATTTTATTGAAAGTTATTATTGTTTGTTTTGATAAGGTTGAGTTGAATAAAATAATGAAGAGAATTGTATTAAAAGAGTAAAAAGTTAATGCTGGTTAACAAAACAAAAGAAAGATGAAATTGAAATGTGTAAAAATTTGTAAAAATGTTTATTGTAAATATAAAGTAAGATGGTTAATAATAAGGTAGTTCAATAATCTTAACATAAGTCATTTTAAAAGTGTTGGTACAAAATGTATGAAGTTGTAATGGAGCTCAAATGAGTATCAATTGTAATTGCCATTTAGGTTTGAATTTTGATTTAATATTATGAACTTAATATACTTGATTTTTACCACTGTTTCTATACTTAATTTTTCTCAATGTATCTATACTTAATTTTGCCACTGTTTCTATACTTAGTTTTTGCCAATGTTTCCATACATCATTTTTTTCGCCCTTTTATTCATATGTGTGTCAAAAGGAATTTTTTTGCTCTCGATGGGGAGGAGTGTAAGAGTTCAGCTATGTTTGATATAAGGTTTACGAAACTGATTTGCTCGCCGAACTCACACGTTGTGGGTTGAATGACCAAGTTTTTATCGCGACTCCAGGAAGCGTGTGGTGTGGCCAGTGAAAATGATTGCACTTAAACTTCACCAAGTTTTGGAGAATTATGATTGGTCTCCAGGAGGAGATACAGGACCATCCTTGGAGTCCCGGTCCTTCAGGACAGAGCCGGGAAAGGACGCATTGTAAAAAGGACAATGGAACAACGAACACATCAGCACAGAATAATGGAAAAAGTATAGGGTTGAATGAGTAGAAAGAAGGAAGGAAAAGTATAGAGCGTTCTCTTGGATTTTGGCAATTTTTTTTAGGCGTAGCACGTGGAGTGCTTCTTTTACTTTTTAATTTTTTATATAATTTTTTTGCATATTTCCTTGTCATTTATTCTATATTTGAACATTGTAATATAGATCAGTGGTATTATACTATAATTAAAGACGATATAAAGCAACTTTGAGTTATAAATGACTTTGAAATAACAACAGCTATGTACTACACCACAGCATTCACCATGATGAAATTTTAATTGCTGATTAACATTGTATGCCTACTTCTGTTTAACAAACTGTATATATTTCCATTTTAATATAAAAAGTTATATTACTTGTTTACCTACGTGCAATAAATTTTCAAATATTCAGCTCAAAAAAGTTTTTTTGTTTACGTAACATATTATTAAATACACTTACGTATTATTCAACTTAAATTGAGTAAATGTTTGATATGATAAAATTTAATGCAGTGAAATGCAGTTCAGCAATAATTTTTGTTAAATATATTTAAAAGTCCCTTTAAAATTGGTCATTTTTTGTACTATGATTTTATTTTACCGAATATCTAATAATATTCGGCCAAATATCTCAGTTATCGGCATTAAACATTCGGACGACGCTCCGAATAGAACAAACAAATAGGGGCCGAATTTCATTGAATCCTTATTTCTTACTAAGCTTTTTCATGTCCAATTGTTTTGTTCTTCCAGTGCAGCAGGCGAGACAGACATTATCCTAACGTCTTAACAAGGCTGCGAACTTGTTACCCATTTAGCGCTACCTGAGAAGCACGTGAAGCTTAAGTTACGCTACGGACGTGAGTAACATTGCACCCCCCCCCCTCCAGTGGTTCCTCGCAATTTAGAAGCAATTACCAAGCAGAAGACCCTCAGGTATGGCCTGCCACCCCCAGAGGTATCGTATGAAAACTTGGAGGACTTTGTGACCACAAACATATTTTACACGTCACCTTTAGCGAACACGGCATGCCCGATTGTTAAAATTGGCAAATTACGCAGACACATTAGGTTTTCTGTGCTTTAGGTAAGACTTTTATAATTTTTACTTCAAAGAACTTCAATCTACTTTAAAAATCTCTAATTTTAGACATTTTTCGAGGTCATGATAAGTGTTTTAAGAAAACACCTGAGAAGCACATGTAGCTTAAGGTGTATAAAATAGTAAATTTGATTGTTGCAAAATTGCGACCTAGCTAAAGATGCAATTAAAATTACGATGAGAACTTTTGTAAAGATCGGTTATATATTATTATTGTTGAAAGACAAGAAAAATTAAAATTAAGAAAAAAGGAAGAAGAAGCAAATCGTGATTTTGAACTAAAAAAAACTCGAATTGGAGATAAATGCTCAAAAAATTAGCGATGTTTCGGTTTCGCCTCCTGGTTTAAATAAACTATATATAGATATTTATATAGATTTATTGCTATATAAATATATTTCAGTACAAAATATGTAATTTTTGAATGCATAGCAATTAATCGTTTGTCCATACCTAGAAAGAATATACTTCAGTAGTGTCGCCCTCTATATTCAAACTTCTACACTATTTACTTTTTAATATTTTCTTTTTTGTTATTACTGTAAAAATTTGCGTTCTGTCAACCCATTGACGCTGTAATCATTTTTGTCAAATATAGATTGATAACTAATTTACTGTGAACTGTCTAGAGATAACAACTATTTTGAATACCACACCTTGCACTCATGAGAGATCAGCTATCATTTTAACGTCGTAAGATAACGTGTATAAAAAATTTAAAAAAAATGAGGGATAACAGATTTTTTTTGTGTTACATGTAAACAAAGTACTGTCAAGTGAAGCTCTATAATAAATAAAGCAAGCTATTTATACCCATATTGATCGATATACTTGCCAAAATATATTTATGCTTGAGGTTTGAAAAATCATAAAATGTAAACCCAAATGACAAGACTATAAATAATAGCAGATATTCAAATGTTTAGTAGATTATTTATATCATTGTCATATATCTTTACCTAACTAAAGAATCATTCAGGAAAGACACAATATAACCATTTTTTATCTATACCTAAAATTAAGCCAGGCATTAATGCATTAATAAATCAATAAATTTTTTTCAGCACTATAGAATCAGACTTGTGGTAAGGCATTAAAGTCAATGAAACCCAGTCTAAAGCATGGGACTACTTAAGAATTGGGTTCCCCTTGTTAAATTTGGCTAAAATATTGGCGATATTTATTAAAACACAAACATAATCCATATAAACATTGTATTTCTTGCTTTTTCTGTCGCCTTTAATTAATGCACAGTGTGCCATGAAATAGAATTATATACTCTTACTGAATTGAAGAAAACGACTTGAAAACCGGCCATTTATATTTATAGGCAATTAATTCCTTAACAGTTTACAAACGCAACAGCTCCAAATTATTAAAAATCGGCCATATTGAACCATTAATGGTTTTTTATATCTAATTTTTTTAAGTATTGTAAACTTTTAATATATAAGAAAAGAGTTACACAAGGAGAGTTGGGTGCAAATATCATATAAATTTAATATAGATACAGATTGTTTGGACACGGTGTGATCAGAAGAAAATGTTAGGCTAAAATACTTAAATCATTGTCACCAAGTTGGGGGGGAGGGGAACCCCAGGTCCGCCAGTTCTTTAGTTGATTAGGGACAGTTAATTTAAAAATTCTCAAATGTGTAATAAATTTTAAAAAATCTAAATGCTCCCATGTTTGTGCGTTTGCAAGATTAATTTAGGTCATTATAAATTTAATATTTCCTAAAGTTTTTTTCTAAATTTAGTATTTTAATATTAACTTTAGGTACTCATACTTAAGTAGGCCTTCATTTTGAGAAACCTAGTCAGTTGCAGCAAAAATTTGGTCAAGAAGCATTTTTTAGTGTCGCCATCTAGTGTTGTTAATAATAATGTTTTGTAATTACTAAGCATTGAGTTCCATATAATTTATGTGTGAACACAAAAATACAGTATGTAAACACAACGTAAGAAAACGCACGATGTTAGTTCAAGGACATTGTTATATATGATATTTTATTACAGTGTAGATTAATATAAAATTTATTCACAACGAGTCTGTTTTGGGAAATGAAGTATTCTAGTCAAATGTAGCTTTAACCCTTCATTTGACAAGATGTTTTTTCAAATATCGGTTAAAAATATATTTAAATAATAATAATAATAATAATAATAATAATAATTAATAATAATAATATATAATATATTTAATATTTTATATATTATATATAAAAATATATATTTATTATAAAGATTTTATTTATTTGATTGTTCGTTGTACCGGACATAGCCAAATTAAGGGTTAAAAACTAATTGCGGCTTAATTTAACTAATGCTAAATAAATTATTTACGCAGTTTAAGATATTTTAGTTAAATATATATATATATATTATATATATATATTTATATTTATATATATATATATATATATATATTGGTGAATATTTCATATCTAGACTATAGAATCATGAAAGAAAAAATATATGTGAATGATGCAACTGTTCTATTATTGTAAAACTAGCATATAGCCCGTCACATAACGGGATTAGCAAAATTTTTCATTTTCCAGAATTGTAAAGTATCCTATGAGGCAGGTAAAAAATTAGTTTGTCTTTTGGCTTATAATTATTTGGTAGACGCTCAATAATTTGCTTATCTTCATACTCCACTAAAGTCTCCCGATACTGCGAATGCAGTTTACAATCACTTTGAATTCATTTAGTTAAATCATGTAGTTATGTATAAAAAACAGACACACAAACGAACAAACTTCTTAATTTTCAAAGATACATAACTTAAGAGATAGATATCATTAAGTGAAATAGACTCCTAGACTTTTATGAATAGAATTTGTTGATAAAATTTTCATTGCAACAGAATGTAATTGATGATTAAATTTAAAATTATCACATATGTACCTGATCTATTATTTAAACCAAATATAAAGGAAAATTACTTACGCAATATCTAAGTTCAAGTATAAAACCTATGAAAATAATGCAGGCGATATTTTAATAAATTAAAATAAGAAATGAATAAATTACATAGTTAAAGGAATGACGTCATAATGATAGCAAAAAATGTTATTTTTACTTATTTATTATATGATAAATTGGTAAATTCAATCTCCTACTCGTGACCGGGAAAAATAGGGTTTGAAATAATGGAATTAAAGGCTCGAAATGGGTAAAAGGGTGGATTTCGAACGTTTTAAAGACGACTATATTTTTCGCTGTGACATGACGCCTATTTATACCAATTTATTTTAGAATCGGATTGATAGTTTAGGAGAAGAAAAACTTTACTCGCTTTGAATTTTGTTAACCCTTACTTATCAAGAATCCAATATGGATGCATCTAACCATACCAGGTCCAACCGCTTCACAAATTCAAGGACAAACGGACAGATAACTTAGGCTATTATTATATAGGGGATATGTTATGTGGCCATCACATAACTTCCTTCTAAATTTCTATATTAATAATACTATTTTTATTTTGATTTACAGTAGAGCGTATAACAGCCCTAAACACACACTTTCCATATTTTACGGCTAATTGTTTTTCTGCTATTCCCCACAATGTTATACATTTTATGATGAATACAGATTGCAATCAAAAGAGCAATGAACACAATTAGACTTTAAAACATTTTCAAATAGAAAATTTTAGAATACTACGACTAATTGTTTTTGAGTTATAGTCAAAAGTGTCAATTTACTTTAAAGTGAAAAAAATTTTATACAGAGTACAGATTTTAGACGAACACAACATGGAGTTATATTAGTCTTAAATTCATAATTAAAACCTTCTACATTATGACATAAAGCCTTGATGTGCGTTATATTAAAAAACACGCTTTGTGTAAAAAATAAAAAATTCAGTCTTTAAAGAAGGGTAGGTTTTGGTTGAGCAGTAAACAAAATAGAGAATAATTGAGTAGGATTAATTGTTTTTGAGTTATAGTCAAAAGTGTCAATTTACGTTAGAGTGAAATTTTTTTTATACAGAGTACAGATTGTAGATGAACACAACATGGTGTTATATTAGTCTTAAATGTATAATTAAAACCTACATTATGACTTAAATCCTTAATGTACGTTATATTAAAAAACACGCTTTTTGTAAAAAATAAAAAATTCAGTCTTTAAAGAAGGGTAGGTTTTGGTTGAGCAGTAAACAAAATAGAGAATAATTGAGTAGGATTAATTGTTTTTGAGTTATAGTCAAAAGTGTCAATTTACGTTAGAGTGAATTTTTTTTTTATACAGAGTACATATTGTAGATGAACACAACATGATGTTATATTAGTCTTAAATGTATAATTAAAACCTACATTATGACTTAAATCCTTAATGTACGTTATATTAAAAAACACGCTTTTTGTAAAAAATAAAAAATTCAGTCTTTAAAGAAGGGTAGGTTTTGGTTGAGCAGTAAACAAAATAGAGAATAATTGAGTAGGACTAATTGTTTTTGAGTTATAGTCAAAAGTGTCAATTTACGTTAGAGTGAATTTTTTTTTTATACAGAGTACATATTGTAGATGAACACAACATGATGTTATATTAGTCTTAAATGTATAATTAAAACCTACATTATGACTTAAATCCTTAATGTACGTTATATTAAAAAACACGCTTTTTGTAAAAAATAAAAAATTCAGTCTTTAAAGAAGGGTAGGTTTTGGTTGAGCAGTAAACAAAATAGAGAATAATTGAGTAGGACTAATTGTTTTTGAGTTATAGTCAAAAGTGTCAATTTACGTTAAAGTGAATTTTTTTTATACAGAGTACAGATTGTAGACGAGCACAACATGGTGTTATATTAGTTTTAAATGTATAATTAAAACCTACATTATGACTTAAAGCCTTTATATACGTTATATTGAAAAAAAACCGCTTTCTGTAAAAAAATAAAAAAATTCAGTCTTTAAAAAAGGGTAGGATTTGGTTGAGCAGTACACAAAATAGAAAATAATTGAGTAGGACTAATTGTTTTTGAGTTATAGTCAAAAGTGTCAATTTACGTTAAAGTGAAAAAAATTTTATGCAGAGTACAGATTGTAGACGAGCACAACATGGTGCTATATTAGTTTTAAATACATGATAAAGACCTTCTACGTAATGCTTTAAAGCCTTTATATACGTTATATTGAAAAAAAACCGCTTTCTGTAAAAAAATAAAAAAATTCAGTCTTTAAAAAAGGGTAGGATTTGGTTGAGCAGTACACAAAATAAAGAATAATTGAGTAATATAAAAATGAAATAATAATAAGTTAATGTTTTTCCCTGAAACTTGGAGTTTCTTCTCTGTCACCATTATTCCTACTTTAGGAAAAATCTTATTCGCAGTTTTTTTCTCAAATATGAAGTAAGATGAAATTCGATAATTGTGGAATAGGTAAGAGATTATTTTCCATTTCAAAATGCAAAAAAACTGATCGCATCGAAACGCAGTTTCAAACATGAAAATAATTTCGTGTGCAAATATTCGAGTATATTTAAACTTCAAAGGCAAATAAATCTAAAATTCAGACACTCCGAGTCTTTAAAATTTTCTTTTAAATTGGAATTCCACTGTGTTTCAATCCCCCCCCCATTTATATTTAATTAGGTACTGTTTAGAAGTTTATAAAAAAATGAAACACTTGTTTTGCTAAGTGTATTCAATAATAATGAAAAATATTAAAGATCCCTAATAAATTAAATTGAATTTTGGCAGACTGTATGTCGAGCGGAAAAAGTTAATTTCTTAATGATTGTTTGCTCCTTCAACTTCAGTAAAGCATCTAGTAAACTTTTAACGGATTTATATTTTTTCAATAAATCTATTTTATACAAAATAGTATTTAATGATTCTTCTTGATCAGAACGAAGAACATAAAAAGTAACCACTGGTGCAGGAATGAAACTTCTTTACAAGCTTGTAGTAATAAACATTTATTATACATTGAAGTTAAATTAGTTGCGATTTTACAGCGGAAAAGTTTATTGGATTAACAATGTTTCGTTTCTTTAGCTTCAGTAAGTGATCTAATAAAAATTTAACAAATTTATATTTTCCTTACAATTTCACTTCAGGCAAAATAATATTTGGTGATTCTTTTCGATCAGCATATAGAACATAAAAGCTAACTACTGGTGCAGAAATGAAGCTGTTTTATAAGCGAGTTGAAATAAGAATTTATTTTGCGATGAAGTTAAGTAAGTTGCTGTGATCCAGTGGAAATGTTTAATGGATTTATGATGTTTTGCTTCTTCAACTTCAGTGAAGCTTCTAATAAACTTTTAACAAGTTTCTATTTCATGTACTAATCTAATAAATCAAACAATATAGTAATTGGTGATTCTTCTCGATCCGAATGAAGTATATAAATACTAACCAAATTAATTGTTATGTTAGAGTGGAAAATTTTAATGCTTAATGAAGTTTTGATTCTTCATCTTCATTTAATTATATAATCTATTTTTAATGAAACTATATTTCCTACAAATTATTATTTGATTATTCTTTTAGATCAAAATCAAGAATATAAAAATTAACAAATGGTAAAAAAATAAAACTGTTTTTGCATTAGTATTTAAATAAAGATTTTTTGTACAACATAGTTTACCTTCTTTGCTATATTAGAGCGGAAAACAATAATGGCTTGATCATGTTTTGCTTCTTTAACTTCAGTAAATGATTTAATCAGCGTTTAAAGAATCTATATTTTCTTTACAAATCTATTTCATGCAAAATAGTATCTGGTGGTTCTTCTCTATCAGAATCAAGATCATAAAAACTAACAACTGTTTGCAGGAATAAAACTGTTTTACAAACGTATAGAAGTAAACATTTATTATGCAATGAAGTTAAATTAGTTGTTATGTTAGAACGGTACAGGTTAATGGCTTAATGATGTTTTGCTTCTTCAACTTCAGTAAATCATCTAATAAACTTTTAACGAATTTCTATTTTATTTACTAATCTATTTCCTGCAAAATAACATCCGGTGATTCTTCTCTATAAAATCAAGAACATAAAAACTAACAACTGGCGCAGAAATGAAACGTTTAACACTAAATTACGACAGAACCAATTTGACTCATTAAAAATTTGACCACTACATTTATATAAACTTTAATATCACTTTTCAAAAACATATGTTGGTTTTTAGGTAAGTAATAAAACATATGCAAACTTTCATTCCTCTTCCCCGCAGACCCCTCATTTGGCATTATCAAATTTTGTATACCTATTTTCACGGTTGTGAGCCAATTTGACTCATAGAATGTATATGAAAATAAATAAATATAGTAATAAATATAGTATAAAGTAAATATAAAGTATAAAGTATATAAAGTATAGTATAAAGTAAATATAGAGAAGAAGTCGAGAACACTTCCATTCCAATGACAGAAATTCATGCTACTGACGCACGGAAGAATTGTCAAGTTCAACAATCATGCAAAAGAAACAGATGTAGAAACCATTGTGCTAAATGTAATAGAAATGTTTGCGGAAAATGTGTTTCAAAAACAGATTTTATATGTAAAAAATGTTTTCCATGAATTTTTTGATAATAAACATTTTATTTAAATTAATTTGGAACTATTTTCTTTGCAAAAACTTCAATTTTCTTGTATGAGTCAAATTGGCTCACTTCAGTAAAAATAGGTATATGATCAACATCCGTAAATCTAGTTGTAATGGCTTAATGATGTTTTGTTTCTTCAACTTCACTAAACGATCTAATCAACTTTTAATGAAGTTATAAAAATTATCTACTGAATGAAACTGTTTTATAATCATGCAGAAATAAACATTTATTATACAATGCAGTTAAACTAGCTGTTATATGTTTGCCACTCTTGTAATATCCTGAGGCATAACTTTGTAATTTCATACACGTCTTGAAAACTGGACTGGGATTTAAAAGCCTACGCTATGTCGCGTGATTCAATGGAATTTCTACGGGAAATTATGTTACCAAACAACTCAAAAAAGTGTAAACACTTTGAAGTATTTAGATGAGATATATATGGAAAGGAAACTATCAAAGTGTGGGCTTTAATTAACCTGTAATGAATCCTTAATGAATAAGTTAAAAATGAACTACGCTATCGGATAAGAATATTTTCTTGTTTTCGTAAGATGAAAGTAATGTTCCTTGCATACAATATCTTTGTAACTTAAAGCATTTCGCTCGGAGCGTGTCAGAAATAGAAAACTGATAATTTCTAATCATTGATTCTGAATTTTTAAGAGGAAAAACTGGCATGTTTTGTCTGTTTAGATCTGATCAATGAGCACTAATTTCCTTGAAGGAAAGTGTCCTAATGTTTTCCTGGACATACCGGCGACAATGTTTTTAAACGAGACTTTTAAACATCTGAATCACAAACAATGCATTAACTTAGATACGAAAAAAGTTATTCCTAATATTTTAACTTTCATTTAATTCCAGCTGTATTTTCTTAGACAAACTAATGCATTAACTTACGACATTTATTTGATGTGCATTTAAAAGGATGAAAAGTTTAGGTTCCTTAATGCCATTGGTCAAACAAGCACGATTTCATTTCTACTCTTAGCTGTATTTTCTTAGACAAACTAAGGTGATTCAACTTATGATCAAATTACAAAGTACAAATTATTTGATTAGCCTGCCACACATACAGGTATTGATTGAGAACTTGGAGGAATAGTAAAATTAGGTTGTTGTCGTCTTATGCCACTTGGTCAAACCAAGCACGATTGAGCTATACGCTACTCTTAGGAAGGCAAAAGGTTGCTAATTTCGTTTTACCGACCAACACTAAGGTGAAAGTTCGACTTATGGTCAAGTGGGTCCTTGTAATTTAGAAGCAGGGACCAAGCAGTAGATAAATAGACTTAACCTGCCACACCCAGAGGAATTGATTGAGAACTTGGAGACATTGTGATCACGAATATATTTTACGTATTTTTGGCAATGTGGTTGTTGTCTTATGCCACTTGGTCAAACCAAGCACGATTGAGCTATACACTACTCTTATTAAGGCAAAAGGGTATGACTTCCGTTTTAATGACCACCTCATGGGTGAAAATACGATTTCTTGCT
>CM063511.1:134760445-134822945 GCA_032207245.1 Pardosa pseudoannulata
GGTTCCGAAGGCCAGCACCCTAACCATTCGGCCATCGTTCAGCCTCAACTAGAGAGAATATTAAATTAGGATTACTATTTTATTTATATTCCGATGTAAAATATATCAGTGCTAAAGTGATATTACAACTCATATAGCTGGTTCCAAATGTATTACATAACGTATAAAACCACTTTAATATAATTTTCTATGTTGATATTAACCCTGTGGTACGAATATTGCCGCTTAAATCCTTCTCCCGTAAAGTACTCCATGGCATGGTGAATATCACAAGAGACTTTAAAGTAAGAGGTACCTGGTTCATATACTAGAACAATCTCTGTAGCAATCATAATTTAATATAACTCTAATTCTCCTTTAAATTCTACTAATTCTGGAAGATACTAGAATATTCTACAGCTTGCTGGAATGGTGTTCCAGAATATACGTCTAAGGATAAAAGAGCATATAGCTCAGTTTGTCAGTGAGATCTTAACACTATCAACCAAGTGTTGAGCATTAATACCGCTTTACTTTCCTGCCATTCAAGTACCCTTATCCTTTCAATCATTCTACACGATAAAATACAGTTAACACAATCGTAATATAAATTAAACATTTTAACAACTTAACACATTACTCGGAAATTGAAATATTATCAAAATATATAAAAGTATTTAAAGAAAGAATTTAAAAAGACCAAGTATTTGAATATACAAACCTTTTGTTGGCTAACGTAAGAGTTTTTGTACATATCAATAGATCCAGAAGGCTGAGATGCAGAAAACTGAGACGCTGCTGGGGCCTTGAAAGCAACTGGAGCTCTTGGAGCTTCAGGAGCTGGTTGAATGGCTGATGACATAAAAGAGACATGGGCAGGAGAATCACTCTTTGTTCCGAACTCATTTGTGTCGACAGAAGCTTGGAATCCAGCACTGTCAGCAGTGTAATCGACCTTCCTCCTTCTTCCATCGGGGATAGACATGCTGTAGTAACCAGTTACTTTACCAGAGCCATCAGCAGACTCACTCTGAGCACTGTTGCCCCCGTCTTCCAGAGCAGCTTGGTAGTTGTAAGAATAGGCTCCATTGCCAGTTCCCATATTGAATTGAATTGGTGACTGGATGGGCTAAAAAATACGATAATACATGTAAGTATAAATTTTGTTAGAGAATTATAACGTTGAGATATTAATTTTAAAATACATGAATAAACAATTATACCAAAAGTAATATATATATTTGTACCTGTTGAGAAATTGCTGGGGCAGAGTACATAGCAGCAGAAGATGATGAGGGTCTGTAAGCATTTGGTGATGAGTAGGGAGCGGGTTCATCCAAAGTAGCTGTGGAGTACAACTGAACATCAGCGGGAGAATCAGCTTTAGTTCCGAACTCATTTGTATTAACAGTTGCTCTAAATCCTGCTTGGTCAGCAAAATAGTTGACTTTCCTCTGTCTTCCGTCAGCAACTGACAGACTGTAAGATCCTACCACCTTTCCAGATTCATCGGCAGATTCGCTTCTGGAAACAGATCCGTCATCCAAATCAGCGGCATATTCGAAAGAATAAGGCGATGGTTTCTCGTTAGCAGCTGCACCATACTGAACAGAGGACTAAGAGAAAAAACAAAGATATAGAACACAGAATAAAAAATAGTTATTGCCTTGTATTGATAACATATATGGAATTTTTTCAGCCTGATATTTAAGTTTATATTCTAAGTTACATATTAGAATTATGTGCATTTCTGCAAAATTTCAAATTACCTGTCCTTGGTAAGACATGGTTGGGGCTTGGAAGGTCGATTTAATTCCACTTCCTGAATTTATTTTAGACTGTTGCACAGAATAAGACATTGGAGCTCTCTGAGCAGGGGCAGAATAGGTCTGTGGTGCTGCTGGGGCTTCTTTGGGAGCTGAAGAGTAAAACTGGACGTCGGCTGGTGAATCGCTTTTAGTACCAAACTCATTGGTATCAACAGATGCTCGGAATCCACCCTCATCAGCAGTATATTTGAGTACTCTTTTGCGTCCATCAGCAGTGGCTAAGCTGTAAGATCCAGTAATCTTTCCCGAGGCATCGGCAGATTCCGAGCGAGAACTGCTACCATCTTCAAGTTGAGCGTCGTAGCTGAAGGCATAAGGTGAAGGCTTGGAATCGCTAAATTGAGAAGATTGCTGAGAAAAATTTAAAAGAGTTAGTGTTCCACCTTTGATAAAACAGAAGAAAATAGGCTACTCATTTTTAAAAGAAAAATCCTTCGGTCAATATTTGGAGCAGTAAAGGATAATAATACATGGAGACGTTTATATAACCCTGAATTATATACTAAATACAGACAACCTAACATCTTGAGAGTTATTAAATCCAACAGAATTAGATGGCTGGAACATGTTTTCAAACGAGCAGATTTGGACCCAGTTAAAAAATTAACTTTTTCAAAGATTGAGGGTACAAGAAGAAGAGGTAGACCAGCAACAAGGTGGTTGGATTGTGTGGAGAAAGATTTGGAGATCTTGGGTATTAATAGATGGAGAAACCTTGCAAAATATCGTGCCGTTTGGAGGAAGCAGACAGAGAAAGCCTTGGTCTGTACCAGGCTGTAACACTGCTGAAGAAGAAGTTTTCCACCTAGTATATGGTTGGTATTGAAGTTTTTCTGGGATGATTTTATATGAAATTCATTCGGATGAAAATATACGTATTAGCTAATTGTAAGACAAATAACATTTTTGAAGCTAATATTGTATAAGTTTCATTATAAGTTATTTAATAAAACCCATATTTTGTCCGTTCATCATAAAATGCATGTTTTTAGATTATACTTTATAAGGAAATAAGTAGGATATTAATGTATTAAGTCCCTATTGTGTTTAAGAAAATATTAAAGCACTAAATAAAGATTACTGCATATGATTAAAATTAGATTTATCTTATGATTTTTCCATTATTTTCTTAGAGCAAATTATCTAGACTTACAAAAATCTGTTTTTCAAAAAATACCATATTAACCATAAAACCAAATTATGCCTTTACCTATACATATGTATATAAATGTATACATATTATATATATTATTACTATTTTATTAATATTATTTATATATTATTATATTATAATATTATATATATTGTATATATTATTATTATTATATTATATAATATATATATATATATATATATATATATATATATATATATATATATATATATATATATATATATATAATTACCTTTACTTTAACCATATTATACCTTATATATTATTATACCTTATTATACCTTTTAAAACAATTTCTACAATTACGCCAAATTATTTTACTTACTTGAATAGGGGCTTGTTGGTAGGCAGGTGCAGAGTACTGATTAACCTGAAAAAACATTTATTTTATTTAGCCGTATAACATTAAATTTTTATTTAGCCAATTTAAAATCAGTTTGAAGTGTAATTCATTATATAATGCAACAAATCTGTACAAGATTATTCAAACTTATTTAGCCTAGAAATTTCGTATTTAAAATCTTTATTTGTTTGTAATGCTTCCGTGAATAGAATTTCGCTAGAAAAATACCTTTATCTAGTAAAGAAAAAAAAGGTGTAAGTTTATTACACATATTGTATTAAAAAGATTTTGCTTCTATGCATGTGCTGTAGAAAGATTTATCTTAAGTGCTTATCACAGTTTTCTTTCTAAAAAATAAGTTTAAAATAAATTTTATAAATATTGTACAAAAATTCTTAAAAGTATTTTTAAACATTTTGAAAGTCATTATTTACTAACTACCATATAATTTTTACTTTTTCCAGAATTGTAAAGTACTCTATGAGGCAGACTAAAAAGATGGTTTGTTTTTTGGCTGAGAATTATCTCGCAACAAAATATAATCGATGATTATATTTAAAATTATCTCATACGTACCTAATCAATTATTTAAGCCAAATTAAAAAAAAAATATTTACGTAATATCTAAGTTCTGTGATAAAACGTATGAAAATAATACAGACTATATTGAAATAGTTTAAAATAAGAAATGAGTAAATGAGATGGCTAAAGGAATGACGTCATAATGCTAGAAAAATGTTATTTTTCCCTATTTTTTGTGACAAATTGATAAATTTAATCGCCTGCTCTTAACCGGGGAAAATAGGGCTTGAAATAATGGCATTAAACGCGGAAAAGGGGGAAGGAGTGGATGTCGAACGTTTTAAAGGCAAAAGTATTTATCTGTGATGTAAAGCACCTTTATAACAATTTATTTTAGAATCAGATCGATAGTTTAGGAGAAGATAAACTTTACTCGCTTTGAATTTTGTTAACCCTAACTCATCAAGAATCCAATATGGATGCCTCTATCCATTTCAGGTCCAACCGCTTCACAAATTCGAGTACAGACAGACAGATAACTTAGGTTTTTATAATATAGGGGATTTATCGTTCTTCAACCTTTTCAGGAATGGATATATTTTACGTTAGGTAAAAGATAAATCAATACTAATCAAATGCAAGCATAATTAACCTAACATCCTTTTTACCCATTTTTGCACGTTTAATCAGTATGTAGATGATTTTATATACCTGTTGCTGTTGTCTGAGAGAAGAAGTCTGTCCATAACTACTGGGGGCAGGTCCTTGTTGGGGTGCGGAAGACAAAAACTGCACGTGAGCTGGGGAGTCACTCTTGGTACCAAATTCGTTGGTGTTGACTGCTGCGGTGAAACCTGCACCATCAGCAGAGTAATCAACCTTACGTCTCCTTCCATCGGCAGCAGACATGCTGTAGAATCCAGTTACTTTACCAGATCCGTCTGAACGTTCACTGTGAGCATTGCTGCCTCCATCTTCAAGCTTAGTTTCGTAGTTATAAGAGTAAGCACCGCCATTGTTGCCGAGATTAAACTGAATGGGTTTCTAGTAGAATAAAAGATCGTTATTTGAGTATTTTAGAACATAGGTGATTGATTAAAATATAGAAACTTAAACCTGTAATTGTGAAAAAGATTTCAAAGCTAGATATATTATCTCCCTAAAACAACAATTAATAATTGTTTAAAGCCTCAACTTTCTTGACACATTGGAAATTTTTTTCTATAGCCTGTATTAAATTTTAAGATTATTTTTGCTTTAAATTATAGATTATATTCTAATGGTACAGATTTTGTAGTGGAAAATAACCATTAGACAAAAGCTTATAATTAACAGCAATTCTGTTAAACATGAATTGTAGAAGTAAGCCCCACCATTACTTATTACCACGGTTAAATGAATGTGTTTCTAGTAGAATAAAAGATCGTTATTTGAGTATTTTAAAGCACATGTGATTTATTAAAATATAGGAACTTAAATCACTTATTTTGAAAAAGATTTCATAGCTAGATATAGTACCTCCCTAAAACAACAATTAACAATTATTTTAAAACACAATTTCTTGACACGTTGGAAATTTGGTTTTTATATCTGTATTAAATCTTAAAATTACTTTTGCATCAAATTATGAATTATCTTCTAATGTTATAGATTTTGTAGTAGAAAATAACCATTATACAAAAGCTGACTATTAACAGTAATTCTGTTAAACAGGAATTGTATGATTAAGTTCCACCCTTGCTTCCAAGATTAACCGAATGTGTTTCTAACAAAATAAAGATCCTCAATTGAGTATTTTAGAACTATGTGATTGGTTCAAATACAAGAATTTAACCATATATGAAAATGTTCCATAGCTAGTGATAACATCACTCTAAAACAACAATTAATAATTGTTTAAAGCCTCAACTTTCTCGATATGTTGGAAATTTTGTATTTATATCTGTATTAAATCTTAAAATTACTTTTGCATCAAATTATGGATTATCTTCTAATGTTACAGATTTTGTAGTGCAAAATAACCATTATACAAAAGCTGATAATTAACAGCAATTCAGTTAAACAGGAATTGTAAGAGTAAGCACCACCATTGCTCATTATTTCAGTATTTAAGAACACAGGTGACTTATTAAAGTATAGGCTCTTAAACCGCTTATTTTAAAAAAAGATTTCATAGCTAGATATAGCATCTCCCTAAAACAGCAATTAATAATTGTTTTAAAACTCAACTTCCCTTGACATATTTGAAATTTTGTTTTTATATCTGTATTAAAGCTTAAGATCACTTTTGCATCAAATTATGGATTATCTTCTAATGTTATAGATTTTGTAGTGGAAAATAACCATTATACAAAAGCTTATAATGAACAGCAATTCTGTTAAACATGAATTGTAAGAGTAAGCACCACCATTGCTTCCAAGATTAAATGAATGGGTTTCTAGTAGAATAAAAGATCGTTATTTGAGTAATTTAGAACATAGGTGACTGATTAAAATATAGAAACTTAAACCTCTCATTTGAAAAAGATTTCATAGCTAGGTATATCTTCCTAAAACAACAATTAATAATTATTTAAAGCCTCAACTTTCCTTGACACATTGAAAATTTTGATTTTATATCTGTATTAAATCGTAAGATTACTTTTGCTTCAAATTATAAATTATCTTCTAATGTTACAGATTTTGTAGTGGAAAATAACCATTATACATCGCACGGGGCATCGCACAAATCTTCTTCTGACCTTCCTGGGTCAGGTCCTCTAGGTCAGAGTTACTTTGATGCATGGAAGTAATGAGATTATCAGAAATTTTACACGATAATGAGGACTGAAGATACTAATTTAAAACAATTTAAGTCATTTATAAAGGTTAAAGTTAAGATTTAAGACTAAATAAGAAGTGGAAGATTCACGAGTTCAGTGAAGGGGAAACACAGTACACAATAAATTAGAAAAGTTAACATAAAGTTAAAGTTACTCAAAATACGATAACCATTATACAAAATCTTATAATTAACAGCAGTTCTGTATTTTAGAACGTATTTGATTGGTTCAAACATAGGAATTTAGCCATATCATATGAAAAATACTCCATAGCTAGTGATAGCATCACTCTAATACAACAATTAATAATAGTTTTAAAACTCGACTTTTCTTGACACATTGGAAATTTTGTTTTTATAATCTGCATTAAATTTTAAGATTTACGTTCGCATCAAATTATGAATTATCTTCTAATGTTACAGATTTTGTAGTGGAAATAATCATTATACAAAGCTGACAATTAACAGAAATTCTGTTAAACAGGAATTGTATGAGTAATTATTACTATTGCTTCTAATGAAACGTATGTGTTTCAAGTAGAATAAATGATCGTCAATTGAGTATTTTAGAATGTAAGTGATTTATTCAAATATACAAATTTATCGATATCATTTGAAAACTATTACATAGCTGGTGATAGCATCACTCTAAAACAACAATTAATAATCGTTTAAAGCCTCAACTTTCTTGACATATTGCAAATTTTGTTTTTATATCAGTACTAAATCTTGAAATTAACTTTGAGTGAAATTATAGCTTATCTGTTAATGTTACAAATCTTGCAGATTAAAATAACCATTCGCCAAATGCTTATATTTTACTGCATTCTGTCAAACATGAATTATAGTAACTTCTTCAATAAAATCAAGCATCATGCTTTATATGAATAAATCTTATTGTTTTTGGATAGTACAAAAGATGATAATTGTTTGCAGTTAATTTCTCATACTATTCGAAATACCCAGAAACGTTGATAATGTATAGTCTCACATTCGCAAACAAGTAAAAAGATATCTCACCTGCTCATACATGGTATTCTTCGAGGAAAATCCTTGTGCAGCATATTTGGTTGGGGCTTGATATTTCTTTTCTACAGCTGCAGATTTCAGGTTGACATCTGCTGGGTTATCACTCTTGGTTCCGGGCTCATTTGTGTCGATGTCAGCTCTGAATCCATTTTCGTCGGCCACGTATTTGACCAATCTGACAGAACCATCCTCGTTGGTCACTTTGTAGCTTCCACTCACCTTACCAGAAGCGTCTCCTGACTCCTGTCGAGAGCTTCCGTCAGCTTCGTAGCCAAAGGCGTAAGGAGAAGGAGCCCGTTGAGGTTCAGGTTGGGATGAACTGGGTCGATTAGAATGGAATTGAGCTACACTTGCATACTGAGATGGAGCCTAGAGAAAAATAAAAATTGATGAAAGATCAATGTATAAGGGAGATAAAAGTAGTTTAAAATAGTGATAATAAAAACTAAAAGCCTTAATTTTAAGCAAACACTGACAGACATAAAGTTCTGTTAAAATAATAATTACAGAAAAATATTGAAGTTTGAGGCAAATAAATGTTGAAATCAATCATAATATTTGTATCTCAAATTCAAATAGGTTTAAAATACTTTAAAAAATGAATTATTTTCTTCTTATTTAGCAAAATAGACAAAAAATTTTTAATTTAGATAAATAAAGTGTTTTGAGGCAAAAATAAGATATTTGTTTAAAATTCATTTTTAAATCGTACATAATTTAAATTTTGAATATTCATGATAGAAATTTTAAAAAATATTTTTCTCATTCTTTTCAATAAATTAATTAATTAAAAATTTTTTTTTATATAAGTAGATAAATAATATATTATGCATCTGAAGTAAGATGTTAATAGATTTTAAATTTTCATTATAAATACATCGTAAATAAAACAATTTTGTATATTTTGAAAAAAAATTTAATATTATTCAAACCTAATATTAGATAATATATTTAATTAGATATATATGTGATAAAATCGTGTTTGTAGAACACAAAAACAATGAATTAAATAAAAACTTTTCTTTATTGCATGTTTTATTGTTACTAATTTTATTATCTTTCAAAAATGAATTATTTTTCTACTTTATTATAAAAAGGACAAAAATAACGGAAAAAATTTTTCATATTGATAAAGTATGAATTATTTTCATATTAAATATTGTTGTATTTAAAAAACTTATTTTTTTCTACAAAAATTTTAAATTTTTCTCATTCATAAATGCAGGAAATATAGATAAAAAATATTTTTTCTCCTTCTTTCCAATAAAGTTTATTTATTACCACATTATTTTTTTTTTCAAATTTAAGTTTCAGATAAAGTAAAGTTGGATTATGCAGATATATGAAGTAAGAGTGTTATGTTTGATGTTAAGTTTCATTTTTAAACTGCACAAAAAACTCGTACATAAACACTATATAGATTTTTGACACATTTTGAAAGGAGAAATTTAATGGATACTATTCAAACCTGCAATTTTTTATAATATATATTATTTTAGATATATATTGATGTTGTGTTTGTGTGAAGCACAAAATTTACAATATATGAATTTCAAACTTACAGGAACACTTTTTCCTTTATTGGCAGTGTTTTACTTGTTATCTAATTTTAAATATCTTTCAAAAAATGAATTCATTTTTCTACTTTATTATAAAAGGACAAAAGAGTAGACGGAAAAACCATTTTGGTCATATTTAGATAAAGTAAAGATCGATTATGTAGGTACATGATATAAGAGTGATTTGTTGTATTTAAAACTTCATTTTTAAATTGCGTACGAAGCAATTTTAAAATTTTGCAATCATTAACAATGAAATAGAAGGAAATATATAGATAAAAATATTTTTCTCATTCTTTTCAATAAAGTTAATTTATTTATTACTACATTATTTTTTTTCCAATATAAGTTTCAGATAAAGTAAAGATGGATTATGCAGGTACATGAAGTAAGAGTGTTAGATTAGATTTTAAATTTCATTTATAAATTGCACAAAAAGTCGTACATAAACAATGGTTTTTGTCATATTTTGAAAGGAGAAATTTAATGGATTTTATTCAAACCGGTAATATTAGATAATATATCGTATATTAGATATATATGGATGATAAAGTTCTTTGTGTTTGTGTATACCACAAAATTTACATTATATGAATTGCAAACTTACAGGAACACTTTTTCCTTTATTGGCAGTGTTTTACTTGTTATCTAATTTTAAATATCTTTCAAAAAATGAATTCATTTTTCTACTTTATTATAAAAGGACAAAAGAGTAGACGGAAAAACCATTTTGGTCATATTTAGATAAAGTAAAGATCGATTATGTAGGTACATGATATAAGAGTGATTTGTTGTATTTAAAACTTCATTTTTAAATTGCGTACAAAGCAATTTTAAAATTTTGCAATCATTAACAATGAAATAGAAGGAAATATATAGATAAAAATATTTTTCTCATTCTTTTCAATAAAGTTAACTTATTTATTACTACATATTTTTTTTCAAATATAAGTTTCAGATAAAGTAAAGATGGATTAGGCAGGTACATGAAGTAAGAGTGTTAGATTAGATTTTTAATTTCATTTATAAATTGCATAAAAAGTCGTACATAAACAATGGTTTTTGTCATATTTTGAAAGGAAAAATTTAATGGATTCTATTCAAATCGGCAATATTAGGTAATATATCTTATATTAGATATATATTGATGATAAAATTTTTTGTGTTTGTGCAGACCACAAAATTTACATTATATGAATTGCAAACTTACAGGAACACTTTTTCCGTTATTTGCAGTGTTTTGTTTGTTATCTAATTTTAAATATCTTTCCAAAAATGATTTCATTTTTCTGCTGTATTATAAAAAGACAAAAGAGTAGATGGAAAAACCGTTTTGGTCCTACTTAGATAAAGTAAAAATCAATTATGCAGATATGTGATATAAGAGTGATTTGTTGCAGTTTAAAATTTCATTTTTAAACTGCATACAAAGCAATTTCAAAATTTTGCAATACATTAACAATGACATAGATTTAGAGAAATTTATCAATCGTACCTGGAATGTGTTCTTCTTGGAGTAGGCTCTTCCATCCCCAAGGGCCAAACAGGCCACAGCTGCTGCCAACAGGATAATTCCCTGAAAAGAAAAAGAAAATCAAAATAATTTAATTATATTTGCAACAAATTATTATCTACTGATTAAAGATAAAAAACGTAAAAATAGTTCATACAAAATATGAAACGGTAAGATACGATTTCAAATATATAATATTCATAATTACTTTTAAAATGTAAAAGATACATTTATTTCTTTAGCTGTTTTATAATTCAAAAAGGTTATGAGTTTAGGAAAAAAAAATTTAAACTTTGCTATTTAAAAAAATAAATTAGTGTATGCTAAATTTTGACAATTGTAAGAGAAACGAACTCCCGTTAGGATTCCACTATAAAAGCTTTAGAGCGTTGATGTTACAAATAACAGAAAATATGCTTCAAAACTCATTTTCAATTCTTAAATCTTTCGCTAAAAATAGAGTTCATTTTTTTTAGATCAAATAGCAGAATGCTTCTGGCTATTGTCAGATAATCTAATTTGTACCATTATGCTGAATATGTGAGGAGTAAATGTATC
Organism: Pardosa pseudoannulata; assembly: GCA_032207245.1. Classification (NCBI taxonomy): domain Eukaryota; kingdom Metazoa; phylum Arthropoda; class Arachnida; order Araneae; family Lycosidae; genus Pardosa; species Pardosa pseudoannulata. The sequence continues at coordinate 134,771,773 of CM063511.1, forward strand.
TAATTCGCTTGTAGTATCAAATGATTTGAAAATAATTAAGGAAGTTACAGTCCTTTAAGTTTCCGAGTACATTCTTGGTTTGATTTGAAGTGCTATGGTGTTCTGCTAAAGAAAACTAATGAGAGGGGGACCCATTAATGAGTACAGTCTTTTAATTTTTCGAATACATTCTTAGTTTGATTTGAAGCGCTATGGTCTTTTGCTCAAGAAAACTAATGAGAGCGGAACCGTCCTTTAAGTTTTCGAATACATTCTTGGTTTGATTTGAAGCGCTACGGTCTTCTGCTCAAGAAAACTAATGACAGCGGGACCTACTGCTTAAAATTGGACTCCGATTGTTTACGAACCTCCATACTAGCAGCAGAATTCGAAACCGTGAACTCTGTTACCGAAGTGCACCACTTTACCGTTTACCCATTCTTCAGCTGAACACATTGAATTTCACTTTAAGGATAAAAATTAATGTATGTATTGACTAGTATGTACATATTTAAGCACTATCTGTGTACAGAAACGGAATATATGATCTTAGACATTTCTCTAAAATTTTTTCACTTTTCTTATTGCTATATTGTATATAACTTTACAAGCTGTTTCGTTTGATTTTTTTGCCATTAACTATTCCTAATTATTTTTATTTTGTCTTTCGATATTTCTGTATTTTATAGAAGAACCTTAATTGCTATTATTAAAGCATTTTTAGGCTTAAACTGAAAATTTAGAACATATATTGAACTTTAAGGAATTAAAATAAACATTGTACAATGCTTTCAACTATTCCAAAATTGTTTTCAATAACTTTTAAATTTTAAAGTTTATCATCTCCTGTTAATGTAAAATTTTTAAATAATGAATATACTTACTATACTAAGTATTTGTACATGTTATAAAATTTTAATAAGTAAACTAAAATTACTATTATCGTTAACGACACTTGAACAAAAACTGAAATGCAGTAATTAAAACTCGTGTTTTTAAAGCATTTCGAAAACGTATCACCAAATAAAAATAACGATGAATGTAAATTCAAAAACAGATTCAAAATATAGTTTTCTTGATTAGATTATATTTTGTTATAAATTTTATAAATGATTTAATAAATTTTAAGGTCGTTCCCCCAAAGGTGAAAACAAATATCAATGTATTTATTTTATCATTACATTATATTTTGCAGTATATTTGATTTCACAAAGATTTCAATTTTCGTAGTGAAGGATTTAGGTTTTAAACAAGGTACATTTTTGACAAATTAAAGATTAAAATCACAGTTATTTGAAAACATTTAAGTTTTTGGTATTGATTTTAACTCATTTTAATCGTGAATAATGAAGTAAAGGTATAGCTATAAATGTTCATAAAACCATATCAAATTTTTAAAATGAAGAACTGTCTTTGAATTCTCAAATTATTTATATTTTAAAAATGAACTTTAAGTTTAATATCTATTCACTTAAGTCATTGTAATATGAAAGGAAAATACATTATTATAGTGAGAGGAATTTTTATTTTATGCTCTTCAAACTAAATCTGAAAACTATATAAAATAAAGCCGTTTAAAATGTTAAAAAGTCTTAAAATTACAAAAAGGTATGTATAAAAAGGATAATTATTTATAAAATCTACATTTTCTCTTGATTTTGTCTTATTCTAGTGAACAAAAAAAAAATGAAATTAGTTTGCTGAACTAATTTTTTTCCTCAGAGAATGTCGTAAGTCAGTTAAGTCATAAGTACGAATAAAAAAAGTACTGATTTTACAAAATATTAAACTTTTCAAAAACTAAAATCTAGTAGGGCTATATAACTGCATTGAATGCTTTATTACAGTTAAAGAATACTTATTGTTTTACTTTTCAAAGTAATTCTTAAACTTACATAAATAAAAATAAAATATATTAGAAATTTTAAAAAGATTTGAAATCGCAACAATGGAAAATCAATATGAAAATCATTTAAAAATTACGTGTTTACTTTTGTCTTATCCTAGAAAACAAAAAATTTAATTTCATATTGCTGAAATTACTTTTTTTATAGTCCAATAAAAACAGCAATAAAAAAAACATTAAAGATATGGTAATTTTTTTAAATCTAAAATCTATATAACTATATTAAATTGAAACTTTTTAAAATTTTCAGTTGTATCAAACTCCAAAAACTTTATGATTCTTTTTCTAAGGAATGTCTTACAAGTCCTGATGAAATAAAATATTTTACAAAATATGAAACTTTTTAAAATCTAAAATCTTTCCTTCGTTGTATATCGGTATTCTATACTTTACTACAGTTAAAGAAAATTTATTTTATACTTTTTAAATACTATAAAAATATGGTAAGAATAAAGATATAATAAAAAATACAATTCTAAAAATTCTAGCAACACATAATAAATAGTTCAGAATACAGTTTAGATATAGTTTAGATACAGTTTAGAATTTAAAAAAATTTGAAATCACAAAATTGTAAATTAATATAAAAATAATTTACAAATTCTATGTTTTCTTTTATTTGTCTTAATCTAAAGGACAAAAAAAACTTAGTTTGTTAAAACGGTTTTTTTTCTATGGAAAATATTTTGTAAATCCAATAAAAACAAAATATTTTACATAGTAAAATACTTTTCGGAAGTTAAAATCTAGTCATCTCTTTTAATTTCGTCTTATTCTAGAGGACAAAAAAGAAATTAAATGTAATTTGCTGTAATGATTGTTTTTCTCATAATATTTTATAAGTCCAATATTTTATAAGAAAATATTTTATAAGTCCAATAAAAACAAAAATAAAATATTTCACGTAGTATTAAATTTTTCGGAATTTAAAATCTAATCATAGTTATACATAACTAAAGCAGAATTAAAAAAAAAAATTGCAGTTGTCTCAAAATTCGAAAAAAACTGAAGAGCACTACTTAATGTGCTTACCTGTTTGATCATGGTTCTTCAGATCGCTTCGAAAGTGAGAGTGCTCTCATCAGGTAATCCGGAGCTTTATATACTAAACGGTGGTGTGTTCACGTGACTTCCAGAAGGGGGAGGGAGACCACACCAAAATGATCTGGATCTCCCCAAGGATGGCTCAATCTTCCTCCACTTGCTCCCTTCGGCAAGGTCATATCGCCCGATGATGAGACAACGGATTCTTTGCTATCACAGAAGGATGAGATCTAACCCCGTTACACGCCGATTTTCGACACTTTGGCGAAAGCTCGCGCAACTTGGCGAGAATATTCGAGCTTATCTTATTCTTTCATCGAAGAAAGGGGATAAAAGAAATACCTTAATAATGCTTGTTTCGGACTGCGTAAATGCAATATGCTTGTTGATATTTCCACGTTCTTTCTTAAGATCAAAGAGTACAGTAATATTGTTCCATAACCATTCTGTTTAAAATGTTTACTCTGTAAATTGCATATATTTTAAATTCTTTTAGAAAATTTAATGTTACTGCAATATTTCACTAAAGCAAACTCGCCTTATTGCGAAATCCTGGATATACTCATCTTATAACGAATTCCTGGATATAATGAACAAAAAATTGAGCCCCACTATGACCAAAATTTTTTTCCTATTGCTTTTAATTCTTATTAAACCTTTTATAGCAAAACTCCGAATTCTTATAAATCGACTACAAACAATCCTTTTTTATTCTTTTTTTATTTAAATAATGTTTCCACATTTATTAAAAAAAGCATTTCGTTTATAATTTCATAACAAAATGAGTGAAATTAATAATTTAGACACCACACAAACAGTGGAATTCTTGACAATTGTTGAAATGCTTTGTTCTATTGGATAAAAAATTCGTAAAATTTTCATGAAATTGATTATAGGTCCTTTCTACATCAAAACTGTGAAAAGACATTACAGGGAAATTTAAGTCATTTTCACATCCCAATTTAATTCTTATGCAATTTAGCAAACATTTAATTTAATCGAATTTATCGTTTAATTAATAGCTATTTTAGTTTAATCGATTCTAGCAGCCAATTTATTTCATTAAAAGTTATATTCAATAGATATAATTTTTAATTACATTTACCAAATAATGAGTTATACATTGGTTACAACAGTTTGAGATCTAAAATTATTTTTAACGGTTCTGATATAGCGCATAAAACCTTTGATTATAGGGCGAAATAATTATAAGGTTCCCTTTTTTAAGAAAACTCATTACTACTGCTGAGTACATACGTTTTACTGTTAATTAAATTGATTGATATAATTTTATGAAAGTTTTTCATTATCATTAGATTTTAACAATCTTAAATGTGTAACAATATAACAAAATGGACCACATAAAGCATAAGTTCCTCAACGGGTACTGTGCCACCCTTTAGTAAGTGCCGAAGCCTTTCAAGAAGGTGATGGCGAATTCAGAGTCAAATGACGGGGGGGCGGCATTAAGGCTGTCAAAGGAGTGACCATATTATACTACCTATTTCGGAATGTGTAAAATGCTTTAGAAATACCTAATATTTTTTTGAATAAACATTTTATCTACCTATCAAAATTTTCATCCTATTATTATCTTTTTTAAATAAGCATTAAAAATTTAATTTGCATCAAGTATACATATAGTATCTCTAATTCAAATTAGTATTATCAGTTACAACACTTGGAAGTTTTTCATGCTGAGTTTTTGGTAGTGATTATAACATGTTTTAGATATGAATGTGATGCGTTAGGTTTTAGTTCCTTAATCGAACCGAATATTACATTTACCAAAATAAATGCTTACTTTTCAATTATAAATTATGTGATCTTTGGTTACCCATGACTTAAACTACAGAAATTTTAGCAAAATTGTATTTTAAATACTATAAAAGGATTTGCTTATTTCATTTAAAGCATTTTTACAATTAGAAGTTTATGTCTACATCCAGCGGTTGAGAAAAAAAATGCCGATTTAAGAGTTTACTATGCACATTGCACACTGTATATGATTTAGATATTAAAGCATGCATGCTTTACATATTAAAGCTTACAGGGCAAATACGAAAATTTTAGAACCAGCTCTATAGAGTATTCTCGCTCTATAATGTATAAGCTGTACCAAAAACGGTAGGAAAGTTTTAATTTGGTACGACATTTTAAATATGTTAGATTTCCATCCTTGCACATTTGTATTTTACGACTTGAAATGTAGAAGATTTTGTTTGATAAAATTCAATCAAATGCCTAAAAAATCGCGATTAATCAAGTATTCTTCCAAATTTTACTTGACATTTTTTGTGTTCGTTAAAATTAAACAAACGTTAACATTAAATCATCTTTTACTGTAGGTATAAAAACATATTTTTTACTTTTAACAAATAGATCATTTTATTATGAGTCATGTCTGAACAGTGATATCTTCAACGTCATTTTTGACTTTAAAATGTGTTTTAACATCCTAAATACAATCGGAAATTAAATGGATGCACAAGTTTCTTTTAATACATATTAGAGGAGATTCGCAAAACTTTTGAAGAAATCTATAAAAAATTAAAATCACTAGAAGCCTTTAAAAATAACAAACAGTATTAAATTGAATTTTAAAATTATTTGATTTAAAATATTTAATAGTGCATAGTACCTCTTGAGACATAAAATCTTCGTCATAATAGCCTTTTTATCAATTCATCATAAAGTAAAAATTTCTGCTTCTTTTCGCATTTAGTTACTTTTTAACTCAATTTTTTACGCAGTCTTTAAAATCAATTAAAGTATGTTATTCAGATTTGTAGTTTCAAGTAGTATATTTTTAATAATATAAGAATTATGCTCTAAAAAAATGCCTTCCCCTACACCGCAAAACTACCTGTAAAATATGTACATTAGAAAATAAGTTTTTGAATCAAATAAAGGTGAAATATCTGTTTTATTTTGAAAACCAAAATTGTGAATGTATCTGAAATTTTCAAGTTAAAAAAATTTAGCAACACGCTAATGAACTAAATATTTAAAAAATTAACCTTTACCGTGTTTTAAAATAAAGTATATTGATTGTATTAATGTAACTGGGGTTCTCAGAAAAAAGAACATGATAAGTAGCTTTTATTTTATGTAAAAGACTAATTTATAATTTATAAATTTTGAAAGTTATTGTTAGGATAAATAAATTTAAACATTTTTTATTTAGTTTGTATGTTTTATTTTTTAAATATATAATATATTCAATATATAATATATCATATATATATATATATATATATATATATATATATATATATATATATATATATATATATATATATATATATATATAATATATTATATATATATAATATATAATATATATAATATATGTGAATATATTTAAATATAAATATATTCACGCTAATGAACTAAATATTTAAAAAATTAACCTTTACCGTGTTTTAAAATAAAGTATATTGATTGTATTAATGTAACTGAGGTTCTAAGAAAAAAGAACATGATAAGTAGCTTTTATTTTATGCAAAAGACTAATTTATAATTTATAAATTTTGAAAGTTATTGTTAGGATAAATAGATTTAAACATTTTTTATTTAGTTTGTATGTTTTATTTTTTAAATATATTGCTTCATTCAGTAAAATGAAAGAGCTTTTTTATATATATTTAGGCTCTTATTAATATCTAAAGAAAATTTTATGTTAAACACAACAAGACTTTTTATTTTATATTTAATTAAAAATAGGCTATGATAAGGAAAACACTTCAGCTTTGTGCTACATCCTTTATGCGCTACATCAAAAATAGACTACGATAATAAAAAATTTAAGCTTTATGATACATTCTTTTAATGTAATTAATTTATCCTTCCTTTATTGTAAAAGTGTATAAAGTTTGATAAAGTTTGTTCTATTTTTAGAATATATTGCTTCATTAGAAAAATTAAATAATTTTTTTTACAAAGTTATACACATATTAATAATCTAAGGAAAATTTTGTTCTAAACAGAACCGGACTTTTTATTTTATATTTAATTAAAAAATAGGATATGATAATGAAAACACTTCAGCTTTTTGATACATCCTTTTTGTGCTATATCAAAAATAGGCTATGATAATGAAAAATATCAGCTTTGTGCTACATTCTTTTTAATGTAATTAATTTATCCTCCCTTCATTGTAAAAGTGTATAAGGTTTGTTCTATTTTTTAGAATATATTGCTTCATTAGAAAAATTAAATAACTTTTTTTACAAGTTATACACATATTAATAACCTAAGGAGAATTTTGTTCTAAACAGAACCGGACTTTTTATTTTATATTTAATTAAAAATAGGCTATGATAATAAAAAATATTCAGCTTTGTGCTATATCAAAAATAGGCTATGATAATGAAAAATTTCAGCTTTGTACTACATCCCTTTTAATGTAATTAATTTATCCTTACTTCATTGTAAAAGTGTATAAAATTTGATAAAGTTTGTTCTATTTTTTAGAACATATTGCTTCATTAGTAAAATTAAATAAATTTTTTTACAAAGTTATAACCATATTAACAATCTAAGGAGAAATTTATTCTAAACAGAAAAGGACTTTTTATTTTATATTTAATTAAAAAATAGGATATGATAATGAAAACACTTCAGATTTGTGCTACATCCTTTTTTTGTGCTATATCAAAAATAGGCTATGATAATGAAAATTTTCAGCTTTGTGCTACATTCTTTTTAATGTAATTAATTTATCCTCCCTTCATTGTAAAAGTGTATAAGGTTTGTTCTATTTTTTAGAATATATTGCTTCATTAGAAAAATTAAATCACTTTTTTTACAAAGTTATACACATATTAATAATCTAAGGAGAATTTTGTTCTAAACAGAACCGGACATTTTATTTTATATTTAATTAAAAAATAGGCTATGATATTAAAAAAAAATTCCGCTTTGTGCTATATCAAAAATAGGCTATGATAATGAAAAATTTCAGCTTTGTGCTACATCCCTTTTAATGTAATTAATTTATCCTTACTTCATTGTAAAAGCGTATAAAGTTTGATAAAGTTTGTTCTATTTTTTAGAACATATTGCTTCAGTAGTAAAATTAAATAACTTTTTTTACAAAGTTATACCCATATTAACAATCTAAGGAGAAATTTATTCTAAACAGAACAAAACTTTTTATTTTATATTTAATCAAAAATAGTCTATTATAATCAAATCATTTCAGCTTTGTGCTACATCCCTTTAATGTAATTCATTTATCCTTACTGCATTGTAAAAGCGTATAACGTTAGATAAAAGTCCGTAGTTCACATAAAAACTTTTTCCACTCTCTTTCCATAAGTCTCTTACTACAACGATATTGTTTTGTCATTCACACTCTTACTGTAAATTTTACTTCCCTCATCTTATATAACATATTTTTATACAATTTTCCTTTTTCTGCCTTTTTACTGAGAACATTACTTACACTCTTACTGTAAATTTTTGAACACTCTTACTAACACTCATTACTAACAACCTTACTGTAAATTTTACTTCCCTCATCTTATATAACATACTTTCAAACAATTTTCCCTTTCCTGCCTTTTTTCTGAGAACATTATTTAACAGTCTTAGAGAAAAAGGAAAACGCAAAGGAGTCATTTTTCCCTTTTTCTTCGAATGTTACTTACCATATGGCATTGGCATCAATAGGATTACGAAATATTCTTGACAAACACATACGACAGAAAATTTTAGTAAGCTTAAGGGGAAATCGTACCTTTTGAGTTGCAAAATCGTCATTATAACAGCCTCTTTTTTATTCAATATAATAAAATGAAATTTTCTGCTCTGTTTAAAATGCAATTTTTTAGTCATCATTAATATAAATCTAACTTTTATAAAAGTAATTCAGTATTTTTATATGAAGCAATGAAATTTTAAAACCATAAAATATATACGCCAAGGGAAAATTAAAATCTACTTACCTGTAATATAACTTTTGAAATTTGCAATTTAAAAACTTTTTTATAAGTAGAATCTAATTATCCTTTACATTTTATGAGCATCAATTATATTAATAGGAGCAATATATTTTATTTTGTAGCATGATATAGGATAATTTTTTCAAATGTTCAATTTCTTAGGTTTTAAAATTAAGTTTTAAAACGTCAAATACTTCTTAAAATTTGATTTAAAGAATAAAATTTATATTTCACTACAATATAATGTAAAAATTTAGGTTTTCATATACATATTTCAAAAGTTAACTTGCTAGTTAATTTCATTTTTTGCATATTTTATATGTCATTATAAAAATTAAGTAATAGTATGTACAATTACGTAATAAAATATAAAAATATGTTTTTCAAAATTATTGTATTAATTTCTCTAAATTTTTCGTTACAATGAGTTTAGATCGATTATTTCAGGAGTTTATTAGGTTTGGAGCATGCGTATTAAATTAATCAAATTTTTTTGCATAATTTTATTAAGCATTTGCAGATTCATTGACTATCGAAATAGACACACTCTAGGGTACATCAAGTACATTAGAAATTGACATTAGAATTTTTTCTAAAATACGCATGTATTGAATATCAAGAGGACGAATAACATAAAATGTATTTAAAAAGAATATTTTTATCAAAACGGTTCATTTTTATCATTTTTTAAAAGTATAAAAATGATAAAGAATGCACCGTTACATTTACGTTTCTGTTAAGTTCATACTAAACGGTTGAATGAATTTATCACTGATATCAATCAAAATGTAAATTATTTATTTTATTAACAATTTTTTTTTATCAAAATTCAAGCTAATATAACAACTAAAATAAGTAGAAGGCTTTTCTATCATTTAAAAGTATAAGCTTATAACTAGTTATGTTTTCCTATTCTTTACTTTTATAATAATGACCAGCTTATGAACTAGTTCAGATTTTAGATTATGTTCATTTGATTAATCTTATTTTAATACAGTTTTATTCTTTTTTTTTCCAAAGTCTTAATTAGTTGTTTAGATAACTGTGTTCATAAGATAAAATGTAGAATCATAAAGCTAGCTAAGAATGATAAAAATATATTGTTACATTTGAATTTCGATTAAGCTTATTTTATACAGATTTATCTGTCACTGATATTCTAAGAATGTTAAGCCGAACGATGGCCGATTGGTTAGGGTGCTGGCCTTCGGTACCGGAGTTCGTGGTTTCGAATCCCACTATGGCATGGATGTTCGTAGCAGTTCGGAGTCGGCTTTAAGCAGTAGGTCCCGGTCTCATTAGCCCTCGTGTTGCAAAAAGTAGACCTTAGCGCGTCAAACCAAGATCATAGAATGTTATATTAATTATTTTTATTGAAATTTTTTATCGATATTCAATTTTAAAATAACTAAAAATTTATAATGTTTTCCTGTAATTCAAAAGTAGAGCTATGCAATCGATTATGTTTTCATTGTTTCTCATGAGTTATTGCAGTTATCTGAAAAACTTTTTATTCAAAATATTAACTAGTTGATAAAAATTTTGAATAAAAAAATTTTAATTGATTTTCTTGACGTTTAGTTTTAAGCTTCTATTACTTTAATATGAGAAAAAGGACAAAAAAATTCATTATAAATTCTAAAAATACAAGAATGGGATGACTTTTCAAACCAATATTTGTTTTCCAGAGGATGATAAACGAATTAGTGAAATTTAGTTTAATAGAGAGAAAACGTTAAAATGTTAGATAAGAATTAACTTTGAATCTATTCGAAATAATTAATGTAAGTGCAAATTATATTTTGTACCTCAACGCCACTGGGCTTCAATAAACAAACACATGATTTGGAAAATACATTCTTATTTCTGCTCTGGTTTCTTTTGATAGCTCACAGTACGGTTTAAAAACAGTAGGTTTCTCAGTAGCTCTTTGTGTTTAGCGACCGCTTCTCAAGAGAAACACAAAGAGACTTTTTCAAGATTTTTTCTAGAAAATAACTATGTTTCTAACTATGTTGTTTTCCTCTTTTTATTGAAAAAATAGACTACAGTTTTAATTTAAGAAATCCGATTTTTTTTCTTGAATAAAATTAAAAAAGAAACAAGTACAAAAATAGATTAAATGATGAATATTTGTACAGTGGTTTAGAATCGTAGTCACTACCTACTCTCCCAAAGTAAGATTTGGTTTGGTTTGGATTGAAGCAAGCACTACGGTTCACTGTTTTTCTCAAGAGGGCTAATGAGAGTGTGATCTACTGCTTAAAGGCGATTCTAAACGGCTAAGAACATCCATGTCAACAGTGGAATTCGGGCCAGGGACTAGCAGCACCCTGCTATTTCGGCACCGTTCGGTTCCCGACTTAAGAAAAAAACTTATTGATGACCTAAAAGAATGCCCCACTACTTTTTAAAGCTAAGTCTTATGGAAAAACAGCTCTCATATTTATCCTCTATTATTAAATACAGCTAATTTTTATGATTACTTCAATTTTAATTTATTTTTCTTACATAGTCTTTTATAAATACTTATTTTATATTTACTGTAAATGTGTGTTCATAATCAATAAACATTTGTAACATTTGAAAAAAGGTTAGCTAGTCACATTTATTTCATATTTTACACAAAGGCTTCTACTGTGATTTACACAACAATATAAACACTTATCTCTTGAAACCGGAAAGATAAAAATTCTTCTTAGTTATAATCATGCTGTTAAAATACATCAAGCACTGAATCTGAACTTGAAAAATTACTTTTTTACAACTTAACATTAAATCATCTTTAAATGCGAAGGCAATTTATTATCCATTACAAGTCAAGAAAACAGAGCTCGCCAACAAGCATTCCAACTGCATAATTCATTTAAATATGATTTAGCTTTAGAAAACTAGTTACAGCTTAAGGTTAATGAAACCCTAAATATATCGCTCAGGATGTTAATGAGGAAATAACATCTAAGAGACGGAAAGTCACATTTTCTTTTAAGCGTGAAGTTAATTTATGTGGGAATGTTAAAAGCGTGATTGTTTTATAATCTGTAGAAAAAAAATTGACAGATGGAAGTGAAACTTCTTCACTATTCGTAAATAATTAATCTTGAATGAAAGACTATCGTTGTTTATTTTAAAAAGCAAATAAAATAGGAATAAAAATGAAGTCAGAAATATTTCAGACTTTGTGTGTGTTAGGGGAAGAGGTAGTATTCTCAAGGAAAGTATTGTAATTTTTTAAAGTTGCATGCCAATATGCCTACTTAAAACTCAAGAATTTATCACTGTGGACAAAAAATGTATGAATATGCATTTTAGAAATAATAATCAGCTACAGTCTTTTGCATAAGAGCGTGTCACTCATAACTTATTCAACAGATATCTCGCAGATTAATTGCACATGTTCTTCAAACATTAGGCCGAACGATGATCGAATGGTAGAGCGCTGTTCTTCGGAACCGGAGTTCGCGTGTTCGAATCCCGCTGCTGGCATGGATGTTTGTAGCCATTCGGAATCGGCTTTAAGCAGTAGGTCCCGGTCTCATTAGCCCTCGTGTGCAAAACAGTAGACCGTAGCGCTCCAAACCAAACCAAACCAAATCTTCAAACACTAGAAAAGAATGCTTTATGGTTATATTCTTTATTCGAATTGATTTTCTGTGTTTAAATCAACAATTCCAAAATGAGTGCCGCATGTATGCGAGCCGTTTTGAGGCATGTTTCTGTGTGACCATCCAAAAGGACCAAAAATGTCTTGTGCAGATGCAACTCGGTACATGGGAAAGTCGGAGTCGTTCGTCAAGAAGTGGGTAGCACGTTATAAAGCGGTACAAAATGTTGACGACTTACCAGAACGGGGATAAACGGCGCTCAACGTCAAAATCGAATGATAAAGTGATTCTTGAATAATCGATAATAATGGGGACTGGACAACTTATTAGGTGAAATGCATTTCAATTTAACATGTATAATACACGGTACAAAAGTATGTTTAACTAGTTAATTTGTATTTACAGAGAAATAAAGGACACGCTCTTATGGAACAGATGGTAAAACTTTCAGTTGACTGTTGCATATAAAGAATATTTTATTTTTATTGAAACTGTTTTATGTTATCGGAACGCATGTGGTCATATTTGCAGCCCACGAACTCTCTTTAGAAAAAAATCATATCTCCATTGCTTTTTCTTCTATGTAATTCACTGGAAATCAATTCATATATCGACTTACCATTATATCTTAACCGTTTGAGTGTTACGAAGAGCTCGCGCTTGTCTTGTGCTGTGTCAAAAATGCATAGAAGTGTGATCGCACTGCTGTATTTTACTATAATTTTCACACTAGAGATTAAGTATTATTTTTCTCTCAATTAATGCAAAAATTATAGTACCATGCAGCACCGCGATCGCACGTTCACGAATTTTTGACAGAATTTATGAGAAGAGCGATAGCTTTTCTCCGCGCTCAAACGGTTAATATTTTTTAAAACTCCTACAGCATTTCGGAGAAGTTCTTTTCGATACATTTGAAACACACTTAAGTTTTAATTCTCAATTTTATTTTAAAACGAAAGTACACCTTAACATTAGTTCTGTAGCTAATTTAATATTTTCTAATAACAAGGGTTTTAGTGGCTATGGAACAGCATATACTTTACCTTAGATTAGCCTTAGTTTGGTTTGGTTTTTGAGCTCTACGGTCTACTTTTTGCAACATGAGGGTAACGAGACTAGAACCTACTGCTTAAAGCTGATTCCGCACGGCTACGAACATCCATACCGTAGTGGAATTCGGACCTACAAGCTCCGGTTCCGAATGCCAGCACCCTAACCATTCGGCCATCGATCAACCAGATTAGCCTTAACAGAGCTGGTAGTGAACATCTGTTCATTGGCTGATGCAAGTGAGCATCTACAATACTCCTTATATATTATCCTTTTATAAAATTTCATTTTAATAGTTTTCATCCATTTATAAATACTTTATTTCTTCTTTTTGTTTCACAATATTAATTCAAATAAACTGACAGAAGTTTACTACCTGAAAGACCATAAGTAAAATATTCAATGTTAGAAAGCCTAAAAGCATATTTGAGAAACAGCAGTACAAGCGATATTTTAATGATTTAGATTCATCTAAATGTTGAAGTTAACATAAATGATTTAATTGGTGAACTGGCAAAAGAGAACAGAAGTTAATTTATTAACACATTGTATGCGGGACACGTACTAGTATGTTTTCTGATGATTGATACTTGAGCGCAGAACACATACTAGTACGGGTTAGTGTAACAACATGGTTTGTTTGTGGGTACAAAAATAACGGAATATGCAGGAAAACGAAGCCGAATGTTATTGTCTGCTACATAGATTCTGGAAAAATTTAGTTTTATGATTGCTCTTTTCATTTTTTATAATGTAAAAATGTTTATATATAACATAATTCGAAAAAATTAAAACTATATACTACTATTTCTATCTGATTTTTCATACTTACGATACTATTATAAATTTATCCACAAAAAAATATATTTTTTGTTTACAAAAATCTTATGGTTGTTATTTATATATTTCTATTTATATATTTGTTTATATATTTCAATATAAATTACGAAAAGTTAGTTAAAAAATTAAATAATTTTCGATCTATTAATATTTAACTGAATAACTAAATTTACGAGCAAAACGCCCGCTCCCGGTACAATTCCGCTGCGAAATGTACTCGCACACAATGCTTCCAGTCTACAGTATATTAAATTATCCAAGAAATATCCAGTTCTTGCACAATTTCTGTTAGTATTTTGCTTGAATAATCGAAAATTACGAATGCATAATGAAGAGTATGTATTTTTAAAAGTATACCTAGATGATGATGTTAAAACCTGCAAAAGGTATAAAAAATATTTTAAAACTCCTACAGCATTTCAAAAAAGTTCTTTTCAATAAGTTTGAAACACACTTAAGTTTTATTTCTCAATTTTATTTTAAGACGAAAGTACACTTTAACATACTACACTTTAATTTAATATTTTCTAATAACGAAGAATTTAGTGGTTATGGAACAATAATATTACTATCCTTTATAAAACAATTTAAACAGACGTATTTCTTTTTTTTTATAATTTTATATTCTAAAGCATTCCATAGATATATGAGTGATGGGGTGCTGTCAAAATAGAATTCACCTTTCCATGAAAATCCCCGTTCCATGCAAAATTATTTATGGCGTTTCGCTTGAATAATCAAAAATCTCAAAAGAAGTAACGAGGGAGAATTTATGTAAGCTATAGGAAATTTGCCATTAAGCAATATAGGAAAAAAATCACAATGTGTTACTTTTAGTTCTTGGTAAACCCAAAATCATCGAAATCCCTTGAGACCCTTTAGAAAGGTGAAGTAATTCGAAGTAATTCTTTGAAACAGTTCTGAGACTAGTTTCAATTTTAATTCCCTAGTCAATTTAAAATCTTCTAAAATGGAAGAATTTCGTATGGAAGCTTACGAAACAGTAATATATTTTTCTTTATAAAAACTGAAACTGGAATATTCAATTGCATATTTCATATTCTAAGACATTCTGTAGAACAGTGGTCTCCAAAGTTATGAGTATCTGAACAACCGTACCGTTTTTAAATCAGATGCTGAAATAACAAAAGAAACCAAAACTGAAATAAGGACATTTATTTCAAAATTACAAATGTTTATTGATTATAAACACACATTTACAGTAAATATGAAATAAGTATTTATAAAAGAGTTTGTAAGAAAAATGAATTAAAATTTAACTAATCATAAAAATTAACTGTCTTTAATAATAGAGGATAAATATAAGAACTGTTTTTCATGCCATTATTTTTGGTCATCAATAAGTTTTATTCTTAAGTTGGGAACCGAATAGTGCCCAAATCGTAGGGGGCTGCACGTCTGTACAGAAGTTCGTGGACGGAATTCCACTGCTGGCATGGATGTTCTTAGCAGTTTTGAATAGCCTTTAAGCAGTAGATCTTGGTCTCTATAGCCGTCTTGAGCAAAACAATGGACTCTGGTGCGTCATATCAAACCAAACCAAGTCTTACGTTGAGAGAGTAGGTATTGATTACAATTCAAAACCACTGTACAAATGTTCATCATTTAATTATTTTTGTACTTGTTTCTTTTTAAATTTTATTCAAGAAAAAATTCAGATTTATTAAATTAAAATTATAGTTCATTCTTTACAATAAAAAGCAAACAACAACATAGTTAACAACATAGTTATTTTCTAGAAAAAGTCTTGAAAAAGTCTCTTTGTATTTATCTTGAGAAGCGGCCGCTAAACTTAAAGGGCTACTGAGAAAACCTACCGTTTTTAAATCGTACTGTGAGCTACCACAGAAACCAGAGCAGAAATAAGAATGTATTTTCCAAATCCTATATTTGTTTATTGCCTTTTAATATGCATTTCTTGTAAACACTTATCCAATTTTAATAAAAAACTGTATATAGAAAAAAATGAAATTGATTTGTAAATGAGAAAAAATACTGAAATGTCGTTAGTAATAAATTAGAAATAAAAGAACAGATTTTTCGTCAGACTTTAATGAAAAGTATGATATTATTTATGGTCCTCAAAATCTTTATAATGTTTGGATAGAATGTGGTGGCTACCATTCGAATACAATTATCCAAATATTTATAATCTATATGATTCTTAACCTCTTTCTCCATAAATTTCATACTGGAAAAAGAAGTTTCACACAGCTGATCTGAACATGGCCTCCACTTTTATACCAATCTGAAAAAAATAATAATTATTATTTTTAGGAACAGGATGCGAAGTATTAAAGATAACATTTTGAGATTTAACATTAAAGCATTATGAAACGTTTTTAACTATAAAGCATCACTCCAAGTTTGCTGACATGAGCGTGACATTCCGATTGGTCAATAATTTCCCCCCGAGTGCCTAGTAGATTACGTTGGACAGTTTGGAGTATTCGGCTATCTCTACTGTGGAATATAATAGCGACCTGGTGGTACCAAATAAAGAACCACGTTTAATTACAGTTAATTCTTATTCTGTGTGACGAAATTTATCCTAATATTTTGTTTAAATAATCCAAAATCCCAAAAGACATAACGATGGACTGGAATTCATTCCATGGGAAGGAATTTACTACAAATTTTGCTTGAATGATCAAAAATTTCAAATAACATAAAGAAGGACGTAAAAATTCGTATTTAGAAGAGTGCATATACCATCCGAACACCCACACATACCCCATGAACCAAAGTAGCTCGATCCAAAGGCAACGATCTTGTAACTGAGAGGTTGTGGGTTCGGAATCCGAGCCGGCCTAAGATCCTCTGTGTTCGTTAAAGGTGACTGGGGAACGCGAAATACGTTCGTGGTCACAATGTCCTCCAAGTTCTCAATCAATACCTCTGGGGGCTGCAGGCCAAGTCTGTGAGTCTTCTGCGCGGTCCCTGGTTCAGAATTACGAGGACCTACTTGAAGTCGTTTTTTAGCCTTAATGGTGCTCGTTAAAACGAAAGGGGCATCTCTTTACCTTAATACGAGAGACTGATGGTTCTATCGTACTTGGTTTGTCCAAGTGGCATGAACAACAACAACACATACCCCAAAAATTATATTATTTTCAACTGATAAGTAGATATGTTTATATAAATCTTCATGTTATTAACAATTACTATATATAATGATATTCTATGAATATGAAAATATGTGTAGGCTAGTTTAATCGGTACATTATTAAAAAATTTAAATTTTAATCTTAAATAAGGTCTACCCCGAATTTATTTTCTTAAAACAGCTTTGAAGACAAGAATTTATTTCAGGAATTGCTTATTCCATGTGGATTTATTGAATTATTTTGCTTGAATAATCAAAATTTCTAACATTATGAAGAACGGGAATTTATGAAAGTCCTAGCAGAAATGTTCAGCGTTAACATAAAAATAACCATATTGCAATGATTATTACTTCTAACCGAAAAATCATTCCAAAAAACTCTAATTAAATTTAATCTAAAAACTAAATTTTTTTTTTTTTTTTGTTAAATAAAAATATGCACATCAATTTTAGTTTTTTAGTTGAATTAGCATGTTCTTAAATTGTAGAATTTGTTGGTTAGAAAACGATATTCATATTTTCTTGAGTGATTTATATGTGGTTTATATGAGACTTTGTTATATTCCAGGACATTCATTTCATAGAGAGTTTCAAAGATGTGATATTCTTATAATGACGTTTTCTTTCTACGTCAAAAGTTGACTATTCCGTATGAAGGAGTTTGCGACATTTTGACCAATCATTCGAAAATTCCGATTGGCGTAACCGAGGAGAAGAATTTATGAAAGTTATAACAAATCTTCCAAGCAACCAAAATAAATAAAAATCCTAGCGCAAGACTTTCGATTTCTTTTGAACTAAGAAATACAGACATCACCTGTGGCACTTTAGAAAGGTGAAGCAATTCCAAAGAAACTTCTTGGCTACAACTCTGGCGAATTTTTCACCCACTTCCGTCTCCCTTCATGTGGCAACCCTTAACCATTTGCAACACCTTACGTGCAGTCACTCTTGTAACTTCTCTAAGGGGAAAAAATTCAAGCCAAAAAAAATTCTCTGTGGTTCTTTCGTTTTTTTTTTTATTATTTTTTATTTCTATGGTTATCGAATCTATAATTTTTATGAAAGGGGTTGTACCTTCTTTCCATTGCCCTGAAAGAACGAGGAGAACGAGTTGAGAAGTGTTTAAAGAAAAAGTGGGGTAGAGAATTAATCACTGTGTTTGAATTCTAACGTAAATTAACAAAGCAGCTGTGGGGAAATTACTAGGATTAAGGGGACAGCAGATGTTCATCTGGGCAAAATTTGTATAAAAAATTTAATTTTTCTTCCGCTGGAATGTTAATTATAACTCCGAAGAAGAATCAAAGAAGTTGTACGAATATCCAATACTTTAAAATTAATATAATTACTACCATAATAGACAATTCACTTATTACTAATAAATACTTTAACTGGTTGTCTGTTTAATATATTTCAGAAAAACGTTCCAAAAATGGAAAAAATTCTCTTTAACTTTGTTAGTTATTATCACCAAAATGTTAGAAATAGATTATTTTTGAAAAAAAAAATTAAACGAGTTAACTATTATTTTCAAATAGCATATAGCTTGTATTATGACAGGATCAGTAAAATTTTTTATTTTACAAAATCATAAAGTACCCATGAGGCAGGTATTAAAAATGTATTAATAGAATATTTGTATAATAGAAAATATTTATTTGTATAAATATTTAAATTAATAGAAAAATTAACAGATGCTTTCTTGATATACCTATGTCCGGTCGCACCAAAGTCATGTAACAGCTAAAAGTGATTAACCCATGGCGTCAACCAATAGCGGGACGCAATTCTCCTTTTAAACAGAGATTAATCGCGGTTAGCAGTTAAGTTTGGTGAGACCAGCCCCTATACTTTTATGAAACGAATTTGTTGTTAATACTAGTAATAAAATTTTCATTGCAAGAGAAAAAATAATCGATGACGTCATAATGTTAGAAAAAGTGTTATTTTTGCCTATTTGTTATGTAATAAATTTAATCGCTTGCTCTTAACCGGGGAAAATAGGGTTTGAAATAATGGCATTAAACTTTCGAAAATAGCGGAAAAGGTAGATTTCGATCGTTTTCAAGACGATAGTATTTTTTGCTGAGATATAAAGCATATTTATACGAATTTATTTTATAATCGGATCGATAGTTTAGGAAAAGGTAAACTTTACTCTCTTTGATTTTTGCTAACCCTAACTCATCAAGAATACTATAGGGATGCCGTTATCCATTTCAGGTCCAACCGCTTCATAAATTCGAAGACAGACGGACATATAACTTAGGCTATTATTATATAGGGCATATTTTCACATATATGTGAATTATTAATGGATTGCAGTAATTTCTGCTAAAATTGCAGCAAAATAAATCAAATGACATAATTTTGTGGATAAATATAATAAACTAATACAACAATATTATTGTCTCTATGAACTGTCATGAATTCCATGTCCCTCAGATTCCTTTAAATTTTACAAATCCCTCTACAGTATCCGAGAAATAGCTACAACTGGCGCAAAACTGCCAAACTTTTCACGAGAAAGTATATTGGGAAAATGACAAATTAAATATTATGCATTGAACGAACCAATTTCGGGTTTCACGGATTTCAAATACCGTGTTTTGCCTTACCCGAACCCAGGTCGGCCATTCCAAAAGTAGCGCATTTCAATTGCCCGAACTGAGTTCGTGTGTTACAGGTAAGGGGTTAATAAATCAAGAGTCTCAAATTTAAAAGTATTTGAAACACTCCAAGCGTATTTCTAACTGTCATATATCATCTAAATTTATCAACAATTTACCTTGTACCATAAAAAAAAAGTTAAAAAAGATCAATATATATCGAACAGCAAAAATCAATTCTTGTTAAAATTTAAAGAATTATTATGCTTTTGGTACTGGAAAATACATATTATAACTATTACTTCTATTTTAATTATATTACCAGCTAATGCTTAGAATAACGAAGCTTTATTTTAAGTCCTAAAAGCTATTCTGTAAATAAGAATTACTATATTATCCGTAAAAAGGTTGCTCATTTAACGTTTAAATAAATCTCCGGTTCTAAACAATTGATAATTAATAACTTTAAAAATTATTGAAATTTGAAAAGGAAATCCCAAACACGTTCAGGAAAATATATTACTGATAGTGTACTACATTTTCAAGCAGATTGGAAAAAAAATAGTTCATTTTGTGAATTCTTTGTTTTTATTAATTATTTTTGAAAAGGAACATTATTAAAAATGTCCCATGCGTACCTCTTTTACGTATACTAGGCAAAAGAGGTACGCATGGGATTATCAACAATTTACCCTGTACCATATAAAAAAGTTAAAAAAAGAACAATATATATCGAACAGCAAAAATCAATTATTGTTAAAATTTAAAGAATTATTATGTTTTTGGTACTAGAAAATAGATATTTTAACTATTATTTCGTTTTAACTATATTTCCAACTAATACTTACAATAAAGAAGTTTTATTTTAAGGCCTAAATGCTATTCTGTAAATAGTAATGACAATATTGTAAGTAAAAAGGAGCGAATGTAACATTTTAAATAAATCTCCAGTTTTAAACAATTGATAATTAATAACTTTAAAAATTATTGAAATTTGAAAAGGAAATCCCAAACACGTTCAGGAAAATATATTACTGATAGTGTACTACATTTTCAAGCAGATTGGAAAAAAAATAGTTCATTTTGTGAATTCTTTGTTTTTATTAATTATTTTTGAAAAGGAACATTATTAAAAATGTCCCATGCGTACCTCTTTTACGTATACTAGGCAAAAGAGGTACGCATGGGATTATCAACAATTTACCCTGTACCATAAAAAAGGGGGAAAATATTAATATATATCGAACAGCAAAAATTAATTCTTGTTAAAATTTAAAGAATTATTATGTTTTTGGTACAAGAAAATAGATATTTTAACTATTATTTCGATTTTAACTATATTTCCAACTAATACTTACAATAACAAAGTGTTATTTTTAAGACCTAAAAGCTAATCTGTAAATAGAAATGACAATAATATCCGTAAAAAGGATGCGCATGTAACATTTTAAATAAATCTCCGGTTTTAAACAATTGATATATATATATATATATATATATATATATATATATATATATATATATATATATATATATATATATAATTTTTGGGGTGACAGAGCAGAGGTTTTCAAAATAAACAGTTCTTAATAGGCTTCAACAAGGTGTGTTCTACACACGTACACTGAAGGTGTATATTCCTTTGACCTCAAGATACCACAAGGTTCAAAGATGTTGGACTGCTAAGTGTTGAGATTGGACGGAATGTGAATGGAAACAAATGATGTTCACTGAATAACCACTAATAGCCCTGGAGTGTGACAACTGCCGGTCGCTAGTCTAGAGAGAAAGGGAAACTCGACATAAATCTGCATTTGTACAGGAAAGAAATCATTACAGACGTGCTGGATTGATGGCAGAAGTACAGGAGACATACGCACTTTTTCATTCAAAACGGAATTTTAAAAAAATATGCAGATGAAATGAAGAAACCTCATGTACCGTACGCTACAACCAATGGCAATTCTTTTCTTTTAATGTATGATAATGCCCGACTTCACGCAGCTCGACTTTTCGAGAGTACTTGAAGAGCAAACAGTTGAACACAGAGTGCTCTCTCTTGATTTAAATCCGATCGAAGATGTTTGGTACGATGGTCGAACTACACATTTAGCGAGACCATTACCTCCGTTGTGTCCGGGAGTTGAGAATAGAACAGGATACCCCGAACTGTCATCGAAAACTCATCAACACCGATGAAACAGGTGTGCAGGAATGTCAGCCGTTTGAGAGGACCCCGCTCCTTTTAAATCCTACACTATGTTTCTTTCTTGTTGTTGTTAATTAAAGGTATCTAGTTCTTTTCCTTTTAGTGCCTTTTTTTGTTCTTTAATGTCATTTTCAGATATTAACATTCCCATACAAGATCTTTAGGTCACTTGTTATCAGTGTCATGTATTTTACGTTTAACATATATGTGTGTATGCCGATGATTATGCCCATCCAAGGTTACTCTTATAACTTTTTTCTGCACTTGTGCTTACTTCCTAAAATTTTTAAGCAGTGTATATCATCTTTTCAGTGTATGGATGTATAATGTCGCTAGAATTTTCAATCTAAATTAGTCTAATTACAACTTTACTTCCGCATTTCAAATAATAACCCTCTTTCATATACAGTATTGGTTCTTGTTATCTAGGTGGTTGTGTATATTAGCCCATTATTTTAAATTACTTCTTTTGTACATTTTAGTTCAGTTAGTCCAAGAAGACTAAACGATAACTATTAAACTATATTGGTTCATGGAAAATAAAATGACAGACTTCTTGGCAATGAAATGGCCAACATTTTTACAATTATTTGGTAATCAAATTTATTTCTATGTTTTAAAAAGTTTTCCAGGATATCTTTAAAAGGATCTTAAATAGCCTCTTGAAAAGATATTCAAGCAAACATAAAGAGTGGATAGATAAAGTACTAAATACACCTATTTTGAGAATGTAAAGATCTTAAGCAAACTTTCATCTTGCGAACAGCCATAATTGCCTTTTCAAGCATTTAATACGTATGAGTATACATTGAAGATCTTTGTGTCAATTATGAAACCTGAATGAAAAAATGAAACGCTGATCTGGAGTTATCACATATATGGTAATAATATTGAAACGTCTTCAAGATCTGGATTTATAATTTTTACTGTAATCAGTGATCCGCAGATCATTGTTTGTAAATTACCAGTAGTTGGCATGGAGGTTTTGTGTACCTCACGAGGAGATTTTCAGTAGTTACATATCCAAGCTCACATTGGTTATTTAAAAAATAATTATTTTTTAAATTTATTACACCTATAAAGAACGATAAAAGCCTACTAATGTCAGTAGGAGATACATTACCTAACCAACCGTAGCTCAAGGTAAGATTTAAAAATGGAACGTAGCTCAGAGCCTCATAAGTTTGACTACCACTGCTGTAGACTTACCTTATTTCTCTTAGTTTTACTGATTTATTTTACTGATAATTCTATTAATATTTTATAGATATTTTATTGTATCTTGTCAACAGTTTGCTTCTAATCTGCCATCAGAATTAAACCGTTGGTCAAAGTAGACTTTTCGTTAAATGCTTTAGAACCATTCTGTAATTATTTTAAAATTTATTACAACTATAAAAAGCTGTATAAGCCTACTATGGTAATTAGATATCCTTCGTTATCATAATTTGACACGACAAGTTTGGAGTACGTTATCAGCCCGAGTCTCTTTTGGCGTTGTTACTGCAACAAAATTCCTATGTCGACTTCCGCGTCGGCTTCATCACTCTATATAGTTCTATATAGTGTGTCTGTCTTTCACCTATTACGTTGTCGTTAATGAGTTCTAACTATTTTTAAATATACCTCGCTTAATTCTTAACCCTTCTTCTTAATATGTATATATATATATATATATATATATATATATATACATATGTCAATATATATAAATATATATATATATATATATATATATATATATATATATATATATATATATATATATATATATATATATATATATATATATATATTACTGGAAAAATGGATATTTTAATTATTATTGTTTAATATAATTAAAATATCCATTTTTTATTATTGAAAGAAAAAAATTTGGTGACAGAGCAGAGGTTTTCAAAATAATGCTTTCAATAGACTTCCACAAAGTGTTTTTCTATACATGTAGGCTGAAGGTGTATATTTCTTTGACCTCAAGATACCACAAAGTTCAAAGAAGGTGAACTGCTAAATATCGAGATGAAACGGAATGTGAGTGGAAATAAATAATGTTCACCGAATTACCACGAAATATTCCTGGGGTGTGACAATTGACAGATCTACTCGAAAGAGAAAGGGAAACTCGACATAACTCTGCATTTGTACAGGAAAGATAGCATTACAGACGAGCTGGATTGATGGCAGAAGTACGGGGAGACGTACTTTTCCCTCATTCAAAACGGCGTTTTTAAAGGCCCAAAGATATGCAGATGAGATTCAAAAACCTCATGTACCGTGCGCTGCAACCATCGGAAACTAATTTCTTTTAATGCATGATAATGTCTGACTTCACGCACCTCGACTTTTCGAGAATACTTGAAAAGCAAACAGTTGAGCATAGAGAGCTCTCTTGATTTAAATCCGATCGAAGATGTCTAGAACGACGGTCGAACAACGTAGTACAGCAAGACTACGTTGAGTGTCTAGGAGTTATCGAAGAATAGAACAGGATACCTCGAACTGTCATTGTAAACCTCACCACACCGATGAAAAACAGGTGTGCAGGAATGTCATCCGTTTGAGAGGACCACACATCCTTTTAAAAATTCTACACTACGTTTTTTTCTTGTTGTTGTTACATAAAGGTATCTAATTCTATTCTTTGGAGTGCCTTTTTTCGTTTTCTAATCTCTTTTACAGATATCAACATTCCCATACAAGAACTTTAGGTCACTTGTTATCGGTGACATGTATTTCACTTTTAATATATATGTGTTCATACCAATATTTATGCCCATCCAAGTTCACTATTATAATTTTTTCTGTCCTTTTGTACTTGTTCCACTTTGTCCTTTTGTGCTATTCCACTGGATAAAATCGATATGCACCACATTTCCTCATACAACAAATCGATCGATCGCTCAAATAATAGTAATAGGGAAAAAATCATTCAAAAACAGTAAATTTTTGACCTCGAAACTCGAGCGTCAGAGAGGCTTCTTCGCCCTAACGAAACCCGCTCATTACAGAAAGAAAAAAAAAGGCGAGAGTCGAACCCAATTGGACATCTCGAAGGTCGAGAGGTGTAGAATGAGGTAATCCCTGTTATTCCGTTCTTTATTCAAAAGTTTGTTTGCCTCCCAGATAGCAATTTATCTCACGATGATCAGTTTCTGGGATAACGGTCAGAGAGAGGGGGAAGGGAAATGAAAGATTAAACAATCATGGAGTAAGACGTGGAAAGAAGTAGCTAAGGCAGTATTAGAGGATTTTCAGAAAAAAGCAATTTTGATAATTTGCCTTGAGATTTTATCTTAGAAATAAGATAATTGCATTGAAATATCTAACATTGTAATATTGGAAACTGCCTTCTTTCGATTCATCGTAAAATGCTTAAATGTGTTCACAAACGATACCTCTGGATGGGGCCTAGATAGCTTGGTTCTTGCTTATAGCACTGTGTGTTGTCTTAGGGAGTAGTGTTAAAATTTGCTCATTAAACTGACGTTGTCTGTTTGATCCTTATTTCTTAATGACGAGGACCCACTTTTTTTGCTTTGCCCTCGGAGTAGATTATGCTCCCATAATAAAATGGTCAACAAAATCCGCGACATGGTTTGTTTGATCTTTACTTCTTAATGACGAGGACCCTTTTTATTTTGTGTTGCCTTCGGGAGTAGATCTCCCATAATAAAATGCTTGGTCTGCTTATCCTTGTTTCGACGAGGACCCACTTTGTTCATTTGTGTTGTCCTAGGAAGTAGTGTTGGCCACCTATAATTTGCTCCCATAATAAAATGATCAACAAAATCCACGACGTTGTCTCTTTGATCCTTATTTCTTAATGACGAGGACCCACTTTGTTTGTGCTGTCCTAGGGAGTAGTTAGGATGCCTATTATTTGCTCCCATAATAAAATGGTCAACAAACCCGTTCATGGTTTGCTTAATCCTTGCTTCTAAATGACGAGGACCCACGTTGTTTCTATGTGTTTTCCTAAGTAAGTACTGTTGGCCATCTACAATTTGCTCCCATAATGAAACGGCCAACAAAATCCGCGTCATTGCCCGTTTGGTCCTTACTTCCTAATGACGAGGACCCACTTTGTTTGTACTGTCCTAGGGAGTAGTTAGGATGCCTATTATTTGCTCCCATAATAAATTGGTCAATAAAATCCGCGACGTTTTATGAGTGAATGCTTACTAGGCCAAGTGCCTCTACGTTGTTAAAAGTTATTACTGTATAAAAGAGTTAATACGTAGATATTGTGCAACAAAGATTTTTAATTAAATTTTATTCAAAAAATAAATATTACATGAAATACATTATTGAGCGTTAAACTCTGAAAATTGTATATATATGAAAATATTAGAATAAACAGACGTACTGATAATGATATTTAAAGAAAGAGGAATTTCGACTATCACAGACTGAGAACTTTTAAGGCACAAGTATATCTAAAGGAATTTACTTTAAAAAAATCGAATGAGTTAATTTTTTTTGACTGGAATGCTAATACTAAAGAAAGTTATCTAGCATAGTTTACTGGTGTTTATTTAAATACCATTTATTTTTTTATGTGACCTATAGCGTTTTCTTAAAGTAATTCTTTTGAACATCTCAAAATTCATAGCACTGGCACAGTTGAAGTTTTTCGTTTAACACTAATAAAATGCGGTGAAAAGGGCATAGTTTAAATATTTTGGCTTTAGCACATTACGTAAACACTATTTACCAGTTTTAACATTTAGGCTAATTCGCTACAATTTTCTTTTATTATCATTCAGGTGTTAAATCTCCTTTGATGTACTTTTCAGGTGTATTACAAAATATATGCATTACTTATTCGCTAAAAAGTAAATCTCAGAAGACTGTTACGATATTTCCTCCTGATTGTAAAATATTCAGGCTTTAAAAGGCCATTATTAAGGCAAAACAATGGACTTTTAACTTAGAAAAATTTAACAAAAAATTCAATATATCTCTCTCATAAAGTTAAGAAATAATCAAGAATAAGAAGCTGAAGGGGTTTTTGATTTTGGTTATTCTATAATAAATATAAACTTTATCATAATTAGCAATAAAAGTGTTACTTTTAACAATTATAACTGTTTTTTCAAAACAAAATTATTTTCACAAAGTGTTCTTTCGCAATGAAAAGCCAAATGCTTTATTTTTATTGCAATTTAAACATTCCATGTATACCTTTACCTGTCGTATTTTCTTTGAATTTTTACCGCCTTTTTCTTTGATAGCTTATGTAATAAAAGTTAATTTTAATGAGTACATCTGAAAAACTATAATCTGTAAATTAAAAACTTAATAAATATTATAGAAATTTTTTGGGGAGGAATACAGATTTTTTAATATAGTCCTATATACCTTTTTTAATATAGTACTATATTATTAATATAGTTTTTAATATAGTATACAGATATTAATATATTTTTAATATAGTATGATCCGACAATGATCAGTCGTTTTTTACTTTTCCCCCGATTGATCGTTCGATTAATTGAATTCTGCATCTAATATTAATATTTCTCTCAGTATTATTCTATTTCTCTCATTCATCATTCGATTCAATTAATTTCAAATTCATCCCCATTGAACCAATGTTTAGTTTATCGTGTTCATCTTTGAAGGATTCATCCTTTTCCCGCATCTATCGTTGAAAACTTTCATTCCCATTTCTTTGTCTTACCTGGAGTATCTTTTTCTTAGAATTTCTGGAGAAAAATCTTTTTGTGTGTCCCTGTGTGTTGTTACCATTTCGAGTGCGGCAACGTATTTTTTGTTTTTTTCAGTCTGTCACTGGAGCGCGGATCACTTAAAAATACGTTTTTAGTAGATTTGTGTTGGATACCCACTAACCACCACAAATCTACTAAATACGTATAATTATATCTATGTGTGACATTATACGCTTGTTGTTTGCGTTGCTATGCAACGCTTTGCATTTTTTCTTTCCACAAGATTTGATGTCGAGTTACTCGGTCTTTTGTTGCGTTATTTCGTCTTCAATCGAATTCCTAGCTCCAGAACGTACAAGTCGTGTTTTGTCAATTTGAAGCTTGGTTTTTTTTATTGTTGAATACAAAATTAATAAAATGA
Source organism: Pardosa pseudoannulata (assembly GCA_032207245.1). NCBI lineage: Eukaryota > Metazoa > Arthropoda > Arachnida > Araneae > Lycosidae > Pardosa > Pardosa pseudoannulata. Next base: position 134,800,189 of record CM063511.1, read on the forward strand.
GCCGTTGTGACAAAGATAGTGATGAAGAAATATGCGCTGACAGATTATCGGACTTTAATTTTAAAAATCGTTTATTTTTGTGATTTCGTAAAAATATTGTTTTTTTTTTTGTTAAATAATCATACAGTATATATTAAAGTGTAAAATAAAAAAAGTTTCGTTCATAAAAACAAAGTAGTTTTCGATTTACTGCGATTTTTCTGAATAACTAAACTTTCGCGCGATTCACGAAAAAACGCCTGCTGCAAGCGTAAGTTGGCTATGAAGTATACCCGCATGCCAAGTGTTAAGAACTTCTTGAGGTTATGTAGACTTCGAAAAGATTTCTGACTTATCTGGATCTTTCTTTAATCTCCAAAGTGTTAGTAACCTAACACCTAGTGTAGTGACAACAGTGCAGGACCAATGCACAGACCAGAGGCAAGTTTATAAAATGTTAATAAGTAAATCTTTTCAATTTCTGGGAGATTTGCATAAAAGTTTTTTGAAACAAATTTCAGATAGAGCGAAACATTTTACAAGGATACGCGTGACTTATTTTTAATTTATATTAATTAAATGAAATTATTTACATATATCGCTAAATATTTTTGTCAATAGTAGAAATATGCAATTTAAGATGACTAACGGCAAATATAGCTCTAAATATAAAAATCATCACGCCAACGTTAATCAACTTACAAACAATATAGAGTGAAACTCGCTGAAGAAGTTTTCCAAGAGCCTAACTGATAAAAACTTCTTGAACGGGAAATGCTTATGTATGTATATATATATATATATATATATATATATATATATAAGCATGTGTGTATATATTGTATATATATGTATATATATATATGTATATATATTTGTGTGTGTGTATATATATATATATATATATATATATATATATGCAGTAAAACCCACTTAATAAGTTTTCTAACAGAGTGGAAAGAGAAAACTTCTTAAACGAAATTAATTTTTTTAAAACAAAATAATTACATAGATAATGAGGAGAGATTTTTTTTCTTTATAAAATAATATATAAACAATAGTTTTGGTTTTTCTCAAGAATTTATATTTTTTGAATACTTAAAATATCAATTAATAAAGGAAAACAAAATAATTACCTTAAAGTATCTTAGATTTCAGCTAAGAAATTTTGCTTTAAACACCACTGAAATCGATTTTACAGAAAAAATCGGTTATAGTGTTTTGTTATTGCTTTTTATCGGCAATTTGTAATTGATAACAGTCCAGTTGTCGTAAGGTATTAAAAACTTCTTCAGGCACATTTTGAATAAAAATGACAACAATCGTTTTCAGCCATAAACCTTTACAAACAAAGAGAGAGGAGAAAAAAAAGTAATCGAAAGGCAGCTATAAACGCTTTCTGTAAGTAAACTTAGAAATGAAAAAAAACTTTTTAAGAGGGAAACAGTTTGGAACGAAATTTTATAAAAGTTTTTTTTAACATTGTATGAATAGGGGGAAAAATGGATTACGAAAATTTAAACTTCTTAAGTGGTAACTTCTTAAACGGGTTTTACTGTATTAATTTTTTTAATTATACGTCGTTGCTAGTAAAATCCTTGAACAATACACTAAAGTTGTTCATAACTTTCAATAAAATAACATTTAAATATGTCTTTTTTCCCTATATAATAAAAATAACTTGACCATAGTGGCATCATCGAAACACAGTTTGAAGAAAATGACGGGTAAATTTTACTAGCGGGCCGCATAAGCATGTGGGCTGCTATTCGGTTACCACTGGTTTACATAGCACATACTTATCTGGCCATCTCTGCTTGAAACGGTTCAGATAAATATCCACATTACTTTCATTTCTTTTTTCATTCAAAGGTATCTCACGTTCTTGACTCGTCACGACACCTTAAAAGAACACCCTTTAATCTGCAGCTATGTAGCCTTAAACGGTTTGTTTATTGAATATAATTATTAAACTGAAAAATACACCACAAAAGGTGGCATCCCTTCGTGGAGTTTTCTAAACTTGAGAGCCATCCTGTTGGAATAAAGATGTTTCACCTCTGGGAAAATTTTAAGAAGATTTGTGGTGGACTACGCCCTTATTTTTCGCACTCTTTAAAGGTAAGTACCTATTAACAGGGTGTAACCGGTAGGCGACAATTTGCCATCGGACGAGAAATACACGCTTTAGAAACTATTACTAAGGCGTATTGCATACTTTTATTAAATTATGTCCCGTATTCAAGCGTTATATAAAGTCAAGTTACACCTTTTAGTTACAGTAAATAAAATATTTTGCGTCCTTTTAATGAAGTCTCTTACCTTCTATGATTCATGTTATTAATGCATCTGTTTCGATAAACCATAAATCTTTAAATACTTATACAAAGACCTGTAAGTATTTATAATATGTGTAACCTCATATGAAATCATGCAATATTCTGTATTCTTTGTTTATATGGAAAAATATAAAACAATTAATAAAGGAGAATTTTGCAAAAATTACATGTTACGGAATGTAGCTTTCAAAAGCAAAACATTGTGCTATTGAAGCAAACATACAAAAAAGTGAAAAATTGTAATTATGTTAATTAAATGCTTGTTTTTATCTTTGTGATTGCATTAAATAGTCTATAGCTAGGTTCAGTTTAACGTTTAGCTTTGTTAAAAGTAAATGCTCTTAATTAATTTTTAGAGATTTTTTTGCTGTAATAAAGAAATATATTATTTGGACTGAAATTAATTTGGAATCCCCTATATAATAATGCCGAACGGATGACATTTGAATTGCAACAATGTAGGTATTATCTATATAATTGCTTAGTTATGTATACCTTGTTCTTGTTTTATTCAGTAGTATAATATGGTTACAAAGAATTGTAATTGGAGAAAGAGTAGTAAAAATTTCTGAAAAAAACCATGCATTAAAATAAAAATAAAGTTTTTTTTCATTGAAAAAATATTTAAATTTTACTAAAATTTTTCTATGTTAGTATTGATAATTCCTTTTTCATTAAAAACTAACACTTGTTAACTATTTTTCAATTAAAATATCTAGATAAATTTAATTATTTATATTACATTAAATTATTACATGTATATTATATAAGCACTAAATGTGCTCATGGTCTAACATCAACTCATGTTTTAACTCATTATCCTTACTTTTCTTGTGGTTTTATAGTTGTAGAATGAAATTTCATGTTTCAGGTAATTAAACATTTAGGTCAGTTGTAGCGATTTTAAGTTAAAATTTCATTTTACTTTTACTTTTCACTCTTGCATGAATTTTTAAACTTCTTATATTAAAAGGTTCTCTGTATTATTATTGCATGAATTTAACCAGATCATAAATAGACATTCATGACAATTGAACAGAGTTTGAAACTATTTAACTTATCTATAAACTTAAAAAATAAAATATTTTCCTTGTTTAGAGTCTAAGATTGAAAAAGTCAAGTTTTACTTATCTAAGCGTGGGGTTAAACATTAAAAATGCGGAAACTCCAGAAATGCATAAAGGAAACTTCTGCAAATTGATGTTCCTATTTACTGAAGAACTGTTTAAATTTATGTTTTCTCATAATAAGAACTAAACTTCATATTGATAAATGGCTCATTAAATACTGGCTTATTACAGAAGGCTTGAAGAGTTATGAATTGACTTTACGTGATAAGAAAACTCGCAGAGTTTTTGAGAGAAAGATTTTACAGCAGATTTAATCGGCAGAGTTCAGATGCACGGTTAAGGGATAAGACTATCTATCAAATTTAGAAGATGTACAGACAACCTGATGTGTCGAAATTTGTAAAATTACAGGGACTTGAAAGGACAGGTCATCTGGCCAAATACAAGAAGATCGTTGAAGTAAAAACATTTCAAGCTAGCCCAAGGAAGCTAAATTTCGAGGAAGAACTCCATCGAGATGAAATGATTGTGGTGAAAACGACTTTAACACTTTACAATTTAAAAACTGGAAAAGAGTCATCAAAAGCAGAAATACCTGGAGAAGACTACTAGAGAAGGTCATGAGACAATAAGGATGTTGAAGCCAACGAAGATGAAGTTTATGTTAATATTTATACGCAATTTATTAATTGCTGTAAATACAATAAAGATAAGAAATTAAGAAGATAAATATAAGTAAAGAGAAAATATATCTTCCAAGAATAATAAATAATAATAAATAAAAACAATTAAAAATAATAAAATTTAATAATATTTTTTAATACTGTTATATAAATCTACTATGAAAATTTAGTTTTTTTCTATTTCTAAGCAACTTAGATTATTAATTTTATTAATTTTAACAATATTTGTATAACATTCTTAACGTCTTTCACTCTTGGAGTATTTCAAATACCCAAATACTGACATCAGAATTTAAAAAATCTTAACATTTACGCAAATAAATGTTGAAATATCATAAAAAAATTAAATATAATAGATTAAGAAAATAGATATTTAGCCTTTAAATAATACATAAGAAATTAATTTCGTATGAAAAAGAGTTCGTAGAAAAACAAAATAATAATAACAGTAACTAAAATACACTATACAAATACTACATAATAAAATATGTTGAATCAGAATAAAATTTGCTTAAAAAATATAAACTAAGTGCATTAAATTAAAATAATTATTTGATTCTGAGTATACAATTATTTTTAAGACAAACTATTTATTTTAGCATTTATATCTTTAAACAAAATGAAAAAAAGTTTAAAATGAATGAATACTTAATTATAAAAAAGTATTTTAAAACTACTGTATATATAATAGAAACTATATCACAACATTTAAACAAAATTAAAGGAAACAACAGACTATTAAAACAAAACTTTATACATTAATAAGGCATAAAAATTTTTGGTTTTTAACGAAAGCAAAAGAAGGTATGAATATTTATCAAAAAGTTAAAATTTATGATAATAGCGGACAGCAAAATTTCTATTACTTCAACATACTTATATTAACGCATTGTATGCGGGAGATTTACTAGTACGTTTTCTGACGATTGACACTCGAGCGCGGGTCACGTACTAGTACGTGTTACTGTAACAACATGGTTTGTTTAAAATAACGGTATATGCAGAAAAACGAAGCCGAATGTTCTTGTCTACTACATAGATTCTGGAAAATTTTAGACAAATAAAAACTAGTTTTTACATTATTAATTTTAGGATTGCTCTTTTCATTTTTTTAATATACGAATGTTTACATATAACATAATTCGAAAAAATTAAAACTATATACTACTATTTCTATTTGATTTTTCATATTTATGATACTATTATAAATTTATCCACTAAAAATATATATTTTTTGTTTACAAGAATTTTATAATTATTGTTTATATATTTCTATTTATATATTTGTTTATATATTTCAATATAAAATACGAAAAATTGGTTAAAAATTAAATAATTCTCGATCTATTGAGATTTAACTGAATAACTAAATTTAAACGCAAAACGCCCGCTCCCGGTACAATTCCGCTGCGAAATCTACCAGCACACAATGTGTTAAAATTAAATTAAAAACTATTGAATTAAACAAACTAAATCATCTGGAAACATAAAATGCGGTTAAAACGAAGAAAGTTTACAAATCATTTAATCTTCTTTAGAAAACAATTTCAAAAATTAACAAAAAGCTTTTCTCCTTAATCCATAAAGCTAGAGAAAAAGTAGTTACAATTACTAGAAGTATCTGAAAAAGGGTTTGAGTTGTTTTAGATAGCTGAGAAAAGGGAATTATGTAACAATACAACAGAAACTGTTCTAAGCTGGATTATTGTAGCGATTTAAGCATCTAAAAACTTGAGTAAAGTAGGGTTTTTCACAGGTAGTAAGTAATGGACTTTCCTAACCTTTTGAAAAGCTTTCACTGTAATAGACAGAAAATACTTTGGCTTTTATCATCATAAATAAAGCTATTAAACTGAGTTGCCGGAAATTCCTTCATAATTACTAAATGATTAATGTTGTTATTTTTGTGATTTAATAAAAACAATAAATAGTTATAGAAATTTATATTATTCCGTCCAATAAAGCTATCATTTTCTATACCTATAGAAAGCGGTATCTTTACTCTTTATTATTATATGTATCAATTTCCACTAATTTTGTGTCATATATCCCATAGATGAAATGCTTTTATTTAAGATGAAAATATATCTCAGCTCAAGAAGCAGGGCCCGATTATCAAGATTTTGGGCCCAGGGCAGAGAAATATGTTTTGAGCCCTTGTAGATTATTATTACATTTTATTAACCCCTTCCCTGTTTTGCCCGTACGCCGTACGGGCACAACTTACGAGCCTTTACTGATTTGCCTGTACGCCGTACGAGCAATCTGATTTCTATATAGATTGCACTGTTTCGGCCTTATTTTTTCCAATTTTAGTAACAAATTATTCGTATAGATGTCCAGTAAATGATAGTTTGCAGTTTATTGTATTTTCTACTCTGATGGGTTCAAAAGTGCGGGTTTTTTCGCATGTTTTGTATGAGAAGACGAATTGTTATCTTTCAGTGTATAGCTTTCTGGTTATATTTTACTAACCGCCTGATGATTTTATTGATGTAAGAGTTGAATAATATATTTTTACTTATAAATAATGGATAATTAAGAGCATATGGAGCTAATTTCTTGTGATTCGAACTGTGACTCGGAATCAGAAACTGAATTATCTGTAAATGATAGTAGCGAAAGTTTACTAGATGACCTTGATAGTAGTGACTCTGATAGTAGCACAGATGAAATCAGTCAAGCAAGACATTTTTTAAAAATTAATTGTGATAATCCTTCGGATCCGACTCCTAGATTTGCTTTCACTGGAATTCCAAAAATTAACTTGGATATCGATGAGACTAAAGGTAAACTTCAGTTCTATGATGCTTTCACAGAAAGAAAAAAAAGTTGTAATAAATGATTAAAAATATTAGGAATGTTAATTTTAATAACATATCTTTACTTAAAAATGTAAAATGAAGAAAAAAAATGCAATAAAAAAATATGACATTTTTTTGAAGGAATACTGGAAAAAAAATGAAACTGTCAAAGGGTTAATGTATAGCTGAAAGATTTGCATAATGCAACAAGAATTTTTTTATTTGACCATGGGGTTGAAAACATATTCTATTATGCAGATCATATTAAAAATAATTCACAAACGGAATCCACCAATCAGAAATCTCAATTTTGCGATTGCGAAACTTTTTGAGAAAAGTTCTCAAAATCAAGCCATCTGAATGGTGGATTCCATTTGTAAAATGACCTGCATTCTTTCCTTTAATTTTTAAGGTATCCGTCTACGTTCGGAGAACTTTTTTCTTTAAACGTAGAAACTAGTTCATGTTCTTAAATTTTTAGATTTATTTTTTATATTATCATAGAGAATGGCACTTAAAAAATTTATTCCTGGGGAAGTTTTTATAAATATTCTAATAAATGAAGAAAATTTAGTAAAAATATTGGGTTTATTTCAAAAGGTCTAATTTTTTAACAAATTAAAATTATTTCAATATTTTTGATGCAACACATTTCTTATACACTGAACTAGTGAATCTCCTAAAATCTTAATTTACATTTGGTAAAAACTTTTGGTCCTTCAAATTCATACACTTTGAAGTTTTAACGAATTTTCATTACCTTCATATCTAACTATGAGTGTAACATCATTAAAAATTATCCAAATTTAAAGCTTTTAGTTCATTCACTAGTAAATACTATCAAAAGCATTCATGACAATTTTCAACAAAATATTTTAAGAACTTTTTGAGAAATCAGATTTTAAGTTTCAGCATTTTATTAAAAATACCGTTGTGAGGAAAACGCATTTGAAGTTTATGAAAGCAACTTTAACTATTAAAAAATTAAAATGCATGTTTAAAATTCCCCACACTTTCTTGCTTCAAAACTTTCTAATTGCCAAGATGATAATTATTAAAATACTAGGAAAATGATTAAACTAATCTTCATGAAAATTTAAAAAGTTTCGTCCAAAAAATGCTATTTAACAGGCTTTAAATTCACAACTTCCGGTTCCTAAGTCGCTACTTCCGTTTCGTTTTGACAGCTGTCACTGATGTTTAAATAACTGTAACTGTTCTTTAAAATGCCGTACAGACAAAACAAAAACAGATTTAGAAGCCTAAAATTGAAATATTATTAGTTATAGTAATATTATCAGGTGATAATATTACTATCCATTCACTGAAAGGTATGAAAAAGCCATTTTTTAAAATCTTCAAGTTTTGTTCTTCATGTTGCAAAATTCTCTAAGCTTTAAACTTTGAATTTATTCTTAGAATCTTTTACTTTTTAATGAGTACTTGTGTTTGGCACAATTTATCCTAGGAGGATGAAATGCCATTAAGCCAAAATGAGACAGGTAAAAATATAGTTTTTTTTTGGGGGGGGCAGAATTATCTGGTAGAGGCTCAATAATTTATTTATCTCCATACTCCTCTAAAGACTCCCAATACTGTGAATGCAGTTTAGAATCTCGTTGAATTAATTTAGAAAGATAATTCAAAGTATTCTTAGCTACGTCGAAATTACCGTTAAGTTCTTCCCAATTTTTTTTTTGCCACAGTAACTAATGGAAGTAAAGGAATGAAACTATCATTTCCACTACACCCTGGAGGTAGAAAGAATTTGTCGTTAATACCGGTGATAAAATTTTCATTGAAACAAAAAATAATTGATGATTAAATTTAGAATTATCACATATCTATTATTTAATCCAAATAGAAAAGAAAATTATTTACGTATTATCTAAGTTCAGTGATAAAAACGTATAAAAATAATGCAGACGATATGGAAGTAATTTAAAATAAGGAATGATTAAATGAGATGGTTAAAGGAATGATATCATAATGCTAGAAATGAGACAAATTGATAAATTTTACTGCCTGTTAACCGGGGAAAATAGGGATTGAAATAATAGCATTAAATGCTAGAAAAGGGCGGAAGGAGTGGTAATTGCGTTTGGCACAATTTATCCTAGGGGGATGCAGTGCCTTTAAGCCCCAACCAACCAAGTAACCAGCTACATATGTAAGTTAATACATATTAACACCACTTAAAATTTCTTTAAACTAGTTCTGTTATTATAACTGGAGAAAATTTAATGAGTGGGATAGGTTGCTTTGTTTCAAGAGTAGTTCTCTTTTATTATTGTTAAACCAACCAACTAACCATCTACATATTTAAGTTACTACATATTAACACCAGTTAAAATTTCTTTAAACAAATTCTGTTATTATAACTGGAGAAAATTTAATGAGTGGGATAGGTTGCTTTGTTTCAAGAGCAGTTCTCTTTTATTATTGTTAAACCAACCAACTAACCATCTACATATTTAAGTTACTACATATTAACACCAGTTAAAATTTCTTTAAACAAATTCTGTTATTATAACTGAAGAAAATTTAATGAGTGGGATAGGTTGCTTTGTTTCAAGAGCAGTTCTCTTTTATTATTGTTAAACCAACCAACTAACCATCTACATATTTAAGTTACTACATTTAAACACCACTTAAAATTTCTTTAAACTAATTCTGTAATTATAACTGGGGTAAAATTTAATGAGTCAGATAGGTTGCTTTGTTTCAAAAGCAGTTCTCTTTTATTCTTGTTAAACCAAATAATCTTTCTTTAACAAAGAACTTTGATTAACTATATGAAAAGACCTCGCTGGTGTAATTGCATTTTCAGGGGTTTTGCAAGCGTTTATTTAAAAAATTAGGATTTAATACACGGATATCAAAAATTCTGTAGTATTTTTAGGATCTAACAGATTGTTGTATATCATGATTTATTTTTACATTGAATGGAACGATACAATCTATAGTTTTGTCTATTCACGATCAAACTAAACAGAAAAGAAATAGAGTCTTAGAAGGCCAAATCACCCAGGAATTAAGCTTGAATTTAGAGTTCTATATTAAAAAAAATGAATGATATACTATATTCTGAAAGCATTACCTTCTCCTTTGACTTATCACTAAACGTGAATGATATATTTTGATCGTTCCAAATTGCTAACCATTCAATGCCATTCACCAATCAGATGCCGCATGATGATAAAACTTATGGAGTATAATTCTTATGATTGGAGGAAAAGATGAATGCTTAATCACTTTTATCGTTTACTGACGTCGTATTAAGTTGCAAATTCTGCATTTTCTAGATGATTGTGTGTAATCATGCTCCTAACCAACAAATGAAGAAAAAAAAAATCTTGGATCTTCCAGATCGTGTTCAATAGGCAATCGTTCATTAAGAAAAAAAATGAGGAAGAATTAACTCCTTGCCCAAGGCACAATGCAAAAGGAATAAACAAAGCTGGCTGTCTTCCAAATGGTCTCCGTCACCTTTCAACTTATTTGAGACAAATATGCTAAACGTTTTCAGTTGAAGAGTAGGAAGGCCATTAACTAACCGGTGATTAAGTTTATAAAAAGAGGAAATATTTAAGGTAAAACGTTCGTTCAGGTATTCATTCCGAGTAAAATAATATGGAGCAGATTAATTTAGAGATTTCTACTTACCTTCTGCATTTTAAGTCAGAATTCAAGGTAAAAAATAAATAGTATAATTTCACATTTTTCAAAGTTCTAATTATACAGATGATCAGATTTGGGGTGACATAAAATGATGGTTATATAATTTTGAAAATGCATATATATATTACATAATTTTAAATTATATATATTGTATAATTAATATATTAATAATTTATATTTCTAAATACCTTTGTTTATAAAATATAATATGAATATTATAAATATAATAAAAATTAAAAGAATTCACTTTTTTAACGTTTTGTAAATTTATAATATAAACTTTAAAATGCAAGTTTTAATAAAAAACACATGTCGTCTTAAGAAATTTTAATAAATAAACATTAAAAGAATTCAAACTTTTCCTAGTAGTATGTTTTTAAATTTCCTAATATTATAAAAATAAAATGGTGTTTTTTTAAATTATCTAGTAAATAATTTGTTTTTATAATTTCTAATTTATCTTAAGAATTTAATCACGAATATTTAAAAGATATTAATTTTCTTAGTAAATTATCGTTTTAATTTTAATTTCTTTACAGAATTAGGTAAAAATAAATTATTGTTTTCTAAAGAGAATTATTTGGTAATACAGTGATAAAATTTTCATTTAATCGATGATTAAATTTTAAATTATCCATTGTAAATCTATTTTAGTATGAAAATTATTTATTTGTTTTCAGTGATTTTTTATAATGCACGTCGAATAATTTATATTTATCATGATTAATTTGATTTAGTCTTTAATGTTAGAATTTATTTTTCCTATTTTTGCCAATGATAATTTTCAATGTAGAAAAGGAATGAAACTATCATTTCATAAAATAGATTTGTTAATTACAAAATAAAATTTTTCATTGCCACAAATAAAAAAAAAGATATAATTATCATATATGTATCTAATCTATTATTTAAGCCAAATATAAAAGAAAATGTTTTATGTTAGAAAATGTTTAGTGAAGTATACGTCATCAGACGTATAAAAGAATATTTTAAAATAAAGAAGAGATGTAAGGAATGACGTCATAATGCTAGAAAAATCTGTTATTTTTACCTATTTATGATGAGACAAATTGATAAATTTAATCACCTTCTCTTAACTGGGGGAAAATAAGGCTTCAAATATTGCTATTAAATGCTAGAAAAGGGGAGAAGGAGGGGATTTCGAACGTTGCTAACCCTAACTCATCAAGAATTCAATATGGATGCCTCTCTCCATTCCAGGTACAGCCGCTTCATAAATTCGAGGACAGACGGACAGATTACTTAGCCTAATATTATATAGGGGTTTTTTATTCTACATTTTTTTTTCAAAATTGGAACATATTCTCACGTCAAATACTAAACTTTGAATATACCATAAAGAAAAACAGGCATTATTACAAGAGAAGATTGGCTCCATAGATTTTAATTCTAGAATAAAGATTCCTTTTTTAAGAATTACCTCGAATAAAGCTTTTTATCATTATGACTTCATCCAGCCCAGCAGTTATATGGACATTCCACAGTACAAATTTTGAAATACCCTCAGATATTCAGATAGGCGCTTCGAAAACTGCAATACCTTTAGCCTACATAGCAATAATACTAAAATGTGTAATTTTATACATGTAACAATGACGCATTCACATGCGGTATTTGCAATACTGCTTCATGAACTCCTGCAGATAATAGGATACTTCACATTTTTCCCCTGTTTCTTAACGCATAATGTACAGAACCCTTTGAAACTCTACTGACAATGAATTATCCATCATTCAATAACATTGCACCTTCAATTCAAAGGGTGTAATAGAATTGTTAACAATGGGAGTATAAATTAACCACAGTGGCTGAAGTGACCTAGATCCATAAAACGTAATGAACCCTCCTACAATGACAAAAATTTACCACATTCCAAAGATTATTCAAAACAGTGAGTGGATTATTCTCTATCTTATCTTTAACATTTATAATTATGTACCCATACGCGATACTGTTATCGGTAACAAAAGCCCATCACTTCACAGGTTGACCGTTCTGTTGCAGCTTTGGACTACTTCAGTGGTCTAGCGGACATTGGATTAAAAGGAACAACGGGGAAAGTAACATTGTTACATCACAGAAAAAAATAAAGAATAAGGAGGAAGATATGTTCTACCAAGCGCATTCTTTAAAAGTGTTGGTTGCTTATCCTACTCTACATCAACATCACCAGAGAGATGTTCGTCGTGTCGCCACAGTCGATAAAATCGTGATTCTTAGGTGAGTTCCACTTACTGTGTTTCTTTGTTTACACAAGTTTAATCTCCAAAGAATATTTCCACTGATTTTCAAAGAAAACAACTTTCTTTTTTTTTAGATTTTTTTTTTTTGCAATTATTATTAGAATAACGTTAACATGATCACTTTTATCACTGTTATTAGCCTAAATGATGGGTGATTGAGCGTAGTGAAGCTTTATTTGAGATAATATCGTTTTGAATCGTGTTACTTTAGATGCAGAGCCGCTGTAGTTCAGCCGGCAAAGACAGCGCTATCATAACTGAAAGGTTGCTGAAAGACGTTGAAAGGTAGGTTTGGGGCAAGAGCTGGACTAGGATCCGTCGTGTTCATCGTCGTGTGATAAAACTGTTCATTTCAAATGACTTACTGAAATAATAAATAGTTTCAGTAAACTAGTTATGATGATTAATTACAAACAAGTAAACATTACTTACAACATTAGTAACACAAGTAAAACAAGTAAACATTAATTACAAACAAGTTTAATGAAACAAGTTTTATTAAACTAAATATCATTGTAAGTTAAAATATTTCAGTTACCGTTCTGCAATAAAATTATAAGTTATACTAAATGATATACTTCAGTACAAAATTATATTTCATATCACATGTATATTGAAGACGAATGAAAGTCCAGCGAAAAAGTTCTCGATTGTAAAGCGTTAAGGTATCAGTCTACTTTCGAAGAACTTTTTTCTTTAAACGTAGAAACTAGTTCATGTTTTTACATTTTTAGATTTATTTTTTGTATTATCATAGATAATTGCACTTAAAAAAATTATTTCTGGAGAAGTTTTTATAAAATTTCTAATAAATGAAGAAAATTTAGTAAAAAAAATCGGGTTTTTTCAAAAGGTCTAATTTTTTTAATAAACTAAATTATTTCAATATTTTTTGATGCAGCACATTTCTTATACACTGGACTAGTGAATCACCTAAAATCTTTGCTTAATTTACATTTGGTAAAAAGTTTTGGTCCTTCAAATCATGCATATAGAATTTTTAACGAATTTTCATTATCTTTATATCTAACTACGTGTGTAACTTAAAATAATGTGTAATTAAAAATGATCCAAATTTAAAGCTTTTAGGTCATTCACTAGTCAATACTATCAAAAGCATTCATAATAATTTTCAACAAAATATTTTAAGAACTTTTTCAGAAATCATATTTCAAGTTTCATCATTTTATTAAAAATACCGTTCTGAGAAAAACACATTTGAAGTTTACGAAAGCAACTTTAACTATTAAAAAATTAAAATGCATGTTAAAAATTCCTCCCCCTTTCTTGCTTTAAAACTTTCTAATTGCCAAGTTGCTAATCATTAAAAATACTAGAAAAATGTTTAAACTAATCTTCATGAAAATTTAAAAAGTTTTGTCCAAAAATATGCTCTTTAAAGGCTTTAAATTCACAACTTCCGGTTCCTTAGTTGCTGCTTTCGTTTGGTTTTTACAGTTGTCACTGATGTTTAAATAGCTGTAACTTTTCTTTAAAATGCCGTAGAGACAAAACAAAAGCAGATTTAGAAGCCTGAAAGTTGAAATTTTACAATAGAGAAATAAAAAAAACATGATTTTTGGCAAGAAATAACGTTTTCAACGTAGACGAATACCTTAAGTTAAACCTACCCCGTTATGGACTTGTTTCATTGCATTGTTTGTAATATATGCTTCTGGGTATGTCCTTAGCCTTTCACCTTAACTCGGAAACAAAATGACTACCTCAAGGAGAAAACGATAAATACAAGCAAATAGAAAATTTTCGCAAATGGCAACACCCACTAAACACCCTAACGATATTTATCAAGTATTTATTCGTCACACTACAAAACAATATCTACAGTGCAGTTACGAATGATGTAGTCTCATCCAATTTATTTCCTAAACCTCTTAGCGTGCAAATCATTCAGATGACGCAAGCAACTGTCTTTGAATCTTGACATCATCTGTAACAGATCAACATCCGATTATTTTACGGGCCATCGCACGTACCACCTGTGAAAAAAAAAAGGTAAAAGACAAAAATAATTACTCCTGGTTGCACCAGGACTAAGACAAGCTTACAACACTCTCTGTTGGGTAGATGGAACCTCTCGATAACACGATCTCTAATTTCCTGCTGCGATTCAACCTTGGATATGATGAGGGCTCGGGTTCGTTCAAAGAGACAGGTAAAATAGTGGGGCGTAATCGTTTCTAGTAACTTTAGACATTAAGACTTGGTGAAAATTACACCCACCGCCGTCATTAGAGTTTGATTTATGTTTTATTTTGTAAAGGGGAGGGGTAATGACAAGTGATACCTCGTTCCTACAAAATCTGTGAGCCTGTGGAGGAGCAAGGGTTAGAGTGTCAATAAGTGCAGCCTCAAATCGGTAATTCGCTGATTTCATTAGTCCAAAAATTGAAGTAACAGTGTTAGCCTTGGAATTGAAAATAAAGCACTGCTGGAAAATCTGCAATTTTGATTCGTGACCTAATGTCCACTTTAACGTCGAAATACAGTAAACAAAATAATTTCCTGTTATTTCCTGTCATTAAAATTGATTTTGAGTAATTCACCTTAAAACTAAAAGAATATAGTTGTAGTTGAGATCATTATTTTATATTATACGCTCATGATGGAAGTAAATATTTTTTATTTAAAGGACAGTTGTAGTAGAGATCATTTGTTTATATTTTATATTATAGGCTCATGATGGAAGTAAATATTTTTTATTTAAAGCCTAGTTCAAGTAGAGCTAAAGCCTAGTTGTAGTAGAGATCATTTGTTTATATTTTATATTATAGGCTCATGATGGAAGTAAATATTTTTTATTTAAAGCCTAATTCAAGTAGAGATAAAGCCTAGTTGTAGTTGAGATCATTATTTTATATTATACGCTCATGATGGATGTAAATGTTTTTATTTAAAGCCTAGTTCAAGTAGACCTAAAGTCCAGTTATAGTAGGGATCATTATTTTATATTATAGGCTCATGATGGAAGTAAATATTTTTTATTTAAAACCTAATTCAAGTAGAGCTAAAGCCTAGTTGTAGTAGAGATCATTAATTTATATTATAGGCTCATGCTGGAAGTAAATATATTTTATTTAAAGCCTAGTTCAAAACAGGATAAATTTTAAAAGTATATGAGAATGAGTAATACACCTAGTGTGTTTAAAATAATCATCAAACGAAAAACTCTTTATCTTGAAAAAAAAAGATTAAAGTTGCAATTAGTAACAATTATGTTCTATTTTGATATAACAATTATGTTCTCTTTACTATGAAGGAAATTAAAAAAAACACCTTTGCACTTTTTCCTTTGTTACAATCCCAATTCAAAAATATTGAATTATCAAATGTTTAGTCAAATTTCAAAAACATAATTAATGTACAATATCGTCTTAAAGAATTCTAGGTCTTTTAAATTCTCAAAGTTTTAATTTTAATTTTTTATTTATTAAACTGCAAACTTTATGCATATTTTGTTACCCTTACTTTTGAAATAAAAATAGAGAATTGAAATATTAGCAACAATTTCAGGTAGATAAGCCTTCTTTGTATATACACTGCGTGATAATTGACCTACAGACAAATGAAAAGTTAGCAGATAAGCCCTCCTAGAGTATACGCTAAACACATGATAATTATAAAAAAGAAAATGAAAGTTAAATCGGATAATCGGCTCTGCAGAAAAGATTTTAATTCTCTTTATTATTTTCAATTGCTTTACTTGACGGCGAATTTTAACTGTTAACATTGATAATTACTATTTTTCTGCTCTATTGTCTAATATACTAAATAATATACTAATATTGTCTAATATACTAATGTTGTCTAATATACTAATATTGATGATATACTAATTGATAATATACTATTGATAATATACTAATATTGTCTAATATACTAAACCATCCTAAAGTATATGCTAAACACATGATAATTGACAAAAAGAAAATGAAAGTTAAGTCGGATAATCGGATCTCCAACAAAGGTTTTAATTCTCTTTTTTATTTTCAATTGGGTTGCTTGACGGCGAATTTTAACTGTTGACATTGATAATTACTTTTTTTCTGCTCCATTGTCCATTTCTATATATAGTTTTCAAAAGTATGTCATGTTGATACTAGTCCACTGAGATTATTTTCCTAATTCTTCTTAGAGCCAGATGATGGCCGAATCAGTAGATTTGAAACAGAACATTACATTATTGGGGGTGGGGGCACTGAATAAATCGTGTAATGGAGTCCAGTGGAAAAGATGTTTAGTTAAATATTTTTGGTCAGGTAACAGGAAAAATTAAAACTACTCTGATACGCCGCATATGATAAATTGAAACCGATATAAGCGACTTATTTACCTGAAATAACGGAAACACTATCAGTTTAACTACTTTATTGATTCTAAAAGTTTCACTACGAAGTGTGAAGTAGTCTCAAAGTTTAGCTTTGACTACGAAGTATCTACGAAGTTTTTATAAAATTTCACTACAAATAGAGATACTTTTACATTTCTTCTTATAAATTTGGAATTCTTGACAAATAAGCCAGAATTGGAGATGAACTATTAGTTTTACATATATCACGTAAATCTATCTTTTCTACGGTACAATATGTGTTACATTTAAATAAGTGCAGTTTAAATTTAAATAAATCTTTATAAGATTTCATGATTTTAAGTTTGAGTGCATGATATCTTAAAATTATTTCCAATAGCTTATGGAAGTTTCGTGTACTAATATAAATACATATAAAAATTAAAATTATTATTTTGAATAAAATAATATATTGACTGTCGTCATTATATTCTTTAATTTTTAATTAGAAATTTGGGCTATTTTCTTATTTTTTAGTTCTTAGCATAATTTACATAGAAATACTTTATATATATACAGATTCAAATGATATATCCTAAAGTAATAAATTAAAAGAAAATATAATTTTAATACAATATTGAATGTTTCATTGCGCTATACAGCAATTAAAAACATCCAAATGTATAAAAGACTATAAAAATATTTAAAACCGAATAAAAAGAACCTCATATATGGACCAAAAGCAACCAGTGATGTGACATTTCGAAATGATTTGGGGGAGTTGAGACCCCCCCCCACTCTGGTTAAAACTAGTTTTTATGATGCATCAACTCTCCCAGACGACGGAAACATACTTTTAATGTATACTTTTATTGTGTTTGTATGATGTTTCAGACTTCTGGGAGAGTTAATGCCTCTTAAAAACTAGTTTTAAAAATTAGTTCGGTTTTATCTGTTTTTACAGTCATATATATATATATATATATATATATATATATATATATATATATATATATATATATATATATATATATATATATATATATATATATATATATATATATATATATATATATATATATATATATATATATATATATATATATATATATATATATATATATATATATATATATATACATATATATTTTAAATAGTGCATTAACAGTTATATTTGTGATAAAAATGAAAATCTAAAAGGGTATCCTTATAGATTCTACACAGGTTGCTCTAATTTTTGCCTCTTAATACGAGGTTTAAGATTTTTACATAAATTTATTTTTCAAGCATTAAAATTAATATATTTTTAACAAGAACTAGATATTTTAATTTACATACTGAAAAAGCCAATGTTTGTATATTTTCGATTCATCAATAGTCAAGAAACCTCTTAAATTTAACCAAATGGCATCATTTCAACATTATTTGAATGACACAAGAAACTTGTCTTTCTGAAATAAATCTACTTAGATACTGATACATGCGTAATGAAATAATAGCTATCAATTTACCTTAACGACCCTTACAGTTAAGTGCTGTTTCAATACACTCATCAACAAGTGGAATGACATCTTTATCTAAGTCTTGTTTTTATAACCTTATTTCACAATGTTTACTTAAACAAAACAGTATCTGTGGCATTCAAACGAGTGAGCTTTACCCTAGAGGGACAAATAATAAACTAACTCATATATCAGCTATTACATGTTTCCATCTCATTATATTTCAAATGAAATGTAAAACCAGTACAATGCTTTAGCTCTCTAAAATCATCAAAAGTTTACAAAATCAAAAATACACAAAAACTCATTTATTTAAATAATCTCAGATCTTCTTTAAAGATACTACATTCACATTTTCTTGAAACCAAAACTATAAATGTAAATTCTACTAGTAGAATCGTCTAACGAAATATGTGTAACAGAAACTGTATAATTTATATATATATATATATATATATATATATATATACATAAATTATATTTGTGTGTGTACCTGCGGTTACATCATATGTAATTCTATATCAAAAAGTACTTAAAGGCTGTCAATTTATATTATGATTATTATTAGGTTTATATAAAATATTATTTAGAGTATGTTGACTATTCCTAACAGCATACGTTTCTCTAAATATCCAGACACCCCACTGACATCATGGATGTTATTTGGACATGGAATACAAGTTGAATGCCGAGCAGGTGTCCGTTGAAATTTATGAAATATTCAAAAAAGAGGAAAATATTTTTATGTACTAAACAATGCTATTTTCTAATGAATTCCACTTTATATGTGTGTGTATGTAAATACACACACACACACACACACACACACATATATATATATATATATATATATATATATATATATATATATATATATATATATATCTATATATATATATATATATATATATATATATATATATACATATATACATATATACATATATAACATATTTTAATTATTTCATAAATGGAAAGAATTTTTTAATGTATATTTAGAAATTTCCACTTATATATTTTCTTATTTTTTGCTAAGATATGAATATTTAAATTATTTTTGTAACAAGTACACAAGGCAAAGATTCAAAATAAATAAAATTAATTTTGTAAGTTATTATGTATACTAATGTTGGATGAATGTTTTGATGGATATCGTTTGATGAACAATTTCAGCCTCATTATGTCACCTTTGTTGTTATTTTCAGTTTCATTAACAATCATTTTTACTTACTACTTGGCCTTGAAATTTTTCTTAAAGTTACCTTAAATGGATGCATCAATGACATCAGTTAACTTTTTTACATTGAAATATATGTTTTAGTTTTTACTGTGGTTATTCATACAGTCCATAAATAATCCACAATAACATATTTGTAAATCAAAAATTATATGTCATTCAAACTTGATTTCAATTCCTCACCATGTGTGTCTGTGGGTGCGTATAAAACATATGTAATTCTATATCAAAAGTACTTAATGACTGTCAGGTTATCTTATTATTATTAGGTTTATATAAAATATTGTTTAACGAATATTGATCATTCCTAACAGCATACGTTTCTCTAAACATCCAAACATCCGCCGACATCATGGATGTTATTTGGACGTTGAATAGACGTTGAAAGCAAATCAGGTGTCCGTTGAAAATTATGAGATATTAAATTAAGATAAAAATATATTTTATTTAATAAACAATGCTACTTTCTAATGAATTCCACTTTATATATATGTATGTATATATAAACACATACACACAGACCCATATATATATATATATATATATATATATATATATATATATATATATATATATATATATATATATATATATATATATATATATATATATATATATATATATATATATATATATATATATAATATATTTTATTTGTTTCATAACAGGACGGAATATTTTTAATATATATTTAGAAATTTTCAAGTATATATTTTCTTATTTTTTGCTAAGATATGAATATTTATATTATTTGTGTAACAATGTACAAGGGAAAGATTCAAAATAAATAAAATTAATTTTGTAAGTTGTTATGTATTCTAATGTAGGATGAAAGTTTTGATGGATATCATTTGATGAACAATTTCAGCCTCATTATGTCACCTTTGTTGTTATTTTCAGTTTTTTTAACAATCATTTTACTTACTACTTGGCCTTGAAAATTTCCTTAAAGTTACCTTAAATGGATGCATCAATGACATCAGTTAACTTTTTTTTACATTAAAATAAATGTTTTAGTTTCTACTGTGGTTATTCATACAGTCCATAAATAATCAACAATAACATGTTTGTAAATCAAAAAGAGTGTCATTCAAACGTGATTTCAATTCCTCACCATGTGTGTATGTGGGTGCGTATAAAACATATGTAATTCTATATCAAAAGTACTTAATGACTGTCAGGTTATCTTATTATTATTAGGTTTATATAAAATATTGTTTAACGAATATTGATCCTTCCTAACAGCATATGTTTCTGTAAACATCCCGCCGACATTCTGGATATTATTTGGACGTTGAATAGACGTTGAATGCTGAGAAAGTGTGCGTTGAAATTTATGAGATATTAAATAAAGAGGAAAATATTTTTATTTAATAAACAATGCTACTTTCTAATGACTTCCACTTTATACGTGTGTGTATTTACACACACACACACTCATATACATAAATTATATATGTCTATGTGTGTGCTTGCATATACCACATATGTAATTCTATATCAAAAAGTACTTAATGGCTGTCAGTTTATATTATTATTATTAGATTTATATAAAATATTATTTAATGAATGTTGATTATTCCTAACAGTATATGTTTTTCTTAAAATCCCATTGACATCCTAGATGTTATTTGGAAGTTGAATAGACGTTGAATGCCGAGCAGGTGTGAGTTGAAGTTTATGAGATATTAAATAAAGACGAAAATATTTTTATTTAATAAACAATGTTACTTTCTAATGACTTCCACTTTTTAAGTGTGTGTATTTACACACACACACACACTCATATACATAAACTATATATATGTGTGTGCTTGCATATACCACATATGTAATACTATATCAAAAAGTACTTAATGACTCTCAGTTTCTATTATTATTATTAGTTTATATAAAATATTATTTAACGAATATTGATTATTCCTAACAGCATACATTTCTCTAAATACCCCACCGACATCATGGATGTTATTTGGATGTTGAATAGATAATGAATGCCGAGCAGGTGTCAGTTGAAATTTATGTTAAATAAAGAGGAAAATTATTTTATTTAATTAACAATGCTACTTTCTAATGAATTCCACATTTTATGTGCGTAAACACACACACACACATATACATATATATATATATATATATATATATAATATACATATATATATATATATATATATATATATATATAACATATTTTAATTGTTTCATAAAGGAAAAAGAATTCTTTAATGTATATTTAGAACTTTTCACGTATATATTTTCTTATTTTTGGCTCATATATAAAGGTTTAAATTATTTTTGTAACACTGTACAAGGAAAAGATTCAAAATAAATAAAATTTATTTTGTAAGTTATTATGTACACTAATGTAGGATGAAAGGTTTAATGGATATATTTTGATGAACAATTTCAGCCTCATTATGTCACCTTTATTGTTATTTTCAGTTTTTTTTAACAATCATTTTTACTTACTACTTGGCCTTGAAAATTTCCTTAAAGTTGCCTTAAATGGATACATCAATGACATCAATTAACTTTTTTACATTCAAATAAACGTTTTAGTTTTTAATGTGGTTGTTCATACAGTCGATAAATAATCAACAATAACATGTTTGTAAATGAAAAAGTATGTCATTCAAACGAGATTTCAATTCCTCACCATGTGCGTGTGTAAGTGCGTATACTACGTATGTAATTCTATATCAAAAAGTACTTAATGACTCCCAGTTTATATTATTATTATTAGGTTTATATAAAATATTATTTAACGAATGTTGATTATTCCTAACAGCATACGTTTCTCTAAACATCCCGCTGACATCATGGATGTTATTTGGACGTTGAATAGACGTTGGACGCCGAGCAAGTGTGCGTTGAAATTTATGAGATATTAAA
>CM063511.1:134827945-135012201 GCA_032207245.1 Pardosa pseudoannulata
TGTGCCGAGCGGACAAACACCTCCCTCGGTCTCTACTCCTTTCCGAAGAGTAATGTCCTTTCCGCCGTCGTTCCGACCGGGCATCCCTTTTTCACCCCTCTTCGTGAGGGCCAGGGGGAATCCCCCCCTCGGTCAAGTTTTCGCCTCCACGGGAAAATGTCCGCAGCTGGCGCGGGCGGAATCGCATCTCTCGCCCCCCTCCTGTAGAACTTCATGGGACATAATTTGCCCACCTTCTGTCGGGGTGTCTGCCTTCGGCCGCCGAAAAAATCCAGGGGGGCCATGTAAAACCAACTCGAGTCTTGAGTCTAGTATTACACACACCTTATATTTATGTACCGTGTATTATCCTTTAACACATAAGAATTGTATATATAATTAAAAAAAATGATCATTTGTTGACTGCCTACAATTTTTTCTAAGAAGCTCATTGATAAATTGTTCGTAATCATAACGTTTTTTTAAAGTCATCTGAGCGGTGTTGTACTCCACGTTTCAACACTTTCAATGCTTTTCTTATTTGAGCACTCATAGGAGGTGGCTTGATATCAAGGGATTATTCATGGGACTCGTTGGATCCATCATTCGTCTATTTTCCTATGACAATCTGACAGACTTCAGATTCTGTTAATATGGAAGCTACTAGAATGTGTCTCGGTATTTTTTTGTTTATTTCTTCCAGTAAGATCATCACGAGTTTTCAAACTTTTTCACAATAGAGGCTGAGAAATGTTGCGCTGACTCATTTCTGGTAACCTGTCATAACGACATTAAAATTCTGATCTTAAGTTTTAATGTTAAATCATTTCGCTTTCTGGCTTCCTTATGGACAAGCTGCATGTAAGCGAACAAATTTCCGGGGAAGTGTAATTTCCCACTCTTTTATTCATTTCCCAGTTCCCTAGGTGGAAGAGAGAGAATTCTCGGAAATTCAAACAACAGAGAAGGGAAAAGAAAGAATGGGTTTCTTCTGAATACATTGTGAATATTCCCTTGATAGTTAGTTTGGAAACTGATAACATTAACCGATGTAAGGATCACATAAAGCTATAATTTTATCATACAAATGAATAGAGAAAATCGGGACCAAGTTATTTCGATAACAATACGCGATTGATAACATTAACCGTGGTCACATTAAGCGGTATATACAGATAATTCGTGTGTATACAGAGAAACATTCATTTATCGAGGTTTCTCAGTATTATTATTATTTGCTTCAGTGTTATTCGTTTTCCCGCATTCATCGTTCTATACGTTTGGTTCCAAATTTATTCCCATAGAGACCATTTTATTTTTTCTATATTCCTCGTTTTCTCACATCTACTGTTCAAATATGCCTTCACTTCATCTTCCCGGAAGCATCGTTTTTGGGAATTTGAGGAAACTTGGGTAAGGAGTTTTTTGTGTTGATAAGAATAGTAATAATAATAAAGAATTTCTGGATCATCAGGAGTTTTCCTAGACTACTATAAGATTAGTTAAGTAAAATCTAGTGGAGTCACAACTGTGCAGGACTTATTCTCAAATTTTAGCTTTCGGATTGCAAAACAGCTGAACGTAGAGCTCCCAGCTAACCAGCCAACCAACATATGGACAGACCAGGAGCAAAATCATGAAAACAAATTAGAAAATAATCTTGAAGAGGTACAGAGATTTTCTGAATCACACGATGATTTGTCAAAGTTAAAGTCATTTACATATGTCAATTCAGTGACAGTGATAATGTATTTAAAGAGTGAAGGGCAACGGAAGGCTTTTTGAGAGTGAAATATATAGCAGTTAATATAAATAATGGTGATATAAATGATAATAGTTAAATATTGATAATATCTTGATAATGATATTATCAATTTCAAGATTGTGATATTCATAATATATTGATAATAATTATTTCAAGATCATGTGGACGGCGAATGAATTTCTGACTCATTGGGAGCATTCATAGACTATCATATTAGTAACCTCAAGTCTAGGGGAGTGGTGGACCTATTCACAGACCAGATCAAACATCATGAAAAGAAAGAAGAAAATGAGCCCCAGTCAGTCAAGAGTTTTTTCTGAAGCATACAATTCTTTGACAAAATTAAAATCATTTATATATATATATACGGTTACAGTGACAGTGATAATGTATTAAAAGAGTGAGAGGCAACAGAAGGCTTATTTAAGGTGAATTATATAATAATTAATGTATAATAACTGAAATTACGCAGCAAATAACTGATTATAAACTTTTTGGATACATGTAAGGATGCCTGTGCTTTTATACGGGGATTTTCTACTTATTCATCAAGATTGGATGAGATTGTTTAATTTAATGGAAAAACTACAGTATATAATACATCTGCTTTATTGTGAATAACCCCCCGTTTACATCCAGGAAACCCTACTCATTTCAACATAACAGGACGTTTAAGCTTGATTTCAGCCTTGAATTGCTGAAATTAATTTTTCAAAATATCTTTCAAAGAAGGAAAAACCCTTTAAAGTTTCCAAAACTTTGAATTTAATCATCTCGGTCAATTTTTTTCTAAAAGAAATGGAACCTTTTGTGTTACAGTTTTTAGGACGAGTTTCAGCTTTTAATAAATATATTGATTGAGAACTGGGGAACATATAACTACTTAAATTTTGTAATTTTTAAACAAAATTGAAGTTTTTAATAAAAAAATACCATAAAATTAATACATATCTTATTTGAAAATTTTTTTTAATAAAAAGTGTATGTCTAAACCCAACGGTTGGGGGGAATAAGGGCAATTCACAATAATAAGTATTTAATATTAACAAAGGGGTTAACAAGAGTCTTGGGTACAGGTAGGCTGTCTTTAAAAGCATATTTCATCATAATAAAATAATATAAAACCAAACGTCAAACAACGGTTCAGTTTGTGGCTGCACTGAACTCACCTACAGGATTCTAATTCCAGTAGTGGCAACACTACAGACTAGTAATTTTCAATTCTATTGTGTGAGTTGCATTCAGTGTATATACTGCTCCTCACGTTGTTCGTATTGCTCAGATTTTTACCATAAATAAATGTTTATTTAGTTGAAATCACTTTATAATCAACTCTTACATAGCACACGACATTGGTGACAACAAAACGTCTTCAAAAAGTAAGAATTTTAATTTAATAATTGTAAAAAATTTAATAAAAAATGGTTCCTGAAAGTATCTTTCGTACAAAAGGTTTATAGAATAATAATTTTAAGGAAGGGTATTTTAGGCAGAAAAGAGTGATATTACACAGAGATGTTTTTTTGTAGTTTGCAAACAAAAAGAGAAATAAGTCTACAATCAAAAGCGCCTTTGAAACTTTCAAAGAACATTGAAGTAAAACATTTTCAAAAAGTTTTCAAGGATAAAAAAAGGAAAATAATAATGATTTTGTCATTTTTCACTGTCCAAGAAGATATAATTTAACTTCAGATTAGTTCTTCTATCAACAACAAGGAATAAATTTGATCTATTTCAACATCAGCAAAATTTCCATAACACTCGAGTCAATAGCAGAAAATGGATTTTCTTATGATGGTAAAAAAGCTCTTAAATTTGAAGTTTGAGACAGGTGGTAAATGACTCTTTCTGGAATACACCCAATAGGATATGAATGCAACAAAACTATTAAATAAGAAGGAAAAACTTTTAACAACTCGGGTTTACGATCAAATAAAATGACACGAAAATTTGCATTTTCGCCCACTTCATTGTATTGAAAGGAACGTCAAGGATATTTATTCTATTACTCTTTGAAACGATGGATAGTCACTTTATTTTGCCATAAAGTACTTACTTTTCTGCTACGAATGAATTAGAACATAGCATCCAAGTTAAATTTTGGTGGTCATAAATGTTTGACGTTTATTAGACCACCCGTGACTTGTTTGTTTATCAATTTTTCAAAGGCTAGGAAGTCCGTGAGCCAATTCTAGTCTATTGTATTTGCGAGTATTTAATTTGGAAGGATTTATTTGTATATTCTAATTAGTTCTTTTTCTTGCGTCACTATACATTATATTACCAAAAATGAGAGATTATTTCCGGTTTTATATGTTTGACGTTTATTGGACCATCCCTGATTTGCTCATTTATCGATTTTTCAAAAGCTGAGAAGTCCGTGAGCTAATTCTAGTCTATTATAATTGTGAGTATTTATTTTGAAATGATTTATTTATACATTGTAATTAGTTCTTTTTCTTGAATCTCTATACATTATATTACCAAAAATGACAGATCATTTCCGATTTTAAATGTTTTGTCGAACATCTAGATATATTCTTGACGAATTATCCTGAAACTAAGACTCCAGAATCAAATCTTAGACAATACTTTTAACTTGAAAGATAACCATTGCTACCCAACCATAGCAATCCTGGATTCTGAATGAGAACTGAATACAAAATGCTTGTCCATGTAGTGTTTAACTGCTTAAAATTAATATCTTATTACCACAGACAACTAAGCTAATGCCTGGATTTTACAGAGCTGTGGTGTATTTATTTTATCTAGCCAAATGGGTATGAGACTACATTATGTCACGTCCCTCTATTTTTATTCTCGACTTCTATCGCCCCCCCCCGCCGAAAGATGGTCGATTGGTTAGGGTACTGGCCTTCGGATCCGGAGTTCGTGGGTTCGAGTCCCACTGTAGCATGGAAGTTCGTAGCCGTTCGGAATCAGCTTTAAGCAGTAGGTCCTGGTCTTATTAGCCCTCGTGTTACAAAAAGTAGACCATAGCTCTCCAAACCAAATCTATCACCTCCTCCCCTAATTTCAGTATCCTCAGAAGGCCATTCTAAGGATTAGAGAGATTGGATTGGTTTGTAGAGCCACGGCCTACTTTTTTTGCTACAAGAGGGTTAATAAGATGACCCACTTCTTAAAGTCGATTCCGAACGGCTACGAGCATTCATGCTAAGGTACCCTCGAACTCCGTACCGAAGATGAGCCATTTGAACTTCCTTCTAAGACCCTCTAGCAAGAAGTCCTCCTGATCCACAAATTTATACTACTTGTATTCTGAATATAGAGGAAGTAGTATAGAGAACCTGCCAGTGTTTGAACCCAGCACTTCCCGATATTATCCTCGCATTCTAACACTAATCCATATCGGATCCCGCTGATCAAAGTCGATATCAAATAACCACGAACAACTAAGTTCTGGGTTGAAACCCACAGTCTGTAATACCGAAATATCACCGAGCTATAAATGGTCTGTTACCCAGTACATTCAGTAAAGTTTAATGAAAGTGAAATGGTTGAGTGTTTAATTTTATTAATTAGAGGTCCCTTGCTTTTCCTGTATATTATAAAATACGTTTATCATTTCCTAACAAATAATTTTAAGTAACCATTTATCTTACACAGAATATAGTTTGGAGCCATCACTGCAGTATATAAAAAAGTGACAAATATTCAATTCACAGTCCACGAATCAAATCCAACATCTTGGTCCTCATCGAGAATGAATAAAAAAGTTCTAATAGATAAGTAAATAACACATAATTGTAATAATTCAAGACAAAATATGTGCATCCTTTTATCGATGTAATCAAGCATTTTGGCAACTTGTAGAGCTGCAAGAATATTTTATCAGTGTTTTAAAGAAAGCAATTAAGCATAAAACAATACCACTGACAACAATGAATAAATATTAATTTTATAACACATCTTTATTATATCTGTATATTATTGCCATTGTTTAGTTTTTTAATATTTCCTTTCTTCTGTCTTCAATTTGTTGTATCATACTATAGTTTGATTTACTGCGTAATATATTCTTACAGAAAAAATATAATATCTTACTTACTATTTTAAATTATTCCTAGTTGGAAGCAAAACAGACTGTATCTTTCCCTAGATATATCTTTCGTTTTCCTTCCTATGCATATTCAATTGTGCACACATGTGTGTATATGTGTATGTATGTATGTATAGTGTGTGATAGATAAACCTTTAACTAATTAACGTTTGCATTAAAACTTTTATGTATAAAATTAGGCATAAGTAGCTCAAAAATTTGAAATTAAATCATAAAAGTTCTGTATACGTCTTACTTTCTGCTAATATAACAAACTCCATTTCATATGAAAGTATTATTATTGTAGCTAATATTAATAAATGAACGATAAACAATTAAAAAGCCAATTGATATACAAGAAAAGTAGTTTGAATTAGGAAGTTTTTATTTTATGAAATTTTTCTTTTTTCCTTGCCTAAATATTCTCTAAAAATTAACAATCACGAAACAAATGCTGTTAATTTTAATCAATTATAATATTAAGTATATGCGGAAATGAACGGTTGAGTTTTTAAATGAGATCCTGAAGAATATATATGTATCTCACATTTATGTTCACATATTAAACTCTTATGTCATATGAAGGAATAACTAATATGAAATAGGTTTTAGATATTTCAGTACTGTTGTTAACATAAATTCTCGATGAACAAGGGAAAAGGTAATTAATATACAAGAAAACTACATCGGGTTATAAAGTTTCATTTTTGTATCTAACCTCATCCAAATTTTCACGTAAAACTAACAAACACGTACAAATCCTGATTCCACTTTTTTTCGTGTATAAAGAGCACTTCTTTTTTTGCTTTCGAAAATTTCACTATACACTAAATAATTTTTACTGCTTCCTGTAATTACAAGAAATAATATAATAAAGACAGGTATTCAGCAGGGAAAAAAATTGAAAATCTTACTCAATAGATGTATTGCTGCATCTTTATATCAATTCTATTGCATTTCTTTTATACAACCATATTATATACACTACTAGCAAGTGCGCCCGTGCTTCACTACGGTCAACTTAATATATTAATTTTAAATAAAGATTCTTTTCTGAATAACTCTCTAAATTCGTCACAGTTCAGTTCGAGTCACTGGCATATTTATATATTACTTTCATAAGCGTATTATAAACATTATTCAGTTTTCATAATCGAATTTGTCATATTAAATTTGCTCAAACTTTTTTTATTGTAAAATATAAGCTTAACCCTAAATTGCATTACTGTATTACTACTGTACGTTGATTAGCAAAGTTAACAGATCTTGCCATATTACGTGATAGAATAGGAAGCACAGGTTTTGACAGCAACAGTGCTAATTTTGTTGGTAGTAATAAATGTTTTCCAAAATTAAGGAAATTTATGACAAACCACATAGTTTTGTATGAAACAGAAACACACATTCATATCGACAACCATATGAATATGAAGATAACTATATAAAATGATAGGTTTTATTTGGCCATGAGAGTCACTGAAATTTGTTCTTTTTGTACTTAGAATATTGTTGATATGCATTTCATTGTAACATAAAAATGAACCAAGAATTAAATTTAAAATTAGTTCTCATATAAAAATGCTATAATTTGCGTCACATAGAAATGAAAGTGAATCACTTTATATCTCAAATTTCAGTTCAAATCGAATAGATACTAAGCAGACGATTATAAATAATATAAAATAAGAAATGAATAAATGAAATATTTAAATGAATGACGTCATAATGATAGAAAAATATCATTTTCTCCTATTTATTATGTGATGAATTGAACATTTTAATCTCCTGCTTTTAATCGTGGAAAACTGCGTTTAAAACAATTACTTGGGATGACGTCACATTGCTAGAAACATTGCTTCTTTCCCTTAGATATGATGCGATAAATTAAAAACTTAATCGTTTGCGTTTAACCGGGGAAAATAATGCTTGGAATAATGACATGAAATGCTCGAAAAAGGGGGAAGGATTGAATTTCGAACGTTGAAAATTTACAAAAACCTTCCCAGGGATATACCTAAACATTTCCCAAATTTTCACGGCGATTGGATGGATAGTTTTTGAGTCTATTGAGTACAGACAGACAGACACACACAAATTCATTTTTATATATATAGATTATCTTTAAATACCAAATTTCCAACTTCAAGCCACCGAATCATCCATTTTCTGCTGCAAATTGCCTTACTTGTAGATTAATACTGCAGTATAACTATATTTCTCTTTTCAGTCGTATTCACGCGCTGTCAAAAATGGTCTTTTCTTATACAATGAAGAGAAATAAAGAAAATGCAATACGTGTAATGCTTTATTAAAAAGTTACATACGAAGTTTTCAATTTTAGCAGCAATATCATTTTATAATCACACATTCCTAATAAACTCAGAATACTGTAACAGGTGTGAAGGACTTCAATAAAAATAGTTTGGTTTTGAACGGAACGGTAACTTATTTGCTACACGAGGGCTATTAAGCCTGAAATGCACTGCTTAACAGAACTCAGAACGACTACGAACATTCATGCCTGCTGTGGAATTCGAACCCACGTACTCCATGTTAACAAATTGTGTGAGGGTACATTTAGCAGCGGAATTGTACCGGGAGCGGGCGTTTTGCGCGTAAATTTAGTTTTTCAGTTAAATCTCAATATATATAAAGTTATTTCATTTTTAACCAACTTTTCGTATTTTATATTGAAATATATAAACAAATATATAAATAAAAATATATAAATAGCAACCATAAGATTTTTGTAAACAAAAAATATATAATTTTAGTGAATAAATTTATAATAGTATCGTAAATATGAAATTTTTTTCGAATTATATATAAACATTTTTACATTATAAAAAAATGAAAAGAGTAATCATAAAACTAATAATGTAAAAACTAGTTTTTATTCGTCTAAATCTTTCCAGGATATAAGTAGTAGACAGGAACATTCGGCTTCGTTTTCCTGTATGTACCGTTACTTTTGTACCCACAAACAAACCATGTTGTTACACTAACCTTTACTAGTACGTGACCCACGATCAAGTATCAGTCGTCAGAAAACGTACTACTACGTGTCCCGCTCTCAAGTATCAATCGTCAGAAAATGTACTAGTGCGTGTCCCGCATTCAATGCTTTAATATAAGCATGTTGAAGTAATAAAAATTTTGCTGTCCCGTGTAATCATAAATTTTAACTTTTTGATAAATATTCATACCTTCTTTTGCTTACACACGCTAAAACCCACAGTTTTTTTATGCCTCATTAATATATAAAGTTTTGTTTTAATAGTATGTTGTTTCCATTAGTTTTGTTTAGTTTCCATTAGTTTTGTCCCGCGCTCAAGTATCAATCGTCAAAAATCGTACTAATACGTTTCCCTCATACAATGTGTTAATAATGACCTTTAGAATTACAATGGAAGTGTTGAAGCTTGATTCATTGAGTCCGGGTAGCAATTGGTTTAGAATCTAGGAAAATTAGTTGTATGCCAAATTTTAGGTGCTCCTGATACCCGAGATATAATTTTTCGCAATTTTTTTCGTGTAAAAACAAGGTTACATTATACACTGGTGAATGTGATATAATACATCGGTTGTATTCAGGTAGATATCCTACATATATCTGATAACAATACCTACTAAATACAATTACTTAAAACAAGTTTCAAAACACAACAATTACTCTCATCAGGTGTATCGAGTGAAAATCGCGAATATAATGGAGTTTTCTGCTTTTATCTGATATAGCAACACTTAAATGAATAAAAGATGCCCTTTTAAGGTTTTGCAAGACTTTCAAGAAACGTTTCAATTATCTGACAACAAGAATCTCGAAGCCAATGAGCTTCGAACAAGCTTGAGTGTGACCAACTTAACCCGTCTTTAATAAGGGCAATGCAAATACCATCTTCTAACCATCCTTCTTAGAGACATTCGAATTCCTGCAAGCACAAAACACCGTCCTTCGGATGTTCGAATCAATCAGCATAAATAAACCAACAAACGCAATTTTGTGTTCGGGTAATAAACGCCAATCACTGACTTTGAAAAGAAGCTCTCCTTCCTCTGCTTAAGAATAATGTACTTTTTTAACGCTGAACTAGAGCAGATTGCAGCGTGTGTTTCGATCCTGTTCGAGTTTTGAACACGAAAGTAAACAAAGTTTTAATTGTTGGAATCACCTTGAATCAGTCAGGTCGATTAATGGAAGCGGATGAGTTTAGTTGTAATGCTCACTCACATTTCAGATTAAAGGATTACGTGATTGTTTTATAAGAAAAGCATTCATTTTATAACCTACTTAAAAACTCGAAACCATTTTAAATACATGACGAATAATTATTTTTTATTTTTTAAATATTAAAAATGAGCTTGGCAGGTATTCTATAAAATACTTTTTTGAAAATAAAACAATTTTTGCAATTGTTTTAAACAGTACATCAGAGAAACAGGTAACCTTAGATCTCAATTTTCAAAATATTCAAATTTTAACTGTTTCCTTATTTTTACTGTGAGCATAAATATTACTGTTGCATAAAACACATCAGATACTAAAACCTACAGAAAAAGATGTTTTAATTAAAATGCAAAATATTTTTGTAAAAATACATATGTCCAGCAACATTCATTTAAAAAATTCCTAGAGTACTGCATATTATCTAATACATTTCAGTGCAATGCATTTACGTTGAATGCAACTAAAATAAATAATTGCAATAAATAAAACAATAATAAAACAATAATAAAATGACTTGTAGATCTCTAATGATTATGAAAATACAAAGATATTGATAATTTACTAAGGATACTTTTAAATCAAAATCAATTATAACTTAAAGAAAATGTTCAGAAGTGTACAAATATCCACAATTATCTTTAAAAATAACTATAAATAAATAAATAAATAAATAAATATATATATATATATATATATATATATATATATATATATATATATATATATATATATTTATTTATTTATATATATATATATATATATATATATATATATATATATATATATTTATTTATTTATATATATATATATTTATTTATATATATATTTATTTATTTATATATATATATATATATATATATATATATATATATATATATATATATATATATATATATAGCTGAAAATTTTGTTTAGTTAAAAATAATGAAGTACATAACGAAGCTTATCAGAGGCTATCACATATGCTCGTATACATCTTTTTAGCAGCATATAAAATAAATAGATGTTATGTAATAGAATAAAAGTTTTTTTAAGTGCATAATTCCTATATGGAAGTATTTGTGAATTCTGATCACTCTAATAAGTAACCTTGATTAAAACAAAACAAAACTTTGCTCCCATTCTCTAATATAAAAAGAGAACAAGCAAGTTTACCATTTAAGACAACATGGGGCAAGCACTCCAGAGGACTTATTGCATATTACCAAGTCTAATGATCCTTTTAAAACCCTTTTAGTACCTTATAAAATTCTAAACAACTTTATCTACATGTCTCTTTTTTTCCATGAAACACGTGTTCTTGGGGATCATAAAAAGTCAGTAGCAATATAAAATTAATCTTTTTTTTTTCTATTTCCGCTTGTAAATACTTATTTGACCCTTTGCATTAACTTGATTTTTTTTTTGCATTAATGGAGTAATTTAGCTAAAAATTTTATCCAGTTAAAAATAATGAAGTACATGTTGAAGCTTGTAAGAAGCATTTACATATGCTCTTACACACCTTCTTAGCTTAAATTATTTTTCTGTAGCATATGAAATAAATAAATGTTATGTAATGGAATAAAAGTTGTTTATAAGTACATAATTCATATAATATGGAAGTATTTGTGGATGGATTCTGATCACTCTAATTAGTAACCGTGATTGAAATAAAACAAAAACTCTGCTTATCATCTCTAATATAAAAAGAGAACAAGTAAGTTTACCACTTAAGACAACATGGGACAAGTATTCTTGAGGACTCATTACAGATTACTAATTCTAGTGATCCTTTTAAAACCCTTTTAGTGCCTTATAAAATTCTAAACAACTTTATCTACATGTCTCTATTTTTCCATGAAACACGTATTTTTGGTGGTCATAAAAAGTCACTAGCGATGTAAAATTAATCTTTTTTCAGTTTCCACTTGTAAATACTTATTTGATCCTTTATATTAACTTGATTTTTTTACATTAATGGAGTAATTTAGCTGAAATTTTTTTTTAAATAATGAAGTACATATTGAAGTTTATCAGGAGCAATCACATATGCTCGGATACATCCTTTTAGCTCAAATTAATTTTCCGCAGCATATGAAATAGATCTTATGTAATGGAATAAAACTTATTTTTAAGTACATAATTCATATAATATGGAAGTATTTGTGGATTCTGATCACTCTAATTAGTAACCTTGGTTGAAACAAAACAAAAACTCTGCTCTTATTCTCTAATATAAAAAGAGAACAAGCAAGTTTACCACTAAAGACAACATGGGACAAGTACTCCAGAGGACTTATTGCAGATTACCAAGTCTAATGATCCTTTTAAAACCCTTTTAGTGCCTTATAAAATTCTAAACAACTTTATCTACATGTTTCTGTTTTTCCATGAAACACGTGTTCTTGGTGATCATAAAAAGTCACTGGCAATGTAAAATTAATCTTTTTTTCGTTTCCGTTGGAAGGAAAATCCAAAAGGACCACCAGGAAAGGTTATTTCACTGCAGGAATAGAATATTCAACAGAATTTTATTGAACCTGAAGGAATTTTTATGATCATGTAATTAAACGGGTCTTTTTCTAATGGTAATTTAAACTGTATAAAGATTATCTTATTACAATATTCAAACATCCAATTAATTCTCACATCAATAAATTAAGAAGAGTTGCTTTTGTAAATCTGAGTTGCATTTCCGAAGCGTATTCTAAAGATACTTAACGAAACCGTAATATTTTCCTTATTTTATTCCTACAGTATTTTTAGTCCATAAAAAGTATACTTATTTGATTTATTACGTTTCTAAAATTTAAAAAGTACTAGTTTAAAAGTGTATTGTTGTCTAAAAACTATTGAAACTTTAAATATTAAAAAAAATTTATATTCTGCTTTTTGAAAATGCCACAGATTTTTAAGAATATTGCAAATAAATAGTTTATTTGTCCTGTTATTTGCAATATAGTTAAGTTATATTCCAATTTTACCCTCCAAACTTAAATATGTACTTGGAAATGTAATTAAACCAAACTGTCCTTGAACTGTTACCTTCATTGTTTTATATCAATTTTTTATAATACACAATGTTTCATACAACAAGGAAATTAGTACTTTTAGTAATAAAGAAAAGAACTGTAGCTTATAAGAAACTATTTTTGCTAGAAAATTATGGAGATTTATCTATTAAAAGTTTTCATATTCTTCCTTGTAAAAAATATCGCTATTTTAAAAATATTTTACATTACGTACCCGTGGAAGAACTCTCGCATGTGGAAACACTACCTCCTATTCCACCTACATTCGAATTATGGTTTTAGATGTCTACTAAACGGATTTATTTGTGTGAAATATACCAGAAACCTGACTGTGTATATATTTATATAATCTAAAAAAATATTAAATTCAATTTATATTAAAATAAATTGATTTTCATTCAAAATATATTAGGTTTTCCCTTTTTTAATACCACATTTGAAAGAAACTAGGGCTTTGTAAATTTATCGGATTTACTCTTTTAACCGTAATTTGATAAAGGAAAACTTTAATGCCAGAGTATTGAACATTTTCTTTAGTAAAATAACGTAAAATATAGTTAATATGTACTAAATACATATAATACTTTTTAGTTTCATGGCTTTTTTTTTAAATAGAAAATAATAAATAGTAGTAAGTGTAAACATTTAAATCTCGACAAATTATCCAATAATAAATTTAACTTATTTATTTACTAATCAATTTATAAAAATATTAATGAAAGTGCGGTGATGCGGAGCCACCCCAAGACTCCTTGGTTGAGCGACGTACGAAGGTAACTGTAACTGTACCGGTACAACACTTACCGGGGCGGGATATGAACAGCGGCGCATCAGTCTCTCACCTCGCTGCCTCATGTCCTGCTAGCTGCGTTATTTTTCCCTCGTGGAAATATTTGGATGAAGTTGAAATAAATGTTAAGTTTTGGCTAACGGCCCAATCTCTTTCCTTTTGTTTAACATTCATTTGCGATACGAATTGGAATGCAACTTTGGATCCGCTCGTATCTGCAAAAGAATAAGAAAAGTTGGTACATTCTGTTACGTAAAAAACACTTTTATTAGTATAGTAATGGGATTTTTTATATCCGTTCTTTCTTTTACATTTCTAACACCAAAAACCCTATATTAGAAAAATAGCAATGCCGGATATATTATGTCTTTCACAGAGTTGTAGGATAACGTTAAGATTGAGAATTCCCTCTCTCACTAAAAGACGTTGTTTCTGTTGTTTCTAATGCTACTTGGCAAACTAAGTACGATTTGAGCCATGCGTTACTTGTATTAAGGTAAATGGAGTACTTCTTTTGTTTAATGAGCACCACTAGAGTGAAAGAGTGACTTTGCTGGATATTTCCTCGAAATTTAAAAGTAAGGACTAAACAGAAGACCCCCAGATTTTGCCTGCTATCACCAGAGGTATTGTTTGAGAACCCTGATGACATTTAGACCACGAACCTATTTCACATGCCCCAGCCATTTTTAACGAACACGAGGAATCTTAGGCCGACTCGAGTTCCAAATTCGCAATCTTCCAGTTACGAGATTGTTGCCGTTACCGAATGAGCTAAAACAGATCTACTAAAAGACGTTCCAGAGTTTAGAAATAAGATTTTTTTTAAGTAGGAAAGTCAGGTGGAAATCCAGTACCCTTTTATTTATGCCCAGGCTATTCAATTCCCTTGTTTCAGATGGGGATTACTACCGCTTATTCGGTAAAAAACTTATAACCATGGGCAAAAATAAAAAATAGGGATTGTTTGACCAGATACATCAGCGGTATTTTAAAGCTGTTGAGGACGATAATAAAGTGGACTGTAATTTTAAAAACTTAACAAAGCTTTAATTAAGAAAAATATGACAGGGTCATATAAGAGCAATGGGCTCTGACAATAAAAATATATATTAGTGATATAAAAGAGCAATGGGCTCTAAACAAGCAATCTCATGGGAGACGCGGACAACGGTTCGACCTTCCTAGACGGGGTCCGGACGCTCACACTCTGGTTACAATACAAAAAAAAAAAAGAGGAAAGGGACGTGCTGGACACAACCATTGCGCTTAAGGGGTGGGGGGAACGTCGATATGTACCGAACAAAAGCATTAAAAAAATTGTGGCTCATATATTGAATTCAGGTTTCATTCCTATATGAGAAGCATTACCTACGATTGAAACTTATAAAGTAAACGGTTGCTTTAGCAAAGATCTCAAGTAATTTATTTACACGCTATAATTCTCATGAGTTATAGTAGGTATCACTACCAGAAATTCATGATGCTACGAAGTTTGTAATGAGACAAATACTAGAATAATTGTACATAACAGTACATACTTAACATTATTATACATAAATACTTATAATACAGATCTTCTGTTTGGTATTTACTAGTAATTTCTAAATTTATCAGTATATTTTGCCAATAAATTACAGATAAAAATAAAGTAAATGGTAAATCGGTTTACGGGTTTTACAAACCTTAACAGAGGCTTCAAAAGATTGTTTTATTGGAAGCAATTAAAACTATGTTAGAGAAGTAATAAAATTATAGCAAATTGGATCTATACTACAAAAATAATGTATATTAATGAAACGATTTTTTTGTGCTGTTTACAAAAAAAAAATGTTTACAGTCAAAACTAAAATATATTTAATTCTCTAATTAATCCAAACTATCCTTGAATTAATTATTCCTTTTATTTTTTTGTATTAAATACTTTACAACGCGCAATATTAAAAGCAAGTGTATTGAGACAAACAAGTCGATAAACAACTTTTGCATAACTTCTCTGCTTTTTTAATTGAGATTAATGATGGCTTTTCTTTTAACATCTCCATCTGGAGTTTCGTTTGTCCAACCATTAGTATGCAAAAGAGTCTCAAGCAGTGCTATTTGAAATTATAATTAGTGAGCTGTCATACATAAGCCTCTCTAAATCACGAGGAGTCGAATAGGTACCGCATGGTATTGCCAGACTCTTAGCGTGATAGAGAGGTGAAAGGACCAAGAAATTTTAACCGCAGTTATGATTCAGCGGAGCAATGTTCGGCGGAAACGCATTCGGGTTACAACGACCGTTAACAGGATCGCGAAATGTCATAATGAAATGCAATTAGAGAAATTTTTAAGAGGGGTGCCTTCGAAATAAGGCTTACAGCGTAGTGGGTTCTTTCTCAATGTGCTGCATTTTAATAAGATTCGTGGTGAATGTTTGCTGTGATTCTGAGGTGAAGGTGACATTAAATTCGAAATTCTGGAATTATGGTTATATCCCGCATCTTATTTCATAATCATCTACGAGAAATAAATTTCAAAGTATGTTCTGGAAAAACCCAGAGAAATCATATTTCTTTATTGGCAAATTGTAAGAAATGTCTAAAATGTTAAAAGCTTTTTTCTTTCTTTAACTCTATTGAAATTTTAAAGCTAAATTTGATAAAAATTGCTAAGAAATTAAAAAAATTCTTAGTTTTTTGAGAAATTGTTTTATTTTGCTCTTATACTTTTTTTAAAAAATTCTTTGATCGAATCAGCTGTTTTTGTTGGTTTGGAGTGATGGAAATTTTTGTTTGGTTTGGAATGCTACTGTCTATATATTTTGGAACACGAGAGCTAATGAGGCCGTAACCTACAGCTTAAAGCCGATTCCGAACGACTATAACATCCAAGCCACTGTGGGATCCGAACCCACGAACTCCGGTACCGAATACCAACACCCTAACCAATCGGCTATCGTTCGGCTCAAAATATTTCTGTATAATAATATACAGTTTTTTAACAAACAAAAATAATATTGTTTATGTCATATGCCACTTGGTCAAACCAAGCACGATTTGGCTGCAAGCTGCTCGTATTAAGGCAAGCGGGTGTGCCTTTCGTTTTAATGAGCACCGTTAAGGTGAAAGAACGATTTCGCTCAAGTGGGTTCTCGTATATAATCATTATTTTTAACTAAACAAAATTTTCAGCTAAATTACTCCATCAACGCAAAAAAATCAAGTTAATGCAGAGTCAAATAAATACTTACCGTAAAGATTAATACATTATTTTGTATTGCATAGGTAAGCTTAAAAATATTACTAAGTTTTATAAAATAAGAAGAATTTAAAAAATTAAAATTATAAAAATATAAGATATTTTCTTACAAGTTTCATGAATGGAAAATATAATTTATCAAATAAATAATTTATACTTATTGATAATTTATACTTATTACCGAAAAAGTACTTTTTGTGAAAAACACAAATAACTCTATTTATTTGAGACTATAATTACATTGCATTAGCCTCACAAACCTAGCTATAAAGTTTAAAACTTCTTATAATGTCTAAGCCACTTATTTTAAGTTATAAATGAAATAATAGATAAAATGTTTGTCTGGGAAAGTTTAAAAGAAATGTGTGTTCTAGCTGACTAAAAAAGGTACTGTTGAATTCATGCTTGTGCCATTGGTCACACCAAGCACTATTAAGCAGTAGGCTGCTTATATTAAGGCAAGGGAGTGCGCCTTTCGTTTTTAACGAGCACCACATGGGTGAAAGTACGACTTAAGCTCAAGTGGGTCCTCGTAATTTAGAAGCAGGGACCAAGCAGAAGACCCATAGTATTGGCCTGCCATCCCCAGAGGTATTAATTGAGAACTTGGAGGACATTGTGACCACTAACCTATTTTACGTGCCCCAGTCACCATTAACGAACACGGCGGATCTTAGGCCTTTCTGGGTTCCGAACACGCAACCTCTCAGTTAAGACTGAGCTACCAAGGCTCAAAAAATAATGTAAAATTAGTAATTAAGACACTGATTTGTTTGGTATATTTTATTTGCATATAGCCTCACTACTCGCAAGAGCCGCATGTGGCTCGTAAGCTGCGCTTTGAGCACCCTTGCACTGTACCATTTAGCAGTATTTTGTAGCACTATTGAAAGATTAAGAATATATTTGATAAAAATCGGTATGAATTTAAAAATTGTGACATCTCTAAGTCACCTGCCGACCGTTCCTTATTTTGGTTTGTCCCAAAAGATGTGGGGTGAATGTTTTTCATTTTATAAAATAAAAAATATTTAAACACTATGAGTGTTGTGGTATTTCGTACTAATATTTTATTTGGATTTTAAATTTTTAGTTTGCTAAATCTCTTAATTGTTCTTTTCTAAATATATACATCTCCTTTACACCAACATAACACAAGACTCAACATTATTCATGCCAAAAAAAGTGTATTAACATCTTGAATACATAGAAAATAGATATTTAGATTTGATTCGCTTTAAATGTTACATTTTCTTTTGTGCATATCTGCTCCATTGATTCATTTTGACCTTTATTAAAACAAAGTTTGCGTGTTTGGTTTTAAAATCCAAAATTCTTCGTTTTACTGCTACAGAAGTTTTCTAAGGGGATTTAAAACATAGAAAGGTTTATAAGAGTTTCTCCATTACCATTGAATTAAATATGGGCGTAAAAACAATATTATGTAATTTAAAAAATACTCTTACGGTTTCTTCACATACACCTATACGCGTAGCACTTTTTATTGTAGGTATGACACTTATGTATACATGTACTCATTTCTGAGCATCTCGAAGGGTAGTAAATCCTCCTTAACCCCTTAGATAATTTTATTCTATACTCGGTATAAAAAAGGTTTTATTCTGCTATTTCCTTTACAAAGTGAGCTGAAACACAGTAAACTAATAAAGTTAACAGATACCCCTATACAAGTAAGTATTTTTAAATTCCCTTTTTTATATTACATTTATTTCCTCCTCAAATGGCCAGATTTGGCTCTTAGTTCTTCGCCAAATTTAATAACTTTGTGAAATTGTTTGCACCTACAGAAGACTCTAAAATGCGTTGCGCACTTTTTTTATACATTTT
This sequence comes from Pardosa pseudoannulata, assembly GCA_032207245.1. Classification (NCBI taxonomy): domain Eukaryota; kingdom Metazoa; phylum Arthropoda; class Arachnida; order Araneae; family Lycosidae; genus Pardosa; species Pardosa pseudoannulata. The sequence goes on from CM063511.1 coordinate 134,846,876, forward strand.
TATTACACTGTTCTCTTAAAGCAATTGAGATTAAAAACAGGTTCATTAATGTGTACACATGCATGTATATATATATATATATATATATATATATATATATATATATATATATATATATATAAACATATATATATAAACATATATACATATACACATATATACATACATACATATACATATGAATATATATACATAGATACATACATATATATATATGAATATATATATACATATATATACATATATATAGATAGATAGATAGATAGATAGATAGATGGATATATAGAGAAAAAATAATTGCAAGTCATTTTTTTTGTTAATACACCTTTCTGTAAAATGTATTCATCTCATTGATCACCCATTACCTTGTAAATTATAGATCTTCCAATTTTTTTATTTACCTTTTTGAAGACAGTTACTTTGCACATTCTTTGCAAAGGGTTTCTTTAAGTAATCAAATTGCCCATATGAATTAAGTTATCTCCCAAATCAACCTTCAGTCTTGACCATAAAAAAAACGAAGATCACATTCGTCTCTTGATCATCTTCTTAGGCGTCGAGGTTTAGGAAGCAGCAGTTTTTTCCTGAATCGTCAATTAACCTACTTATGCCAATTCTGCCTTTGATTAAAAGACTTCTTTATCTGTCTCAAGAATCTTGAAGGTTGTGCGCTTTTTTTAAATAGTGATATACCGCAATGCAAGAAAAAAAAATTACGCTGGAGTTATCGGGAAAGAACAATTTGATGAATATATTTATCGTTGCTTCGAATGCGCTACCTTAATGTTGCGGCATTTCGCAGAATGGCTGCAGAAACTTGATTGTAATTCATTTCCTGCTGAATATCTTCGTATCACTTGCTGCATCAAATTGATTGCTATTTGTCTGGTATCTTTATGTAACAATGGGAAAGGAAAAATACTTCCAGGTATTAGACCTTAATTATTTCTTTGCGTTTCCATGGGTGACGGAAATGCATTAACCTTGTGCTGCGCTAAAATGTATATGAATTGCTCTGAAACTTTGTTTGAATAGTTAATTAGAATCAAATATTTTCCTTTCTTGTTCTTTGTTACTGTTTGATTCAAGGCACTATTTGTGGAAATACTTTCGTAGACACAATAACACCTCAATGCACAGTTTTTTCTGAAAATGGCCTGCAAAAAAAAATAATTTTTTTAATGTTAAAAACACAATTTAAAACGTTGTATTGCCAAGAAAATTACAAAAATAAAAAATAATCAATATTTTTATTGCCATTTTGGATTTTGATAACATTGCTGAAAATAGTCGACTTTTGTAATTTTTCTCGCATATCGACTTTTTTTTATCTTTCTTTTTGAATTCCCTTTTCAGAATAAACATTATTATTTTGATAAAAAAAAATTATACATTTTTCATTTGAAAAAAAAAATGCATTTTATACTTCAATAAGTAAGTGAAAAATATTTAAAAAATAAGCTTACAATCCCATTTAAAAGATAAATATCAATAAAACAATTGTTTTTTTTTGTTTTTTTGCTTTCACATTGTTACTTTTAAATCTCGATTGCATTCGAGTGGAAAAAATTATAGCAACATAAAGTACAACCTCGCTCGAATTATCTCGAGTGTGCACAGTTTGGCCAGTTTAGCGCGCTAGAGTTAACTCGAGCGTGTAGGGTAAGGGGTTAAAAATGTTAAATGTATAGTGCTTCATAATGCTTTTGTGCTAAAATAAGCAAAAAAATTATAGAACTGTCAAAATCAAATAGTCGCTTTTACTAACCATTCAAACATTTGGACATAAAATAGATCATTTCTGGTCTTTTTTTATTTCTTTAAATGTTGAACCCTGTCTTAAGCAGATGTTTTTCCCTTGCTATTAACCCCTTAAAGCACGAGTTTATTTTAGAAAAAATTATAAAATATGACATATTTTCTTCACAGAAAAGGGATATATAGGTACAATGTAAGTTATTTTTTACAATTTCAGTTTTGGGGGTGACTAGGGAGCTTGGAAAGAGTAAAAAATATACAAAAAAAATGTTATACAAACAAAGTGTAAACGATTTTATTACATGCTTAATTTGAATTTCGCCCGTGTCAGACACGGGCAAATGCGTTAAGGGGTTAAGAAGCAGGTCGAATGTTACTGTGATTGGGGTTTCTTTTAGTTGTCTCTATATCTATAAAGAAAGTGGTTTTAAAAGATATATAGAGTGTCATAAATAATATGTATTGTTCAAGATGTTTTTGTGTCTATGTGTTAGTTTGAATAAAACTTTATGTAGCGATAAATTGTCCATCAGTGGCTTTGAATCAAAGCAGTTTTCTACAGATGCTCTGTTTTTAATAATTTAGAGGTATAGACCGCAATCTCATTTGGTTTTAAGCCGAAGAATGCTGAAGGGTAGATCGCTGCTCTTCAGTACCGGAGTTCGTGGGTTCAATTCCTGCTGCTGACATGTACGTTCGTAGCTGTTCGGAATCGACTTTAAGCAGAAAGTCCCGGTCTCATTAGCCCTCGTGAGCAAAACAGCAGACCGTAGCGCTCGAAACCAAACCGTCATTGGTTTTTTAAAACATTAATAATAAACTACTTTTCTGCCGCTTTAGCTCATGTATTGTACAAATGGAATTTTTCTGCCACTTTCCATCACAAGGTTCTGTCAAACGTGGTTAAACTATGCAGATATTTTTATGTAGGGATGGATGTATGAACATATTCACTTTTATATTTTTATATTTCTTTATCAGCCTAAATACTAATTAATATTTTACTTCTATATCTTATAGTATATTTTCAAGTGTTCCATAATATTTAATACAGATACTACACAACTAAAAATTACATATTAAACATTTTAAACTAAACTATAATATACTAACGGTTTAAAAATAAGATACGTTTATATTTCTATCCTCACTAACTTGTAACCGATTTTATAAAACGAGAAATTTCATATGTTAATCAAATGGGATTTTATAAATGTTCAGTGATTTATGACTTAAGAAGGAAAATTCCACGTTTAGCTTTCCATTTATTTTTCCACAAAAAATGCCTCTTTCACTGAAATACAAGCCATGTTTTACCACAAAATACAGAATACTCTTAAGTAGAAATTTCTTCTAAATGTATCCTTTATTCAATAATTGCGAAAACTTCCCTTTACATTCATTCGATTTTCTCTATACCCAAATGCTGTCTCATTTAAAAATCTCTTAGCTTAAAGGAAACTCTTCTTGAATGTCTCATATTAAGATAGACCTTGAAATACTTTACTTGGCCATAATCGACTAAAATGTTAACAGATTATGAACGATATGTTTGTTATAAATTTACACGTGTCAAATAATTTCCCTAAGTGCATTTCTTATAAACGAAACAGCAATTACGCTGGTTTGTCCTTGTATAATTTAGAATTGTTGCTAATATTCACATCTTTTTGACGTAAAATATCAAACAGCGTTAATGCAGTCATTCAATTAGTTTTCTTCTGCAATAATAGTTATGTATATATTTGTAAAATTAAAAATTAAAAAGAACTAGTCTTAACCCATTACAATTAAGTGTCCCTTTTTAGGGACAGTTCAAATAATTTGTAGATCGTTATGCTTCCCTTATTATATTTATCACATAATAAATAGGTAAAAATAACATTTTTTCTAGCCTTATGACGTCATAACCATCTCATTTATTCATTTCTTATTTTAAATTATTTTAATATCGTCTGCATTATTTTCATACGTTTTATCACGGAACTTAGATATTACGTAAATAATTTTCTTTTATATTTGACTTAAATAATGGATTAGGTACATATGTGATAATTTTAAATTTAATCATCGATTATTTTTTGCTGCAAGATAATTCTCAGTCAAAAAATAAACTATTTTTTTACCTGCCTCATAGGGTACTTTACAATTCTGAAAAGTTAAAAACTTTATTATTCCCGTCATATAACGGGCTATACGCTAGTTTCCAATAATAGTCCTCATGAAGCTCTTCCCCCTAAAAAAAAGAGCGCTTTTAAACAAAGAGGAGTAAATATTATCTTAACAGCAAAACAGAGATCGTAGTACATCGCACCAGGTAATTCCAAATAAAGTAAGCAAATGACTTCCGCACGTGTCAACGAAACTCTTCTGACGACATGTCATACTACAAAAAGGAATTACACATTTATTCTCTTCTTATAAAAATGCTATGAAAGGAAAAAATCCTAATCACTCATTTGTTACTCTGAGAGATTAAGTGTGTAGAAACACTTTTACGAATAATCCTCAGAATGAATAGGCTTTTCTTTTCCTCTTTCCAGTATAATAGGATGAAACTTTCTTTTATCTTGTAAAATAAAGCTGGTGAAACCTCAGTGTCTGCTTTCTGTGCAGTAGATCTGCGTAGAAAAGTTGAAGTAACTATAGCTTTAGACATTTTTTTGTAAAAGAATCATCACGTAGAATAGACAGGAGATGCATATAAAAGCGAAAAATACTTTTTCTTACACGTCTGAGAAAGAGTATTTACATTATAAATTAAATAGGAATAACTTATATTTTATACATAATAGTTCGTTTTTATTCAAATTTTTGGCTCTGTTAATTAAAAGAGATTGAAGCACAGAGATAAATGGCGTGAATAAAAATGCAACAAACAAACGTATTGTTGCTTTCGATTTTTTAAGCCATTTCAATTTAATTTATAAAAGTTTGAATTTGCATCAAAAGGTGCTGGCCGTAGCCAGAACTTTCACTAAAATTTATTCACTGCGATTGATTTCTCAATACTTCTAAATAACTTACAGTTGCTTCAAACTGTATGAAGTGAAAGGAGAGGTTTTGAGAAAAAAAAACCAATTAAAAGGGTCTGCCAATAAAAATGAACTTGTAATTATCATGATTATTTTTTTACATTACGTCGGGGAGGGGACCATATAGGCATTTCACTACAAGAATTCATTGAAGAGTTCGAATGTTACTGCTACTATACATGTTTTTTGTTCGTTCTGATAAGCTTTTAAGGGAGAAGTTCTTATCTCATTAGCTTTCAAAGCAGATATTTTACCCTTGCAACCCAAAACTAGATGGTAACAGGGTAAGATATTCTAGGTAAGGGGAGAAATTAAATTTGTGTTCATAGATAAGATAGTCCATGTACACTTATCTAAGTTAATTATCTTTGCTTTATTTAGGTAAAAGATTATTTGTTTTACTTGATTTGATTTAAAAGTTCAAGACGTGATGCCTACCAAGACAGTTTTAAGATGTCCGTAATTTCCCGTTGGAGATTCCACTCAATTTTAATCGTTGTCAGAATTTTTCTTTCTGAATCGGTAACTATTTCTTACCTGTCAACCAGGGAAAAGACATCCGAACCCCCATTCTGCCTATTTTTTAAGTGCACATAGAGATACTTCAAGCACGTGACAGTGATCTAGACCGGTACCTGGAATTTTGTCTCACATGCTAATCAGTGGTACTATCTTTCAGTTTCCTTAGAACTTCCCAGCGAAAGCACATACAGATTTGTTCTAATTGTGTTTTGTTTAAAGTCCTAGCATAATTCTATCCCAACCAGCTAAGCACTTGGCCTTTATAAACCTTCTTATACGGCGTGGTTGTAATTAAAGTCCCACTTTTAAAATGCTGTAAAAAAGAACAAGAATCACTTTAAATTTGAATCGAATACACTGGAAAAGGAGGGAAACGATATGGCGTAAGAACAAAGTATGAAAGTGTATAAATAGACCTCACAATGAAAGTAGATTCGGCTACGAGTGACATTTTGAAGTGAAATTGACAACTTTAGCATGAGTTGTACAGGAAACCAACTATACTGTTCTTATGTGTATGAGTGTTTCAGTTTTTTATATAAAAAATGACTTTAAGTCAGTAAATAGTTGTGGGCCTGTAAAAGGAAAGCCAATCCACCAGGGAAGTTTGTACTATATTGGATTGAAAAAATTGGTTTTTGAACTTTTTTTTCTTTCGGCGTACCCTCTCTCCCTGCTTCCAGTATATTCAATTCAAATTTGAAGTCATTCTAGCCAGTGGATTTTTACAGCCTTTTGAAAATGGGACTTAAATATAATTAATAACAATATAAATAAAAAAAATATCTGAGCAAGGTTATCTGAGCAAGCATTTGACCCTTGAGCTCGTGCTGTAAGCTTTGACTCAAGAGTTGCACTGTCCCCTCTCTAAAAGAAAGGCGTAGCGAGAAATTGCTCCATATTGCAGCATTGCAATACTTAACCATCTTTAATTGTTACTTGGGAAATTGCTCCCTACAACGACATTGACCCCAAACTATTATTACTAATTACTGCTAATTGTTGTTCTGGTTGTGTTTCTGTAATAAAGATTTATAAAGATAATGGTCCAGCGAAATATGCTGAAATTATAAGTTCAACACATCCTATTAACATCGACTTAGTAAACAGAGCAAGTACGAAGTTCTAAAAAAATCTTGAACAATCCCCTATATTATAATAATAGCCTAAATTATCTGTCCATCTGTCATCGAATTTATGAAGCGGTTGGACCTGGAATAGATAGCGGCATCCATATTTAATTCTTGATAAGTTAGGGTTAGCAACGTTCGAAATCCACCCCTTATTCCTTTTCCTAGCATTTAATGCCATTATTTCAAACCCTATTTACCCAGGATAAGAGCAGGTAATTAAAGTTATCAATTTGTCACATAATAAATAGGTAAAAATAACATTTTTAGCATTATGACGTTATTCATTTAACCATCTCATTGAATCATTTCTTATTTTAAATCATTTAAATATCGTCTGCATTATTTTCATACGTTTTATCACTGAACTTAACTATAACTTTAAAAAATTTCTTTTAAATTTGGCTTAAATAATAGATTAGATACATATGTAATAATTTTAAATTTAATCATGGATTATATTTGTTGCGATGAAAATTTTATCACAGGTTACTAACAACAAATTCTATTTACCTCCAGTGTGTTGTAGAAAATATATTTTTATTCCTTTACTTCCATTAATTACTGTGGCAAAAAAATTGGGAAGAACTTAACGATAATTTCGACGTAGCTAAGAAAACTTTGAATTATCTTTCTAAATGAATTCAAAGGGATTCTAAACTGCATTCACAGTATCGGGAAACTTTAGAAGAGTATGAAGATAAACAAATTATTGAGTGTGTACCAGATAATTCTCAGCCAAAAAACAAATCATTTTTTTATCTGCCTTATAGGGTACTTTACAATTCTGGAAAATTAAAAATTTTACTGATTCCGTCACGGGCTATATGCTAGTTAAGAATAATATAATGATAAAATAATAATATAATAATAAAATAATTAATAATAATAATTTATAATTAATTATAATCACCCTGTACTTCATTTTTTACAAATGTAGCACTTCTTTATGCTCTAAGGTCTAATGTTTGCGTTTAAGTTTATTTAGATTAAACAACGCATTTATTATATATTATTATATATATTATTATTTATAATTATATTATTCTTAATTATATTATTTCTTATTGTATTATTTATAATTATATGTTATTCATAATTATATCATTTATTATTATATTAATATAATTATATGATATTCATAATTATAGTATTTATTATTATTAATATAATTATATATTATCCATAATTATATTATTTATTATTATATTATTCATTATTACATTATACGTTATTATTAATTATTTTTAATTATAAGTCCCACTATCAAAATACTGTAAAAAAAAGAACTACTGGTCAGAATAACAGGCAAGCTATAACAAACACGTAAAGCAGTTGGTTCCACTTATGGAAGGTAAATGTATTTCCGTAACTAGTAAAATAGGTAAACAGTGTAGTAACAAATAAACTAGAGGAAAAAACAGTTTCCTGTCCCGTCACATAATCAATTAGGATCGCCAACTCTGAACTATATAATTAACAACGCAGTTAAGGAAATATGAGGAAATATAACTAACGTGTCAACAGCAAGAGAAAATTTTTACAGAAATAAAGTAGCTGGAAAACCCATAATTAGATACTAGATGACCTTAGGCAAAAAATTAGCTTGTCAACAAAGCTGAAGATTGTGGCAATATTTTACCATATCTTAAGTAGTTTAATGAAATAATAAAGCAAGAAACACATTTGAAGAATGACAGAGATACACATTAATTACTAGAAATTGACACATTCTATACTCTACAGCGCAACTCATTAACACTTCAGACTCATAATAACTATTCGATACATTAAATAATTAAAAATAGTTTTTATTTTTTACCTTGCTTTGTTCACAGACGTGTTAAGCATAAATTCTCATATATTCTTTGTACTCCAGCAGCTGTTATTAATTTTCTTTGGGAAAATTTTACTGTAGGAATCCTATCATGTAATGCTACTCAAATTTAAATTCTTCTTGTTGCTTTAGAATCAGACAAGATGTATACTTTGAGAGTCATTTCATTATATTATCCCTTATATAATAATAGCCTAAGTTATCTGCCTGTCTGTCCTCGAATTTATGAAGCGGCATTCATATTGGATTCTTGATGAGTTAGGATTAGCAACGTTCGAAATCCACCCCTTCCCCCCTTTTCTAACATTTAATGCCATTATTTCAAGTCCTATTTTCCCCGGTTAGGAACAGGCGATTAAAGTTATCAGATAACAAATAGGTAAAAATAGCATTTTATTCTAGCATTATGACGTCATTCCTTAAACCATCTCATTTAATCATATCTTATTTTAAATTATTTAAATATCCTCTGCATTATTTTCATACGTTTTATCATTATTACGTAATGCTACTCAAATTTGAATTTTTGTTGTTGCTCCAGAATCAGACAAGATGTATACCTTGAGAGTCATTTTATTATATTATCCCCTATATAATAATAGCCTAAGAATAATACCCTCGAATATATGAAGCGGCATCCATATTGGATTCTTGATGAGTTAGGATTAGCAACTTTCGAAATCCACCCCTTTCCCCCTTTTCTAAAATGTAATGCCATTGTTTCAAGTCAAAAATACTTTTTATTTTTACCTTGCTTTGTTCATAGATCTGTTATAAATAAATTTTCATATATTCTTTGAACCCCAGCCACTTTTATTCATTTTCTGTAGGAAAATTTTATTGTAGGAATCCTATTACGTAATGTTACTCAAATTTAAACTTCTCTTGTTGCTGTAGAATCAGACAAGAAGTTTACCCTGAAAGTCATTTCATTATATTATCCCCTATATAATAATAGCTTAAGTTATTTACCCGTATCTCCTTGAATTTATGAAGTGGCATCCATATTGGATTCTTGATGAATTAGGGTTAACAACGTTCGAAATCCACCCCTTCCTCTCTTTTCTAGTATTTAATGCCATTATTTCAAGTCCTATTTTCCCCGGTTAGGAGCAGGCGATTAAATTTATCAATTTATCACATAATAAATAGATAAAAATAATATTTTTTCTTCAAGCATTATGACGTCATTCCATTAAATCATATCTTATTTTTAATTATTTAAACAGCTTTTGCATTATTTCTATACGTGTTATCACTGAACTTAGATATTGAGTAAATAGTTTTCTTTTATATTTGGCTTAAATAATAGATTAGGTACGTATGGGATAATTTTAAAATTAATCATAGATTATTTTCTGTTGCAATGAAAATTTTATCACCAGTATTAACAACACATTCTATCTACCTCCAGGGTGTAGTGGAAATGATAGTTTCATTTCTTTACTTCTATTAATTACTTTTAAAAAAACTGGGAAGAACTTAACGATAATTTCGACGTAGCTAAGAAATATTTGAATTATCTTTCTGAATGAATTCAACGTGATTCTAAACTGCATTCACAGTATCGACAGACTTTAGATGAGCATGAAGATAAACAAATTATTGAGCGTGTACCAGATAATTCTCAGCCAAAAAGCAAACCATTTTTTATTTGCCTCATAGGGTACTTTACAATTAAAACTTTTACTGATCCCTTCATATGACGGGGTATATGCTAGTTTCAAATATTTTGTTATTACTGTCATCACAAATAAACATCAAATAATGAACCTTTGTCTAGAGAGCCCTAAATTACCACGAGGCTTTTAATAAAACAAATAAAAGTTAAGCTTCTTAAAAATAATTATATACGTCAGCAGAACTGCTACTTACTTCTTTAAACTTACTCTAATATATTAATTTCTTTTTCTCAACTGAAATGATGATGGATGTTTCAATGGGTAGTGTACCTCACGACTTGAATTTTCCTAAAGGGTATCAAAGCTATGCAAAGGTTGAATTTTGCCATTAATTTATCATGTATTAGTATTCATTGTTAATAGTCTGATGCACATTTATAATTTGTACCAAAACGTACGACAAAAATAGTTTTAAACTGCTGACTGTCTAGATTAATACAAAGTTAGGCGTAATTAAGATGACAGGTAGACGTTCAGATAAGTAAAATTTGCCTGAAAATCAGATTTTTTTTATCACAGTGAATTGTGAAATAAAATAAAGAATATGCATCTAAGGGGATGTTTTATTATTCATCCCCTTATAATTAATATTGTCACGTAGATGAAAGTACAGGTGGAACACAATCAAGAGTCAAGCTTAAGAAATAACACCGTTTATTAAATGCCAAGCTACCTAGCTCGTACTCAAACAACAACTGTAGCTCGCAGTTTTTACAGAGGCTTTTATAAGGTAACAGAAATGTTCTAGAAATATTTTAACGTAACAGAAAATTAGCATAATTTAGAAGTCCTCTTGACTGCTTAACAAATCAAACATAAAATTAAGGAAACAAATTTGTCCTGACTCAGGATCGAACAGGAGACCTTTGGGTTCGTAGCCCACGACTCTAGCCATTGTGCCATGGAACTCGGTAGCTTCATTTCAAATGTGGCAATATAATTATTGTTGAAACTATTGTTTTTACTAATAGATTCTTTAACCCTTTAAAGGACACTAATATAAATTTCTTATGATTTAATTAAATTAGTTTATAAATGTTGCTTATGAACCTTATAAATGTAAAATACCTGAAAAAATATGCATTCATTGGGAGAAAGAAAGGTTAGAGGGCTTGTTTAAATGCAAAACCATCCTTTTGTACTGTGTGAAAATAATGCTTTCTTTTAAATTTTTGTTAAGATGGGAGTACAAAGAATAATTATCATTAAAGTGTATAATAAAAAAATAGCTAAACAGTTTTTAAATGTTATTTGGATAAATATAGGTATTTGAAGTCACATGGAAGATAAATCGAATTTCTGAATTTTCTGGGTAAAGCAAGTTTAAAAATATATATTTCAAATGGAAAAACTAATTAAGCTTGTTGTTTTTATCTGCTGTAAGTTTTAAATGTTACAAAAATAGAAAATAAAAAAAAATCATTTACATGCCTTTAAAAAGTAGAAAAAAGAAACTTTCATCAGGTGGTTCGCTGCAAAATCACCATTCGTTAAAGGGTTAAGTAAACAATTTTCAAAACAAAAATTTTTGCACTTTTTAAGTATTTTAAATATTTTAAGTGCATTTATAACCGTTATACACCTTAGAAATATATCGACAGTTTACTTTATAGAGTATAACATAAAAGTTAAGTAATCTAAATTAAAATTATTCTATATATTTTGTACGGGAAGAATACACGTCATTTTCTGACAATATTTCCAGCGACTGCTTACGGTGATAACTAAATTATATTATATGGCTTTAAAAGATATCCTTCATTTAAAAAGGACACTTTTATACAAAAAAAAAGGATGTGCATGGAATAATGTTCCTTTTGAAAAATTAGTAATAACTTTTAAAAACAAAATTTTTACCTTGAAATTATAAAAATATTGATGATAAATTATTAAATTTTCAATCAAACTCATGAAAAACAAAATAAGTTTATTTTGAAAGTTCACTGTACACTTTTATTAGAAACACTTTAAGCTCAATTCTAACCATCATAAACCTTGGAAATTTATCGACAACTTTGTAGAATATAACATAGAAGTTACGTATAGTTATTTCTTTAAAAACGAAAGAAAATTATTCTTTTTTTTTAATTAAAAGAATTATTATTCATTTTTTTGTAGGAAAAATAAATAGCGAATTAGAGAGTTTTTCTGACAATATTCCCAGCTAATGGTACAATAATAATTAAATTATATTTTAAGGATTTAAAAGTTATCCTAAGATTAAAAATAATATTTTTATACGTACAAGGGATAAGCATGGAATATTTTCAGCACTGCTTCTTTTGAAATAACTGTTAAGGACTTTTAAAATAATTAAAATTTTACCTTGAAACTGTAAACGCCATAAATATATTGCTAAAAATTATTAAGTTTTCAATCAAATGTGTCAAAAGCAAAATTGGTTAATTTTGAAAGTTCATAGTCTTCTTAAGAAAATAAGCAGAATTTTAAATAAGAACTGTTGCAACTTCTAACATTAAAGAGTATTTATTTAAAAACAAATATAAATTAAATCTATCCTGACGTAATACACATAATATATGATTTTGTTACAACATTTTAAGCACAATACTGTCCACATAGCAGCACTGTTTGAGAAAAAGCGAATATTTTATTAAAAAATGCAAAATTTTCATCTATAAATCCATTATTATTTCTATTCTTCCTACAGTTTTTAATAAATCTTTTGTAACTTAAAAAAATTTTCTTTTAAATTTTTTTTTAAAATCTTTTATAATTAAAAAAATTGTAATTATTAAAAATGTATTTTATAATTAAAAAAATTATAATTTAAGTAATTCTTTTGTAATTTAAAAATATTTCTTTGTAATTTTTTTTAAAATTTGTTTTTGTACTTTAAAAATATTTCTTTGTAATTTTTTAAAATTTGTTTTGTACTTTAAAATACTCCTTTGTAATTTTTTTTAAATTTGTTTTTGTAATATAAAAAAAATCTGTTGTAATTTTTTTTACTCTAAACCATACCCGATTTTTTATATTTTATTTAAACAATGTACAGTTTTAGAAGATATATCTACTTCTTAGTTATTAAAGAAAAATTTAAACATGAGAAATACATTACTCTAAAATTAATAATAGTTTACATGATTGTTTTCGAAAAATTATAATAGACGTTGATTCGATGATCATTCAATTGATTATCTGTTTTAGATCATTAAAAAAATTTAAATATTTATTCTCTGCATCGATAAAAATTGTACTAATGTAAAGTAATTGTTGAATCTGTAAAGGATTTTTGCAGTTAAGTTCTTCAGTGTAGAAAATAAAAATTGTATGAATTTTCATGACGAAAGATGTGTAGTATTATAAAGGAATTTTTTCATCGAGAACAGTTAATTTTTATTTAATTAAGTAATTACTTTAACAACAAAAAATACTGTTTAACCTCAATTTTTCAATTTTGAAGGTAAATAAAAGCTAAGACTGAATTACTTTCACCTTTCGTCCCTCTGTAGTCGGCTTAAAGCAGGTGATCTAAATCATGATCTACTTTGAAAGCGTCATCAGCGCTTGAAAAACACAATGTGACCTGAATGATCGAAATCCCACCTCTTTCAAGAACCTTTGGGATTACATCCTAACCTTCTCTGACGATGGACTCGGGTCAAAAAACAACGCAAGGGCCACTCCCAAAAATAAGGTCAAGACCTAACAGCACGCCTTCTTCTCCACCCTTCGTTGCTGCCTGGTCATAAATCACGTCGATGCCATCACTTTTCTCGAATTTCATAGCCGATCGGTAACAATGGGTTGATATTTCAAAAATTTCTCCGTTATTGCACGTTCACGATTTTTTGCAACGATTCTGACTTACTTGATGTATGTTAATAAAGATAAATCGCTTATCTTTCTGATAATTTTCCTTCACCTTTCTCTGAAGAGAGAAAATCTTTAAGGTTATGACCTTACAATCTTTCGTGATACTTCTCATGTTATTCAACAGAGGTCGTGCTGCTTCCTGTATAAAAAAACATAAATATTTATTTTTACGATGCAATCTGAAAAATAATAAACATTTTGGTAAACAAAAGTAAAATAACAATTAAGTTTGATCGTCAGTTTTTATTTTCTTTGAAGATATATATTTTAGTGTCTTAAATATAACAGATTGTATGTAAACTTTGTTTTTAATCATTGTAAAAGATACTATTTGCTCTTCATGTGTATTGAGCTTTAGCTAATCTCTCCAATTCTTACTAATCACAGGCAGTAATTCTTAAGTTTTTATAGTCTCTTGCTACTTTAAACATCTTTCTCTGAAGAGAAAAAATTTTTAAGGTTATGACCTTACAATCTTTCGTGATACTTCTCATATTATTCAACAGAGGTTGTGCTGCTTCTTCCTGTATAGAAAAAGCATAAATATTTATTTTTACGATGCAGTCTGAAAAATAATAAACATTTTGGTAAACAAAAATTAAATAACAATTAAATTTGCTCATCAGTTTTTATTTTTCATGAAGATATCTATTTTAAGGTCTTAAAAAATAAAAGATTGTATATAAACTTTGTTTTTAATCATTGTATAAGATACTATTTGCTCTCCATGTATATTAAGCTTTAGCTGATCTCTCCAAATTTTACTAATCACAAGCAGTAATTATTAAGTTTGTATAGTCTCTTACTAATTTAAACACTTTAAAGTACTTACCATTTCCCTTAGTTTTTATAACTATTTCATATAAAAATGATGGTATGAGCTTAAACTGAATGACTTTTACTAATATAAATCGCATTCTGTTAAAAATTACAAAACACTTTCTGTAAATGATTGTGATAGCTTAATGGAAAAATCTACCGTCAAAATATTTGGTACAGGGATTTTTCATGACACCGAAGCTTTATAAAACTCTTTTCAAATTTCGAATTAATATTTTATTTATTAATTTATTTTATATTAAAATTATTATACTTTCTAAATGTCTAATTATAACACTTATACAACACTTAAGGATCGAATTAAGTTACACAGTTATCAATTTTTTACTCTTACACGATACAATTTGTAAGAGGTGCCCTTTTTTTATATAAAATACAGATTAGAATTTCTTTGACTTGCATATTTCTTATTGTTATTTATATTTGTCAGCTATTTCTTAAGTTTAGGAAACAGAACGGCAATATTATTCCCGTTTGAGTTTTGTTACATTCATTTTACGATATCATTATATTTGATTCGTGGTTATGTATTATTTATTTCTTCTTATTTTTAAACTTGATTTTTAATATTTACCTTATTTTGAAGTTTCTTTTCATTAAAAATTATCTAAAAATGCCAAAATCCAGCCTTATATAATAGTAAGCAGATATTTGAAAAGTTTTACACTGCATTAAGAGATATTTTGTGTTCATTTTAAATCTTGATGGTACACAAAAGCTGTTTTGAAATTAATTACTAAGAAAATACACGTACATAGTACTTAATCAGTGATTACTTGTAATTGATCATAGAATAAGTCAATTAGACACCTGACCCAGCTGTCAGACCTTACGGTTTCTTAAAACTGATAACACAACTGCCACAACATCAACCCGAAGCAGCTACTAGCTGCTGCTGACTAGGATGAGACGCCTTACTAGAAGCCCGACATGATTCGAGTTGATGTAGTCTAACCCGGTAAGGGGCAAATACTACAGAGGTAAACTAGAGACTACCAAGAAGAACGTATAAAAAATCACTTGAGTAACTCGGGTGTGTAAAACTCATACACGCCTGAAGAAGGTGTATTCCTGAGGGATCCACCATAATGTAAAAAGAATAGATTTTTTTTAATGTTGTTTGTTAATTCAAATTTGTTAAGTTTGTGAATTTTCATCTTTACACCCATGCACACAGAATACGAGCACCCCTTAAGATCAAAAACTGTAATAACTATCAATAGGAACTAAGAATTTCTATCCATAGGTTATACATTTGTAATTGAATACGCGTATGAGATATGAACATATTTAGACTTTACAGACTGGAAATAATGTATTTTATGAACTACAAAAAAATTGCAAAGTTACTATTTATAATATTTTTCAACTTTTTCTTGACTTAATCTCATTAAAACACTCGTGTTTCAGGATTAAAAAAATCGCAAATAGCAAAAATTACCTAGATGGTATTTATTCAATAAATTTAAATTTCACCTTGATACCTTCAGCTAAATTCGTGTTATCACTGCAATCCTTTTTTTTCTGTCATAGACAAATACCACTAATAACAATAAATAGCAAGATTTTGTCAGCAATTATGTCAGCTTTTTGTAATCTCAGTTTATTTTTATTCTTCTGTAATAAGGTTGCAGGTTTTTATGATATCTATAAAGAGAATGTTTTGTTCTTTTTTTACTGTTGAAGATAGTTTGTGTACTTTCCTTGAGCTATAGCGATTAACAGTTAATAGATGAGATGGAAATCAGAGAATATAAAGCAAAAACGAAATTGGCAGAATAAAACAGTCATTTCAGGGTCGCAGTAAGACTGAAATTTAAAACATAGCTAAGCCTTTCTTCACCTGGGATATTTATGATATTAATCTTAAAGAACTTCAAGTTTTATTATCGGTCTTGATAGACTATTCGTCGATGTTCCAGAGAGCAGTCCATCACGTGAACAAAATATTTGTGTTATTTATGTTGCGTTCTACTGCCCTTCAGTTAGAATTATGACATTACTTGAGTCTTACAGGTGTAATAATAAAAGTAAATTACTGGATCTCATTTTTGTTTGAATTTGTCACTCAAATCGTATCCATAGCTCATTGATATCAGTATATTTAATTTATTTTGCGATTTCATCAATGTTTTGTCATCGTATTAAAAATAAAACCATTGAGTCTCTGAAGTTTTCATGAACAGTAAAGAAAAATTTTAATGTGACGTGGTGTGTGGGTTATTGGAAAATAAGATATCCTAACTGAAAAGAAAAACGGTTCGGCTACCTTACCTATGGACTACCCAGGTTTTAATAGAAAATTAATGAAAATTCCAGTAGTACACAATAATACGGTAAAGTAAACAAAAAAAAATTGTGTTCATGAAATTAGACGATTTTCATTATGAGTCTACATTTTGCAAGATATTTTGTTGACCACATTCAATACCTGCAGACAAATCTTGGAAACAGAGCCGTGGAAGCTCAGTCGGGAAAGGAAAGGCAGAGATCTCGTACACGGGGCACGAGCTGGTCTAAGATCCGCGGAGTTCTTTAAACGTGACTGGGGCTCGTAAAATACGTTCGTGTTCACAACGTCCTCCATGTTGTCAAACGATATCTCTGGGTGTGATAGACCAAGCCAGGAGGTCTTCTGCTTGGTTCGTGCTTCTAAATTTCGTGGACCCACGTTGAGCAAAATCGTTCTTTAACCGTAGCGGTGCTCTCCATAAAACGAAAGAAGCACCCCCTTTACCCAATTCGAGTAGCTCATATCCTTGGCTTATCCAAGGAGCATAAATAATATCAACAACAACAGATTTGGAAGCAATCGACCAAATAGCCAACAAAAGAGTTGATTTTATAAACAGTTAAGAATACTTAAAGAGCTGAGTTGTATAATATGTTTGTTTGGTAAACATAGGCGAGAAGTATAGCTCTCTCTATTTCTGCATTTGTTCTGTCCAATACAAAAAATCTGTCAATAATGAAATTTTCTTTGGTTCCGTGTATTCCGTATTTAATCAACATATTCCTTATTTACTCATTGCGAAATCACTAAAAGGTTAGCACAGGTTAGAAATATTTACATAAACACATTTGCAAATGATCAGTCAGACCATAACGATAATATGTCATCAATACTTTTTAAGTCATCTTCAGTATCAGTATAAATAGATTGTTATTTTGCAAGATATTTTGTTGACCACATTCAATATCTGTAGACAAGACTTGGAAACAGAGCCGTGGTAGCCCAGTCGGCAAAGCAGCGATCTCGTAACTGAAAGATTACGTACCCGGGGCACGACACTGGCCTCAGATCCGCCGTGTTCTTTAAAGGTGACTGGGCTCGTAAAATACGTCCGTGTTCTCAACGTCCTCCATGTTCTCAAACGATACCTCTGGGTGTGGGAGACCAAGCCTGTAAGTCTTCTGCTTGGTCCGTGCTTCTAAATTTCGTGGACCCACGTTGAGCAAAATCGTTCTTTAACCCTAGTGGTACTCTTCATAAAACGATAGACGCACCTCTTTCCTTAATTCGAGTAGCTCACGTCCTTGGCTTGTCCAAGGGGCATAAGTAATATCACCAACAATAGATTTGGAAACAATCGACCAAATAGCCAACAAAAGAGTTGATCCTATAAACAGTTAGACATACTTAACCCTTTTTATCCTGATGGTACTTATAAGTACAGCTTCAATCAAACACCTATATATTCCTAATAAAGCCATTTTTCCTGACGGTACTCATAAAAACATGAATTATTCAGTTCTTACAGCAGAAAAGAAATGACAGGACCAATCAGGAATCCTTTTCATTCGCATAATAGGGATTTTATAATTGGCGTGATTCATACGAGGGTCATTTTGTGGTAGAGTTGATACACGTGTTGTTCAATTGAGTAAATTCAGTGGTTTATTATCCGTTATTTGGTGTTATTATTTTTTAGAGATGTCTATAGTTTGCAGGTAAGCATTTCATTTGTTTTATTCATTATTTAATGATTTATTTTCTATCATAGAGTCAAAAATATACGTTGGTACTAGAAAGTACCAGCTGCAAAATTAACTACTAAAATACAGTAAAAATTAGTTTTCCTTTTTCTATGATTATTCTCCATTAAAACTTATCTAATGATGCAAAAATGCAGTAAGAACGTTTATGGTAATTTTATTCAGGATATAAAGGGTTAAATAGCTGAGTTGTATAATATGTTTGGGAAACATAGGCAAGAAGTATATTTCTCTCTATTTCTGCATTTGTTCTGTCCAATACAATAAATCTTTCAATAATAAAATTTTCTATTATCCCGTATATTCCATATTTAACCCTTTCGTGGAAAGTGGAAAGATTACTTCCCACCTACACGATCTTACAAAATACACCTGTGGGGAGCGCAAAACCCATTCTAATATATTGGTCTTATTGAAACGACGGAAGGACCAATTCCCGCTTCGGTTTTGTGCTCTCATCAATTGTTCTATCGATTGGATAAAATTAGCAGCTCTGTTTTGAAAGTTTGGAAACGTGGAGTGAGAAATAAATGGCCCACGAAAGAGTTAATCAACATATTCCGTATTTATTCATTGCGAAATCACTAAAAGGTTAGCACAGGTTAGAAATATTTACATAAACACATTTGCAAATGACAGTCTATAACGATTATATGTCATCAATACTTTTTAAGTCATCTTCAGTATCAATATAAATAGATTGTTATTGTTATAAAAACTCATAAACGATGTCTAGTGTAAAAAAAACAAGGAAGTGGAAATGGGATAACTGTAAGAATCCTTAAACTCCTCCACCAATCAGAACCGAAGCAGTGTCCTTTTTTCATCTGTGTAATGTAAAAATAATCGAATCTGACTTAAGAAACAGATTTTAATTCTGTAATATAAATTCTTCAAGTCGGCCCAACTTGGCTCAAACAACTTTTCCCCTGGAAAAACCCACGTTTTTGTTTTCTATCACGCAATGATCAACCGTAAGAAGTCATCTGTTTACACCCTGCTCTTGTTTCTACATCTTGTCCTGGGTGAATTTTTATCTATGACTGATTTACGACAAGTGATGTTTGAATGCGTCTTATACATTTTAATTACATTTCCTCTGAACTTTTTCT
Organism: Pardosa pseudoannulata; assembly: GCA_032207245.1. Lineage (NCBI taxonomy): Eukaryota > Metazoa > Arthropoda > Arachnida > Araneae > Lycosidae > Pardosa > Pardosa pseudoannulata. Next base: position 134,866,628 of record CM063511.1, read on the forward strand.
TCTATTTCCACGTGTAATCAAAGCAATTCCTTGAAAAAGTGACTTTTTTGTTAAGCATAAACTTTAGTTTTGATGACAGATTTCAATTAGATCTGATTGTTTATCTATTTTAAATACTGTTTACATTGAAAACTAATATGAATAAGACAATATTGATAGCGAGGTTGTAGCAACATGTGTTAAATTATGAGAAACTATATAAAAATGAAATATCTGACTATGCAATCATAATCATAGACTTTCAATAAATAATTATGGTTATTTGTGATTAGTACTTCTTAAGAGTCTTCCATAAATTAATTTTTTATTTCCTTACTCAACAATAGAAATTTAGCACTTTTCAAACTATAAAAATTTTAAGTAACTAAAACGCATATTTATCTTTATTTATTGCAAATAAATGAAGCCTACCCGTTTATTGCCTACCCATTATCACTCAATACGGTCTATTCCCATGTAGAAGCGATGTATCAATATAACTGTATCATGACGCCGATTTCCAAATTTTCATTTGAGTGAGGTATCACAATGTGGAATGAATACCCATATAGCTAAATCTATTTAAGCTTTTCCTTGATCCCCTATGTAAAATCGTCTGTCCGATATCCGACAACATATTACAGCTTATGTACGATATAGCACTCCCGATATACAAACATCTTTCCGATTTTCTAACTTCGAATAACAGCGTATCTCCCATATCGTCGATTTATCGACATTGTTGTTTTTTCGACTTCATGGAAATGTCATGGCTTATGCGCGATATAGAGTTCCCGATGTATGAACATCATCTTTCCAATTTCTCAACATTGTGAGAGGGAGTAACGCATGCGCAAAATGAGTGATCGTTAATTTATCTACACCGTCAAATCTTTTTTTTTTCAAATGTGGGCGTATCTGTAGATGATGTATGATAATTTCAGTAATAACATAAAAAATTTTAATTGAACCCACTTATTGTTGTTTCTAATCCTTAAGTTTTCTAACCCAACTAAACCAATTCCATAAAACCATAAACCTTCAGAAAGTTTACAAACAGAAGAGCTTTTGAAAAAACCTCGTCCTACTTAAAATCAATACAGATTAAAATGTGCTGCGCAAAGCATAGGATGATGCCTGAGCTGACCTATGCTTTGTGCGGAGTTCGTGGGTTTAAATCCCACTGTGGCATGGATGTTCGTAGTCGTTCGGAATTGGCTTTAAGCTGTAGGTCCCGGTCTCATTAGCCCTCGTGTTGCAAAACAGTAGACCTTAGCACTCCAAACCAAACCTATGCTTTGTGCATAGTCTAAAATCCCTTTACATAACAGATACATGTCTGAAGTATATACTGGCAAAGCGTGATATGCAAGTCTAATACGAAGCAAATCTCTCAAAAACCAGAGCACCACCAGTACGTTATCTAGAGTACTAATCATGAATAGCATTAACTATTCTGTTAATAGTATTAACTTTCCTTTCATATGTTTCTTACACTTTGCAAATACCTCATTTAAAATAGAAGGCATATGTTGAATAATTCTAGTAGAATAATTATTGTTGTTGTAGAATTATTGATGTTATTGGATATTCCATTTTTTTTTCATAGTCCGCAATAACCTTTCACCGGTTCTTTGGTGGAACTGTATGGCGGCAGACACAACTCACTATCTTCATATGGAATGCTCCAGAACCTTTTAACAGAAGAAAATGCAAATTCACGAAAATAAAAATAGTCCAATTAACTGAATAGCTGAAAGGAGTTTTTATTATTGACTATTCCTTGCTGACTTTGTCAGAAAAATACACGTCCCTCGACATGACACAAAAAATTTAAAAAAAGGAGCAAAATGGCTCAAAAAAAATTTTTTTTCTTCTTAAATGATGCGGGTGATCTCTCCCCCATTTTCGGCCAAAATGATGCCCATTCAACACCGCGAATGGCGAGGTCAGTGGAAAAATCCCGCCAGCGGGAACCCAAGACGATCGCCAAACGTAGCGTGAGTAGGAAGAACAGCCTAGGAATCTTAGGGCGCCAAGCAACGCTCAAGCTGGACAAAAGGTGAAAGATGGGGAGAGCAAAACGGCAACCCACGGATGGTCAGCGCGGGAAGATTCAAGGTGACTTGGACATGGACAAGCCCCATTCCACAAAATAAGGGGTCAGGAAGCCGGCAATTCCTGGCATTCCCTTTTAAATAGAATGTGGCTATACCACAGCATATATGTGAAGACTCCAAAAAAGCAGCTTTAGCAAGTGAGTCTGCTATCTCATTATCACTAATTACTCAGCATGGATATTTATTACTGGCCAAAAATTAAGAATTACTTCTATTCTTGCCGTAAAATAAAAATTAAATCCAAGTATTTTCCTGCATTTTGTTATTTAAGTGCATGTAGATTAAAATATAAATGTTTAACTTGTTCATATTTCTTCCTTCTTTATAACACTGCATAGTCAATAATTTGAAATATTTTATAAAATATTAATTTCTATCTAAGCAAAATTATTTTTAAAAACAATTTTATAAAGCGTTTTTACTTTAAGCATATTGTATAATGGTATAGTGTAATTAAATTTTAAACAAGCTTCATTTTATCAAAACGTGATTTCTTATATCGATATATCGTTAAATCGCGATATTAAGCTGTTTATATATCATGATGTAAGCTTTTCAACATCGTCCTATCCTACTCTTATATATTTGTCTCCCAATAAGGCCTGATAGAAACAGGTATGTGCGGATTAATACGTCAAACTCTGACTAGTTTATAGCTGAAAGAATCAGCTTTTCTTTTCAATGAATCAAAGGATTTTATTGTTTACCGTCGAATACAAAGAGCATTTTGTTTTGTTGCGCTAGAACCTATTTTCTCATAAAAGGAATTTTGTTCTTCTGAATAAAGCTTATGCAACACCAGTCTCCTGCTTTTTCAAGTTTATGCAAAATGTGACAAGAAAATAGAGATTAAGGATTGTTTATCCCTTTATTACAAGGCAAAGTAAATTTAAGTGACTTCAAAGGTCTTTATGTGGTGCTAAAATCGTTAATTTATATACGTTCATAAGGATTCATTTAGGTCATAAAATTCTGTTACTTACTTTATGAAATCTTTAGAAACAAGTACGATTACAAGTAACTTATAAGTATAGAAACTCTGTGCAGATTTTAGTAAGAAAGTTGATAGAAAAGAACTTTAATTACCAAGTTAACGCCTATAGACTGTTATGTTGAAAGATCTCCTGAAATATAAATCTCAAAATTTTCAAGTTATGTATCTATCAAACTATTAACGTTTATAACATTTTCTCACATTCTGATACTATTAATTTAACATATCCCAATTAAAGCAAAAGTTATAAAGTATTAAATTATTATATGCATAATTTATCAGGTTCATATATTATATAAACTTTAAAATGCTTTTCCTCGTTCATCCTATATTTTTAGTTTATGCGAGTAATATCTTATAATTTTTAATAGCTTCATGGGATTTGGTATACAAATGTAAATACGTATTGCATTTAGACATCAAATAACTTAAATTTTTATAATATAATTGTCATTTTATTTTAAACTGAATTTTTAATATTAAAAACTAAGTCAATTTTTTTTAATTTTGAACATTATTTACTTATAAATTATTCATGTATCTTAAATTATGTTCACTGAAAAATTATAATATCATTAACTGCATTTGTAATGAAGTTGTATTAAAAATGCAAAATCTTTTCTAATATTTTGAACGTAAGTCTATGCCTAATTTTTACCATTTATTATACAGAAGTTAAAACTTATTACAAAATTACTTCTGCAAATAGTAAAGGGTATATGTATACATACATATATGTAATGAGTATTTTTATGCGTTACAAAGGGAAGAGACTCCATCTTGAATGGGATGCAGTCGTGCTAGAATCGTAGTCAAATAGAAAAACACAAAGAAACAGAGGGATCAAAATTAGAAACAAATTAACAGAGTTAATCAACAGAGTTAATTTTAGGATCCAAATTAACAGATTTTATTGAGGCAACTTCTCTCACGGACCTCTGTCCGAAAAATATGTACAACTAGATTTTACAGTTGTATGGTCCAACCAATCAAAACTTTTAATTGGCCAGTTACGAGGGGGAGCCGGTGACGTAGTTTAAGCGTCACAAGTTATCTAAAGTACTTATGCAACAGAAAATTAGGCTATTGGAAGTCTCCAAATCAATAGAAAAAACAAAGATAGTTACCAAGGTTACCAGAAAAGGATAGAATCGCCAGGAAATTATTTTAAGATAGGCATAATTAAGTTGATTAATTTTTAGGTATATTTAGATGTAAATATCATTACATTTATAAGTCTACTTACAAATGCAGAATATCAATCAGGATACGTTCAGTGAACGAGTGTTAAAAAACTTGGTCCTAATGCTTCAACACTCTCGTTGGGAACACCGTAGAACAGCAACACAGAAAAAAATCTCTAAATCCGGAACAGTCGACTGATGTCCGCTTATCACTTTGATCAACCAAACCGACGGTGAATTGACGAATGGTTATTGAGCTCCTTGGCCTGATGGCTTTATCCCCAATACTAAATATAACTAGTAATTAAGAGGAAATGAGTAAATAAAATTTTAAATTTTGAAAAAGAGTAATTTTGAAGACGTCAGTCGAGACTTATCGATAAGGCAAAAATTGGTGCGGGCTGGTTAGTCTCTTGCAGTCTGAAACGAAACAAGAAGATTTATTAGTGCCCTCAAAAGGAAGATATGGTTAGTAGGCAAAGTGCGACACACTATTCCCTTTCCTTTCAATATTCATAATGTAGTATAACACAAATACTCTTTGTTTTTTATAGTCCATCACAACATATAACACAGTAATACAAAGGGAAGTAATAAGAGCTTGTGGGAAATTTAAATTAAGTCTATTATTGTTAGTGCGACGCGTGGCCGCCTAGATTTAGATGGGCTATTATAATCGTAGTCAAAATGACCCTTTCTCCTTTGCCTCCTTCATTTTTTGAACTCGATTAGAAGGGTGGTTTTTCAAGCCCCGTCCAGAGTAAATTCGCTGAAAGGGGTGTGGTCACGAGGTTTTCGCTAATTGATCAAGTAATGATGCCGAACGGTTTGGGTTCCACCTTTTGAATTTTTTACCGGATTTGGTTTGGTTTGATTTTGGAGTTCTACGGACTACTTTTTGCAACAAGAGGACTAATGAGACCGGGACCTAAATTATAAAGCTGATTCCGAACGTCTATGAGCACCCATGCCACTGTGGGATTCGAACCCACGAACTCCGGTACCGAAGGCCAGCACCCTAACCAATTGGCCATCATTTGGCGGAAGTCAGTATTAGAGAAGCTCAAAAACTTTTTAATCACTACTCTATAGAAACGTGCTTGACACGAAATCTAGAACACGCGTCATGTCTAATCGGTCCTTACACATTTCATTAGTAACTGTCTCCTTACTGGAAGTTGAAAAGGGAAAAACCTATTGCCACTCTGTACTTAGATGCACTGAGTGAAGGGAAGGCATTTGGCGTATTTGATGACAATATAATGAAAACTATGTTTCATAATAAACATAGGTGGATGAAGTACCAGTTAGAAAGAAGTTCAAATTTTTTTTAATTGTAAAAGTTAATTTCTGTTTACTTTCTAACTGGTACTCGTAGTCAAAAATAGGCCGAACGATGGCTAAATAGGTATTATGTTTGTCTTTGGTACCGGATTTCACAGATTCCCACTTTTTACATGAATGTTCATGACTAGCTTTAAATATAGGTCACGGTCGAATTACCCCTCGTATATCTTAAAACAGTAAGGACTAGCTTTCTAAACCAAACCAATTTTTCTATAAATAATCCCTTAAACTCAGCATTTATGATTCATGTAATAATATCCTAAGTATTCATAAAAAAGCGGTCTCAACAGAAGGGATCAAACTGAAGCTGAATAACAGATCAAACGCTGTTCATCCTATTATTACACGAATATAGGAGCAAAACAAAGAGTGTTAGATTAAGTATAACACTTCTACTGGTATTTTCATTCTTTCGATTCTCAACTGAGCTTGTCTGTGGATTTTGTAACTAGATACTATCTAATGATGGTGGATTAAGCTAAATCCTTTGTTCAAAAAATGTTTCAAGCGTTGGGTTGCAGAGAAAGATGCCATTTTCTCAGTGGTTTGTCGTAAATTGTTTCAAAAGTAAGTCATATTTCTGAAAAATGATAATCTTTTCAGAAACTTCAAAAGCGACTTTGTAGAGCATTTTTTTATTTGTCCTTAATATTTCTTGTGAATTCTCTCTACAAACATAACTTTAAAAAAATAGAATATGTTGCTTCAGACACATACTACGTACGTAAGTAATGCATAACTTGGATGATTTTGTTGTCAAAATGGGTACAATTTTTTTTTTTAATTTTAAAATTACATTGGTAATTTCATTCATATTTTTCCTAATCCTCGAGAGATAGGGAGTATATTTTAGGTGCCTTGGTACTTAGAATAAATGAATAAATATTAACCTAGAAAGCATTTCAGTTATTGAGTGTTTTTTACTTTTAATTTTAATCCTTACCTACTGCTGACATTAAGATTAACAAGTTTCTTTGCACTGTAGAACATACACCAAAAGGAATACTTTGTGCTAAATATTTCATGTGAATGATGTTTTACTCTATGTCAAGTAATAAGATCATGAAATGTTATGAAAATAACCTTACACCAATCATATTGAAATCTTGTTCTTAAGCAAAAATATCGCCTGGAAGATAACTACTCGTATATTTAAGGGTAAAATGAGTGAATTTTATTTATATTAACCCACCAGATAGAGCTTACAGTACGTCTGAAGTAAACGAGAGTCGATGGATCATATCGAACGAATCGTCATGTTATCGTAATGCAGTTAAGACTAGAGCCAGCATACAAGCCTTGCCTTACTGTAACAGATTTGCTATTACTCAAACATTAAATTCAGATGAATTTTTACCTCGTCGTTTATAATGCAGGCTAACGTGGTAGAAGTACCCGGAAAACTGGTACTGAATATTGTACTGGCTTTGATAGCTGATTCATGTGTATGGAAAATAAGTAGACGTTTCAGTACAGATAGTTTCTGGGTCATACTACCACTAAATGATTAGTATTTGGCAAAAACTTCCAAACTGGACATACTTGGTAAAACATCAGACATGTAGCGATAACTGTCGGTAGGCACAGGCCCCTGTGTTTCGAGGTATCCATTTCAAGAAGTTCGAAAAGTGTAGTCTATAAACTCACAAGAAGCATTTACCTCATGGCACTGCAAAGCTAGCAGCAGTCAACCTGATTCAGAGAACATGTTCAGGTGTACTTAACACACTTTTCCAGTGTGCCTTCATATTGAAACTCTAAGCTGTTTCTCTAAAATAATTCAGTTTTTCAGTGCAGTTGGTGTCGGGTCGTATCCTCATATGGAGAGCATAAGTTACATGTTACATAAAAAACAATAAACACTACCGTTACAGTAGAAAAGAACTATTATTTTGGCCTGATATTATCAGAGTATCCATCCAGATTTGTAGTATCCACCACAGATCTATAAGCCATCACTTTACTACTAAGTATAAAGTTGATGAGTACTATGGGTGCTAATTTCCTTTTTTTTTATAACAACGTCCGTATCCCCCTCTCACCTGCAAATATCGTGAATGTATACTTTGGAAAAGGCTGACCTTATCTCTCGATTTGGAACCGATTGGTGATGTGTAGGACATCTTCCATAAACAAGTTTTAGCCCGTAATTCTTTTAACCGTATTTACTGGAAGTGTAGAGTTTATTCATTAATAAATGTTAATATCTTTTCGTAATTTAGGCTCATAATGCCACTCTGAATTATACCAATGTTGTACTGATAGCCTTACAGATCATTATAAATATATATCCTGATAACCGTCATAAAAATGCAAGCTGTTTAAATTTCAGCATGGGAGTTGTTTACTTCAGATGCAACAGAGAAAATGTACCTTATTTTTATTAGAACTACGCTATATGTACTCATTTATTTGTTACGTTTCATTTGCGAACAAAACAGTATTTATTTCAACATCGCGAGCAGCGGTAGCTCAGTCGGCAAAGGCAACGATCTCGTAATTGAGAGGTTGCGGGTTCGGAATCCGAGCCGGCCTAAGATTCTCCGTGTCCATGACTGGGACACGTAAAATATGTTCGTGGTCACAATGTCCTCTAAGTTCTCAATACCTCTGGGGGTGGCAGGCAAGTCTATGGGTCTTCTGCTTGGTCCCTTCTTTAAGATTACGAGAACCTACTTGAGCGAAGTGGTTCTTTCACCTTAATGATACTCATTAAAACGAAAGGCGCACCCCTTGGCATTAATACGAGAGCCTGCAAACTCAATTGTGCATGGTTTGTCTGAGTGGCACGAGTAACAACAATAATATGTCAACATCGCGTTTTTCGGTTTTTGAGTCTATATTTATATAAGCTATCATTCTAAAGAGAATGAATTAAAGGATTATCACTTGTTTATAAATTAATGCATTTATGAAGATGAGATACATATGTGAAACACAATTTCATAGATTTCAATTTTTGTAATCTTTTATTCCAAAAAAATTATTTAACTGAATCTTTAACCTAATATTCTAAACGAAATTATACCTTTATAGTATAGTGATCTTAATGCTCTAACCTGTCGATGTCTTGAGTATTTCAGGTTAAAACTATTTTAATACCTAAATGTGTGTAACTGCATGTTTGGTTCAGAATCAAACCATAAGCAATAGATCCGCGTCTAATTAGAGCGGCAAAACATTCACCATAATTATAAAATCCAAACCGCATGATGAATTTTTTATTCAACACACCTTAACCTGAATGGAATAATTTTTTCTTTTGAAACAGATTTTTTTTCTGAGATAATAATTAACATTACCGGAAGAACTAATCTGTTTTTAATCTTCAGTCTACAAAATTTCTTCCGAAGATATGCTAACCTTCAAGTCGTCAGTACCACACGGCAGAACATCTCTCTTCCAAATTTTCCTCCCTATTGTGACAAGAATATTAGATAATCCCACACTTCAGGGAAATATCGAGGACAAATGCTATATTCATTTTTTTTAATCGCGTAAAATTTAAGTTTCTATAATCTCATGGCCTTCAGCACTGAAGCAGACAGACGCTTCCTCACAGTCTTTGCTCTCTATACTGAAATCCCCCAAGGACAGGAGAAAAGGTGATAATAATGAGTTGTACGAGTTGAAATGAATAGACTAATGACATTTAAATGATCGGGTAATAAAGTTGAATCAGCTTCTGCATTACGCTCATTGTTTCAAAAAGGTCGATAGAAGATTGGGTATTATTAACACTAGATTTACGGACCGAACCAATTTGACTCATTAAAAATTTGATCACTATATATATGTAATATTAAAATCCCTTATTTACTATTTTAATATTAGTTTAATAACTTTTGTTCATAAAATGAGTTCGGGGTTTGTGCGGTAATTCTGATTTTTCCCTCCAAACTCGCTATAGACTTAATTAAGCCTCTGTCTGTACTACTTTAGCTAATAGTTAGCGCGTTCTCTTTAAACATGGGTATTTTGTATCACGGGATCAATTGGGCTTGGGGATTATTCGTAGTCTTTTTATCTTAGGAATCCCTACTTGAAAAGTGTATGTGCGAGATCACATTGTCTGTGTGCACGAAGTTGTAAAGGTGTTTGCTTGTTGTACGGATATCATGTTTATTACCAGAAATAAACTATGTAGTGATTTTGAATGAGTCTCGCCCATATTACATATATATGTATAAAACTTTAATATCACTTTTCAAAAACATACGTTGCTTTTTAGTTAAGTAATAAAATATATGTAAACTTTCATTCCTCTTCCCACCGAACGATGGCCGAATGATAGAGCGCTGCTCTTCGGAACCACAGTTCGCGGGTTCGAGTCCCGCTGCGGGCATGGATGTTTGTAGCTGTTCTGAATCGGCTTTAAACTGTAGGTCCTGGTCTCATTAGCCCTCGTGTGCAAAACAGTAGACCATAGCTCTCCAAATCATTCCTCTTCCCTGCACACCCCTTCATTTTGCATTATCGAATGTGGTATACCGATTTTCACGGTTGTAAATCAATTAGACTGATAGAATGTATATGAAAATAAATAAATATAGTAATAAATATAGTATAAAGTAAATATAAAGTATATAAAGTATAGTATAAAGTAAATATAAAGAAGTCGAGAACACTTCCATTCCAATGACAAAAATTTATGCTACTTACGCACGGAAGAATTGTCAAGTTCAACAATCATGCAAAAGAAACAGATGTAGAAACCATTGTGCTAAATGTAATAGAAATGTTTGCGGAAAATGTGTTTCAAAAATAGATTTTATGTGTAAAAAATGTTTTCCATGAATTTTTTAATAATAAACATTTTATTTAAATTAATTTGGAACTATTTGCTTTGCGAAAAACTTCAATTTTCTTGTATAAGTCAAATTGGCTCACTCCAGTAAAAATAGGTATATGATCAATATCCGTAAATCTAATGTTAAAAATATCAGTTTCTCTTCAAGCATAATTTCCAGTTTCTCTTCTTCAATACGATAGTTTTACGGATAATATACTTAATTTCACTGCTCAGATAAAATCGTAATTAGCTATTATACTAATGGGTAAGCTAAAAGGGTAAAATAAATATTAATAATATTAATAAAATAAATTTTTAACAATTCTAACTTCAATTTTTCAAAAACGTTAGAATTTAAAAATATTTACTCTATTAAATTGTAACTTGAAAACTGTCTCGGATATTTTTTCATTTATAAGAGTAGAATATAGGAAAAGAGGACTTGAAACTGATAAAAACGATTCTCATTGGTTGCAGTTCGTGGGTTCGAATCCCACTGCTGGCATGGATGTTCGTAGCCATTCGGAGTTTGCTTTCAGCAGTAGGTCCCGGTCTCTTTTGCCCTCGTGTTCCAAAACTGTAATCCGTAGCGCTCAAAAACCAAACAAACGTTGGTACAGGAGCGCCTAGGGAATATAACCTTACTGTGTAATGATAAATATACTACAAACAGCTTCAACTACTCAATATCATCGATATATTCATGGACACTAAAACTAAGGAAATAATCATATAAATACCTTTTCTCTTTATGTCATACATAAAGATAAAACTGATCATTTTTTATTCTAAAAGTTGAGTTCATTCAAAATATAGGTTACAGAGATAAAATCATTATATTTGGTAGTAAGGGAGCAAGTCAGTTTTCTGCCACAGGTCCCAAAGTAAGTGAAAAAAAAGTACTAACGGAAGTATATTTTAATCAAAACAAGTCTAATATACTATTAACTAATTATTATATTTTTTAATAAATACTGTAATGTGTGTTTATATATATATATATATATATATATATATATATATATATATATATATATATATATATATGCACATCTATGTGAGAGGATGATAAATAGGTGTAAAATATACCTAATAGATATTTAAAATTTAATTTAATAGCTGAAATCTTATTTACATGTAATCTAAAATTATCTTTTACCTGTTTTGATGTACCATTCACACACACACACACACATATATATATATATATATATTAAATAAAATTAAATATATGCATACATATTGCTATTTTATTAGGCGTATGAAATAGACATACACAAATTAATGTAATGTTTTTATTTTTTTCTATCTATCGGACATATTTATGCGAATAAAGTTTTCCACACTGGTTCTAATTAGAAATAAAAATTAGTCATCTTTAAATGGTTTTTAACACGAACTTCTTATAACGTTGTATAATACAAAGCCAAATATAAATATTCAATAAAACCACTATATTCAATAGTGTATATTCGTTAAAACCAGCACAAATACTTAATTAGTTATTACATTTTTAAGTTAATCTATACAAATATGTAAGGGAAGTATTTATTAATATGTGAAAATAAATTCTAAAGAACAAACTTTAAATTCCAGACCTTTAAGTGGCATTTAATTCATTTCATGTATTTAATGTTTAAGCATTTCAGTTTTACAGCATGAAATTGTAAATTGAAAAACGTTGGTATGCAAACGTTGGTGGAAGTGTGGGAAATAAAAAGTTGCATAGCAATGTAATAGATGTAAATGCTTCTAATTTATGGTAAACATCAGACCTTGGTAGGATAAAAAACATAAGAGTGCAGTTTTGAATGAAAGAAACCACTTCATGTTCACGCAAGTATATATTATCCTGGATTCTTTAATTTTTCATGTATGAAGATACTGTTGAGTTTCAAACGTGCATAATTTTCTGACTACAAAAAAATTTAATTATAAGTTATACATCCGCATCGTCACCTTGAACCATATTGAATCTCACGAACATATCTCAGAAATGTTAACAACCGCTTTTAACAACTGAAAGTGGTTACATTGTTCTCTGCAGTAGTGTATCCTCACAAACAGAGAAATAAATCCAGATTTTGCAAATAGGAGGGTAAAAGAAAAAATTTCACTCTCTTAATTCCCCCCAGAACCCATAAATTATCGATTGCAGACGTGTTGTGCAAAACACCTCTCTCCAGAGAGAATCCTCACGAATTAAAAGGGCAATTTTATTTATCGCATTTCTCAGCTCTTTACTTTTGACAGCTATACATTTTATGGACATGCTGGTCTCTTTTTTATCTTTTGCTCTTCGTTTTTTTCTTTTTGGCGCTCTCTACGCCCAATCGTTTCTTTTTGCCTCATCCGTTTTGTCCATAAAAAATAATCAGGCTCAGCTCTCCTGTCCCGCTGGGCCGAAGCCTTAGTCAAAGAGCATAGAGGTCACACGTGAACGCCAGGAAATGCTTAATGATTATGAAATGCTTCTGATTTGTGAAGTGCATTCTCATTCTTTTTATGCTATTATGGGGGCATTTGTATTGCACCGATTATTTGGAGGGATTAAGATCAAATTATCCTTTAAAGCGGACAAAAAAAATATTGTTTTTTTTTATTTCATGAATATTTCAAATGACACGATACTATAAAATAATATTATTCTACACTTATTCTTTTGTGCTACAGCACATAAAGTTTTATTGTTTCATCCACAAAAAAAAATAGTAATAAATAAATTTTATATTTTTTTTTCTCTGAGAGTAAATAATTAAGAGTTGTGAAATGATTTGTTGACCTTCTTGGTTTAGAAGAAGGGTTGAAATATTTATTTAATTCATTTGTAAATGGCATCACGCGGTAATTACACCATTAGATCATATACTATCTAATATTTCTGAAGAAAAGAGTCAAACTTAACTAGTTCAATACACATATCAACCACAAAATACACAATAAAATGATTTAAATTATATGTTTCATTATATACCGAATTCATAGTTATTTTTATGTGAAACACAAAAGTTAAGCAAATGAATAAAATCTTGTAATAAATCTCTAAATATAAATATATATATATATATATATATATATATATATATATATATATATATTATATATATATATATATATATATATATATTTCACACAACGTTGTTTATATTTCAAAACCGAAGTTGATATAAATCTTGATATTTTAGCCAAATTTCATACAACTGAGCGTTTTCTTCCGACAAGACAAAAAAGACATAAGACAAAGAAATATATAGACAAAGAAAGTTAGAAAAAGACATTTGGTGGTTCCATCGTATTATAAATTCTATTGTTTTTAATTATCGAGTACTGATAATTATATTTATTGTAAGATAGTGAATATAAAAAAAACATTTCTCATTCATCGTTATTCATATTTTAAAACAGAATTTGATAGAAATAGTGATATTTTAGCTAAATTTCTTTCAACTGATTGTTTTCTTCCTACAAGACAAAAAAGACGTAAGACAAAAAAAGACATAGAAAAGACAAAGAAAGTTAGAAAAAGACATCTGGTGGTTCCGTCGTATTATAAATTCTAGTGATTTTAATTACCAAACGTTGATAATTATATTCATCGTAAGATAGGGAATATAATAAAAATTTCACTCATTGTTATTTATATTTCAAGACCGAATTTGATAGAAATATTGATATTTTAGCCAAATTTCATTCAACTGAGAGTTTTCTTGTACAAGACAAAAAAGACATAAGACGGAGAAAGTTACAAAGAAAGACATAGAAAAGACAAAGAAAGTTAGAAAAAGACATCTGGTGGTTCCGTCGTATTAAGAATTCTATTGATTTTAATTACCTAACATTGATAATTATATTCATTGTAAGATAGGGAATATAATAAAAATTTCACTCATTGTTATTTATATTTCAAGACCGAATTTGATAGAAATATTGATATTTTAGCCAAATTTCATTCAACTGAGAGTTTTCTTGTACAAGACAAAAAAGACATAAGACGGAGAAAGTTACAAAGAAAGACATAGAAAAGACAAAGAAAGTTAGAAAAAGACATCTGGTGGTTCCGTCGTATTTTAAATTGTTAAATAGTTATTGTTTTTAATTACCGAACACTTATTACATTTATTCTAAGGTAGTGAATATAAAAAAAATCTATTTTTCACCTATCTATATTTATATTTGTAAACCAAATTTTATACAAATATTGATATTTCAGCCAAATTTTATTCAACTGAGTGTTTTCTTCCGAGAAGACAAAAAAGATATTAGACGAAGAAAGACATAGAAAAGACAAGAAAGTTAGAAAAAGACATCTGATGGTTTCGTCGTTTTATTGATTCTATTGTTTTTAATTACCGAACACTGATAATTATATTCATTGTAAGATGGTGAATATAAGAAAATATTTTTTATTCATTTTTATTTATATTTCAAAACCAAATTTCATAGAAATATTAATTATTTAGCCAAATTTAATTCAACTGAATGTTTTCTTCCGATAAGATAAAAAAGACCTAAAACAGAGAAATTTACAAATAAACACATAGAAAAGACAATGAAAGTAAAAAAAAGCATCTGTTGGTTCCGTCGTATTATAAAATCTATTGCTTTTAATTACCGAACGCTGATAATTATATTCATTATAAGATGGTGAATATTAAAAAAAGCTATTTTATCCCCATCGTTATTTGTATTTCAAAATTTAATTAGAAATATTAATGTTTTATTCAAATCACAACCAACTGAATTTTCTCTTCGCCTTAAAAGCATCATTCTCTCACTTCACCGTTGTATCAGATAATCCTTTAAATTAAATAAAAATTTATCTCTGGAATGATAAGATGATTATAGCCAAGAAAATATGATGATGACAGGAAATAACAAATAAAAGTTGTGTTGTTTAAGAATTCTAATATTTTAATCCCCCAACTCTTTCGACAAATCCTTTCTTCCCTACTAACTTTAAACCTTTGTAGACCCTTGAAATATTGTATTTGCATATGTTTGGGAATTTTTAACGTATGTTTTTTTAACGAGATAACGATTAGGTCGCTTTATCTGTTAACAGAATGTAATAAAGATATGTACAGAAATTTCTTAGCAAAATATAAATATGATAGAAATATCCGTTGAAGCAATAAAATAATCTTCCTTTTACCTTCTAAAGTGTAGCCGAGCTGATAGAGGCTTGAGCAACCCACAACTCTCGAGTTACGAGAGCGTTGCCTTTGCCGACTGGGCTACCACGACTCAAGAATAATGTATTTGTTATAATTATTATTTAGTATTGTATTATTATTTATTGTAACTTTCTAAGCGCGATGGCTTCGATGACGTATGGCACTTTTTGCGTTGTTGGTGGCTATTATGCAATGTCGCCAATATGCTTGAGATAGTGCTTAGGTACCAAAATTTTTATTGACAGCATTTCTTCTTCATACCTTATCGTGTTAAACCAAACGTATAGTAATCAAGATGCAAACAACAGCACAGTATATAGTCTATCATCTACAACTTTACTCTATTCTACTCTCGTGCTTGGAGAGCATTGCATTGTAGCTTAGGGCTTAAAAATCACAAAGAGAGAAAAAATAAAAAAAAAGGTATTTTTATTGGAGATTTAAGTATGCAATTTTTTTTTTATTTTTTTAATGCGTTAAAGAATTTAAAGCATTTCATTCTAAAATTTCGTAACACCAATTTGACACCCACGGTGACGCTGCTACCTGGAATAGATGACCACTTCCTAGCTGCTCATCTGTAAACCACATCCATTCTATTACCTCCTTTCATTATTGAATTATTCCTATCGTTAATCTTGTTAAATGAGAACTTATTCTGTAGAAACTCAAGTGCTGGTTCAGCTTCATCCAGAAACAAATTTCGGCAAGAATAAATAGTTGTTCACGGTAATGTGCAAAAATCACTGAGACCAAAGAAAAGGAAATAGATATTCTTATATTGGTTTGGTTTGGTTTGGAGCGCTACGGTCTACTGTTTTGCACACGAGGGCTAATGAGACCGGGACCTACAGTTTAAAGCCGATTCCGAACGGCTACAACATCCATGCCAGCAGCGGGATTCGAACCCGCGAACTCTGGTTCCGAAGAGCAGCGCTCTACCATTCGGCCATCGTTCGGCTATTCTTATATTGGAGAAGGGAATATATAAATTTTTTATTTACTTTTTAATGCGTTAAAGAATTTAAAGCATTTTATTCAAAATTTCCAAACAGAAATTTGGCACCCACGTTAACGCTGCGTCTGCGCTGTAGAACAGGTGACCACTTCCTAACTGCGCATCTGAAAACTGCATCAATTCTATTACCTCCTTCCATTATTGAATTATTTCTGTCGTTAATCTTGTTAAGTGAGAACTTATCCTTTAGAAAATCAATTGCTGGTTTAGCCTCAGCTAGGAACAATTTTCAACAAGAATAACTAGTTATTCACGGTAATTTGTAAAAATCATAGGTACAAAAAAAATGAAAAAGATATTTCTATACTGTAGAAGGGAATATGCAGATTTTTTATTTACTTTATAATGCATTAAAAATTGCAAAGAATTTTATTCTAAGATTTCGAAACAGCAATTTGGCACCCACTTTAACGCTGCTCCCTGGAACAGATGACCACTTCCTAGCTCCACATCTGTAAACTGCATCAATTCTATTACCTCCTTTCATTATAGAATTATTCCTATCGTTAATCTTGTTAAATGAGAACTTATTCTTTAAAAATTAATTGCTAGTTTAGCTTCAGCCAGGAACAGTTTCCGGCAAAAATAACTAGTTGTTCACGGTAATTTCTAAAAATCACAGGAAAAAAAAGATATTTTTATATTGAAGAGGAGAATTTGCAAACTTTTATTTACTTTTTAATGCTTAAAGATTACAAAGCATTTTATTCTGAAATTTCGAAACAGCACCCACGTTAACTATGCGCCCTGAAGCAGATATCCACTTCCTAGCTGCGCATCTGAAAACCGCATCAATTCTTTTACCTCCTTTCATTACAGAATTATTCCTATCTTTAATATTGTTAAATGAGAACTTATTCTTTAGGAACATCAAGTACTGGTTTAGCTTCAGCCAGGAATAACTTCCACCATGAATAACTAGTTGTTCACGGTAATTTAACCAGTTGTTCACGATAATTCGTAAAAATCACAGAGTCAAAAAAAAAAGGAAAAAGATAATTTTATATTAGAGAAGGGAGTATGCAAATTTTTTATTTACTTTTTAATGCTTAAAGATTGCAAAGCATTTTATTCTAAAATTTCGAAACAACAATTTGGCGTCCCCGTCAACGTTGCGCCCTGGAACAGATGACTACTTCCTAGCTGTGCATCTGAAAACCACATCAATTCTATTACCTCCTTTCATTATAGAATTATTGCTATCTTTAATCTTGTTAAATGAGAACTTATTCTTTAAAACTCAAGTGCTGGTTTAGCTTCAGCCAGGAATAACTTCCGGTAAGAATAATTAGTTGTTCACTGTAATTTGTAATATTCACAGTGACAATAAAAGGAAAAAATATATTCTTATATTAGAGAAGGGACTATACAAATTCTTTATTTACTTTTTAATGCGTTAAAAATTTAAAGGATTTTATTCTAAAATTATGAAACAGCAATTTGGCACCCACGTTAACGATACAGATATTCACTCCCTAACTGGGCCGAACGATGGCAGATTGGTTAGGGTGCTGACCTTCGGTACCGGAGTTCGTGGGTTCGAATCCCACTATGGCATGGATGGTCGTAGCCGTTCGGAATCGGCTTTAAGCTGTAGGTCCCGGTCTCATTAGCTCTCGTGTTGGAAAAAAAGTAGACCGTAGCACTCCAAACCAAACCAAACTAAACCACTCCCTAACTGGGCATCTGAAAACCCCATCATTCTATTGCCTCTTTTCATTATAGAATTATTCCTATCTTTAATCTTGTTAAATGAGAACTTATTCTTTAGAAACTCAAGTGCTGGTTTAGCTTCAGCCAGAAACAACTTCCACCAAGAATACCTAGTTGTTCACGATATTTTTTTAAAAATCACAGACACAAAGAAAAGGAAAAAAGATATTTTTACATTGGAGAAGGGGAATATGCAATTTTTTTATTTACTTTTTAATTCTTTAAAGGTTACAAAGCATTTTATTCTAAAATTTCGAAACAGCAAGAACAGATATCCACTCCCTAACTCCGCATCTGAAAACCGAATCAATTCCATTATCTTCTTTCATTATAGAATTATTCCTATCGTTAATGTTGTTAAATGAAAACTTATTCTTTAAAAACTCAGACAGGTTTTAGCTTCAGCCAGGAACAACTTCGGCAAGAATAACTAGTTAACGGTAATTTAATGGTGCTTCAAGATGTTTCAAAAATCTGGAGTATCTGTAGTTGAAATAATGGTAATAAAGCTTTGCAGAAAAATTATTTGGTATTACACATTGTTGTATTTAGTTATATACAGGAATTAAAATCCATTTTACATCCTCGTAAGAGATAAACATTTGACAGAAGTGTTAAATGGCTTAATTTCATATAAGAAATGACATTCAAAAGTACAATATATTTTAAAAAATTGGTATCCTTTTCTATTTAACTCGAAAAATGCCCTGTTGAGTTAAATAAATAAAATTTTGAAATAAACTTCAGCTTTATTTGAGAAATTTGAATCACTATTTATGTCGCTTTGCATCACTTTGTCCTGTTGACATTCTATTGTTACTAAACATTTCAGAAGAGTTGCTGGCAGATCATCTTTTCTTCCCCGATGCCGTCCACGTTGTATGCAAAAAAAATTAGGTGAAACTATTTATCACGTTGACAACTCTTTATTTTTTACTATAGAAAAAACACAATCACCGACTTCTCTTTCCTCATCTGAGTTGACAAAGCTACAGAAAGACGAGGCTATTTTTCTAATCGCATTCGCCGTTCTTTTGTTGGGTGAACTAACTCGTTTGGTGACACACAGTTTAATTCAACCTATGCCAGTAAAATTCAGTAGAAAGCACATTCTTTACTTGTTTACTTCACCTACGGAGGGCAATATGGGGTTAAAGATTAGGTGAAATACGTAACAACGACACATATTTTTCTCATTTTTATCAGAAAGAACACGTGATTTCTTTCTGAGAAATAAACTGTTTGTTGATTTAACTGTGTAGCAACTGCAATAAATATTCTATCACTGAAAAGAGTTATGTAATATCAGAATCAGAGAAGAAATATAACTTTTGACGTCAAACGAAAGCTACTTCTAACGCTGACCGAAAATTAGGCAATTTCCTTTCAGCAAGTATGTTGCGTGAACATTATGAATTTCAAATTATGTGTTAGACTGACTTTCGTATGCTCTAAAAGTGCCTCCTATAAATTTTCACGGAAAACAATTATGGATTAACACTTCGTCGGAAGAGCCTCAAGACTTGAATTGATCGGGTTGTATCATAAATATATATTTTTGTTTTATATGATTTCTGCTGATTTTTATTACTTCAAAGTTTTGTTCTGTTTAGGATGATTACTGATCAGAATAATTACAGACGTAAATTTTCTTTCTACGTTTTATTTTATCTATTTACAAGGCAGTAACTAGGTCTTTTGGAGCTCGTGGAAAAAAACTGATACTCACCCCTACCACAAATATAGTGCAAAAATATGTAAACTACTTTTTTCTATATCATATATTTAGAATAAATTTACAAAATATTTTAATTATTCTTAAAATGTTCCTAGCATATTAATTTTTTATTTTTTCTTTATTTTTACATTTATTAATGCTTAAAAATAATTTTTAACAGTCTGGAGGTGTTATTTTGCTGACGTATTGAATAGTCTATTGAGGGGAATATTTTTTATTTGTACGTTGAATTTTCACAAAAAAATTGACAAATTTCTACATTTAAATTTATTTTTAATACATTTAATAAATTCAAATTTTAAAACGAATAACTGGATTTATATTAAGGCATATTAGGAGTGTTTGGTAAAAATTTTGCAAGAATCTATATCAAGTTTAATCTCTAGAAGCATTTTAAAAAACTCAAGTTTAATCTCTAGAAGCATTTTAAAAAACTCAAGTTTAATCTCTAAAAGTATTTTAAAAAATTCAAGTTTAATCTCTAGGAGCATTTTAAAAAACTCAAATTTAATCTCTTGAAGCATTTTAAAAAATTCAAGTTTAATCTCTAGAAGTATTTTAAATAACTCAAGTTTAAAAAACTGAAGTTTAATTTCTTGAAGCATTTTAAAAAACTCAAGATTAATCTCTAAATGCATTTTAAAAAACTCAAGTTTAATCTCTAGAAGCATTTTATAAAACTAAGAAAATTCATAAAAAAGTTTTTAAACAAATTTTATTTTATAATTAAAATCGGATTTTATAATAAAAAAATTATTTGTCCGTATTTCTACTCCGGGTGAATCATCCTCTTTCGGACATCAATTTCATCACGGTTCTGCGTCCCTGTGACTGATGCTCTACCATCTTTGCCACACTCTAGTTACTGCCCTGTCTTTATACTATTTACTAACGCTGTTGATATTATATTAAATGATGTTTAACGAAGCATATATTGGGCCAGTTAATACAGATAACAGACAACACGCCCTCCCACGACCAACCAAAAAGTTTTACAACCACCGAAAACACGGTAGGAGAAGAGATTCATATCCACAATCAACAAAAACATTAAATAATTTTACAAAGAATGATATTACATATCCAAAAGGCTTTGGCAAACAATAATCTACAAATTAAAAATACAATTACAAATTACAAATTTTAAAAATACAATGTCTTTACTTGTAAGTAAAATGAGTAAGTAAAATTAAATTTTTAGGTTCATTTTTAAAGAAAACACTACTATTAATAACTATTAATTAACCTAGCAATTATTAAGAGTTTATATTTATTAAGCATTAATTCATTAAAATAGTTTTAAAATATTCACCGATTTAAAACCTGTAAAAACAAATGAATATTCAATTTTTAAACAATTGCATATTTCTTTGAAAATCTTTAAATACTTTTTGCTACTTTCTATGTGTTTAAAGTTAGAAAGGAATTTATGGTAGGATTCAAATCATTTGCATTGAGAAAGCGATAAAGAGTTTGTTTCACATTCGTCGAGATTTTCAAATGACTAAAACATTTTAAATACCAACAAATGTTTTTAAATACAGTTGCACTCTTCTGAAATGGTGCCTGTGGCTACCCAACTAATGCAGGTACACAATGACTGTACGCAGAATAACATCCACGACGATGAAACTGGTGAATTTTTAAAAGCTCATAAGTTATTAAACTTATAGGTGTAAAACACGACTCATGTTATCTCTCCCTGTCAAAGACCTAATATGTATTTCCTCTCTTTCGAGCTGTGCTGTCAAACAATATATGTTTCTGACGATTTCTGTTATTAGGAGATAATTTAGTACTCCCTCCATAAGGATAATTTTTATTAATTTTTAGATAGTAAATTGTGCAAATGACATAAAATAGCAAATTATACCCATTAATAATTTAGGATTTGCTATACTGACCTCTCTTTAAGATCGATTATCGATGAGCGGTAATGGATCATAATGATAAGGAAAATCGGCAGATGCTATCGGAAAAAACGAGTTGCGAAAACCGTAATCGTTCTTTTACGCAGCTGCCCAGGTTCGGGAGATACAAGGTACGGCATTTTTATCTTCACGTAGGATGCGGCTATCCAAAAAATCATTCATCCTCTTGCGTTGAAATATTTCCATATAAACTTGGGATTTTGGGGCACACGATATACATGTCTACAAAAGGATATTTATATTGCCGAAGGCAATGTTTCTCCATCGAAGTTAATAAATCTACTTGAGAGTAAAAGTTTCTTTATCACAGGAAAGTAATATTATTCAGACTGGTCAACGTGGATCACTGATTTTTATTAGAAAAGTGTTATAACCAGAATGCACTGAAATGTAACTGATTTTATACAGTTAGAATATAGTTGTATAATTTAATTTCCTGAAGTCAATCATGGTCCATAAAATGCATCATAATGGTTTAAAAGATATCTCAACTAAACAAATTAATAAAATTTATATTAAAGTTATTGCATGGTCTTAGCAATGAATATCTAAATACAGCGGCTATTCGCACATTTTTAGACGATTTTGGTTAGCGGTATTAAAAAATTGTTTGTTGCAAAATAAAAGCTGTTCAGGAAGAATGGGATTGAATATCTCTTCTGGCACTTCAATAGGCATTATTATCCTGAAAATTACGGTGTCGCAAGATAGTTCAGAATAAGGGCTATCAAATAGAAAATTTCAAACACAAGAATTTTATGTAATTTATTTTTGTGACTACAATATACATCGTCTAACAAATGTGTGAACAACCTCTGTACAATAGCGTGTTTTCCACCAGTACCTTGCCGAGAGGTGGCAAAATGGTTAGGGCGTTGATCTTCGGTGCCAGAGATCATGAGTTCAAGTCCCACTGTGGTATGGTTGTTCATAGCCTCTCGTAATCGACTTTAAGCAGTAGGTCCTGGTTTCATTATTCCTCGTGTAGCTAAAAAGTTGACCGTAGTGCTCTTAACCGAACCAAACAACGAGTATTATACTCATGAACACAGATTATTATAAACAGCCTCCTAATTATTTTCTAAATTATCAAAACTTTTCAGACATTAATATTTACATGGTTATCCAAGACAAATTCGTCTTCAATTTCTTGATGATGTCCTATTGTGTTTAGAGAAAATATTTTCAAGGAAATATATGCTATCTGCCATGGTCTTACATACCTAAGGTTTCAGGATAATTCCTTTTGTATTTTTCTGCATATTCAACAAAACGTCTAAGCTCGTAAATTACTGATTATCATTGGCCACATAGTGTAATTTACTTCACATCTTTAGCTACTTTTTTTACATAAATTTATTTATCAGTTGGTTATAAACCATAGAAATTAAATTTAAAAGTCATGTGTTGCCTTAAAAGCTCGAGGAAATAAAATAACTATTTATTTAGAAAGCTTGAGCTCTGTCAGTGAGAGCCTGAAGAATTAATTTCAATGCGCATCGTGTCTTCAGAATTAACATTAGCGTCATATACGCAGAAACGTGATGCTCTCGTAATTTATCATTGATGCTCGGGATAAATCAGCATCTGTTATGTCGTGCGGTAACTGAATTTAACACACCTTGATAAAGAAAAAAAAGCTATTTTCATAAATATGCATACAGGTTTTTCACTAACAGGCTGTTGGTTTAACTTACGTTAAGGTCACTATTTCTCGTTCTAGAATCTTATTTTAAATCTATTAATTCCCAACAGACCTTAAAGTAAAGGTTACTCTCGTAAGCTTGCGGTCCGTTTGAGTGCGGCGAAGCGCTATCGCTCTTCCTATATATTCTGACAAAAATGCGTGGAAGTGCGATCGAGATGCAGTATGTTACTATAATTTTCCCATAAATTGAGAAAAAAATAAGATTTAATCTGTAGTGTGAAAATTATAGTAAAAGACAGCAGTGCTATCACACTTCTATGCATTTTTAACACAGTACAAGACAGGTGTGATAGCGCTTCGTCGCACTCAAACGGTTAATGGTTTTATCACATGTCAATTTGTAAACGTTGAATAAGAGATTTGAAAAAAAAATTTCAATTTTACAACTCCTCTTCAACTTCCACTCAAAATACAGTTTCTTTTAAGTCAAAGAGTTTTTTGCTGGATGAGATCCCGCCTACCCTCCCTCATCCCTTTGGACTAACTTTCTCTTGGTATTTTACAATTTTTTTGTGAATTTATTTCTATTAACAATTAAATTTCGTTAATATCGATGATATTATCATTTAAATTAATTTTACAGTTTACACTAAATCACAAATTTGTGATGAAAATCACACTCAGTTTATTTAATTTGTGATTAAGTGAATGTTTCAGTCTATTTAGTATGAATGTTATGTGTTTTCTTTGTTAATTCAATTAGATTTTAAATATTCAATTTTTGTAAAATTTTTCCTCAAAATGTTGTTTTTGTTTATGTATCAATTTGTTGAGTTTCGATCCCCTCGCCAGATTTCAAACGCCACGCTGCAAGCACGCCACGCACGCAAGCTGCAAGCACGCTAATTTCGCCAAATGTGGTTGAAGCACCAACAAGATCCATTATTAGAAACAGGAGAGTGGGCTAAGAAGAGGAGTTGAAAAAGCAAACGGATTCAGCTGACGATTCC
The DNA here is from genome assembly GCA_032207245.1 of Pardosa pseudoannulata. Lineage (NCBI taxonomy): Eukaryota > Metazoa > Arthropoda > Arachnida > Araneae > Lycosidae > Pardosa > Pardosa pseudoannulata. The sequence continues at coordinate 134,891,276 of CM063511.1, forward strand.
TTTTTCCGGTGAAGAATGCGTGATTTTCTCGTGTGATAGCGTAAGATTTTCAACTGATCACAGTTCAGCTTCAACCAAAATAAATCGATTGAAACTTTTTCGCTCTCGTACGAAAAATTTGTTCATTACTTGTTTGAACAGTAACAATCAGCAAGTTTTCAATGATGTTTAGCACAGTAACTGGCCTAACTGAAGACTGGGTGTGTTTAAAGAAGTTACACAAAAATATAAAAACATATCTACTTTATACATATTTACTTTTTTCTTTCTCAAAACAACGTAAATAAAAACCAGTTAAACAGAACATCCAAAACAGTTGGCCGATAGTACAAAACTAAGTTGTAAATTAAACATTCTGGCAAGTGACTAATCTATGAAACTTACTGATGGATAAAAACTATATCAACGAAGCAAAAACACGACAAGCAACAGGCAAAAGCTGAATGTAAAGTGCCCCTTTTATACTCCTTCTTGATTTCATACACTTTACAATTATTCAGATGCTGAAGAAAAGACTACGGAGCATACAAAATACGATTTCCAAATTACTAACTAAACTGCTCTCACATGGGCTCCAGACATGAAAAATAAAACAAGATCAAGTAACCAAGATTAAAAATAGTTAAATTCCCGTGATTTATGTTAACCTTTATCAGATTGAAAATTAATAGAAACCAAGTTAACCCACTTAACTTAAACACACTTGCTTAGTGTCAAAAAGATTAAATTATGATTAAAAGTTTAGCGAATTACAAGGAATGGGATCAATATATTTGGTAACATTATTCAAAGAAAACGTAGAATTAATTCGCTGTGTGTTCAACACGTACAGGTTGGCTTGAGGTAAAACCTTAAGAATTTGTAAAAGAAGGTGCAACAAAACCAATACCTAAGATCTAAGGTATACAGTCAAGTATTGTATAACAAGGTGTTTTTATAACGCGAAGCGGAAAACTGTAATATAAACAAACACGTTGATCGCACACGTTGTTTCTACTCAGACTATCAACACTATATTTTTTATAGTTAAACACGTGTTGACCACAATGTACAATATAGTAGCTAGCATTTGGCTTTACCTGAGAATATAGTCACAACAAGAAGGGAAGGCGCCGTAGAGTTATATAAACATGCAACCGAAATAAGTGATCTCCAGGTACCTTGACAGAAAGACTACTTTACAGGCTTCTGTTCAGATTTAGTTTCTTCATTCCTCTTTCAAGTTGGGATTTGATTTTGTTTTTTAAGTTATCAACTTTGCAGGTTTCAGGTATGGATTTTTAAAAATTCCTTGTAGATTATATACTTGAGGTATATGCTAAGACGTTAATTTGTATTATATTCTAGACTAAATTTTCTGTTAAACAGATTGTTGCAAATGGCGTTGAACATTAGTTTGACAGAGAGACCGAGTCTGTATCATTCTTTAAAGTAGATGGTGATTTAAGTCCTGCACTGTGGGGTCACTGTTCAAAGGCCTAGCCAATAACAATTAAAACAGCAGCAGCTGTTCATTTAGATGTTGATAGCACACATGCTGACTCCTGTAAAAAGGTTTCCTTCTAGAACAGCTCGACATCATTAGGATTTTAATCTACAAGTGTGTTTTCATTGATTTGTCTTTACACCATAGCGGGCTTTCTTTCGATTCATGAAGAAAGATGGAAGTGTTTATATTGTCTTCTCATGAAAAGTAATATTAACCGTTTGTATACCTTTCCTGTAATGAAATGATCTTCTAGTATGTTGTGTTCAGTTGGAAAATACCAATAGGTATGCATCTTCCGCACCTACCCTTCGGCATTTCCCCATTATATTTATATATGTATATATATTTACCCACGTTCTCGAACTTGTTTTGTTATAGAGATAGGTACTTTGCCTTTCAGCGTATACTTATTCTCTATTTCACGTATTTTTATTGTTCCTGTTTAACGTTTCTCAAAGACTGAAGCTCCCGTTCCTTCCCGGTATACATTTACTTTGCACCCTATATTTTTTCAAACAAATATTATTTAAAGGAGGAGGAACAAGTGAGTACTTGGTAACGCATAACGTATGCTTTACTTTTTAGTTCCACTGTGAGTACAGATAATGTTCTTTCACTTGACTAAAACTGCCTATTTTGATAAATACATCCTACCCTTTTTTAAAAGAAATAGAAAAACTATGTATTTTAACCATTTTGTCACGAAGACTAACTGTAATAAATTAATATTATACTCTGTTAAAGGGACGGTGGACGTTGTTATAACAGATTTGGGGAACCTATTGACTTATAGTTATGAAATTTAATGTGCATGTACATTGATATAGAACTAAATAAATTAAATAATTTTTTATGTTTGACTAAAATTTCATAGATGTAAGTGAAAAAATTATACAAGCACTTTGTAACGTCTAGAAGTTCCAGAAAGAAAATGAAAACATATCTAAGCCTTTATTCCATGCTAGGAAGTAATAAATCAATAAAAACTCAATATTATTCTTCACAAATGATGTAATTTTTTTAATGACATGGTTGAACGATGACCAAATGGGTAACGCACTTCTCTTTGGTACCTAAGTTCATAGTCGAATTCTACTGCTGGCATGGACGTTCGAAGATATTTGGATTTGGCTTTAAGTAGTAGTTCTTAGTCTTATTACACCTCATGTAGCAAAACAGTACACCTTAGTGCTCTTAACCAACTAAACAGGTAAAATACGCATTGTTACAACACAATTTGAATGCATTGATTCTTTCTTTTGTATTGTTGAAAACCGGTAGTGTTAATGTTCGTTATACCGAGTTTGTTTTGTTATATAGCGTACGGATTGAAACTAAAAATGAAAATGCACGAGCGGATGTTCCTCCAATAAAACAAGGCCATATTTAGATTGTTTGCCACTTTAATTTTTAAGATGTTTTGAAATAATTTAAGATATTCTAAAGATACGAAGTTTTGTACTCTGAATAGGTAGACAGTTATGAAACATAATGTACATATTGAAATAGAACTAAAATAAATCACATCTAAAAACGTTTTTGAAAATCAGATAACTTTATATATAATGATCAGTTTTTGAATACAATTTTTTTAAATTCCTCTTGTGCTTTCATTTTATATAATTTTTCTATTTTTGACTTTCTTTTAAATATCTTTTGAACATTTTGGGTAGTATTATTTGTCGAAAAATAGAATAGTTACATTATTGAAGGCATTTTTATACGTGTATGTATGGACTTCTGAATTTGAGTTTAAATACTCTAAAATAAGACCAAATTTGCTACAAGTACCCGGATTTATTTTAACGTGTATCAGGGTTCTTTGTAAACATTTTGTAAGGACTTATGAAAAATTAAGTCACTAAAAGCATTTAAAAACTGTGTATTTTAACCATTTTGTCACGAAGACTAATTGTAATAAATAAATATTATAACCTATTAAAGGGACGGTGGACGTTGTTGTAACGCATTTTGGGAACCTATTGACTTATAGTTATGAAACTTAATGTATGTATACATTGAAATAAAACTAAATAAATCACATGTAAAATCTTTTTTGAAAATCAGATAACTTTTTATAATGATCAGTTTTTCAAAACATTTTTTTAAATGTCCCTCGTGCTTTAATTTTATATAATTTTTCTATTTTTGCCTTTTTTATTTTAAAATATCTTTTCAATATTTTGGTGCTATTATTTGTCAAAAAATTGAACAGTTACTATATTGAAGGCATTTTTATATGTGTATGTATGGATTTCTAAATTTTAGTTTAAACAATCTAAATTAAAACAAATTTAAGACAAATATCCAGATTTATTTTAACGTGTATTAGGGTGCTTTGTAACCATTTTGTAGGAACCTAGGAAAAATTAAATTACTAAAAGCATTTAAAAATTAACAAAAAAATTATAATGAATTTTTTTAAAAAGTTATCTGATTTTAAGAAGATTTTAAGGCAATTATATTTGACTAAATTTCATAGATATAAGTGAAAAAATTATACAAGCACTTTGTAACGTCTGGAAGCCCCAGCAAGAAAATGAAAACATATCTAAGCCTTCTTTCAGAACTTAAACTCACTGCTTGAAATATAATTCATCATATTTACCACTTTTATAAGTGCCCGGGATTATCCCCCATAATGAGTTATATAAATTACCCTTGGTCAGAATTACATAAAACAAGGTACGCCAATGATTTCAGCTTATAAAATTCTTTTGAAAAGAAAACTACCTTCTCAAATCCATTAAAATATCTGCCAGTATTCTTCATTAATTTGCTCAAACATACTCGAATATTCAGTGCAACCTTGCATCCACAAAATATCTGTTTTTAGACTATACATCTGTGAATGATTTTGTTCTAGAATAAATCGACACCCAGATCACGTTACAAATGCCTACCAATCATCGCGATAATCCATTCATACTGAGAGAGGCGTCAGGATGATTAGTAAAAAAAAATTAGTTTTTCTCCATGGAATAGATTTCACCGAAGTGATGCACAATTTATCTGATAATTAACCTCAAGCAATAACCACGCTCAGGATAATTAATTGTGTTCAAAGCATAATCAATGGATGGTATACAGGAAAGTGTTGGACGCCTGGGGGAATTTGCGACGCATCAGAAGACATGCGGGGTATTTTTGTATCGGTTATTGGAAAAAAGAGTCAAAGGTTGCGGGATAGAAAGACCTTGACACCCTTTCCTTTCAGAAATCTCATTAAGCTTCCGAAGTAAATCAGATTTTTAGAAGAGAGTGGTCGAAATGTTTTGATCTGGTTTTGGAACACCTGAGGAATATTGACGCATTTTTCTGAGAGTATGTTTTTGTTCTTTTCAACTCTTCATAGAAAAACTAAAGTTTTATAAAAATAGAAAAAGTTTAGGGGATTAGAAGTTAGGAGAATTAACTACAGGATTTTGATAGTCCTTTCTTTTTGTTTTTCCAAGCAATATTTTAATTAATAAAAAGGTTATTTATTATATATATTAATCTGAGTTTTCTTTCGCCTTAGTGTTAAGCGAACAATTGTATTAGTAAGTAAGAAAGTTACTACCGTAGTTTCGCATGTATAATCCGCCGACTATCTGTGTGTAAAAGGCAAATTTCTCCAGCCGTGAAATTACTACCGTAAAAAAGTTAGAAAGAAAGAAAGTTACTACCGTAATTTCGCATGTATAGTCCGCCGACTATCTGTGTGTAAAAGGCAAATTTCTTCAGCCGTGGACTATTTACTGGTTGTTTACTGCTCAAATCATCAAAATTGGAAGAAGGGAGGAAAATCACGGGAAGGAGGAAAGTATCAAGTATCGCAATCTTAAATTGTGCCCTGGAGTACGGGAAAATACCGATAGTCCCTATTTATAGCTCCAATTGACAACCCCGAGTGGACGGGTTCAAGATGGAAGAAAAAGGGTCGAAGATCATTTCACCACGAGGATCTTTCGTAACAGAGTGTTTGTTTTCAAAGTTTTGATTTGCTGTAATATTGATCATCCATTAAAACAGTAAGAAATTGGCGTAAGCAAAAGGAAGCATTTAAAATATGAGAAGAAAGCGATCCAATCGTTGTGGAAAAATACAATTTTCTGCATTAGAAGACGATGTACATAGCTGGGTTCTCGAACAGAGTAATATAGGACGCTTTATTTCTTCCGTTAAAATTCGTCTCCGAGATTATAGTAGAAGAAATTATTTCAAACTTTAACCCTTTAGCTGACAGTGGTTTCACAGCGAAACCTCTTGTTAAACATTTTTTTCTCTAATTTTTGGAGAAATGTGAATGGTTTTTCGAAATTTTTTGTTTCTGACATTTAAAACTTACAATAGATGATAGTGCTGCATTGAGTTTATTTTTTTCTGCATTTAATCTATTTTTCTTTTTGTATTTATACTTGATGTACCTGGAAAGTTAGTCATTCGATTTTTTTTTTTCACCTATGATTCTACACAAAAGTATCTATTCAAACAACACTTATAAATTGTTGAACTATTTATTTTTTATACTTTTTTAAGAACACTTATTTATTGTTCTTCCAATATAATTAAAATTTTAAAAAGTATTTTATTCTAGCTGTACATGGGGGTCAGTTAACCCCCCCTCAATTTCTCCTATGGTATCCTCTAAGGCAAACCTAAAGATTGTAAAAAAAAAATTTTAAACATTTTGCATTTATAAGGCTTATAGATAATATTTATAAAGTAATTTCATTAAATTCCAAAGAATTTCTGTAGGTGACCTTTGAAGGGTTAAAGGTGGAATTGAGTCTAATCCAGACTTTTCGGCACTCTACTGTACTTAGGTTTTTATTCTTAAAATGATTTAATATTGTCATACTAAAATACATATTTTTGCACGTATAGTCCGCGGATTATCTAGTGGTGCGGACTATCTGATGATTTATGAAATTTTTTAAACAAAAAATAGCGCCTGTGGACTATACGATGGTGCGGACTATATGTGCGAAATTACGCTAGTTGTAATAGTTCATGAACCTTGGTCTCTGGAGTTTCAAGCTACATAAACAAGAAACTACTTAACGTCCAACGCTTTTATATCTACATAAACATTAAATATCTTTAGAATTTAATTGGAAGATAAGAGCAAACATACTTTAAATTAAAGTACAGATCTTATCACACGTCAACATGTAAACGTTAATTTATTTCTTCTACTGGTAAAAAAATGCATAGATTTCTTGTGTTACAGCAAAAAGTTTTTAATTGATTTATTTTACTTCAGATAGATTTGTGATAACACCTTTAATCGGTTGAAACTTCTTCCGTTGTCATACAAGCAATCTGCGTATTCTTCCGCGGTAAAAGGAATCTTTAACTGGATCTGTTGCTTTTTGAATATGCACAAGTTGACGTTGGATAATACTTGAAGTTATGAACATATACCATATCTAGCAGTTTGAACTGTTTTAGCTTTTAATCACTTTATATCACATTTAAGTTACTTAAGGATTATTTATTGCTCTTCACAAAGGTGTGCACTTCCGAAATCATTGGTTTAAAAGATTAAGAATATTTTATAATTACATAACGGCGTACCTGTCAAGATGTTCCGGCTCGCAGGTCAAGCCCTGAGTGCACTTTAGAAATACTTGGTATATCTAAAGAAAAAGTAGAAACTCTTCACATTTATTGAAGTACATTTGTATCATACTTACCTACACCAAGCATGTAAATCATAAATACATACCCATAGTATTTTACGTAGTAGTTTGGTTTTGGTTTTAGAGCACTAGTTTTTATTTTTTTTAACAATACGAGGGTTAATGAGACCAGGACTTACTGCTTAAAGCCAGTTCCGAAAGGCTAAAAATATCCAAGTTACAGAGAAATTCAAACCTACAAACTCCAGGACTGAAGATCAGCGCCCTTACCATTCAACTATCACTCTGCGATTTCATGTAGCAAATATTGTTAAAACAATTATTGTAACCGAAACAGTACGAGTGCGTTTACAGAACTGCGCACACTTTTAAAACCGTGGTAGAGGGATAGTCACTTTCCATTAATTGGCGCACAACTTAATCATACGTACCTACACCAAACATCTGTATTACATATTGTCGTATATTATCATATTGTCATAATATATTGTCATGTTGTCATATATTGTCCTATTATATCTATCTATCTATCTAATATATATATATATATATAAATATATATATAATATATATATGTATGTATATATAATATATATATATATATATATCTATCTATCTATCTAATATATATATATATATATAAATATATATATAATATATATATGTATGTATATATAATATATATGTGTGTGTGTATTATCTGTATTACATCTGTATTACATATCTGTATTGCATCTGTGTTGCATCTGTATTGCATTTGTATACTTACATAGCCGTAGATTTACATATATTAGAATTTGTGAAAGAAATGACTGAAAACCAAGCAATACCATAGCATATACATTACAGCGCATACTTTGAAAAATCCTAGTATACTGCACCTCTCCATTTTTTGGTGTACGTCTGAATCTTACTTATCAAGTATCTGAATGATACGTACATAAAGACAGCATATTATATAGAAGATGTAATAAAAGAAATGTTCGCAAGTCATGCAGTACTAGAGTATTACTCACCGCCTGAAATGGATAAAGATGAAGAAAATCCCCTGTATAATAATAACCTAACTTATCTATCCATCTGTCCTCGAATTTATGAGGCGGTTGTACCTGGAATGATAGAGGCATCCATAATGGATTCTCGATAAGATAGGGTTATCAAAATTCAAAGCGAGTTCGAAATCCATCCCTTGCTTCCTTTTCGATCGTAAAATGCAATTATTTCAAGCCCTTTTTTCCCAGTGAGAGCAGACGATTAAATTTATTAATTTATCACATTATAAGTAGATGAAAATAACATTTTTAGCATCATGACGCCATTCCTTTAACCATCTCGCTTAATAATTTCTTATTTTAAATTATTTAAATGTCGTCCGCATTATTTTCATACGTTTTATCACTAAACTTAGATATTACGCAAATAATTTTCTTTCATATTTGGCTTAAATAATAGATTAGGTACATGTGTGATAGTTTCAAACTTAATCATCGATTATTTTTTGTTTCAACGAAAATTTTATCACCGGTATTAACAACAAATTCTTTTCATAAAAGTCTAGGAGTCTATTTCACTGACTAATAAATATCTAGCTTTTAAGTTATATCTTTGAAATATCATAAGATCATAGATAATATCTTTAAAAATTAAGAAGTTCTTTCGTTTGTATATCTATTTATTATACCAACCGCAAGATTTGCAATCGATTCCCTAAATTTTGGACATCATTCATATATACCGCCAAATAATCACTGTCAATATTAACACCTCTGCTGTCCATAATCACGTAATATGACAAGATAAATTAAAGTTCGCAACTAACATGCGGTCAGTAAAGATAGACAAATTATTGAGCGTGTACCAGATAATTCTCAGCCAAAAAACAAACCATTTTTTTACCTGCCTCATAGGATACTTTACAATTTCGGAAAATGAAAAATTTTACTGATCCAGTCTTATGATGGGCTATATGCTAGTTACTAATAACTACTTATGAACTTTTCATCATTAAAATTTCATGAAATACAATTGCAATCCACATTTATATTGAACTCTCTTCCCATTTATTGGTATTCATCTTCATTTTATATACCAAGCATCTGAATGATACGTACATAAACATAGCATATTATATAGAAGATATAATAAAAAATTGATAGAAAGACATGCAATACTGGAGCAGAACATGCCGTTTAGAATAGCGAAAGATAAAAAAAATCCCCTATATAATAATAGCCTAAGTTATCTGCCCGTCTTCCCTCGAATTTATAAAGCGGTTGGACCTGGAATGGGCTGAGGCATCCATATTGATTTCTTGATGAGTTAAGGTTAGCAAAATTTAAAGCGAGTTCGAAATCCATTCTCCCCTTTTCAAGCGTTTAATGCCATTATTTCAAGCCCTTTTTTTCCCGGTTAAGAGCAGACAATTAAATTTATCAATTTATTACATAATAAGTAAAAATAACATTTTTTCTAGCATTATGACGTCATTCCTTTAACTATCTCATTTAATCATTTCTTATTTTAAATTATTTAAATATCGTCTGCATTATTTACATACTTTTATTACTGAAATTACTGAAATTAGATATTACGTAAATAATTTTCTTTTATATTTGTCTTCATATAGATTAAGTACATGTGTGATAATTTTAAATTTAATCATCGATTAATTTTTGTTGCAATGAAACTTTTATAACCGGTATTAATAACAAATTCTATCTACCTGCGGGGTGTAGTGGAAATGATAGTTTCATTCCTTTACTTCCATTAATTACTGTGGTAAAAAATTAGGAAGAACTGAACGATAATTTCAATGTAGCAAAGAAAACTTTGAATTGACTTTCTAAATGAATTGAACGTGATTCTAAACTTTACAGTATCGGGAGACTTTAGAGGCGTATGAAGATAAACAAATTATTGAGCTTGTACCAGATAATTCTCAGCCAAAACACAAACCATTTTTTTACCTGCCTCATAGTGTACTTTACAATTCTGGAAAATTAAAAAATTTACTGATCCCGTCATATGACGGGCTATGTGCTAGTATATGATGTTAACATCACATAACTACACATGACCTACTGAATTGTACACCTTTTTTTTATACCCTCAGAATTATTATTTGCATATTTTTTTAAATTGTTTACAGTAAGTTTCGCTTTTTAAGAGGACAGTGATGTCTGAGAAACGTAAAAATACTGCCAGCTATGGTTACTTGCAGTATTAATATATGAGTTATGGTTACTTGCAGTATTAATATATGTATGAAGATAAACAAATTATTGAGCTTGTGTCATATAATTCTCAACCAAAACACAAACCATTTTTTTTACCTGCCTCATAGTGTACTTTACAATTCTGGAAAATTAAAAAATTTACTGATCCCGTCATATGACGGGCTATGTGCTAGTATATGATGTTAACACCACATAACTACACATGACCTACTGAATTGTACACCTTTTTTTGTTTTCATTGTATTATATATCCTCAGAATTATCATTTGCATATTCTTTTAAATTATTTACAGTAAGTTTCGCTTTTTAAGAGGACAGTGATGTCTGAGAAACGTGAAAGTACTGCCAGCTATGGTTACTTGCAGTATTAATATATGAGTTATGGTTACTTGCAGTATTAATATATGTATGAAGATAAAAAAAATTATTGAGCTTGTACCAGATAATTCTCAGCCAAAACCCAAACCACTTTTTTTACCTGCCTCATAGTGTACTTTACAATTCTGGAAAATTAAAAAATTTACTGATCCCGTCATATGACGGCCTATGTGCTAGTATATGATATTAACACCATATAACTACACATGACCTACTGAATTGTACACCTTTTTTTGTTTTCATTGTACGATATACCCTCAGAATTATCATTTGCATATTTTTTTAAATTCTTTACAGTAAGTTTCGCTTTTTAAGAGGACAGTGATGTCTGAGAAACGTGAAAGTACTGCCAGCTATGGTTACTTGCAGTATTAATATCTGTTACACTAATATTTTTTTAGGTATAAACTTTATAAAACTGAAATGTTCCCTATTATAACATATCCTTTATTCCATGCTAGGAAGTAATAAATCAATAAAAATTCAAAATTATTCTCCACAAATGATGTAAATTTTTTCCAATTCTGGAAAATTAAAAAATTTACTGATCCCGTCATATGATGGGCTATATGCTAGTTATTAATAACTACTCATCAACTATTCTTTATTAAAATTTTTCATGAATACAATAGCAGTCAAGATTTAATGAAAAAAAGTTATGTTATCATATCATTATAATAGTTATTACATGATATAACATGAATTTCATGATATTACATAATCATTATAATAATTATTATATGATATTAAAAAAGATCACCGTTTATTAGTTTAGCTAAATTGAAATCAAAAGATTCGAATTGAAGATTCAAATGAACACACCGCTTGACTTAACAGATGAATTTATTGAAGCTAAGTAGCAACTTTACAAAATCGAGAAGTTGCCTACAACTAGTGGGTAACAGCTTTTATGCCGAACGATGACCGAATGGTTAGGGTGCTGGCCTTCGGAACCGGAGTTCGTGGGTTCGAATCCTACAGTGGCATGGATGTTCGTAGCAGTTCAGAATCGGCTTTAAGCAGTAGGTCACGGTCTCATTAGCCCTCGTGTTGCAAAAAGTAGACCGTAGCACTCCAAACCAAAATAAATAAATAACAGCTTTTATACCCAAACAGAATATTCGAGAAATAACTAATTTAAAGAAAGATCTAGAATGTTCGAGAACATAAAGCAACAATAAACAACATTTGTAAATTAAAAACCCATACTTTGGATCATCCGTCATGCCGAACATCGAACCCACAATCTTCGGGTGTGGATCTCGTGCTTTGACCATTCGGCCTCTGCGATCGTTGGCAAAGTTTCTTTATGCGGCAGTATATGCCATACTGTTTTTAAAAAATATTCCATTCAGAATTATTGACACAATTAAGCTCTATTTACGTCTAATATTTATGAATGAATGAAAGAGAAAGATTTGGAAAGAGCAAATATTTCAAAAAGTTTGAATACAGAAATATTTTTCTTTACAAGTGAAACAAAATTCGTCTATAAAACATCACTTATAATTTGCTTTTGAACGTTTCGAAATGACTGGGGTATAATGATTTCGAACTGGAATACAATATTAAATATATATCATCAAATTAAATCGTAATAGAAAATCATGCTTGTGAGTTTAGTGTTTTGCATTTGAATATGATCGTAAAATTAATCTGACAGTTTACCATACACGGACGAAGGTTTCTTAAAAGTTATTCGTATTCAACAGGTGTTCAAATACATGTCTATTTGAGAGAAATTATTGATGATATATTTCATATACTCTTTGCATGTGATGGTTCAAATCTAAATCAAAAATGATGTTGCTTTGTTTTAAATGAAGCTGGCCTTCAACCAAGTTGTGGTTTTTCTTCTCCAGGAAATGACATCTTTATCAGTTACTTTTAAATCGCCTCGTGGAAAAAGATAATTATTACTTGTATTAGCATATAGCCCATCATATGACGGAATTAGTAAAATTTTTAATATACCAGAACTGTTAAGTACCCAATCATTCAGGTAAAAAATGGTTTGTTTTTTGGCTGAGAACTATCTGGTTCACTCTCAATAATTTATTTATCATCATACTCCTCTAGAGTCTCCCGATCCTGTAATGCAGTTTAGAATCCCATTGAATTCATTTAGTCAAACCGTGTGGTTATGTATAATAAACAAACACACAAAAGAACAAACTTCTTAATTTCCAAATATATATAAATTAAAAGTTAGATATTTATTAGTCCGTGAAATAGACTCCTAGATTTATGAAAAGAATTTATCGTTAATACCGATGGTAAAAGTTTCATTGCAACAAAAAATAATCGATGATTCAACTTAAAATTATCACGTATGTACCTAATCTATTATTTAAGCCAAATATAAAAGAAAATCATTTACGTAATATCTAAGTTCAGTGATAAAAGATATTAAAATAGTGTAGACGATATTTAAATAGTTTAAAATATGAAATGATTAAATGAAATGTTTAAAGGAATGACGTCACAATGATAGAAAAAAATGTTATTTTTACCTATTTATTAAGTGATAAATTGATAAATTTAATCGCCTGCTCTTAACCGGGGAAAATAGGGCTTGAAATAATGGCATTAAACTCTCGAAAAGGATGGAAGGGTTGGATTTCGAACTTTTTAAAGACGACAGTATTTTTTGCTGTGATATGAAGCATATTTATAGCAATTTATTTTAGAATCGGATCGATAGCTTAGGAGAAGATAAACTTTATTCTCTTTGAAAGGATGCCTCTATCCATTCCAGGTCCAACCGCTTCATAAATTGGAGGACAGACTTGCAGTAACTTAGGCTATTATTATATAGGGGATGAAATTTAGTGGTTTTATAAGTATAGTAGGTATATTAAACAGGAATATATGCAATAAAGATATGGAGTTTCTTTAAAATTACCTATTCATTCATTGTTGATCGATCTCATATAAAAATGAAAAAAGAAATTGTGTAGAGAAAAACCTAAATATATTTAGAGATAATGTTGGCGACTTTTTCATCGCCAGCAGGAAATAGTAACTTACTGGATATTTTTATTTAACTTTATAAACCAAATGGAGGTATACTTAACATTTTTTACATCATTTTAAACACTATTTTTAACTTTATAGTAATTAAATTTTATGAATGCAGGAACTCGGCAATATCATACAAAAAGCTTAATTTAAGCGTTGGGGAAAGAGGCAGTGTCTCCACTTTCATAATTCATACTTTGGATCCGTGCATAAGAAATATCTGCAATTAGAAATATTGTAAATTTTTTAACTTAGAAATAATTTTCTAATGATTCTTTCCTGTGGAATATAGAAGGGGGTCTTCTTTGTATTTCCACTTAATTGACTAGTATTAAGATGGTTTGGTTTCGTTTGGAGCACGATGGTCTACTATGTTGCAACAGGAGGGCTAATGAGACCGGGACCTACTGATTAAAGCCGATTCCGAGTGGTTACGAACATCCATCCCACAGTGGGATTCGAACCCATGAACTCCTAAGGTGATTCATTTTTAATGGAAAACTAATAACTTGGAACTAAAAACTTTTATTTGGGATTGCGACAAAAAAAAGGGAGAAAAAAAATTAAACATACCGTAAAACATAGCGTATAAACACACCATTCCCATTCAGAGAAAATTTATATGTTAATGTCCTTTTTAAAGAGAACTTTGTTCAAATTTAACGAAAGTTAATGTAATATCTATGGTCACTTGTAAACGAAAATAATATTAGAATCATTTCACACACGAGTGAAAGGGTGTTGTGTATTTGAAAATATTTTGATTGTAAAAACTATAAAAAATATTTCTAATAAAAATGTGTAAAATTTATTGTTATAGTTTCAGTTTTTTGCTGTAATTCAAAACTAGAAGAATTTCAGTAACAGCGTTTAATGGTTCTTTAATATGCAAGCAATATTCGGAGCGTTTAAAGAAATATAAATCAATTTTTGAAAATTTTTAATACTTTTCTGAATTAATGCATTATAAATTTAATCCAAGCTTAATATATCAGTTTCTGAATTAATTATTTATAAACTTAATCTAAGCTTAATATATCAGTTTCTGAATTAATGCATTACAAATTAAATCCAAATTTGACAGATCAGTTTCTGAATTAGTGCATTATAAATTTAATCCAAGCTTAATTTATCATTTTCTGAATTAATGCATTATAAATTTTATCCAAGCTTAATCTATCAGCTTCTGAAGTAATGTATTATAAATTTTATCCAAGCTTAATATATCAATTTCTGAATTAATGCATTATAAATTTAATCCAAGCTTAATGTATCAATTTCTGAATTAATACATTATAAATTTAATCCGAGCTTAATTTATCAATTTCTGAATTAATACATTATAAATTTTATCCAATCTTAATATATCAGTTTCTGAATTAATGCATTATAAATTTAATCCAAGCTTAATCTATCAGTTTCTGAAATGATGCATTATAAAATTAATCCAAGATTAATTTATCAATTTCTGAATTAAGGTATTTTAAATTTTATCCAAGCTTAATCTATGAGCTTCTGAAGTAATGCATTATAAATTTAATGCAAACTTAATCTATCAGTTTCTGAATTAATGTATTATAAACTTAATCCAAGCTTGATATATCAGTTTCTAAAGTAATGTATTATAAATTAATCCAAGCTTAATGTATCAATTTCTGAATTCATGCATTATAAATTTAATTCAAGCTTTATATTTCACAATAATTTTAATAATTTTAGTTTTGGCAGCTTTTCAATAAATATTTACTGTTTTTATTTGTAATTTATAGATATAAGAATTCTAGTGTTTGAGTTTAATAGTTTTTGATTAGATAATCATTATTTGGAGCAATTAAAGAAGCATAAATCTATTTTTAAAATTTTTATGACTTCTCTGAATTAATGCATTACAAATTTAATCCAAGCTTAATCTATCAGTTTCTGAATTAATGCATTATAAACTTAATTAAAGCTTAATATACCAATTTCTGAATTAATGCATTATAAATTTAGTCCAATTTTAATCAATCAGTTTCGGAATTAATATATTATAAACTTAATACAAGCTTAATATATCAGTTTCTGAAGTAATGCATTATAAACTTAAACCAAGCTTAATGTATCAGTTTCTGAATTCATGCATTATAAATATAGTTCAAACTTTATATTTCACAATAATTTTAATAATTCTAGTTTTGGTAGCTTTGCAATAAATATTTACTGTTTTTATTTGTAATTTAAAGGTATAAGAATTCTAGTGTCAGCGTTTAATAATTTTTTAATAGATAACCATTATTTAGAGCAATTAAAGAAATATAAATCTGTTTTTAAAATTTTTCATGACTTTTCTGAATTAATGCATCATAAGTTTAATCTAAGCTTAATATATCCTAATAATTTCAGTAACTCTAGTTTGGCAGACATTACCAAACATGTCCTTTTTTTTCATTTTTATCATGCATAAATTTCTTTTGAGTGACCAGTGAGTGATGAAATAATTACAGGTTTCTTGCTAAAGTTTTCTACAGGCTCAAAAACTTAAAAAATACGTCAGGTGTTTATAATTCTTGATCTTAATTTTAAGTCGTCAAAAATTGTCAGTAACAAAAATATTTAATTGCTTGTTTAATTTTTATTACCAGATGCCTTCTTTAGTTTTATCTTTCTCTGACTGTAGATCTCTGGTATTGTTATTTAACGTAGATTTAGATTTAAATTGGAATTCATGTCAATTAAAATTAAACATCACAGTAATGTTCATGCATTTGGCGACCATTTCAAAATGGCTACAAAAAATCACCAATCAGTTCGCTATACTTTGATTCTATCTCCAACATTTACTAACTTTATAGTTAATCTTACAATTTCAAGAAGCATCAAATTCTTTATTGCATATATCGTCATTCTACTGGTTCCCAGATATCACAAGAAGATTTTAAAAAAATCAAACAAATATGGCAAAAACAGTTAGGCGCCGTCCCACATTCACCTCCTGGATTCAAATAAACAATTGCATAAGAACATGAAGGTTCAATTTCCTAGAGAGTTGATGTACGACGGGCATTAATTTTCGACATCCGAAATCAAACATCAGGTGAAAGATGGTTAACCCACCCACAGAAATTGGAATGCTGACGACGCTTTGCATACAAAGTGTCTCATTGCCTTGAAGGACTTAGACCAACTGAAGACAGCAGGGGCGTCAACGGTATGTTACGGCACGTGAATTTTTTAAGAATCACCTGAAGAGCGAGAGAAAAGTAGCTCGGAAATTACCGAGTTACACTTTCAGAGGTATTTAACAATAGGAGATACTTTTATTTAATGCATTTCTGACACATTTATTGTAGATAGATTCCCAAAACTGTCATTTATTAGAAATTTTAAACGTTTTATCAGTTAGAGGCTCACTGATTCCAGGGTTTATCATAAAGTGTGCGTTCCATAAATATTTATTATTTTTTTATAAAAGCAGCTAAAATACTTAAATATCTTGCATTTTATATCTAAATAGCATTATTTAAATATACTAGTCACTAGCCATTTTAATTCCATATGAATAAAATCTACCCTGTTTCAGAGATATAATAATCTTTTTCCATCACAAAACAAGTAATATATAAAAAAAAATCTAGATTCAATTCCTACTTTGGTCAACAAAGAAAAATTTTATTTCAGTTATATTAACAATTAATATAAATATGTATATACATAGGCATAATATTGTGATTCTGTCATATGTATATACATATTTATATTAATTGTAAAAAGTAACTAAAATAAAATTTTTCTTTGTTAACTTGACAGAATCATAATATTAAATGGCAGAATAGGAAATGAGTTTTCTTGCAATTTTCTATTTTCATTTTTATATCCGCAATGCAATTAAACATTTACTTAGGAAGAAATTAAATATGTGTCAAACCTTTTTTTTTTTTTAGTCTTCAACAAAAAATTTCTGTCTTTATTTGCGCATGCTATAAAAATCTCGTATAATCATTTTTTCTCGTGTAATGATTTCAAATCCCATTTTATAGGTTTACTGTGAACAACTGAATCACTGCGGCTCATTATCGAAATCAGAAGACTCAAGCCAAGATCTTGCCTCAAGTTTGAAGATAAAACTAAAATTCATAAATTGAATTTAATTAATGAATTAATATTTGAAAAAGCTGTATTAACATCAAGTGTCATCCACTTTAAGTTTAAAAAATATATTTGAACTTGAGTGGATGAATAAAAAGTATATTACTAACGAATGAAAATTTGAACAATATATATATATATATATATATATATATATATATATATATACATATATCGTGTTCAAATTTTCAAGCGTTATATATATATATATATATATCGTGTTCAAATTTTCAATCGTTATATATATATATATATATATATATATATATATATATATATATATATATATATATATATATATATATATATATATATATATATATATATATATATATATATATATAGGGAGAGTGTAAATTAATAATAGGAATTAAATAAACATCAATTGTAAAAGTATATATCATTTAAAATAATTTAAAAGTAAAACAGAAAATGCTGAACCAAACTTAGGAATATTACGGTAGTTGAATCAAAAATTATTTGAAAAGGTAAAAATACTTATATTTCATTTTGCTTTTTGTGTTGCTATCTCCAGTTCTTGTAAAATAAGTCTATCTATTCAGGATACAAAACTTCGTATATTTAGAATATCATTAACTGTTTCAAAACATCTTAAAACTTAAAGTGACAAACAATCCAAATATGACCGCCTTTTATTGGAGGAACATCGAGTTGTGTATTTTCATGTTTAGTTTCAATCCGTACTCTGTATAACAAAACAGATTCAGTATAACAACCATTAACGCCCCCGGTTTTCAAAAATACAAAAAAAAAAAAAATCAATTTATTTAAATTTTGTTGAAGCAATGCGTATTGTACCTTTTTAGTTGATTTAAAGCACTACGGTGTACTGTTTTGCTACATGAGGTCTAATAAAACCGAGAAATACTTCTTAAAGCCTAATCCAAACAGCTACGAACGTCCATGCCAGCAGTAGAATTCGAACCTATGAACTTAGATACCGAAGAGAAGTGCCTTACCCTTTTGATCATCATTCAACCATGTCCATTTCTAAAATCCCCCAAAAAAATTACATCATTTGTGAAGAATAATTTTGAATTTTTACTGATTTATTACTTCCTAGCATGGAATAAAGGATGTATCATAATAGGCAACATTTCAGTTTTATAAAGTTTATACATAAAAAAATATTAGTGTAACAGATATTAATACTGCAAGTAACCATAGCTTCTCTTAAAAAGCAAAACTTACTTTAAACAATTAAAAAGAATATGGAAATGATAATTCTGAGGATACATCATACAATGAAAACAAAAAAAAAGTGTACCATTTAGTAAGTCATGTGTAGTTATGTGGTGTTAACATCATATACTAGCACATAGCCCGTCATATGACGGGATCAGTAAAATTTTTAATTTTTCAGAATTGTAAAGTACCGTATAAGGCAGATAAAAAATGGTTTGTGATTTGGCTGAGAATTATCTGGTATATGCTCCATAATTTGTTTATCTTCATACTCCTCTAAAGTCTCCCGATATTGTTAATGCAGTTTAAAATCACGTTGAATTCATTTAGAAAGATAATACAAAGGTTTTTTAGCTACGTCGAAATTATCGTTAAGATCTTCCCAATTTTGTTTGCCACAATAATTAAGGGAAGTAAAGGAATGAAACTATCATTTCTACTACACCCTAGAGGTAGACAGAATTTGTTGTTAATACAATGACAAAATTTTCATTGCAACAAAAATAATCAATGATTAAATTTAAAATGATCACATATAACCTAATCTATTATTTAAGCTAAATATAAAAGAAATTTATTTACGTAATATCTAAGATCAGTGATAAAACGTATGAAAATAAGGCAGATGATATTTAAATAATTTAAAATAAGAAATGATTAAATGAGATGGTTAAAGGAATGATGCTAGAGAAAATGTAATTTTTACCTATTCATTATGTGACATATTGATAAATTTAATCGCCTGCTCTTAAAATAGGGCTTGAAATATTGGCATTAAATGCTAGAAAAGGGGGGAAGGGGTGGATTTCGAACGTTGCTAACCCTATCTCATCAAGAATCTAATATGGATGCTGTATCCATTCCAGGTACAACCGCTTCATTAATTCGAGGACAGACAACTTAGGCTGTTACTATATAGGGGATTTTCTCTTTTGTTTCACCATAATAATTGTATTGTAAAAAATAAGAAAAGTTTCTCTTGCGTTGAACAAAATTATTCTTTGTTGTTGTTATACAAAATTTGCTATTGGCCACTTTACCTATTAATCTTTGACAACAATCATTTTAGAACCCCAAGTTATAAGACTGCAATTATTTTACAAGGTTCTCTCTGCAATAAAGAACCCACTGATAACTAGCTATGCATTTAAAGATAATCGACTCAATGTCTGGAAACAGATTAACTCATTGAAACCTCCCACTTCTTGAAAAATGCAGTGATTTATCAATGTGTAAGGAAGGTCTTTGTGAAGCCTCAACTGATTTGGGAGAGTCTTATTTAATTAAGTTATAAATAAAAAACGTTAAATCTGTAAACGAATTAATTTTAACATTTTGATTTATAATATTCCTAACTATTCCATAAAGGGGAGTAATCACCTTTAAAGTTCCAAAAAATCGATTTTTTTTTAATAGAAAATTTTAACATTTTGAATCATTTAAAACAAACCGCTTTTAAAAATTCCATTATGAACAAAATAAAATTATTTAAACTGCGATGTAAACATATACGCTTTTGGACATTTAATCTACTAGTTGTTGTTTGTTTACCTTTGATACAACTACATACTCAGTAATGTAACTGCATTATAATTGTTTTTTCTGCCGTAACTATTATTTTTTTCTCTTCTTTTGCAAACCTCAGGACATTTCCAAACAATATGATTGTTATTTTATTTTCAGTAGCAGGAGTTACGTTGTTAATTTCTATCTTTTTCAAGTACATTGTTTACTACTTACGTGTATACATTGCTCGAGTCGAAAACTGAATGAGGTGAAATTTTATGCTTGCAACTTACAGATGATATTATAAATAAATTGACAGTTTTTTTTCTGGAAATGCTATAAGGACTCTCTAATTCTCTCATAGACATATGAAGCAAGTTGTATGGGCTATATTTTATCCCCAGCATTGTATACACATAGAACCTTCTCCCAGATTTTGTCCTTTATGATTGCAGGAATATTCGTGGGACACTTAGATTTTGTATATTGGGACTATTTCAATCTTACAAACTTTAAGATTTTATACCTCCTTCTGTAATGAATGCTGTAAGAGAGATTTTTAAAGATCTCAGCATGCCATTCTTACTCAAAAAATATTTAGGAGGATACACACCAATCCTATTGAAACTTTCAACAGTCTGATATGAAACTTTTGCCCCAAACATCTAGATATGGCTCAAATATAGTCCAGAGAGCTGTTAATAAAGCTGTTTCTATTTTAATCAGGATCAAGTTGATCGACTAAGAGTTAGGAGTGAACTTGGTTACAAAATAAGTAATAATGTAAAAATCTTTCCACATAACAATGATTAACAGCGTATTTCAGCTGCAGAGATGAGTACACTAGAGGCTCTAAGAGCAGTACAAAAAGCCAAAACTGCTGCATAATTAAAAACATTAGAAGATGGGATAATGTGTGCAACTGGAAAATTTTAAAGTATTTTGAAATAATTTTTTTAATATATAAAATTCTAATTTTAAATCTGTTTTACTCAAATTATGTTTTTTGTGCACTCTAAATAAAAAATATATTGTATGTATTATTTTAAAATCTTCAAGTAAGTACATTATAGCAGTACAGTTAAACTCTAACGACTTTTTTCATAGTTTTTATTTTTATTTGGTATTTGGAGTTTTTTTATTGAAATTTTTGTACGCTATTTTAATTTTTTGAAAAATTCATTCTGTTGGTGAAAAAGTTTTGAAAACTTTTAAAAAATAATAGGCAGAGATTCATGCCTAATGATATGAGTTTACAAAAATGCAAAAACTATTAACGAAACTCGAAATGTGGCGTTGTAAGCTTGCGCGTAGTGTGTTTTAAGATTTAGAAACAAGCACTTAAATTTCATTCTATAAAAAATTTCTTACTTAACAGAGAAAATATTAAGCTTAGATATAAAATTCAATAACTATAGAGAACAAACGCTGAAAATTTTATTCAATTTAAATGGTAATAATAAAAGTTATGCAAAGTCGAAATACAACCAAAATTCTAGCTTTTAATGTTGCTTAAAAGTGATGACTCTCCTTAATAAAAATTGGCAAAATAATTTTAAAGAACGATTTTATTTGAAAATGAATTAAAAGAATAAAATTATTCTCTTTTTTACTACCAGGAATAATAAGAAAATTTGACACTGTGATGTGTAACATATCCATAATATACAAGTACTAAATATATTAATTTTTTATAAAATTTTGAGATTGAAAGGGCTTATATATTTTAGAAGAGGAGACTAGAAGATTTAGAGTATATATTTAAAGCGTTTTCCCTCATTACATACATCACTATAATATGTGCACATAACTGCACGTGAACAGCCACAAAGCACGCCGTTTCTGATACTGATGTTCCTAGTTGTAGAGCCATAGCAATTTGACATTTATTGAAGTCAATAAATCAGCTGCTTTTCTTATTATGTTGCTAATCGTGCTATATTTGGAAAGACAATGCATAGTCGCTTTATAGGTGCACGTGCAGTGGTTTTGTTCCTGGGCGAGCCCATTGTTTTAATTGGAGGTTGGTCATAATGTAATGGCTCTTCGGTTTATATGCATGCATTGTGGCCCTCAGGAATAAGATGCAGTACGAGTGCGGCCCCTCAGAGTCTTTTGGACTGCTTAGAACTGTTCTAGATATAAACGTGAAGATAAGATAGATATGACTGTTGCGTTCGACAGTTGCCAGATAGGAGTCACTACAGAATCAACAACAAATTTCTTTTCGAAGGATAGTAAAAATTAAAGGGATTTTTCATTGTGACATCCCGAAAGCCTTAAATATGGCCGGATAGCGGGCTGTTTATAGGTAACAATAGTCCTATATATTCTAGATATAAAGTGTATTAATAGTTCTACTACTTCTGTAAAAAAGCTACATTCTTTTTGTTTTATTAGCTAAAAAAATGAATAGCATAAAAATGATGTTAACAGTAAAAGGACTATACAGTCAAGAGCCAAAACATTATGACCACTCCTACATTTGGCAGTGAACTCGACTGGATGACGTGGAAGGCACATGATCAGGTGGAAGTGGTATTTAACTACTGCTGAAGAGTCTGAAGAATCCTTCTTTCACTTACTTCTGTGTGTGATGGGAAAGGCTGCGGATCTAAGCGATTTTGATAGAGGGCAAATTGTAATGACTCGAAGGCTCGGAACAAGTATTGCCGAAACTGCACGACTCGTGGGTTGTTCGCAATCTACAGTTGTTAGCACGTATGTTAAGTAGATGAATGACGGTGAAACCAGCAGCTGACGACATGGTGTTGGACGTTCACAAGCTATCAAAAAAAAAGGGGTCTTCGGAGACTGTCTCTCATGATGGAGCCAAATCGTAGCCAAACACTGGCTCAGCTGACAACCCAATACAATGCAGGGTCAAGTAGAATAGTATCGGGGTACACTGTTCAGTGGACACTGTTGGATATGGGGCTACGCAGCAAACGACCCACTCGTGTGCCTTTGCTGACCAACGGTCATCGCCAACTGCGTCTACGCTGGGCTCGGGAACATCGCGACTGGTCCATGGATCAGTGGGAGAGAGTTTCCTGGTCAGATGAATCGTGGTTTGCCATTCATCACGCCGATGGCCCTGTCAGGATGCGCCGTCTTCCAGTCGAACACTTGCTTCCTCAATGTACAGTAGATCTTATACAGGCCGGTGGTGGTGGTATTATGATTTGGGGGACGTTCTTTTGGGCGTCTTTGGGACCCGTGGTTGTGGTAGAGTAGACCATGAATGCTACAGGGTATTTGAGCATCATTGAGGATCAGTTGCACCCTTACTTGGCCTCTGTATTTTTCCAGCTGGAAATGGAATGTTCCAACAGAACATCGCCCCGTATCATAACGCTAAAATTGCGTTGGAGTGATTCCAGGAACATGATGCTTAATTCCATTTAATGTCCTGGCCGCTTAACTCACCGGTTCTCAATCCTATAGAGCACATTTGGGATGTCATGGGACGGCAGCTCAGAGTTCAAAGACCACCAATTCGCAATATCTCGGATTTGCGTAACCGTTGCTTAAACATCTCGTACAAATTGTCTTCGGCCATCTACCAAGGATTTATGGAATCCATGCCAAGACGGTTTTTAGCTGTAATGCGTGCCAAAGATGGGCCAACTCGTTATTGACAAGTGGTCATAATATTTTGACTCTTGAGTGTAGCTATAGTATTCATATAACAGTAAAAACTGTAAAAAATGATTTAAAAAATCACCTTTTACTCTAAATGTTATAACAATAAAAGAATGATTATTTTCTTTACTGTATTCAGTAGAAAAATCACCAGAAAATGTCTAAACACGAAGGACTGTCATTCCTTTTAGCACCGGAACACTGGACTCCGCTTAATGTGATCGCGGTTAGTGTTTTACAATCGCTCATTATTATCGAAATCACTTGAACCCGATTTTCTGTATTCATTTGAATGTTAAAAATTATCGTTTTATGTGATCGTTACATCGGTTAATGTCATTGCCTTTCGAACTTCATTATCATAAAAAATTAAGATAAATAAAAAATAAGATAAAAATCTGGAAAAAAAATGCTTTAAAAAATCCACTAGATGGCGTAAAACTTTTTTCACAAAATTACTACACTGGACTCCGCTTAATGTGATCGCGGTTAGTGTTTTACAATCGCTCATTATTATCGAAATCACTTGAACCCGATTTTCTGTATTCATTTGAATGTTAAAATTATCGTTTTATGTGATCGTTACATCGGTTAATGTCATTGCCTTTCGAACTTCATTATCATAAAAATTAGATAAATAAAAAATAAGATAAAAATCTGGAAAAAAAATGCTTTAAAAATCCACTAGATGGCGTAAAACTTCTTTCACAAAATTACTACACTGGACTCCGCTTAATGTGATCGCGGTTAGTGTTTTACAATCGCTCATTATTATCGAAATCACTTGAACCCGATTTTCTGTATTCATTTGAATGTGAAAATTATTGTTTTATGTGATCGTTACATCGGTTAATGTCATTGCCTTTCGAACTTCATTATCATAAAAAATAAGATAAATAAAAAATAAGATAAAAATCTGGAAAAAAAATGCTTTAAAAATCCACTAGATGGCGTAAAACTTCTTTCATTTCACAAAATTACTACACTGGACTCCGCTTAATGTGATCGCGGTTAGTGTTTTACAATCGCTCATTATTATCGAAATCACTTGAACCCGATTTTCTGTATTCATTTGAATGTTAAAATTATCGTTTTATGTGATCGTTACATCGGTTAATGTCATTGCCTTTCGAACTTCATTATCATAAAAAATAAGATAAATAAAAAATAAGATAAAAATCTGGAAAAAAAATGCTTTAAAAATCCACTAGATGGCGTAAAACTTCTTTCACAAAATTACTACACTGGACTCCGCTTAATGTGATCGCGGTTAGTGTTTTACAATCGCTCATTATTATCGAAAATCACTTGAACCCGATTTTCTCTATTCATTTGCATGTGAAAATTATTGTTTTATGTGATCGTTACATCGGTTAATGTCATTGCCTTTCGAACTTCATTATCATAAAAAATAAGATAAATAAAAAATAAGATAAAAATCTGGAAAAAAAATGCTTTAAAAATCCACTAGATGGCGTAAAACTTCTTTCACAAAATTACTACACTGGACTCCGCTTAATGTGATCGCGGTTAGTGTTTTACAAT
This sequence comes from Pardosa pseudoannulata, assembly GCA_032207245.1. Lineage (NCBI taxonomy): Eukaryota > Metazoa > Arthropoda > Arachnida > Araneae > Lycosidae > Pardosa > Pardosa pseudoannulata. Next base: position 134,917,054 of record CM063511.1, read on the forward strand.
CGCTCATTATTATCGAAATCACTTGAACCCGATTTTCTCTATTCATTTGCATGTGAAAATTATTGTTTTATGTGATCGTTACATCGGTTAATGTCATTGCCTTTCGAACTTCATTATCATAAAAAAATAAGATAAATAAAAAATAAGATAAAAATCTGGAAAAAAAATGCTTTAAAAATCCACTAGATGGCGTAAAACTTCTTTCACAAAATTACTACACTGGACTCCGCTTAATGTGATCGCGGTTAGTGTTTTACAATCGCTCATTATTATCGAAATCACTTGAAACCCGATTTTCTGTATTCATTTGAATGTTAAAATTATCGTTTTATGTGATCGTTACATCGGTTAATGTCATTGCCTTTCGAACTTCATTATCATAAAAAAATAAGATAAATAAAAAATAAGATAAAAATCTGGAAAAAAATGCTTTAAAAATCCACTAGATGGCGTAAAACTTTTTTCACAAAATTACTACACTGGAATCCGCTTAATGTGATCGCGGTTAGTGTTTTACAATCGCTCATTATTATCGAAATCACTTGAACCGATTTTCTGTATTCATTTGAATGTTAAAATTATCGTTTTATGTGATCGTTACATCGGTTAATGTCATTGCCTTTCGAACTTCATTATCATAAAAAATAAGATAAATAAAAAATAAGATAAAAATCTGGAAAAAAAATGCTTTAAAAATCCACTAGATGGCGTAAAACTTTTTTCACAAAAATTACTACACTGGACTCCGCTTAATGTGATCGCGGTTAGTGTTTTACAATCGCTCATTATTATCGAAATCACTTGGACCCGATTTTCTGTATTCATTTGAATGTTAAAATTATCGTTTTATGTGATCGTTACATCGGTTAATGTCATTGCCTTTCGAACTTCATTATCATAAAAAATAAGATAAAAATCTGGAAAAAAATGCTTTAAAAATCCACTAGATGGCGTAAAACTTTTTTCACAAAATTACTACACTGGACTCCGCTTAATGTGATCGCGGTTAATGTTATCAATCGCTTATTGTTTTCGAAATCACTTGGTCCCGATTTTCTCTATTCATTTGTATGTTACAATTATCACTTTATGTGATCGTTACATCGGTTAATGTCATTGCCTTTCGAACTTCATTATCATAAAAAATAAGATAAATAAAAAATAAGATAAAAATCTGGAAAAAAATGCTTTAAAAATCCACTAGATGGCGTAAAACTTCTTTCACAAAATTACTACACTGGACTCCGCTTAATGTGATCGCGGTTAGTGTTTTACAATCGCTCATTATTATCGAAATCACTTGGAACCCGATTTTCTGTATTCATTTGAATGTTAAAATTATCGTTTTATGTGATCGTTACATCGGTTAATGTCATTGCCTTTCGAACTTCATTATCATAAAAAATAAGATAAATAAAAAATAAGATAAAAATCTGGAAAAAAATGCTTTAAAAATCCACTAGATGGCGTAAAACTTTTTTCACAAAATTACTACACTGGACTCCGCTTAATGTGATCGCGGTTAGTGTTTTACAATCGCTCATTATTATCGAAATCACTTGGACCGATTTTCTGTATTCATTTGCATGTGAAAATTATTGTTTTATGTGATCGTTACATCGGTTAATGTCATTGCCTTTCGAACTTCATTATCATAAAAAAATAAGATAAATAAAAAATAAGATAAAAATCTGGAAAAAAAATGCTTTAAAAATCCACTAGATGGCGTAAAACTTCTTTCACAAAATTACTACACTGGACTCCGCTTAATGTGATCGCGGTTAGTGTTTTACAATCGCTCATTATTATCGAAATCACTTGAACCCGATTTTCTGTATTCATTTGAATGTTAAAATTATCGTTTTATGTGATCGTTACATCGGTTAATGTCATTGCCTTTCGAACTTCATTATCATAAAAAATAAGATAAATAAAAAATAAGATAAAAATCTGGAAAAAAAATGCTTTAAAAATCCACTAGATGGCGTAAAACTTTTTTCACAAAATTACTACACTGGACTCCGCTTAATGTGATAGCGGTTAATGCTATCAATCGCTTATTGTTGTCGAAAACACTTGGTCCCGATTTTCTCTATTCATTTGCATGTGAAAATTATTGTTTTATGTGATCGTTACATCGGTTAATGTCATTGCCTTTCGAACTTCATTATCATAAAAAATAAGATAAAAATCTGGAAAAAAATGCTTTAAAAATCCACTAGATGGCGTAAAACTTCTTTCACAAAATTACTACACTGGACTCCGCTTAATGTGATAGCGGTTAATGCTATCAATCGCTTATTGTTGTCGAAAACACTTGGTCCCGATTTTCTCTATTCATTTGCATGTGAAAATTATTGTTTTATGTGATCGTTACATCGGTTAATGTCATTGCCTTTCGAACTTCATTATCATAAAAAATAAGATAAATAAAAAATAAGATAAAAATCTGGAAAAAAAATGCTTTAAAAATCCACTAGATGGCGTAAAACTTCTTTCACAAAATTACTACACTGGACTCCGCTTAATGTGATCGCGGTTAGTGTTTTACAATCGCTTATTGTTGTCGAAAACACTTGGTCCCGATTTTCTCTATTCATTTGCATGTGAAAATTATTGTTTTATGTGATCGTTACATCGGTTAATGTCATTGCCTTTCGAACTTCATTATCATGGCAAAGGAATATTCACAATGTATTCGGAAGGAACCCATCCTTTCTTTTCGGTTTGGAGCGCTACGGTCTACTGTTTTGCACACGAGGGCTAATGGGACCGGGACCTACAGCTTAAAGAAGATTCCGAACGGTTACGAACAACCATGCCATAGTGGGATTCGAACCCACGAACTCTGGTACCGACAATCAGCGCCCTAACCAATCGGCCAGCGTTCGGCCATCCTTTCTTTTCATTCACTGTTTGATTTTTTGAAAATTCTCCTTCTTCCACCTAGGGAAATGGGGAATGAACAAAGGAGCTGGAAAATTACAAGTTCCTGATATTTTTCAGAAATACGCACAACCTGCTGGTGGTCAGTGGTTGTCAGATAAGCAGATAGCAACACATTCTTATCGGAATTGAGAAGGAACGTATTCACACTTTATGTCTTGTCGATATGAAAGCCAGAAAGCGAAATGATTTTACGTTAAAACAAAAGATCGAAATTTTAAATCGTTATGACATGTTGATTATGATTACGAACAATTTATCAATGAGTTCTTAGAAAAATTGTAGACAGCCAACAATTGATCAATTTTTCTAATTATGCATACAATTCTTGTGTTTTAAAAGATAATATACATAAATGCAGCATAATATAAGGTGTGTTTTTCATTTTGTTTTGAAATTTAGCACGTGTAAATTAAAGAGGAAAGGGTAAATTTATATAATTTTTCATATCGTTTATTGTTATCAATCGTTTATTGTTATCAAAATCACGGTGTCCCAAACTGATCACATTAAGCGGAGTCTACTGTATATCACATGAAATTAATAGTAGATAAACTAAAACCGCATATACAAGTCTGTCAAAGTCACCAAGTTTGAACTAGGGACTGAATTAATTCCTTGATTATACTGCAAAAAATATTATTGTATTAAACATGGGATGAAAACTACATGGCACATGAAAAAATGTTTTTGGTGTACAAAGAAAGACAACAACGATATGAAACTACAATAAAAACATAAAATAAAATATAAATCTGAAAAAGCGCTTTAAAAATCCCCTGGATGGCGTAAAACCTCATTCATAAAATTAGTACAGTGGACTCCGATTAATGTGATCGCGGTTAATGTTATCAATCGCTAATTGTTATCAAAATCACTTGGTGCTGATTTTCTCTATTCATTTTTATGTTAAAATTACCGTTTTATGTGATCAGTTATTAGGATCAGTTTTCGAACCTCCTTTTAACTGGTAAAGGAATATTCACAATATATTCAGAAGAAACCCATTCTTTTCTTTTCATTCGCTGTTGTATGAATCTCCTAGAATTCTCCTCTTCAACTTAGGGAAATGAGGAATGGGGAATTACAAGTTCCTTGAATTTTTCAGAAATACGCACACCCAGCTGGTGGCCAATGGTTTTCAGATAAGTAGAAGGCAACACATTATCATTTGAACTGAGAAGGAATGTATTTTCATTTTATGCCTTTCTCGATTACATGCATCTTGTCGTTATGGAAGCCAGAAAGTGAAATGATTTAACATGAAAACATAAGATCGAAATTTTAAATCGTTATGACAGGCTGATTATGATTACGAACAATTTATCAATGAGTTCTTAGAAAAAATTGTAGACAGTGAACAATTGATCAATTTTTCTAATTATGCATACAATTCTTATCTTTTAAAAGATATTATACATAAATGCAGGATAATATAAGGTGTGTTTTTTCATTTTGTTTTGAAATTTGGCACGTGTGAATTAAAGGGGGAGGGAAATTTATCTAATTTTTCATATCGTTTATTCTTAAACCGCATATAGAAGTCTGTCAAAGTCACCCCAAGTTTGAACTAGGGACTGAATTTATTCCTTGATTATACTGCAAATAATATTATTGTATTAAACATGGGTTGGAAATTACATGACACACCAAAGAATGTTCTTGGTCTACAAAGAAAAACAACAATAATATAAAACTACAATAAAGATAAAACATAAAATAAAAATCTGAAAAAACGTTTTAAAATCCACAAGATGGCGTAAAACCTCATACATAAAATTACTACAGACGACTCCGATTAATGTGATCGCGGTTAATGTTATCAATCGCTTATTGTTTTCCAAATCACTTGGTCCCAATTTTCTCTATTCATTTGTATGTTAAAATTATCTCTTTATGGGATCGTTACATCGGTTAATAGGATCAGTTTTCGAATCTCCTTTTAACTGGTAAAGGAATATTCACAATATATTCAGAAGAAACCCATTCTTTTCTTTCCATTCGATGTTTGAATTTTCGAGAATTCTCCTCTTCAACCTAGGGAAATGGGGAATGGGGAGTGAAGAATTACACGTTCCTGAAATTTTTCAGAAATACGCACACCCGGCTGGTGGCCAATGGTTGTCAGATAAGCAGAAGGCAACACATTCTTATTGGAACTGAGAAGGAACGTATTCACATTTTATGCCTTTCTCGATTTCATGCAGCTTGTCATTATGGAACCCAGAGAGAAAAATGATTTAACATGAAAACAAAAGATCGAAATTTTAAATCGTTATGACAGGTTGATCATGATTACAAACAATTTATCAATGATTTCTTAGAAAAAAATTGTAGACAGTCAACAATTGATCAATTTTTTTAATTTTGCATACAATTCTTATGTTTTTAAGAATAATATACATAAATGCAGGATAATATAACGTGTGTTTTTTATTCTGTTTTGAAATTTAGCACGTGTGAATTAAAGGGAAGGGAAATTTATGTAATTTTGCATATCGTTTATTGTTATCAATCAATTACTGTTATCAAAATCACGGTGTCCCAAACTGATCACATTAATCGGAGTCCACTGTATATCACATGAAATTAATAGTAGATAAACTAAAACCACATATACAAGTCTGCCAAAGTCACCCCAAGTTTGAACTATGCACTGAATTTATTCCTTGATTATACTGCAAAATAAATATTATTGTATTAAACATGGGATGGAAACTGCATGTCACACCAAAAAATGTTTTTCGTCTACAAAGAAAGACAACAACAATATGAAACTACAATAAAAACATAAAATAAAATATAAATCTGAAAAAAACGCTTTAAAAATCCACTAGGTGGCTTAAAACCTCATTCATAAAATTAGTACAGTGGACTCCGATTAATGTGATCGCGGTTAATGTTATCAATCGCTTATTGTTATCAAAATCACTTAGTCCCGATTTTCTCTATTCAATTTTATGTTAAAATTATCGCTTTATGGGATCGTTACATCGGTTAATAGGATCAGTTTTCGAATCTCCTTTTAACTGGCAAAGTAATATTCACAATATATTCAGAAGAAACCCATTCTTTTCTTTCCATTCTATGTTATTTGAATTTTCGAGAATTCTCCTCTTCAACCTAGGGAAATGGGGAGTAGGGAATTACACGTTCCTGGAATTTTTCAGAAATACGCACACCCGGCTGGCGGCCAATGGTTGTCAGATAAGCAGAAGGCAACACATTCTTATCCGAACTGAGAAGGAACATATTCACATTTTATGCCTTTCTCGCTTACATGCAGCTTGTCGATATGGAAGCCAGAAAGCGAAATGATTTAACATGAAAACAAAAGATCGAAATTTTAAATCGTTATGACAGGTTGATTATGATTACGAACAATTTATCAATGAGCTTCTTAGAAAAAATTGTAGATAGTCAACAATTGATCATTTTTTTAAATTTTGCATACAATTCTTATGTTTTAAAGGATAATATACAGTACATAAATATAAGGTGTGTTTTTTCATTTTGTTTTAAAATTTAGTACGTGTGAATTAAAGGAGGGGAGGAAATTTATCTAATTTTGCATATCGTTTATTGTTATCAATCGTTATTGTTATCAAAATCACGGTGTCTCAAACTGATCACACTAAGCGGAGTCCACTGTACTACTTTGCCTATCTATCTATTGTAATTATAGTTAAAATTTAACCATTTTCTGTGACATATTGATATGAAAATACTGTATTCTATATCTATGCTTTGCTTATTATTTATTTCAAATAACATATTGTATTACATTTAGAAATATAATATTTTCTATTTGAAAAAAGTAACATTCCAATTAATTTTGACTTCAGTACTATTCTAATTACCATCCCTTGTATTAAATGTTTTTTTGAATTTTATTCTTTGTCATTTTATTTTCCTTAAGGTTTAAATTAAAATAAATTGGCTCACATTTGATTCTAAAATTTAAAAAATGTGCTAAAAATAAAAAATGTAATCTTTCTTGTTTTGGTTTAGAGCGCTACGGTCTACTGGCACGAGGGGTAATGAGACCGGGACCTTCTGCTTAAAGCCGATTCCGAACGGCTACGTACAACCATGCCATAGTGGGATTCGAACACACGAACTTCGGTATCGGACGATCAGCATCCTAACTGATCGGCCAGCGTTCGGTGGATAAAGGATTTAATATTACATATAAAAGAAAGGCAAATCAAATATACTATCTTAAGCTTTAGAAAAATTAATGATTAATAACTTTTAAAACAACAATAACTTTATTTAAAAAATTATAACCCCTTTACTTATTGTCAATTATATATTAAGCTTTCAAACAGATTGGTTAGAAACAATATTTAGTTAGTTTGAAAGACCACTATCGCTTTAAGAAAACTCTTTAGTTTAGAAAGATTACCACAAAGTCTCAAGATTTTTTTTATAAAATATATTAAAATAATTAATATTCTATAACTCGGCTAGCATCTGTAACATGTTTGGTAATAGATAATTCCCGTAATTTACTTTTCTTTTTTTTAGGCTATTACTTTTTATTTTTAGCCTTCCTATCTATATATTTATCTTAAAAGTTTTTTTTTCTTAATTACTCATGCGAGTACAGGAGAAATTTTCTTCTTTAGAGAGCCTGTCAATGCGGTTTTACCATTAGGTAAAAGCGTAGATGTCCAGTCTATAAAAAGATCAAAACTTCCGCCCACAGCTGCTTAATATGCTGGAGATGACTTTAATTTCGCTCATAATCAGCCCAACATAAAAAAGAAGAGTTCACTTTGACTTTCTATCATATATTTCCTGAGGCATTTTCAATGTATTCCGTTATAGACATATTTAGTCCTTGGAATTTATTAATGAATTCATTTCCTTGTTTCCATATTTGCAAAGAAATGCAATGGCTGTGTAAAAAAAAATTGCCTTGAATATAGCTCTTTATATTTAGTTGTATTACATAATATTCATTTTTTTTCAACTAGTTGTGATAATGGAGAAACTAAGCAGTTGATCATAGGTTTAATGGAAATTTTTGCATTAGATGCATGAAATGCATTTTGCAAGCTGATTTTCTTTCACTGAAATACAACTACAGTCAGTACCGGCTATATGGTCAAGCTTATAAGATCAGTTTTCTAAAGACCCCTCTAACTTAATAGGGAACATGTGTTAAAGTGCACCGCTTATACAGTCATTTTCTTTTTCTTGTTGCCGGTTATATGGTCAATTTCATGTGTTCAACGAGTTTCCGTTTTTTTTTTTTTTTTAAAAAAAAGAAGCCAGTGCGAAATCGGAGAGGACCTGAATTCAAGCCTTAATTTCCCTCCTTTTCCCACTTTCTTGTTTGTGTAGACTCATTGTCGGAGTTTCTCACCTCACTCAGTTCTCTTGCCCCATGACAAGATGTGAACATCTGTCTGTTTATTGGTTGAAGTTATCGCTCCCTACTTAAATTGAAATTGAGACGAAACAAGTAAAGGAAAATTTTGTTGCATTTGGATCATACGTCATGAATAAGAACGTTCATTTTTTAATTATGACTTCGAAATGGAAGAATTTTCATTTGCTGACAAAAATAAATTGATTGAAAAATTTAAAAAATGTAATATTTCAATGGCTTCTTTCGCCAAAGCAAATTCGATTACCCGGATGACATTAAACAACATTTTAGCTGCTAAACTTTGGTCCTGAAGTGTTGGAATCGGTGATGAAGAAAGAAAAGGTCAGCGCTTGTCACCTTATGGGAATGTGAATAAGGCTCTTCCTTTATAGGTTAAAAATGCACGGTATATACATAATAGGGTTCTATTATTAAGCATATATGGTCAACCTTCTTATATGGTCTGATTTTTCGGGACCTCTGAGCTGACCATATAACCGATACAGACTGTATTTGTCTGTTCGGATAATAGTTTTCTAAATCCCCTGAAAATATTTTAAAAGGAAATCTAAGTTCCTTATTTGATATCTACAAGGAAAACATTCGTTCTGGTTAATACACGGTTAACAGAGATCAAAACTTTTGCCCAAGTTGTCTTTCCTTCTCTTAGAAAGATCTTATGGCAAAAGATGAATATTCTTACAATTTTTAAATGTATTTTAAAATAGAAATTGAGCAGTCTATCATACATCCAATACATATTTTAAAATATTTTTATAGAATTCTATTCGTAAGAAAACTTTTACTTAAAAACGATGTTTTTTTGCGATATGAGATACAAATGTGCTTGCTCTAAAAATTTTTCTAAGTTTTCTAAATTCTTTATTTATGATTTTTTAGAAAAGAGAGAAAACATTTGTTCTTGTTAATACATGATTATCGGAAGTCAAATCTCTTGTCCAAATCGTCATTTCTTCTCGTAGAAAGAACTTTATCTTAGGACAAAATATAAATACCCTAAAAGTTTTTAAATGTATTCCAAAAGAAAAATTAAAAAGTCTAGCATGTATCTAATGCACATTTAAAAATATTTCTAAAGACTTCTATTCGCAAGCAGAACTTTAAAATAATGTTCTTCGTTTTCAATGTAAGATACCAGTTTGCTTCCTTTATAAGAGCCGAACGCTGGCCGATTGGTTAGAATGCTGACCGTCGGTACCGGCATTCGTGAGTTCGAATCCCACTGGGGCATGGATGTTCGTAGCCGTTCGGAATCGGCTTCAAGCTGTAGGTCCCGGTCTCATTAGCTCTCTTGTGCAAAACAGTAGACCGTAGCGCTCCAAACCAAACCAAACCAAAACTTCCTTTATAAGAAAATTTTGCAATCTCGGCCGTTCTGTATCTTCACGTTTCCCACCTCCAGCCACTCTTATTGAGCTGGAAACTGCTCTACTAGAAAAATGGCAATTTCTTAATTCTACGGTGGTTGACCACCTAATTGAGAGCATGGTCACAAGGTGTAAACTTTGTATACAGGTGAGGGGGATCACATACCCTATTAATGTCCTTTTTTTCATTTTGTGCTGTTTATTTTCACTTTATGCATAATTCTGTTTAAGTCTCCAGTATGTCATTATCTGATAACTTACAAAAATTTAATATTGTTTTCATTTCTGTATATAATTATTAATTTGTTTTATGCATAAATATATATGTTACTTTCCTGCCGAATTTTTTGTCAATCACAGCAGTATTTATTGATTTTTTTGCATTTTACATCTTCGTGCTTAACTTTGGGAAGTGAATGTATATATGAAATACTTTTGCATTCAGATTTTCTTTTACTTAAAGACATCGTTCTGGCTCAACATCAGATACCAGTTTTCTGCTTGCATAGTAAATGTTCTTCTTCAGATTTTTTGGGAAAGGGATATAACATTCATTTTGGTTAATACGTTGTTACCAGAGGTCAAAACTCTAGCACAGGTCTGCATTCATTCAAGTTGAAACTATTTTACCATTAAAGATAAATACTCTAATAGTGTTATAAAAGCAATGGAGAAATTAAGCAGTTTTCCATATATCTAATGTAAAGTTTTGCATTATGTATATGAAATACTTTTGCATTCAGATTTTGTTTCACTTAAAGACATCAGACACCAGTTTTCTGCTTACAGAGCATTAAAAGAAATTGTAAATCATGTATTCAGATTTTGGAATAATGAGGGATATCAGTCGTTCTTGTTAATACATTGTTACCATAGGATAAAATGTTTGCTCATGGTCATATCGTCATTCATTTTGACAGAAAGTATTGAATCATAAAAAAATGAGTAAACGTTTGTACATGTCGCCATCTGACGAACCTATTAATCTGAGGATTTAGCAGAAATTGTGAAATGACAAAATACATTTAAAAATTGAAAAGTAAAAATAATAGACAATTTAAAAACAGCCTACAAATTTTGATTAAATTTTAAATTTAAAGCTTCATACATTCCCAAAATATTTACTATTCAATCTAGTGATCATTCTTTGACCCCTTTAGGTTTTGTAGATAATATTGGGAACGTGTCAACTGACCTACCGCTAAAATAACGAAATATTCGAGATAATCTATGGGACACCAGGCTATATAACTATTTTTAAAGGAAATTTTTGAGAATGTTATTACGTTATGCATATCTACATATATGAATCCTTCGGTGCCAAATATAACACACTATTGCATTAATTAATAGAGAAAGCAGTGGAATTTGGTATCATAACATAGCGGTTTACGGGCAACATAGATCATATCCGTAGTTATAACTGTGATTATCCATTTTTAATAAACTATCATATTCGTGAACAATCTTGCTTACTAGGTTTACAATTTTTATGAATACGAACGCCTATAATAATGGTTCCAAAACTTTACATGGGAACATTTATTACCCAGACCAAAAGCTGTGGGCGAAGCAGCTAGTTATACTATAAAAATGAGTACTTTAATAGTGTTATAAAAGAAACAGAAAAACTAAGCGGTTTACCATATATCTAATGTAAAATTTTGCATTAGATATATGAATAAAGTTTGCCTTTAAATTTTGTTTCTATGAGACATGGTTTTGTCTCAATATCAGATGCGAGTTTTCTGCTTTCATAGTAATTGTTCTGCTTACAGAAATTTAAAAGAAATTTTAAATCCCTTACTCAGATTTTGGAGAAAAGAGGGATAGCATTCGTTCTTGTTAATACATTCTTACAATGAGCTAAAACTTTTGTTCATGTTCATGACGTCATTCATTCTGACAGAAAGTATTTTACCACAAAAGATAAGTAAATCTCATAGTATTATAAAGCAGTTTACATATATCTAACGTAAATTTTTTCATCATACATATAAAATACATTTTGAATTAATATTTAGTTTCACTTAGAAACATCCTTTTGTCTCAAAATCAGATACCAGTTTCCTGCTTGCGGATTGTGTTCTGCTGGCAGAAATTTAAAACATTCTATATTCCTCATTCAGATTTTGGAGAAAAGAGGAACAACATTCGTCTTTGTTAATATGTTATCAGAGGTTCACCAGATCGTCATTCATTCTGGCAGAAGGTATTTTACCACGAAAGATAAGTACTCTAACAGTATTCTAAAAGCAATGGAAAAACTTAGAAGTTTATTATGTATCTGAAATATTTTTTTGCATTACGTATATGAAATACTTTCTCATTCAGATTTTGTTTCAGTTAAAGACATCGTTTTGCCTCAACATCAGATACCAGTTTTCTGCTTGCATTGTAAGTGTTCTGCATGCGTTTCTTTAAAAGATATTCTGAATTCCTTATTCAGATTTTGGAGACAAGAGGGATAACATTCGTTCTTGTTAATACGTTGTTACCAGAGGTCAAAACTCTTGGCCAGGTCGTCATTCATTCTCTCAGAAAGTACTTTATCTTTACCACAAAAGATAAATACTCTAATAACATGTAACAACCTTGGGAAATAGCCCCTACTTTTAACTGCTGTGACAGCCATGCCCAGCTTTTGTTGCGACAGGTGCTCCATGATTGCATCTAATGGGGGTTTGAGCGTTTGAAACCAGAAAAATGTTTCGCAAGTGCTTCACATAACTGGGCCATTTTCTCGTACGTGATCAGATTCTTATACTAGCGTCCCGTGGGCCTGCCTGTCCATAGCCTTCCCCTTTAAGGCAGAAGACATTAGGTCTGCTGTCAGAACTCTTCGTTGCCGTTCATCGCATTTCGAGTGATGGAAAGTGGGTGAGGCTGTTTTACTCGAAAAAAAAAACTGTTGTAAACAACTTTCACTCTTTCGTGAAAGAATGTAAAGATGAGATTGGTTGAGATTTTCATTTACTTGCTTAAATTTTTTAAAGAAAATAATCTAAAGGTATGGTTTTACAGCTATTTAATTAAATTAAGTAATTATTAATGTATTTGTATATTTTTAACTTATTTTTATTATTTGGGATCTTGAAAATTTCATTAAAATCTAAGCTGTGAAAATAACTTCGATCAATTTTCGATATGCGTGATCTCACGGAAATGGTGCAATAAAAAATATGATGAGACACCCCATGACTTAATTTTAAGATTTAATTTTAAATTATATACAAATTTTATTTTGTTTGTATAATAGGTCATCAGAATTATTCTTTGCACATTCAAAATTTCAAATTTTATTTCGTTTCTCAAGGTAACAATGTTGTCTGTGTAGCGTTGAAAAGCTCCCATTTGGTGATTATCCGGAGGTTAATATCTCTTATACTAATATTTATATATATATAATATATATATATATAGATAGATAGATATTTCGCCATAACGCAAAATATTTCGTGATTAGAGTACTTCCTTTATTCCGTGCCGGGTTGTAATAAACAGGTACAAATTACAAATTACTCTTTAAAAATAAAAGACATTTATTCTTATTTTATAAAAATTATTCTTAAGAGCATTGTTACAACCGGATATGAATACGTCGACATCTCTTTTTGTATTACTGTTCACTCGTAACGTTAATATCCACTATATTGAAATTTTACATAGAATGCAGATTGCAATCAGAGAGAGAGGTGCACATATATATGTTGCAAAAATTATAAATATAAAATTTCTACATTCTACGATTATTCCTTTTTGAGCTATACGAAATACATATTTACGTACAGATGCCACGATAGTCTGTCCGAAGAGACCGATAGTGAACAAAGTCACGTGATAACTGTTGACTCATATTACACTAGTTATCCCCAATCCTAATCTTAATGGCCGAATGGTAGAGCGCTGCTCTTCGGTACCGGAGTTCGCGGGTTCGAATCCCGCTACTGGCATGGATGTTTGTAACCGTTCGGAATCGGCTTTAAACTGTAGGTCCCGGTCTCATTAGCCCTCGTGTGCAAAACAGTAGACCGTAGCGCTCACAACCAACCAACCTACGGGAAGAGAATGTTTTATTATTACCTCTATATTCTCTTAAGGTACGTCTGTAGTTAACACAGGACTATTACGTATTTATTTTACGTGCCACAGCCACCATAAATAAATATGGTGGATCTTTGGTCAGTTTAAGCTTTGGTCTTTGCAACGTACGAGAAAACTCTCGCAACGTCTCATATTGTTGCAAAGACAACGATTTGCAACGATACGAGATCGTTGCCTTTGTGACAGAGCTACCACAGCCCATATTATCGGTAAATACACTATAAAGAGAAGTTTTATGCGGTGTTCTAATAAGCAGACATTGCAAGGCACTTTGTCTGAGAGGACACAAACGTTTCTCCTGAAGACAGAACATTATGCAAATAAGTACGAATTTGTTATTCAGTTATTGATAATTACAGACATTTTTTCTGTGACAGCACTGCGAGAAAGGGTACTTTCTCATCCTTTGTAGATCATCTTTGTAGATTTGTAGAAAATTTTCAGAGTTTACAGAAGGATGGTGACAGGAGACTGTTCTAAGACGCGCAGAAGGAAAAAAATAGATATGAAGAAAGGAAAAAGTGACACTTAGTTACAGAAAGTGCACACAGACACTACAAAGAGAGCTATGACAACTTTTCGCAGAATCATTTATTTATTTCTGAAGTTACAAAATATTTTCTTATTTTCAGGGAGTTAAATCATGCAAGAAAAACTTCATACATCTTCCATCGGAGTCAGAATATCTGGAGAGAATTGTTTTTTGAAGTCTTTTTTTTTTCATAGAGTTAGCTTCTCTCGAAAACATTGCAACAGCGTGTTAATTCGTGGTTCGGGTCAGTAACAAGTTCTGGATTTGGGGTTTCAGTTCAAAAATTAGTTTAATATTGAGGTTACTTGATTAACACCGTTTTAAATATTAAGCTGATAAGAACAGACTTTTTTCTGGAAAATGCTAGGAGCAGATTCAGGAAACCATCCAAACGAACAAGGAGCTGAGATAAAGTGTTCAGACGAGTGTCTGCGAAAGCGCGAATGGTGGTGATCCACCAATGTTGGGTAATTCGGTAACTGAGCAATGCGGCTTCAGCGGCAAAGTCACACAAACAGCGTGGATGGAATTACACCGATGCCGCACGGATGGACGGATCGATAGCTGCTTGAATTAACACTGAAATACTTTAACTTGCTCTGGAAGAATATTTGCGTAATGAAAGTGCTGCTGCTAGGGTCACATAAAGTTACGTGAAATCTCGAAGGTTCCCTACCAAGCCCGATACTGTGACAGATCAACATCGAGGAAAAACTCTCTAATGTTTGGCACTAAACTTAGATCTTAGCCAAATGGTTGAGAATTAGACAATCTGGGGATCATGCATGATATCCATCTGCATCAAAACGGTGTCCCTCTCCCCTCCACACACAAACACATCTTGTGCATCAAATGCTAGAATTACTTCGGGAGGCCTTTGGTGAGAAAAGGATTTGACGGCCGCATTCTAGCTTCTAAGATTATGGACCTTCAGCCATAGGACTTTTGACTATGAGAACAGTTTATGCTGACAAATCTAGAGATATTGAATGTTTAAAACAAAAGATCCTGAAAATAGCGGTTTTCAGAAAGATCATCGTCATAATGCCCTTCTAGGTTTTTCAAAACAGAAAGAATTCTCCTATGTTAACGGTGCACAGAAGAAGTATGACAATAAAGAAAAATGACTGTAAATTTAACGTTTTCTGTATCATATATGATTTGCTGGAATAAAATATTGCTATAATTTAAAACGTTATTGGGGTTTTCTTTCTTTTCAAACATTTGGGAACTACAGTATTATAGAAATTAAGTATGTGAATAGTATTTCAAGTAGAAGATGACTTTTTTCGTAGAAATAACAAATAAAGTAATTTTTTTAAAATATCACGCAGTATAAATGGTCGAAAATGTCTCAGTCCTACAAAACATTCTTTAACTAAACCCTTGACCTATTTTTCTGTTTCCGACATGACTACTCAATAACAACATTTATTAAAAGTTACAAGTAAAAACGCAGTATATTCAAAGAATATTTGTTGCATTTTAACGTAACCAATTATTCTTTATTCTTTAGCTGGATTTTAAAAGTTTAAAGAAACCTAAGGAGAAGAAATGGTTTTACAAAATTGGAAAGAACTAGTTTGAATAATAAACAGGACTGTATTTAAACTAATTTAAGTATAAAGTGTAATCATGAAAATTTTTATAAAGATACACGCAAGAAAAATATTTTCCACTTATGATTGTTTCTAAATTATTCAGAAGAGTAATTATATTGTTAATACTTAATAATTTAATGAGTTAATACTTAATCGATAATAAATTAATACTTAACTATCAATAAGTCAATATTTAATCAAAAATAAGTTAATTCTTAACTATTAATAGTAACGTTAGTAACTTTTTGGAGCGCTACGGTCTACTTTTTGCAACACGAGGGCTAATGAGACCGGGATCTACTGCTTAAAGACGATTCCGAACGGCTACAAACATCCATGACATAGTGGGATTCGAACCCATGAAATCCGGTTCCGAAGGCCAGCACCCTAACCATTCGGCAATCATTCGGCTAACTATTAATAAGTTAATTCTTAATCAATAATAAGTTAATTCTTAATCAATAATAAGTTAATACTTAATTATTAATAAGTTAATACTTAATAACAAGTTAATACTTAATTATTAATAATTTAATACTTAGTTATTAATAAATTAATACTTAATTATTAATAAGTTAATACTTTTCCGTACCAAAAAGCAAAATTCTCTTGTTCTTACTTTAAATAAAAATATATCTTGTACTTCTTTTAAATACATCTACAAAGTTTTAAAATCGAATTACACAAATTCCATTTTTCTCCGATAATTACATAGGTAGATATATATATTTTTTATACCATGCTGACAATCAAGGAATTTCCAGCATCAGCAGCTGAAATTCCTTTATTTCATAATGGTTTTTATTTAAAAAATTACCACATCCAAATGGATATGTTTTAAATTTATTTAAATTACACCCCTGAATTTTCGTAAATATTTTCTTCGTATATATTGTCTTTAATTTGTCTCCAGGTAAAATTTTAAAAATATTTTCAAATATTAAAACACGGATCTAAAAAGGAAAAAATTGCTTTAATTAAATAGTCGATATTAATTGATTTGAATATCAAGGAGAATGTAAACTATTTTGAATTATCTAATTTCCCCTAAACAAGTTTGCTTTGTTTAATAGTCCATATAAAAGAATTAAAAATAGCGAAAACTAAACCCCAGCATTTTTTATTTAAAAAAGTACTTTGCATCGGCTTTGCTGATGCCCTTATGATATGCTCTTTATCAGATATGCAAACTCTAGGTTACTTACAGAGTGAGAAACAGTATCATTATTATTATTATTATTTGCTTCAAAATATAGTCTTATTTTTTTGCAACACAATTCCAGCTTCAGATGTATTGGACACTGCACAATGCAGTTGTAATGAAATTTAGTAAAGTTTTGGGTTTCGAATTGGTTTCGGTTTTGGTATGGAGCGCTACGGTCTACTATTTTGCTACATTAGGTCTAAAGATAACAGAACTCCCTGTTTAAAGCCATTTCCAAACGGCTACAAATATCCATGCTATTAGTGAGATTCAGATCCGCGAACACTCTGAATTCTTATGAAGAAAGTACATATTCTTTTAATTAGAACTTTTCTGAATTCAAATTGATTAAACATTCATAATTCTTTTTAAAGTATCCAAGCAATTTAGCATTACATTACATAGGTAACCCAAGGAGAATTTGTGCTATTCAAATTATCCGAAATTTCGAATGAACCAAGATAGAATTAGCCAAGTTCGAGTTGTAGTTAAAAATTTCACAAGCAGCATTTCGATAAATCTTAGTCACAAATTAATTCAAAACTTTTCTTGCACTCTAAAAAAAAGTATTTTTAAAAGGGATTATTAAATTTTAAATATGTTAAAGTATATAAGCTGTTAATTTTTAAGAATAAATTTCATGTTTTAAGGAATATTTCTTTGAAAAGTATTTAATATAAGCACATGATCTAAGGAAAGTTTTTGTAAAATACTGCTAATAAAATATGAGGGCCTCGCACCTTGAAGCTTTTCTAAACCATTAAGTAATATCCTTTTGAATGAGCTTTATTTACTTTTGAAATGAATAATTACGTTTAAAATAACAGGCATTAACATTCCCTCAGTAGGTAGTTTTATGTCTGTTATTTTAAACGTTACAGTTATTTATTCAAATAGGAAAAGTAAAAGTTAATTATCAGATATATATCACATACATATGTAAAATGTATGTAATATATGTTGGTTAAATTAGGATTATTAACTTTAGCTATCAAAAGAGTGTCACTTTTTCAAGAAACACATTTGGAGACGCATTTGGATATCTTACCTTTCACTCCAAGTTAAGGAACATTTTTCAATGAAAAATTTTACCTATTTTATTAACATGTAGGGGAAGAACTAATTTCTTCTTGGCTTAAAAATCTGAAATTTATCTATCCCCATGCAAAGTATACTACATTTAAATAGTTATCTTAAAATACTAGATTTTTTGTCAAGCATATTTGAAATATCGCATATGAAATAATAATGATTGGTAACATTTTTATCTTTATAAGCTATGTAACCTTCAATGAGAAACGCTACACGAGAATTTTAATGTAAAGCTCAAATTGGGTGGTTACAAAACACTGCTTGGAGAAAAAAGTAGATAGATATTTTCTAGAACCTTAAGATAATCCATTTCATTTGGTTACGACATTATTAGGCTTGGCTGCTCTGAAAAAATTACACCACCCTAATCTTTACCAGACCCATTCAACCAGTTTCGCCATGCTAGTAATTGCAGCGGAAGCATTCTGTGCTCCCCATCCGGACCCCCTATCAAGCCATTGCCCAGCAGTCCGTCTGGCTTATCAGTAGAATAAAACATAGCTGATACACCCTCTTACGCAATAGGGTGACGATAATAAAATGAATAAGGTCCCTAGCCCAGTAGTTGCGTGATCAAGCAGTCGGTTCGGAAATAAGTCCCTGAATTCTCCCACACCACTATAGGAGTTATCACCTGACGCAATGGGTGGCAGGTCAAATACCTCGTTTTTAATGGGAGGGACGTCTGGAGAAATAGAGAATGCTATTCTCTCTTTTTTTACAACCACTGACACAATGTAAAAGAAAATGCTGTCAGAACACAAAGCGTGGTGAAATAGAAGGTGACACGATGTTCTGTAATTCACTAATAATTGCTTGATTTATTTTTATCTAGATTAATGTCCAGGTGTTAAATTATACAATGAAAATTGTGAGAAAATTTCATACATTGTGAAATCAACGTTAAAGATTTGCAAAAGGGTTTTTTTTTTTTTTTTTCAAAATAAAAATACATAGGTAATTTTACATAGAATAATCAGACAGAGAATTCTCTAAAGAGAGAGTAATAATTCTAAAAGTTGCTAACAATTACTTGTTATTTTAAAATGATAAATGTATTAGTTTCTCAATCCAGGAATAAATTTTGATACCTCAGATTTCTAACTCAAAAAGATTTTAAGGTTGTAAAAAATTACTTTTTAAACACTTTAAAGAAAAATTATTATTAAATGTATTTTTTATGTGGAAAAATTACTTGTTATTTTAAAACGATGACTGTAGTAGTTTCTCAATCCAGGAATAAATTTTGATACCTGAGATTTCTAACTCAAAACGATTTTAAGGTTGTAAAAAAAAAGAAATATTTTTTAAACACTTTAAAGAAAAATTATTATTAAATGTATTTTTTATCTGGAAAAATTACTTGTTATTTTAAAACGGTGACTGTAGTAGTTTCTCAATCCAGGAATAAATTTTGTTACTTGAGATTTCTAACTCAAAACAATTTTAAGGTTGTAAAAAAAAAGAAAAAAAAAAAAAAAAAAAAAAAAAAAATTAAACACTTTAAAGAAAAATTATTATTAAATGTATTTTTTATCTGAAAAAATTACTTGTTATTTTAAAACGGTGACTGTAGTAGTTTCTCAATCCAGGAATAAATTTTGATACCTCAGATTTCTAACTCAAAACGATTTTAAGGTTGTAAAAAAAAGAAATATTTTTTAAACACTTTAAAGAAAAATTATTATTAAATGTATTTTTTATCTGGAAAAATTACTTGTTATTTTAAAACGGTGACTGTAGTAGTTTCTCAATCCAGGAATAAATTTTGATACCTCAGATTTCTAACTCAAAACGATTTTAAGGTTGTAAAAAAAAAAAGAAATATTTTTTAAACACTTTAAAGAAAAATTATTATTAAATGTATTTTTTATCTGGAAAAATTACTTGTTATTTTAAAACGGTGACTGTAGTAGTTTCTCAATCCAGGAATAAATTTTGATACCTCAGATTTCTAACTCAAAAAGATTTTAAGGTTGTAAAAAATTACTTTTTAAACACTTTAAAGAAAAATTATTATTAAATGTATTTTTTTCATCTAACTATCTCCAGTCTGACTTTATAAATCATGTGATAATTAAAAAGAACAAAATAATTTGTTATGAGTTATTGATGCTTGTCACTAAACATATAAATTGTTAATTAAATTCTTAACTTTTGTGACCTCATATTCCTTGTCATCATTGTTTAAACACTCTAGTGAAAAATAATATATTTAAACAATAAATTTTTTCTTTAAAATAATTAAACAATATACCATTTCTGAGATATCATGCAAGTAAATTGAACAACCTCAAATTTGAGAATTATCAATTTTAATGTAAAATTGTTTTAAAACCGTATTTTAAAACAGCTGAAAATCTTTTAGATATAATTTCATTTCTAAAAAGTAGTTCCATTCTAAACATGTTTAAAAAGTTTCAAAACAAATATTTTACTAAATTTTAACGGAAATTCATACTTATTAAAGATAACAAAAAAATTCTAAGGAGAATTGTTAAAATGCTTTTTATTTTAGAGCACAATTACAATAATTAAAATTTAAAATGTACTTTTTATCCGGAAATATTTTTTGTACGCATCCATTTATCTCCAGTCTACCTTTATAAATCATGTGATAATTAAAAAGAACAAAATAATTTGTTATGAGTTATTGATGCTTGTCACTAAACATATAAATTTTAAATTAAATTCTTAACACTTTGTAACCTCATATTCCTTTTCATCATTGTTTAAATAATCTAGTAAAAAAAATATATTTAAACAATATTTTTCTTTACAATAATTAAACAATATACTATTTCCGAAATATCATGCAATACGGTTGCACAATCACAATTTTGAGAATTCTCAATTTTAATGTACGATTGTTTTACCTATATTTTACTAAATTTTAACGGAAATTCATACTTATTAAAGATAACAAAAAAATTCTAAGGAGAATTGTTAAAATGCTTTTTATTTTAGAGCACAATTACAATATATAAAATTTAAAATGTATTTTTTATCTGGAAATAATTTTGAATGCATTCATCTATCCCCAGTATGACTTTATAAACCATGTGGTAATTTAAAAGAACAAAATAATTTGTTATGAGTTATTGAGGTTTGTCACTAAACATATAAATTTTAAATTAAATTATTAACATTTTGTGATTTCATATTCCTTTTCATCATTGTTTAAACACTCTAGTAAACAATATATTTAAACAATATATTTTTTCTTTAAAATAATTAACCGATATACCACTTCTGAGATATCATGCAAGTAAGTTGAACAATCACAATTTTGTGAATTCTCAATTTTAATGTAAAAAAGTTTTAAAACCGTATTTTAAAACAGCTGAAAATCTTTTAGATATAATTTCATTTCTAAAACTTAGTTACATTCTAAACATTTTTAAAAAGTTTCAAAACAAATATTTTACTAAATTTTAACAAAAATTCATATTTATTAAAGAGAAAAAAACTAAGAAATGTTAAAAAATGCCTTTAATTTTAGAACAAAATTACAATAATTAAAATTTAAAATGTACTTTTTATCCGGAAATAATTTTGGATGCATTTATCTAACTACCAGTCTACCTTTATAAATCATGTGATAATTAAAAAGAACAAAATAATTTGTTATGAGTTATTGATGCTTGTCACTAAACATATAAATTGTTAATTAAATTCTTAACTTTTGTGACCTCATATTCCTTGTCATCATTGTTTAAACACTCTAGTGAAAAATAATATATTTAAACAATATATTTTTTCTTTAAAATAATTAACCGATATACCACTTCTGAGATATCATGCAAGTAAGTTGAACAATCACAATTTTGTGAATTCTCAATTTTAATGTAAAAAAGTTTTAAAACCGTATTTTAAAACAGCTGAAAATCTTTTAGATATAATTTCATTTCTAAAACTTAGTTACATTCTAAACATTTTTAAAAAGTTTCAAAACAAATATTTTACTACATTTTAACAAAACTTCATATTTATTAAAGAGAAAAAAACTAAGAAATGTTAAAAAATGCCTTTAATTTTAGAGCACAATTACAATATATAAAATTTAAAATGTATTTTTTATCTGGAAATAATTTTGGATGCATTTCTCTAACTATCACCAGTTTGCCTTTATAAACCATGTGATAATTAAAAGGTACAAAATAATTTGTTATGAGTTATTGATGCTTGCCCCTAAATATATCCCCTATATATTAATAGCCTAAGTTATCTGTCCATCTGTCCTCGAATTTATGAAGTGTTTGGACCTGGAATGGATAGAGGCATCCATATTGGATTCTTGACGAGTTAGGGTTAGCAATATTCAAAGCCAGTAAAGCACGTTCAAAATCCACCCTTTCTCCCCTTTTCGAGCTTTTAATGCCATTATTTCAAGCCTTATTTTCTCCGGTTAAGAACAGGCGATTAAATTTATCACATAATAAATAGGTAAAAATAACATTTTTTTCTATCATTATAACGTCATTTCTTTAACCATTTCATATTTAACATTATTTAAATATCGTCTGCATTATTTTCATACATTTTATCACTGAACTTAGATATTACGTAAATACTTTTCTTTTATATTTGGTATAAATAATAGATTAGGTACATATGTGATAATTTTAAATTTAATCATCGATTATTTTTTGTTGCAATGAAAATTTTATCACCGGTATTAACAACAAATTATTTTCATAAAAGTCTAGGAGTCTATTTCACGGACTAATAAATATCTAGCTTTAAGTTATATATCTTTGAAAATCTTTGAAGAAATTTGTTCATTTGTGTGTTTGTTTTTTATACATAACCACACTGTATGAATTAATGAATTCAACGTGATTCTAAACTGCATTCACAGTATCGGGAGACTTTAGAGGAGCATGAAGATGAACAAATCATTGAGCGTGTACCAGATAATTCTCAGTTAAAAAACAAATTTTTTTTCTTGCCTCATAAGGTACTTTACAATTCTGGAAAATTAAAAATTTTATTAATCCCGTCATATGACGGGCTATATGCTAGTAAATTTTAGGTTAAGTTTTAACTTTTTGGGACCTCATATTCCTTTTCATCATAGTGTCATTGAAGATCTATTTAGATTACAATTAAGTACAGTTAAAGTGGCTAGTTTTTAATGTCTTTTAAAGCACATTCTGATTTTAATGTATTTTTTGGGACATAACACTTTGAAACCAAAAAAAAAATGGGACTAGATATAATTTTTTTTTCTTTGAAGTTAAAATATCTGAAATTTTTTATTTCAAAAGTGAAATGAAGAAATAGTTTCAGAGTTTTCCTGAAAGAGTGGATATATTATTTTTTTAATAACAGATTCAACCTATAAGATTTGTTGACCATACAGCCAGTGAATACCATCTTTACTCTTTTCAGTTTTATTTCTGATTCCTACAAATTTTATTTTCTGATTTTACAACGAAGCTACTGTAAATAAATCTCGAAAAGAGCAGAGACTTTGAAAGATTTTATTTACAACCCAAACATTTTAATTGGTTGGTATGTTTTGCAGGGGTGATTCGGATTAGAAAATATCCAAATGTTCGAACAATTTGTGTGACTTTGTTCCGAAAATTATATTAAAAAAAATATTTTCCTCCGAAAATTTGAAAAGAATTTTCAGAAAAATCTGTGTCTGAAAATTGAAAAAAAAAGTTTTTTTAAATCATCTTCAGCTTCGAATAAAAAATATATATAAATGAATTTTAAAGATAATCAGAAAGTTTTATATGCTTTCTCACCCTTTTTTCTTTTCTGCCGTATCCACAAATCTTTTTCCTATCGAAGAACAGCAATATGTTATGTGATTTTCCTTTTTAAAGAAATATGTTAAAACTTAAATTTGTGTATTCAAATTATGAAATTTAATTTTTGTTTTCTAGATAACCAACACACACATTGGTATACGTTTGTATTTTATACTGAACACACGTATATTTGCAACTCTATAATAAGTTTATATATTAGAACATGTTAATGTATTGATATTTTGGGTAAACGATAAATCAATATTAAAATTCAGATATACTGCTCTAGTTTTGACATCCAGAAATTAACCTTAATATAGTTTTTATTTTAAATTAGTAGCGTATACTTTTTCAGAAAATTTTGTAGAATGTTCAAAAAATTTTTTCTTACTTAGAATCACCCATGATTTTGAGTGCTACGGTCTATTGTTTGCTATATGACGACTGATGACGTACTGTTTAAAACCAAGTCTAAACGGCTACGAACATTGAGTCAACAATGAGGTTCGAAGTCATGAACTGCGGTACTGAAGATCAGTGCCTTACCGATTCGTCCATCTTTCGGCACCAAAACAGTTTGATGTCAACAGAACAAAATTGAGTCTAGATATGAATTTTCCCTTAGAGTTACAATATTCACGTGTGGATATTTTGATTCTAAAAGTGAAAGGAATAAATATTGCAGTGGAGATTCTAAAATAATGGATATGCTGAATTCTTTTTAAGAACAGATTTCATAGATTTATTTTTTAAGATTTCTTAACTATAAAGCCAGCGATTATCACTGACCGATGTACTTTCCTACGATAATCAGCACGTGCATACACAGCCATGGACTAAATTTCCAAGAATTTAGGTTCAGCTGTTGACTTCGAATTTTTAGTGGGGACCCTTGCGGAGGAGTTATAGCTCACGGAAGGGCACAAGTGTAACGGTTTAGCCCAGGCAGGGATGCAGCTGTGAGATATGGGGGCAGGGGCTAAGCAATAATGTCAACTTTAGCCAAAGAGGCCATTTTAATGAGCCCACCTGCACCCCAAAAGCGGGTGCAGATGTGGGAAAATTTCACCAACAAGTTATTGGGAAAGAGAAAAGAAGGGACGTTGAACCGAGGTGTAAAGTTGTAGAAAGAAAGTTGGGAAAGGAGTCAAGGTCAGGATTCAAGAGTTGATGGGCTCGTCGAGAGCCCGTGAGGAAGCCAGAGAGAGCCCGGGAGAAGACAGAAATGTTGCCTGATCCCTTAGCCCACATTTGAAATTAGTGACGACCTTTACGCCCGCCCCGACGTTCAACCTGCCTAGAGCTCTGCCCGATACACTGATTCCCTTTTGAATGCCTGGAGATGAACAAATTTAACATATTCATGATTCTTACTTGGGCCTTAGTAAATTAATTCAATATTTTGATTAAGGAATAACGTATAAAAAAGTTAATTTGTAATAAATTATTGTACATTGATGAATATCAAGCAATGAATGTCATATACTAATCAAGAAAAAATATCTGTGAATAAATAGTTTACATAATAAATGTCTCAGTTCAAATATAGGGTATATACCTTTAATTTCATAGCGTATATGTTTACTGTGTGTCCCTTTTGAGATCAAACACTGGTGTTTGTGTTGTAAGTACATTACAATAATTATATTATTTTTAGTTTTAATCATTATTTCTGATTTGTAAAACTTTTATTCTTTTGATTTTACAAAGTAACTGAAAGAAATCATGAAAAAGAGAAGGATTTAGAGAGACTTAATTTACAGACGAGAGCAGAAAAAATTATTGAACTCATAGGAACTTTCAGGAAGGTGAAAGAAAAATTTGCTTCAGACATGGATCTAACTTTTTTCAGAAAATCAGATTTATGTTAATGAATTCTTCTTTTAAAACTAAATAGACATACAGTTAAACGAAAGAAAATAAAGAATAACACACCTATATTAAAAGTCTTAAAAGCTCATTTAAATCGAAATAATGGAATTCTTATATATTAACTCTATAAATACAGATAAAACATCTTTTACTTTTTTTTTAAATAAATCTGAGCATCTGATATTCAGAAGCACTAAGATAATCTAAACATTTTCACGCCTTTGTTTAGTCCTACGCGTCTGTAAAAAGTTGCCTCCTCCCATTGTTTTTATTGTATTAGTCAGAAGTTATAATTCTTGTTATGTTTTACATTGTTCTATCCTAAATATGGCATTTGGGCAGATTAGTATTTTTTACACTAGATAAAAATAAAATTGTTTAAAATAAATTTTTCAAGCAATGGTAAATGCAAGAAATGTCTAACTGTAAACTGTATATTCATATAAAATAAGCCAATGTCGTATTCTAATAAGGAATATACTTTATCGTATAAATTGTAGGTGAGATCTAAGATATATATATATATATATATATATATATATATATATATATATATATATATATATATATATATATATATATATATATATATATATATATATATATATATATATATATATATATATATATATATGTGTGTGTGTGTGTGTGTGTGTGTGTGTGTGTGTGTGTAAGGAAAATTCTCAGGGGTTTTCAAAACTTAAATCAAGGGTAAAAATTCCTGCGTCATTTTCCATTCCCCTTTTTAACCCCTAACCTAAATTGACCACTGGGGCTACAGGTTACGCCCTCAGAGAAGGGGCCTGGCCAATTATACTGGGGTGAGAGTAAATTTAGCATGGATGACACTCCAATGTGACCTTGGTTGACATGGGCAGTACTTAATAATTTTGACCTTAGGGAGTAAGGAACGCAGATTTTGAAAAATCCTTTTTTCTTAATCATCCATAAATCTTTTATTTTTTGAAAATTTTTGCCAGTAATGTTGTCTGAGTCTTGGTGGCTTTTATTTTCAAAAGTTACATTTGAGAGTTGCTTTAAAATTACATATGGGCCAGAGTATGTCGAACTGAGCTTACGAGTATTGGGATAACTGAATTCCTCATACATAACTACGTCTCCGATTTTAAATTTAGCTGGTTTGAAACGAGTATCATATCAGGCTTTATTAATATTATGATATTTATCTGTTCTTGTTACTGCAAGTTTTCTAGCCTCTGTCATTGGTCGGGTATTGCCACTGACATAAAAAATTTCGTTAAGCATTGTGAAATATGTCAATTAAACAAATTTGGAAATTTCCTAAATTGTCCGCTAGGGCCATGTAGGTTTATAATTGGCCAGGCCCCTTCTCTGAGGGCGTAACCTGTAGCCCCAGTGGTCAATTTAAGTTACGGGTTAAAAAGGGGAATGCAAAATGACGCGGGAATTTTTACCCTTGATTTAAGTTTTGAAAACCCTTGAGAATTTTCCTTACATATATATATATATATATATATATATATATATATATATGTGTGTGTGTGTGTGTGTGTGTGTGTGTGTGTGTGTGTGTAAGGAAAATTCTCATGGGTTTTCAAAACTTAAATCAAGGGCTAAAAATTCCCAAGTTATTTTGCATTCCCCTTTTTAGCCCCTAACCTAAATTGACCACTGGGGCTACAGAGTACGCCCTCAGAGAAGGAGCCTGACCAATTATAATCCTACATGGCCCTAGCTGACAATTTAAGAAATTTCCAAATAAAAAGAAGATACACGCTGTCGGAGGCAGATTTTTTAGAGATATTTTCCCACAGATGTTGACCCAGGTGTTAAGTGTCTTGTACATAGAACTTCATGCTAGCTGACCCTTCAGTTTGTCCTGTCCCTATGATGAAGTGAGAACTCGTCCTCCAATGTTATCTTTAATAAAGGTAAAACGGTATCATTTTTATGGCCATGACTGCAAACACCCATCGAGAAGTCCATCTCATTACATATATATACTAGACGAACCGACAGACGTTGTCCTGTTTTAACGCTGTAAGTCCAAATATTGCAAACATTTTTAAATAAATTATAAATTAAATTTTTTTCTGATGGAAAAGTAAGAAAAAAAAATTATTTTAAAAATACTTAATGCCACCACGCGTACAATCATCACAAATATAATTAGATTAAATTAAAATTCCCTCATTGCCTGTACAATGATTCGATCCTAGGACTTCTCGTACTGAGGTCTTTTGCTCTGACCACTGCGCCACAGATACGTTGCCAGTTAAGGGTTTCAAACGGCATTATAATAATTTCAAAACACTCCCAATTCTTGATTTTTAAGAAAAAACATTTTCTATGGAATCAAATTGTAAATCTAATCCTACTTCTAATCAACTTAATTGAATACACAAAAATTTCATAAAAATCAGTCCAGCCGTTTAGGAGTAGTTTTATCTCAAACACAAGGACAGAAGAATTTTACATATAAAGATATGCATACATATGTGTGTGTTTATAAATGTCACGTAACCAAGTGAACGACAGGGTGAAGGGGGCGCTAAGTGACTAGTAATTATATGAAATGACCATGCAGTTAAAGGATCTATTACAAATGAAGATACCGAAAATTCTAGCTCTATAGTAATCTCTTATTTAAAAAAATTAACTCATTTAGTCCTTATGTAAGTAAAGCATAAGTTTTTACTTTGTACAAATTAATATTTTAGCCATTCTTTAACAGCAGTTGTAATAATAGCTCATCTTTAGTACTTAACTTTTAGATAGAAGTTTGATAAAGAGTTCGTGACATCGAACGCCCAACCTAATTACAATACTAAAGACTGAACATTTAAATATCGCATTACACGTTAAAAAAAATGATTGAAAGAGGACATGTTTCAGAGATAATAATCAAGGAACTTCTTTTGTGTCCTTATCAAAGGTGTATGCTTTGCATGCTATACTCAATCACAAGTTTGCAAAAAAATTATTTTTAATACTTGATGGATAATCTTGCCTCAGGTGTGTATGTTTCGAAAGACAAATTTAAGATTTACAAAGCACTTGCCTGTGATTTTATAGCTTCAGAACTGACGTTTTGTATTGAGACTAGTTTTAAATGTATACAAAGTATGACAAATGGTTCAGTTATACAGTCAGGATAAAGTATTTTTATTTTTAGAAAATAGTTAAACTATATCAAGTAAAGTATATCATTTGAACATATACTTTTATCTTGATAAATGAATCTAATGATAACTTGACAGGTAGAACGTTACCTTCACTACTTGACTCCGTGTGTTCACAACCAGAGTGAATCCTCGGTAGCTCAGTCGGCAAAGGCAACTATCTGAGAGATTGCGAACTGAGAAATTGCGGGTTCGAAACCAGAGCTGCCTAATAACGCTTTCCCACTTACCGACACGATAACTTCCGTATCGACCGGTAAATAATGCTACCACAAAACGGTATCGTCTCGTCTAGAAAGCAGATTTTCTACTCTACCGATACCATTTCATTTAAAAAGGGCGGTTAGCATGCACAAGTTTTATAATGACTGAAGTAGTAACTGTCAAAGCTGTGTTGACTTGGTACAACAGTTATTGTTAGAAAAATAAATTTTAGCGTTGTTTCATTGCACACATTTTAAAACCATTGAATGCTAGGCACCAATTTCTTATATTCTTTTCACCGGTAGTATGCTAGTGAAACTTTGGATCCGCCTCTTTTTTTGTGATAAGATCAATTTAACACTCGACGTACGATTCGCTTTGGTGTAATATTAGCGAATTGAGCTAGCATTTTTTGCCTCGGGTTCGATTCCCGGTTTTTTTTTTTACTATTCCATTTTAAAAATTTTAATTTTTTTCTGTAACTCTCTTAAATCTGCTAAAATTCTGGAATATCTTCTAATAATTAAAAGGATTTTTGTTTAAAACAATAATATATTTAAAAAAATACGAATAAAAATGTTTTCAATTTTAATTGCTCTTTTCTAAATCTCTGTAATTAATTTTGTCCTTTTCATTTAACTTTTTAAGTCTATTTAATTTTAACTCTTAACACATTTAGTAGATCATTGTTTCTTTAGTAACTTTACCTCTTTCAATTTATTAAACAATCTTAAATCAAAATCTGATACAATCAGCAATTTTCTTTCAAAAACAACAGTGTGTGATAAATGGACTTATTATTGCAGTTGAGAACTTAATATAACAGATGTGAAATTCAAACAGTAATAATAGCAAATCTACGATAAAATTGCATTTTATGATCAAGCAAGTGAGAATAACATAACATAACATTAAAATCTGAGCAGAATGTGTCAATTTAATGCGTAAGAAATCTAAGTACTTAAATATTATATTAATAATGAATTTAAAAATAAAGTCATGTAACAACTGTATTACAAAAAATATAATTTATTAATACAAAGCAAACAACGTGAGTCTCAAAATGTCGGACCGTTTGAAAAGGAATAGAGCTTACGGAACGACAAAACTGCCCGATAAACGATATCGGCCGTTCGAAAACGACAAAATCGTCATTGAATTGGTTGGTGAGAAAGCGAGTAGCTCATCTTAGTGTATTTTACGTGCGCCGATGTCAGAGAACGGCAGTCGTCTAAGATTTATCGCTGTCGTGTCGGTAAGTGGCACTTACCTACTTTAAATGAAACGATATCGGTAGAGTGGACAAACTGCTTTCTAGACGACACGATACCATTTTATCGTTGCATTATTTACCGGCCGATACAGACGTTGTCGTGTCGTGAAATGGGAAAGCGCTCTCAGATTCACCATGTTCATTAAAGGTGACTGGGGCATGAAAGATACGTTGGTGGCCACAATGTCCTTCAAAATGTATACCTTCGCCCAAACCGAAGCATCCTATAACCCAGTTAAGACTTCCGGCTTCAATTCTTAGCCAAATTCATTTTCATTAGTTCTTTTGATAATTTACTATGTGCCACAGAAATAAAGGACTAGGTCCAAGCAGTTCTATCATCCTGTTATCTTGTGAGGTCGAATTCTGTACTAATTGTTACTGAATTTCAATAACGAAAAAACTACGAGTTATGAAATTTCTTTTCCAAAAATCATTTGCGAGTGGCAACATTGTCCTCGCAGTTGCCAGTTGTAAATCTCTATATACATTTATATCAACGTATATACATTAATAAAAGTATAAGTAGATTAGCATTAAATAATTGAATAATTGGATAAAGCATACAATAAGAATGCTTCCACGTTTGGGGGTATGCACCTTAATTAAGCTTTATATTCTTTTGAAAAATTCCGTCTAATTACTCTTTGTGTCAGTTGGGCATCAGCTATAATTAACAACAAGGGGAAAGGCTGTTAAAACCATTCCTTAAGTAGCCTATTGCGTGCAAGGGGCTACTGTCTGCGTTGACTTGGGATGTGCTGCCTAGAATTGATTAATGGGTGGTACATCACAGAGTAGCTTTATCTCCAAGCTGATTGCAATGCTGCGTATGTCTTCGGGCAATAGGAAAGCGCTGCAAGAGTTTAGCTCCGTGCGTCGCTTCATTATGGCGAAGGTCAAAGTGTGTCATTTTGATGAGAAAAAAGGGGAAAGTCAGTCGCTGCTCCTTTATAAGTGAAAGTGGTTAGTAAAAAATGGTGTACTGTGAAGATAAGACCTTACGAAAGAGGCTACCTCGTTGTGTTTCCTGGGTGATAAAGTCATGTTTCCCATAATGCAGTAGTGGACTACACAGGACTTTTAAAAAGGATGATGCTCTAACATAGATTTTCAGTACAATTGTTTGATGAAACAAGGTGATGTAGACAGATATGGAGTTAGTTTCCTAAACTCAAGCTTGCAGAATGTGAATTACATTCACGTTCTCTCAAAAAATTATAAATATTTATAATTTTTAAGTACTTTGACTAATTTTAATAAACTGTATGATAATTTGTAGGCCTTTAGAATTACTTTAAGCCTATATAATTTTGTAATTTGTGATTTTTACTTGAGGCTATATATTGATTTGTTTTAGTATTACATTTAGTATTTGTTTTAGTATTCTCCTCTATCGGCGACTATGAACATCAAAATTCGTTATATTGAGATTTACTTTGTATAGAGTACAGAAAAGGTTGTAATATGGACAGTGACCTCTTGATGGTATCAAATAATGTCTACTGAAATTATAGTTAACTACGACAAACTATTGGATTTGTATAAAGAACAAATATACAAACATACTTACAAACACACGCACACACACACATACACACACACACACACACACACACACACACACACACACATATATATATATATATATATATATATATATATATATATATATATATATATATATATATATATATATATATATATATGTGTGTGTGTGTGATAACGAGATCCAGTATTAAGGCAAATGGAATAATTACTCCTTCTTAGTAAAAACACTTCTTTATTTTATTTGGTATTTCCGTTTTAGCCATGGCTTGCACCATTTTCATTTGTTCGTGGCGAAGCTAAACTTGGAAAAGTGTTGACAGCTCCATGCACAAGCTCTAACAGAACTTCTCGCTTGATTATTCATCAACTTCCTGTGTAATATCTCTATGCCTGACCGCATTACTCCAAAAGGTAATGCATGTGTGGTTCTTTTTCATTTATTTTATTATTATAAAAGAGTTAACTTTTTAAAATCGTTTATAACTCAAGTAAAGTAATTTCCAACTACCCCTTTTATAGACCTGACATATATATATATATATATATATATATATATATATATATATATATGACATGTCGTGATCCAGAGTTAAGGCGAATGGAAAACAGTCTTCTTGATAATGATAAGTTTATTAAACCATCGTTAAAGTAAAACTTGAGCCATTTTCACCTTTTAGTCGAAGACACGCGTAGAGTGTTGTTGACAGCTCCATGTCCACGCGCTCACTGAAAACTTATCTGTTTGCAAGCTCATAAAAGAGTTCCCTTGTTAAAATCGTTTTTAACTCACATAATTTCCAACTACCCTTTTTTAAACCTGACATACATACATACATATATATATATATATATATATATACATATATATATATATATATATATATATATATATATATATATATATATATATAAATATGTAATTATAAAATTCTATTAAAGTAAAATCCTAACTTAAATGTTTTCTGTTTTCCATTGAAAATCAACGGGGCTGCGATTTTAAATTCAAGGTGCCAGGAAGTAAGTGTATGCCACCATTATTTTGAAAAATGTCTTTTAGAATTTGTCAATAGGGAACTATTAACAATTTCTAAAATACATTTTTCAAAATAATGGCGACGTACACTCATTTCCTGGCATCTTGAATTAGAAACGCAGCCGCGTTGATTCATTTTTCCCTAACATTTTTACGTACTATATCTTCTAGAATAAACTAGAAGTAATTTAAGAGACGATTTGTTACCGGAATGGCATCACTCATGGAGCGACGCCCCTTCCAATAGTTAATAAAAGCACTGGCACACAGAATTCTTGGTTTTTCCTTTAAGATCGTGGTGTAAACGATATCCTCCAAATATTTTCTGTGTTTTGTGTTCTTTTTCTAACTAGGATTTGTGTGTTCAGTGCCATCTTATGTTCTAAATAAAAGATGTTTTTGTAAGTGAATGTCTGCATCAATCTACTCGGTTACTACATTAAACACTTCTTTACAGTGATGACTACAGTATTTTTTAATTATGTGGTTCTACTATATATATATATATATATATATATATATATATATATATATATATATATATATTTAATTTTACATATAGGGATATTTATTACAGTAAAATAACATTTTTTTTATTTGCTGTGGGCCTACTTTTATCATCTGTGATTTGACAGTTTTTGTGTGATTTATTAATTAGTAAGCCTCTGTGAAAACGCAGTTTCAAGTAGTAACTGAGCTTTTATAACAACAATTCACTTCGTATAGCTATAGGAAATACGTTATATTCTACAAGTCATGACTCCACACAAAGCTCTGCGTGGAATAATGTATTTCAACATCCTCTCCAGTTGGGTTCACCAGGAAGAATAAGATAAATTACACTGCTCTCAGTGAGACTCGAGACTTCCTAGGCTCGAAAATTCATGACTACGTTTTTGACAAATGATGGGAAGGAAAAAATGACTGGAACTAATTACTTTGATGTACAGAATCGAAAGAGAGTATTCAGTTGATTATTTGACCTTAGAGGGAGGGTATAAAAATTTTCTATTATACAGATAATTCATTCTAAACCAAAATTATTTGCAATTACAATACTTTCCTCACTCTACCAGAATATTATTACCAGTAAAGATCGAAAATAATTCTCTTCCAGCAAATATTTCATTTTTATTTTTATTTGCTAAAAATTATCTTCAAACTAAATATCTTCACTGCTTGGTTTAAAGCACTATGGTCTACTGTTTTGCTCATGATGGCTAATGAGATCAGTACCTATTGCTTAAAGCCGATTCCGAAAGTCAAAGAATATCCATACCATCAGCGGGATTCGAACCCCTGAACTCCATCTTGATTACAACACTTCATTTACTTTGTACACGAAATTACAAATAACTTTCCATCAGATTTTAAAACTTTCGCTTTAAATTGTCAGATTTTTAAAATTTTATTTTGTTAAGTTTTTAATGTTATGACACAAGAATTGAAAGAAATTTTTCAAAATAGTTTTACAAAGAGTATTAAAATTTTTTTAATTAATATTTGTTTGAAAGAAATTTAAATTTAGTTGCATTATTTTATGTTATCTGATAAAGCAATGTTTTAACATATATTTGAAGAAAATTTCAGATTTTTTATGACAAATGTTACAAAAAATTTTAAGGGATCACCAAAAAAAATGTAAGATCCCCTTAAGAAAATTATATCTATGAGATTCATGCAAGAATGTAGGCAAGCGAAACTAACTACGGAACACAACGATTACAAAATTGAAAACAATTTTTTCTTTTACCAAGAAAATGCTGCTGAATTAATACTTCAAGTTTTAAAGAATTTTGACCCTTTGTATTACAGAGTTGCGAATCTACAACATACACCATTGATGTCATGTACACAGTGATTTTTAAAAGTTAGTTGTGTTGATTGGTGATATATAACATTGCTATTAAATTAATTTGTTCGTAGAATCCTACCAAATGGCGATACTAAATAAAATTTTCGTATCAAAGTTTTATTCACGTTTGATATGCAGCTCTACAATATACACAATTGATTTCATTTACACAGATAAGAGTCATTTTACAGATAAGAGTCGTTTTGGGTGATTTTTGCTATCCTATATAATATTGCTATTAACTCAATTTGCTTGTAGATTCTTACCTAATGCCCGCCGAACGATGGCCGAATGGTAGAGTGCTGCTCTTCGGAACCGGAGTTCGTGGGTTCGAATCCCGCTGCTGGCATGGATGTTTGTAGCCGTTCGGAATCGGCTTTAAACTGTAGGTCCCGGTCTCATTAACCCTCGTGTGCAAAACAGTAGACCGTAGCGCTCCAAACCAAACCAAACCAAATCCTACCTAATGCCGATACTAATTACATTATCGTATTAAAGTTTCATTCCTCGTTTGGTTTGCAGATCTACAATATACACAATTTATATCATTTACACAATTAAGAGATGTTTTGATGATTTTTGCTTTCCTATAATACTGCTGTTAACACGATTTACTAGTAGAATCCTGCCAATTGGCGATTGATTTGCAGACCTAAAGCATTACACAATAACTGAGTTAAGAGGGGAAATTTTTAGGGGGAGTTAATGATTTTTGCTATCCTATAATATTGTTATTAACACAATATATTCGTAGACTCATAAGCCGCGGTAGCTCAGTCGACAAAGGCAACGATCTCATCACTGAAAGGTTGCGGGTTCGGAGCCCGAACATGCCTAAGGTCCACCGTGTTTGTTAAAGGTGACTGGGGCAAGTAAAATATGTTCGTGGTCAGAATGTCTTCTAAGTTCTCAATCAATACCTCTGAGAGTGGCAGGCCAAGCCTATGGGTCTTCTGCTTGGTCCCTGCTTCAAAATTACAAGGACCTATTTGAGCTTAAGTCGTACTTTCACCCTTGAAGTACTCGTTAAAACGAAAGGCGCATTCCTTTTCCTTCATACGAATACCGTATGGCTCAATCGTGCTTGGTTTGAGCAAGTGGCACAAGACAACAACAACTACTAGCAGAATCCTACCAAATGGCAATGCTAAAAAAAATTCGCATCAAAGTTTCATTCATAGTTTGATTTGCAGATCTACAACGTACACAACAACTGATTCATTTACACAGTTAAAAATTGGTTTTACCGATTTTTTTTCTATCCTCTAATACCGCTATTAATTCAATTCAGAATTCCCTCCAAATTCAAACCAGACCTAAGGAAGTTAA
Source organism: Pardosa pseudoannulata (assembly GCA_032207245.1). Lineage (NCBI taxonomy): Eukaryota > Metazoa > Arthropoda > Arachnida > Araneae > Lycosidae > Pardosa > Pardosa pseudoannulata. The sequence goes on from CM063511.1 coordinate 134,953,347, forward strand.
GAAAGAACTTGAGAGTTTTCTGGTTGGTTTCTGCTTTTAAACTACAAAACCCCAGTGGGGGACAATGTTACACACGTCCGCAGCATTCCCTTGCCTACACATGCTCCCCGATGACTTTGCAGTCGAGTTCAAATACTGATGTGTTTAATATCTGAGTAACGATAATTGTCTATTCTGCTTGCTACAATGGAAAAAAAAGAAGAAAAATTAATATGTAAAGACAGGCTCATCCTCATTTTGCATTGTCAGATAACTAAGTATTATTTAATATGACGCTATATTTACCTGCAAGATAATTACTTTATCACTGAATTTCAATTTTTTTTATTAATGAAATTAAATGAAGAAAGAATTAATATGTAAAGACAGGCTCATCCTCGCTTTGCATTGTCAGATAACTAACTATTACTTAATATGACACTATATTGAACTGCAAGATAACTGCTTTATCACTGAATTTTAATTTTGTTATTACTAATGAAATTAAAAGAAGAACGAATTAATATGTAAAGACAGGCTCCTCCTCATTTGGCATTGTCAGATAACTAAGTATTATTGAATATGACGCTATATTGACCTGCAAGATAATTGCTCTATCACAGAATTTTAATTTTTTTATTAATGGAATTAAAGGAAGAAAGGATTGTCAGATAACTAAGTATTATTGAATATGACGCTATATTGACCTGCAAGATAATTGCTCTATCACAGAATTTTAATTTTTTTATTAATGGAATTAAATGAAGTAAGAATCTCACTTTGCATTGTCGGATAACTAAGTATTATTTAATATGACACTATATTGATCAGCAAGATAAACTGCTTTATCACTGAATTTTAATTTTTTTATTAATGCAATTAAAGGAAGAAAGGATTAATATGTAAAGACAGGCTCATCCTCACTTTGCATTGTCGAATAACTAAGTATTACTTAATATGACACTATATTGAATTACAAGATATCTGCTTTATCACTGAATTTTAATTTTGTTATTAATGAAATTAAATTAAGAAATGATTAATATGTAAAGACAGGCTCATCCTCACTTTGCATTGTCGGATAACTAAGTATTATTTAATATGACACAATATTGATCTGCAAGATAAATAGCTCTATCAGTGAATTTTAATTTTGTTATTATTATCTTTAATAAAGCTTATAGCATTATTAATTATCATATCAGTGACTTCTGATATGCATCTTAGATGATCATGTGATAAATAGTGTAAGAGATTTATAATGGAAATTTTTCCTAAGATTAATTGATGGATTGGTGATGATTATTTTATCTACTTCCCCATTGGTTCTACTCCTAGTTCATTTATAATTTTATTTTTTATTGATATAGATTACTGTCTTTCAATTTTTTTTAATATGCGAAAGTAAACTTTTAATAATTTCAAAAGTTGGTGGTATATAACAGGTCAACAGTGAATTATTATAAGCACTTAAAGGGAAAAAAATCTTAATTATGTATTTCTCTACGTCAACAGTAAAGAATGCTTAAGTTTATGTATAATCATGTTTCTTTATCACTTTAACAGAGTAAAATCATTTATATAGCAATTAACACATTGTATGCGGAACACGTACTAGTACGTTTTCTGACGATTGATACTTGAGAGCGGGTCACGTACTATTACGGGTTAGTGTAACAACATGGTTTGTTTGTGGGTACAAAAATAACGGTATATACAGGAAAACGAAGCCGAATGTTCTTGTCTACTACATAGATTCTGGAAAAATTTAGACAATTAAAAACTAGTTTTTACATTATTAGTTTTATGATTGCTCTTTTCATTTTTTTATAATGTAAAGATGTTTATATATAACATAATTCGAAAAAATTAAAACTATGTACTACTATTTCTATTAGATTTTTCATATTTGCGATACTATTATAAATTTATCCATTATATATTTTTTTGTTTACAAAAATCTTATGGTTGTTATTTATATATTTTTATTTATATATTTGTTTATATATTTCAATATAAAATACGAAAAGTCGGTTAAAAAATTAAATAATTTTCGATATATTCAGATTTAACTGAATAACTAAATTTACGCAAGACGCCTGCTCTCGGTACAATTCCGCTGCAAAATGTACCCACACATAATATGTTAAATGAAAGATAAAGAATTTGCTTCCCAATTTTTGAATTTTTAATTTAAAAAAATACTTGAAATAAAAGAAATCTAGATTTTTGTTTTTGCACATACTACTTGATGTTATTAGTGTTTATTAAAAATTGAAGCTCATTTTAAAAGCCCCATTACAAATTTGTATGATTAATTTGCTTAAGAAGGTTAAGCTATTTTTAAAATGTATAAAAATTTATTTTCTCTCTGAAAATAATTTCATAGCATTTAAAAATAGTTTATAAGCAATTTTGTAAATTTTTTTATTTTATAGCAGCATTTTCAGTTCAAATGCATATAGTTCTATTTTCAATATTAAACAAAATATTTTAATTTCTATGCAAAATTTTCACCAGTTTTATATATGAATTTTGTTATTTAATTAATTAAAGTTTAGATTTTTGTTCATATAAATATTAGTTGATTTTATAAATATATGAAAAAAAGTGACACTCTTGTATAATGTAATTAAAAGTTTTGAATGATTAATTTTGGTAACATAAAAAAGTTTTAATTTTTAATTTATATTATCAGCTAGGTTTATTAAATCAAACACAAGGATTATAAATTTCATGGAAGCAGTCTTAGAAAAATAGTTATATTTCTACTCCTTATAGTATACAAAAAAATAGAGAATGTTGATGTAAGTGTTTTAATTTCTATGGAAAATTTACACCAATTTTATCCGTAAAAAAACCATTTTATCTGTTTTGTGAATCTAAGAAAAAGGAAAATCTTAAATTATTACGTTACAATTAAAAGTAAAGTAGGTTTAAATTTCTATATTGTAATCAAATCTCTAAACCAATAGACGGAAATACACATATACAGCAAAATTTAGAGAAAAGAAGTAAAAACTTGCTTCCCGATTTTGATTTATTAATTAATAAATACCATACAATAACATTAACTTTATTTCGTCAATTTTATGAATTCGAGTAACTTTTCATTTATATTATCAGAATACTTTATTGTAACACTTACACTTAATATTTGAAAATCACCATTATTATCTATTGTATAAGCCTTATCTGCATATAAGTAAAATATAGAGTCTGTTCAGTTTAAACTTCTTTTGTAAAAGCTGGAACCTTAAAGCAGATAACAACGTGACCTTGAGGTAAAATAGAATTAATTTAAGCCGTTGTCTAAGTAGCTTAATGTCTATGTAGCTAGTTTATAAAAGAGCTTGAATTCCGAAGTGTGTAAAGGATCAAGCTTTTTTTTATCCTATTCTTAGTTATCGATAATGTTTAGTTCTTATCCTCCCGTTTTCCAGGGTTCAAAAGGAGGACAATTAGAATTATATGCATATATTTATCTGGTATATTAATATCTATGTCGAAGTTTTAGCAATGATAATATCAACAAAGAAAATCTTTCTTTTTCACTTTGTACGGTGTAGAATAATTATAGTTGTTGTAGAATTATTGATGTTGTTGGATATTCCATTTTTCCCTTAGTCCGCAATAACCTTTCACCGGTTCTTTGGTGGAACTATATGGCGGCAGACACAACTCACTATCTTCATATGGAATGCTCCAGAACTTTATAACAGAGGAAAATGCAAATTGACGAAAATAAAATAGTCCAATTAATTGAATAGCTGAAAGGAGTTTTTATTATTGACTATTCCTTGCTGACTTTGTCAGAAAAATACACGTCCCTCGACATGACACAAAAATAAAAAAAAGGAGCAAAATGGCTCAAAAAAATATTTTTTCTTCTTAAATGATGCGGGTGATCTCTCCCCCAATTTCGGCCAAAATGATGCCCATTCAACACCGCGAATGGCGAGGTCAGTGGAAAAATCCCGGCAGCGGGAACCCAAGACAATCGCCAAACGTAGCGTGAGTAGGAAGAACAGCCTAGGAATTTTAGGGCGCCAAGCAACGATAAAGCTGGACAAAAGGTGAAAGATGGGGAGAGCAAAACGGCAACCCACGGATGGTCAGCGCGGGAAGATTCAAGGTGACTTGGACATGGACAAGCCCCATTAAAAGATATGGGGTCAGCAATTCCTGGCATTCCCTTTTACATAGAATGTGGCTATACCACATACGGAACGCCTCGAAACTGCTGCATGGATGTCTGTAACTCATATATTTTTGTTTTATATTATTTCTGTTGATTTCTGTTGCTTCAATTTTTTTTATTTTTATCCATTTCAGTTCCACGTTGATTACAGCCAGAAGTTTTCTTTTTGTTTTATTCATTATTTACAAACACTGTCACCTACAATATAAAACCCTGCTTCATAAAACATATACAATGACAATTAGGATAATTGAAATTATAAAAACAACACTATGTTGTACTAAATAATATAACATAAAATACAAAACATAGATATGTCATAATAAAAATGAATTATACTATAATTCGATTCTGAATTTAAGATTAGTTTTTCATTGTATATTTCTGAGACATTGTTAGAGCATGTTCAAAACGAAATTATTCATTGCATTTTATTTAGGAATATTGTGTCAATCTACATTCCTTATTTACTTTGCATTTAGTACATCTTTTGCTTTTATGTTTTTCAGGTTTGCATCTTTTTCAGGTATTGAAATTATTCACCCATTTTCTTCTTCAGTAGTTGGTCTGTAAGTTTGATTTACATTAGCAAATCATTTAATTCTTCATTTCCTTCATTAAATTAATATTATTGACTAGTTCAAGGCCTTTTTAACACTTTGTGCGGGCAACGTATTTTTGCGTTTTTTTGCAGTCTGTCACCGGAGGGCGGGTCACGTAAAAATACATATTTAGTAAATTTGTGGTGGATACCCGCTAACCACCACAAATCTACTAAATAAGTATTATATGTATATGTGGCATTATATATGATTGTTGTTTGCGTTACTATGCAAAGCTTTGCATTTTTTCTTTCCACCAGTTACAATTGTCTAATTACTCGGTCTTTTGTTGCATTATTTCGTCTTCAATCGAATTAATAGCTCCAGAACGAACAAATCGTGTTTTGTTAATTTGAAGCTTCTTTTTTTATAGTTGTTGATAATAAATAGCTCTATTTGTACTTGTCATGAAAAAATATTTTTGAATACATTGTAAAATTTTAAAAAATCGTTTATTTTTGTGATTTCGTAACAATATTGTTTTTTTTTGTTAAATAATCATACAGTATGTATTAAAGTGTAAAATAAAAAAGTTTTGTACATAAAAACAAAGTAGTTTTCGATTTACTGAGAGTTTTCATAATAACTAAACTTTAGCGATTCACGAAAAAAACGCCCGCTGCACGCCACGTAAGTTGAAAGTGAAGTATACCCGCATGCCAAGTGTTACATTTTTCCTGTGTAGAAAGTGTTTAGAATTCGTCATCGGAAATTATAAGTCGAAAAATTAAAGGTAATCTTAATGCTACCATAGAGCTTCAAGCGGCGTGTGTTCCAAGAAATTTCTCTGAAATATAATCTTGGCATCTCCAGAAATTTCAACATCTCAACTTTATTTAGTCATTCGCGAAATTCTGCTTTAGTTTCATAGGAAACACATTCATCCCACTGACGGCCTCCTTCCACAAAATTTGGATCATTCTGTTGAGTAGAATCGAAAAGGGATTCATTCTACCCATAGGGTCAAATAATCTTCCACAAGCTGACAAAATCCCGTTTTTGGAGATAAGCAGTTAGACGTCGTTTTAGTAGTAACAGCCAGAATTCCCTGGTGCTTGTGTCTTAGACATACAAAATCTCAAAAAGCTGATACACAGAAAATATTCCTAAACTGTACTAATAGTTACTACACTATAGAAAAGTATATAACCCGATAGACAGATACTGATGTAGTCAAGGTCATAGGAAGTTGTTTTCTGGGTGAAAAAAACAAATATATTGGAATATATCATTGGTATATACCTGACAGATTCCAAAGTTCCTCAAAGTTCTGTTATTTTAGAAAAATTGTTCATAAATACAAAATACATTACAGAATCGGTCATTAATTATCAGTATTTATATAAGTTAACTAAAATATAAGCTGAATCAAGTAAATAAGGTGAATAAAGAAAATAAACTACAAAAAGAGAGAAATACAATATCGAGTATAAAATATATAATCCTTCTATTAAGTAAACCATGAATTAAGGCTTTTATGACTCTAGTGAAAGACAAAATGGACTGGTAGGAATTAAATTGTCTTGCCCAAACAAAAACTTTGTTGGAGGTCTAAAAACATTTATTACAGTTTCTCGTTAATTCATAATCTCTATGTGTATATCTTTGATTCTTCCTATATATATATATATATGTGTGTGTAGGTGTGTGTGAGTGCATATACACAGGATGTTGCCTACAATTTAGAGAGGTAATAACAAGCATTAAGAGGATGAAAAATTACTATAAAACGTGCGATCATAAAACCATGTTTAGTGGGTAAAAATCACAAAAATAGGAATTATGAAATTTGTAATGGAAAAAAAATCAAAAAGGAGTAGACGAACTTTTGACTAAAATCAGGATTACTTACAATACATCCCTTCAATATCAGAAAAATGACAACTAGAAAGTTTTATAGGAGTTGTTTGAAGTCTTTTGAACGCTTTCGGCAATTTTGAATCCGTGCTATAATCTTCGCGGTCGAATCTGTTGGTATGTCTAAATGCCTTTTTACATTTTTTAGTTAAAAATGCTCATGCGAGTTCATTAACAATTTTCTTTTCGAATTTTTGATTAGGAGGTAATTTGGAAAATCTTATAAAAATCTTATAAAAATCTATACTTATAAGATTAACTTTTTGCGAGTAAAAACTTATGTGATCATATAAAGTACTTGTTTTAACGCTAAATTTCCTCACCCAAATAGAGCTAAGGAAAATAGCCAAAGGGAATATAGTGGAGTTTAGGTTCATTTTTATTAGAATAGATCAGTCATCATCTACAATTGCAGAATGTAACCCTCTACACATCTTTGAGGGGAGAAATGGGGAACAAATCAATTATGTATGTTGGCATAAGTAGATAATGAGAATTACCCATCTTCTGTATGAAAGTCAAGATTTAGGGGATTAAACAATGTAGCAGCCAGGGCCGTATATTCATTACTGTGCATGCACTGTGGTGAAATTTCAATTGAAATGTTGTTGAAAACTGGCATTAACTGGCATCAACATGCTTTACATGTTAAATTAATTTTCGTTAAAATAAAAACTTAAGGCTTTAGAGGACCCTCATGGATTAAAAGGTTTCTAAAATTAAATCAACTGTAGCGCTGAGATGTATGATTAGGAGTTATGAAAAGAAAAGAAAATTACAAAAAGCAAATGTACGATGAGGCACGTAGTTAAATTTCCTAACAAAACCATAAAATTTTGAATGATTTTATTCTGTCACGTACTGTAGCAGGCTGCATAACCTGATTAAATTTTTGATAAATACTCAAAAATTGTTAATTGGAAAATTTTTTATTTTTCCTTTTATATTTTCGAAATGGTACTAATTTTCTCCTCATAATTCTCCCTATGAAATTGTTTCATTATTAGTGTTAGTCACAGAGGTCTCTCAGGAAAGAAAGATAGTTGACAGCCTCAGAGCATATTCCTCCGAAAAATCAGATTTAAAAGCTAAATTTAATGCTTGGTGTTAAAGAGAGTATTATTTGGACCTTTTAGTAAAAATGTTATTACGATTTTCAATGATACGACCAAAAAATATTTTTTATATTTATTATACTGCCAATTACTGTATTATTTCTGCTTTTATATTAAATTTCTAAGTACTATTCTAGTTAGCCTTTTCATATTTTACAGAGATGATCTACTAGGATCTAAACTTAATTGTATTATTGACAAGAATATTGAAAACTACGATGTAGGATATAAATTGTTCATGGTCTTTAGCAGTATTTGAATTATATACCAAGTAACCGGTTTGAAATAATAATTTCTGTATACAAAGTTGGGTTAAAAAGTTTCCACAGGAGATCAATTAAAAATTATTAAAAAATTGGACAATAATTTTACTTTATTGACCTTCACAGTACTGTCTTTCTGCATCCACACACTTGTTCCAGCGTTCGAATAACTGTACAAAACATTCCTGGAGTTTTTTGAGATGACCATCAGCTGTCTGAATCCACAAAACGGTGTCTCTTCAATTTCATTTTCAGTCGGGGAAACAGGTAAAAATCTGCTGGTGCTCGAATAAGAAGGGTGTTCCATAGTGGTAACATTGTTTCTAGCCAGGTACTTTTTCAAGGTCAGAACGCAATGTGAATGTGATAAAAGAAACCAATCGTTTGTTACCCATTTTTCATGTCCTTTTCGTCTGATTGCATCTCACAGTCGTTTAAGGATCTCCAGGTAAAGTTTTTTATACACAGTTTGGAGAGTTACTATGAATTCTGGGAACACTCCCATGTTTATATGTTTAGATGCAATAGCATCAATGGTTATTCGTTTATCCTCCCACACAATTTCTCGAACGTGCTCAACATTCTCATCTGCGATGGAAGAGGTGGTAGGCCCATTCCGAATGTCATCTTCGATGTTTGTGTGACCTTCACGAGAACGTTTATGCCACTCATATACAGCAGTTTTTTCATGGCATCGTTCCGTATGCTTTCTTCAGCATCTCAAGCATCCCAGAAGGGAATTTCTCGAGCAAAACGCAAAATTTGATGTTTGCGCGCTTCTCTAAAAATGATGACATTTAAAATTCTAACGAATGAAAAATTAGCTTTGTCAGAAATGATCGGCAGTTAACGCCTGTAGTAGCAAAAATGAATTCCAGATGACTGTGTTTTTTTTCCCTATTAGTGCTTCCAACCTACAAAACAGATATTTACTTTCCAACAAACACCTGTGCGAATTTAGGTGACCATTCCGGGAACTTATTGACTCTACAGCATATGTGAATAGTATTAACTTCACATAGTGATAATAGGGAAGGAAAAAAACTTTCGCGGTATTTGTTTACATTTTTGTAAAATAAATCCCATTTAAATTTTTTTCGAGTACAAGGTCTATTACTTAAACATTTAATAGTCTGTGTGAAAATTTAGATTTGAAACTAATTGGTCTATCACAAACAGGATTGGAACATTTCTATGTAATTTAATTACGGAAAAATTAGAAGAACCTTTGTAATACATTACATACAAAACAATAATTCATCTGTTCAAGTTCTAAAGGTCAGTTCATGTTGAGGATGTTATCTTTGAAGCGTCCACTTCATCTTCGAGAAACCTTTCGCACAGAGGTCACGCCTGGAAGTCGAAACAAAGCAATCTCCCCTCCACGTTTTTTAACCAAGATGTTCATCAGCCCCTCTTGGGGGCCCCCAGCTGATTTTAAGAACCACGTTGTCTTTACCTGAAACTTAAACATATTTTCACCTCGGGGTAAATGATGATATCTCTTCAGAAACAAAATACAAAGATGGGAATTGGAAATTTCTGTCAAATAAGGCTTAGAAAAAACGAGAAGATATGAAGGGATCAAGGCCATTACTCAAGCTTTTTTTTTCTTTGTAATAAACCGTGAAAAGAAGGCCAGAAGTGAAAGTGACACAGTGTAGAATCTATCTTGTAGGAAGCTGCAAACTCCGAAGCCGCATTGAATTTCCGAAATTATTTCGCAACTCTAGGTTCCATCTGCTGTTTGCCAATCTCCAAGGGCGAAAGATTAAATCGATTTTTTTTCCCTCTTCGTGCTGTTTGGCTTTAAAGGCTTCATTCCTTTCTTAAAGCCCTTGAGCACTTCGATTTTCTGTGATAAATCCAAGAGATTTTCGAAGTGTTTGGCTTTATTTTATTGCTCGAACGTACTGCGACAGAACGTGAAGATCATTAGAAACACGTGTTGATTAAAACACGTGTTGATTAGGTTTTTCAATTTATATCAGTTCATATAAAAAAGAATGCATTTCTTGTGATAGGCTGGGTCCTTTTTTTCTATATACTATTTGCTGTTTAGTGAAATATGTTACCACGGATTGTCACATACGAAGTGAAATCACAAATGTTACTTATTCCGTGTTACAGCAATTAAATGTGGGTCACATTCTTCATACTTTGTCCTTTTGTCAGCTGTCAAAAATTTGCTTTTCTTTGAAAGTTGTTGATAAATCGGGGAGTAATGAGGTCACACTGATAAGTATTTTTATTACATATTTATTGACATTAAAACTATGCAAAACTTTAATAATGGACGAATGTACGAAAGATAAGCAAAGAGATTGTTTTTAAGGTGCAATGAACTTCTTCTAGATATATATACTTCTTATACATACATATATATATATATATATATATATATATATATATATATATATATATATATATATATATTATACATATATATATGTATATATATATATGTGTAGAATCGGTGGAGACCATTGGGAGAGAGATGACAGAGAACGCATAGATGGCGCTGCGGAGTGCTAGCGAAGGTGTCAGATAGAGATGAGAGAGGAGAGGGGGTCCTGAGGTCCGACGCGCAGGTCGACCGTGAGACCGAGAGAGATCCTGTTTGATCGTGATACGAGCAGAGAGAACGACCTGAGATAACCCTTTAATTCTATTTTATGTGTGTGTGAAGTGTTGTAAAGTCAAGTATTGTTCATTAAATGTGATTTGTCTTCAAAAAAGTGTCGTCATTACCCCTAGACGCCGTCCTGCTCCCCACCCACCCACCCACACACACATTATATATATATATATATATATATATATATATATATATATATATATATATATATATATATATATATATATATATATATATATATATATATATATATACATATATATATATATATACATATATATACATATATATATATATACATATATATACACATATATATATACATATATATATACACACATATATATATATATATATATATATAGGCACAAAAATTAATTTGTAAAAACGTTTATATACACATACATACTATTCAGTTACTTTAAATTAATTTCAAATTTTAGATTTGATTAAAAGGATTTAAAGTACGCTTACTTTTGCCAGACTCATTAACCGAAAGGTGCTCCTCCAAATCGGCTTTTTAATCTTCACAGCATTCCAATGTTGCTACGTGCTGAAAGATTTGGGATCATATTCTATTCTTGCAAGTTTTGAGAGTTCTGCTAATTGAAAATAGAATATAGATAACAGATTTAATCTTTCTAAGAAAGGGGAGACCGCGGGATTGGACTTCTCAAGTTATTCCTGGGTCTTATATTCAACCATAAACCTGAGTTTTTTTGCTCAAAATTAAAACATGGAGTGAATAAAATGTACCGAAAAATGAAATGGGTGATTCCTCTAGGTAGCCGTTTAGAAGGGGTTGGCTGGCCGCTGATGCAGGTTATTATACCATTAGGTCTATGATTCGAAAAATCCGTGCCATAAAAAATTGGCCGTTTAGAAAAGTGGCCGCTAGACAGAGGTGGCCGCTCGGAGAAGTTTCACTATATTTACCTTATACTGAGAAAAGGAAAATTTTATATATCAGAAATTTCAAGCTATTTTATAAATAACAATGAGGATTTTACAATAAAAAAATTTTTGTTCGGGTTTATGTCAAAATTATTTTCAGTGATAATATCTAAGATTATCACGTAGCTCTTATAATAATACAAATAATTTAACAAAAATTTGAATTCAAAATTAAAGCCTTACAGTGAGTATTATGGCCTAAATTAATGGATGTAGATTAGATGCATTTTTATTCATAGCTATTTTCATAGAAAACGAATTGAAGAATCAGTTAAAATATAGACATTGGTAGACATAAGTACCTGTATAATTTCAGGATTTTAAGAGGTTTCAGGGTAAAAAAGGTTTAAAAGGTTTTTAAAAGGTTTCAGGCCAGGGATTTTAAAAGGTTCAGGTAAAAGTTTTCAGGATTTAAAAGTTATTTTGAAGATGAGTTCTACGGGTTACAGAAACAGGTTCTGTATTCTGTGTGTAGAAAATTTAGGCAACTGCATTATTATTTTTTCAAAGAATGTTAGAGTTTGGAGCCAAATTATGTAAAAATTACTTTACATTTTACTATATATAAAAAAGTACGTTAATTACAGGTAAGTTATTATTTCTTTATTTTTATGTAATATTCTACCAAAAAAAATATGCAAAAAAATTTTTCAAGAATTGGCATGATATTTACTTCTGAACATCTTTTTAAAGTTTTACAATTGCTTAGGAAAATAGTTTTAAAATGTAAAAACACCTATAAACTTCGTTTAATTTTGCGTTAATCATCGTTACTTATTAGTCAAGATAGTAAGCTGCAATATATTTTCTTGCGTTTTATTGCAGTGAAAAACTTTACTACTATACCCCCAAAGGACAATCATTCTCCAGTTTCTAATACGTTAAGTTGAAGTTAACGTAAAGTTAAACTTTGGGTCATAAATCTAAGAAGAGACTCAAACTTAGCTTAAGAGAATTTAACTTAAGAACTTTTAATTTATCACCAATTCATACTTAGAACTCATCTTCAAGAGAATATAAAAAGCGTGTCTAGTATTTGGAAATGCAACATTAATATATTTACTCGTGTAATAAAACCTTCAATCTTATCAGTCATCTACAACTACCGTCAACTTTTATGGTCTAGACATCTTTCGTTTTCCTTTTTCACCACAGAGTGCTTCAAAGACGCCAACAGCAATGAAATCGAGAAGTCGTCAACAAACTTGTCAAAAATACAATTTTATTAGGACTGTTATTATACACAAAGGCTTTTTACTTTAGATGTTGAATGTTGAATATTAGTCATGATTTACATCTATTCAGCTTCAGAAAAAGTAAATTTATATGTAAGGATAAAACAAAAATCATAAATATCGATTTAAATGAAAAATTAAAAATAATAGTAGAAACTAAAAAATTTAGGAAGTTGTATAGGATTACCACTTACCTACTCTAAAATTGGAAAATCATTCAATGAAAACAAAAATTCATCCCTAAAAAGAGATATAGATAGAAAAAGTTGTATAGATTTTAAGGCATAAATCCATTTTTTTTTTAAGTTTTATAGCTGCTTAGGAGAAGGGGTAAAAAAGTAAGAAATCCTATAAACATCGTTATCTTTGATTAATTATATGTTAATTATCTATACTTATTATTATTTAAGCTAGTAAGTTTTAATATATATCCTTGCATTTTATTGCAGCTAAAAACTTTACTACTATGCCCTCAAAGGTCGACCACCCAACATTCTGTAGTTCCTAACATGTTAAGATGAAATACACGAAAAGTTAAACTTTGAGGCATCACTCTAAGTAACCAAAGACTTAAACTTAAGTGACTTTAACTTAAGAACTTTCAATTTATATTCAATTCATACTTAGCACTGATCTTCATGGGTATATGAAAGCATATCTAGTATTTGGAAGTTCAAAGGTCATATATATTTATTCATGTAATAAAATCTCCAATTTTATCATTCATCAACAACTGCTGTCAACTCTTATGGTCTAAACAGCTTTCGATTTCTTTCTTTCTCTAGAGCCTTCGTAGACTCCAACTGGAGAACAGCTTATTTTTATCTCATTAGTACGCTAATTCTAAAACTGTGAGGCCCACCCTCCTATGGAGAACATGATAACCCGGCGTGAGCATATCGAAAAGTCAAAAGCAAAAGATTATTTAAAATATTATTAATTAGAAGAAAGGAAGCAAAGCGAAAACATTGGGAGCAATATATTTCGAGTTCCATTAAATGCCAGCAGCGCTATAGAAAATGTGCGCATGACGTAAGGTGCAGCAAAAATTGCAACTCAACTTCCTCGTTGGCAAAAGATTTAAATTTCCTACGGAGTGTGCTTGTTATTGGGGTTTTAATTTTGTCAAATAGCTGAAAGTGATAACAAGCTGTTGCGCTTATGGCTGTACTCAGCGTTTCAAAAAAGGTGAAAATATTGGATTTTATTGCTTTCCTAAAGATCCTACATTGCGAATGCTTTGGATAAAAGCTATGAAAAGGGGAGACTGGACTCCCAGTTCTTCTTCAAGAATTTGCTCAAACGTTTTCAGAATGGTAATAAAACGTTAATATTATTGTAATGTAATAGATTATATAAAATTATTATTTTCTTACAATTTTTTATTAGTACTAAACTGGGTTTTTTTTCATATTTCTAATGTATTTTCTCTGCTTTTCTGAGAAGAACTGTACCTATAATTGTAATTACTTTTTGTTCTTAAAATGATCAGGTTTTTCACATTTTTATTAGATCCTTATTTCTGTAATAGTTTATTGTTCCTGTTAACACCATCAAAGTAGTTATACTTTGATTATGATATTTAATAGTATTGTGTAAAGAGTTTCATTTTTTAAAAAAATATATATAATTTTGATTAACTTATTATTCAATTTAGTATGCTTTAATATGTTTCCTTTCGTTTTATTGCAACGAAAAACTTTACTACTATACCCTCAAAGGTCGACCTCCCAACATTATGTAGTTTCTAACACGTTAAGATGATATTCACGAAAAGTTAAACTTTGGGGCATCACTCTAAGTAACCAAAGACTTAAACTTAATTTAAGTGACTTTACCTTAAGAATTTTCAATTTATCTTCGATTCAAACTGTACCGAGGTACTTTCCCACTGTGGTCAGCACGTGCATGCACAGCTGTGGGAGAAATTTCCTAGAGAAATTTAGGACTTCGATTGTTCACGTCGAGTTTAGGGACCCCTGCAGAGAAGGTATAGATCACAGAATGGCACGAGCGTTACGGTCAAGCTCGCACAGAGATGTTACCGTGAGTTATGGGGGCAGGGGCTAAAAATAATGTCAGCTTGCACAAAAGGGGCTATTTTAATGAGCCCACCTGCACTCCGGAAGGGGGTGCAGATGTGAGAAAATTTCACGAAACAAGCAATTGGCAAAGAAGAAAAAGGGACGTTAAAACCGAGGTGAGGAGTTGAGAAACAGAGTTTAGAAAGGAGTTGAAGTTGGGATTTAAGAGTAGCTGGACATCGAAATCCCAAGCCCGGCCCATCAGCACCAACTCGTCCCATGCGCCCGAACGAAAGGACTCTGCTGACAACTGAAGTGAACCGCCTGAGAAAATGCCTGCTTGTGTTTGTACAATCAAGGCGAAAAAGCTAAGATAAGCTTAGTGTGGGAGCTTCCAGGAAAAATCCAGGGGCTGTGGTATAAGGAACTATTTCTGGTTCATTGGATTAAGTATATTTCTTAACATTTATTGTTCATTAAATGTCTGGTCTTCCTATAATGTAGAAAATGATCATGAGTTATCCTTTGATTCTGAATCAAAAAAAAGTTAAGGGTTATTATAATAAGGAGATTGTCAAATAACCATTGTTTACTTCCATTGTTTTAAAACCTCAAATAGTTTCAGTATGTATATACAAAATAATATGTGAATATACTACTGGCCTTTGAATTCTTTGGGTATATCACATATTGATTAATTGGTTAAATTTTGAAATATATCTACTTTTTGTCTCTCTAGATCTAATTTATGCTAATGTAGCTCCTTGTTATAATTATACAATATTATTTAAGTGTAATTATTGAAAATATAGCAAACAGTATTATTATTTAACATAAAGGAAGAAACAAATTTATATTGTAGCAAGAAAATATAATATATTCATTAGAAATAAATCACAGAAATATTATAAATTTATCAACTATAAATCTAAAATCTCTAAAAAATAAATACATAAATTTTTGTACAGGGAATCTACATTGTTCTAAAAATCTAAATTAAATAATACTAATTGTTGGTTATGTTATATGATAATCAATTATATAAATTTGTAAATAGTGTACAAAATAAATGTCTTAATCTCAATATAAGGTATATTTTTACTGTGTTTCCCCTTTGTAAACGAACACTGGTGTTAAGGTTGTAAGTACATTACAACACAAACTTAGCACTGATCTTCATGGGTGTATGACAGCATATCTCATATTTGGGAATGCAAAGGTGATATATATTTATTCATGTAATAAAAATCTCCAATTTTATCATTCATCAACAACTGCCGTCAACTTTTATGGTCTAAACAGCTTTCGATTTCTTTCTTTCTCCACAGAGACTTCATCCACTCCAACAGCCATGAAACTGAGAAGTCGTCAATAAACTTGTCAAAAACGCTATCTTATTACGATTGTCATTATTCACAAGAAGATATTTGCTTCGGTCTGATTTATTCCACTAGACTAGGGAAGAATTCAGGTTATCACTACTCAGCAGCACAATCTAAGGAATTTTTTTTTTACTTTCTGCTCCAGACCTGACCCTTCGTTGAGGAGCGAAATAAAAAAAAACGTGGAAAACATGAATTCTTATTGCCTTTTCCTCACTTTAAGCTTGAAGCCTTTTACAAAGAGAGGAACTTCTTTTTTTTATTGTTTATGATGAATAGTGAGGTGCCCCGGCACTTTGTGTGTGGCGGAAGAAATTTTATTTTTCTAATGTCGTAACATAATTCATCCTTTCAGAGGTGATTTAATAAATAAGCAAGGAAAGCTGCTTAGGAGAGCCTCCGTGCGAAGTAGAATCTAGGCGCTGCTGGTATTTAATGGAACTCGAAATATATTGCCCCAAAACAAGTGTTCATTATTGGATTGGTTTTGCAATTTATAGGATAAAAACAGAACACGATATATTTGATTCTCTAACTTCTAACACTACTTATTTTTATGTCATTAGTACACTAATTCTAATACTGGGGGGCACGTCCTCCTATGGAGAACGTGATAACCCTAAGGGGGTAGGGGGCTACAGCTTATCGAAAAGTCAAAAGCAAAAGATTATTTAAAATATTATTAATTAAAGGAAAGGAAAAAATCAAAATACATTGGGAGCAATATATTTCGAGTTCTTTAAATACCAGTAGCACTGTGAGATTCTGCTTCTCAAGCAGGTTCTGGTAAGCCGCTTTCACTGCTTATTTATTAAATAACCTATGAAAGTTTGTTGAAATTTTGAAATTTTTAGAAATTTTGTTGTAACATGAGAAAAAATAAATTTCTTTCGCCACACACAATGGGCTGGTAATTTCACTTTCATCATAAACAATAAAAAAGAGGTTACATACATACCTCAGATTTGTTCTGAAATTTAAAAGCTAAAAACAGAACACAATATTCACATCGTTTGTTAAAATTGATGTTCTACCCGCATATTATCATTTTTATTTTATTTTTTCTTTGTAAGTTGCGAGTGGCAACGAACAATATTTTTTAGTAAAAACATGGTTGTTCCTTTGTATGCCAGAAAAATGGCTCTTGAGTTTTGATATATTAATATTATTGACGCCCTAAATTCTTCTATGTGACATTTTCTGTGTTTTAAAGATCTTGCATACGTAAATATAATAAAAAATGTTTTATATTAAAAGTGCGTTGTTTTGGAGCAATTAATTAACGTCATTGAGAACATACTTCTGTATCATACTTCTGATTTCGAAACTCAAACGGGACACGATATGTTTGATTCTCTATCCTCAAACACTACTTATTTTTATGTCATGAGTACACAAATTCTAAAACTATTAGGCACGCTCTCCTGTGAAGAACGTGATAACCTAGCGTGAGCATATCGAAAAGTCAAAAGCAAAAGATTATTTAAAATATTATTAATTAAAGGATAGGAAGCAAAGCGAAATACATTGGTAGTAATCTATTTCGAGTTCATTAAATACCAGTAGCAATGTGATATTCTGCTTCTAACGGAGGCTCTGCTAAGCCGCTTTCACTGCTTATTTATTAAATAGCCTATGAAAGGGTAAATTTTGTTGTGACATTAGAAAAATAAAATTTCTTCCGCTGTACACAAAGGGCCAGGCACCTCACTGTTCATCATGAACAATAAAAAAGAGGTTACATAGATACCTCGGATTTGTTTTCAAATTTAAAAGCTAAAAACAGAACACAATATATTTGATTCTCTATCTTTAAACACTACTTATTTTTATGTCATTAGTACACTAATTCTAAAACTGTTGGGCACGCCCTCCTTTGAAAAACGCAATAACCCGGCGTGAGGATATCGAAAAGTCAAAAGCAATAGATTATTTAAACTATTATTAATTAAAGGAAGCGAAGCAAAATACATTGGGAGTAATCTATTTCGATCTCTATAAATACCAATAGCACTGTGAGGTTCTGCTTCTCACGGAGGCTCTGCTAAGCTGCTTTCACTGATTATTTATTAAATAACCTATGAAAGGATAAATTTTGTTGTGACATTAGAAAAATAAAATTTCTTCCGCCAATCACAAAGGGCCAGGCACCTCACTGTTCATCATGAACAATAAAAAAAAGAAATTACATAGATACCTCGAGTTTCTTTTGAAATTTAAAAGCTAAAAGCAGAACACAATATATTTGATTATCTGTCTTTAAATACTATTTTTATGTCATTAGTACACTAATTCTAAAACTGTTGGCCATGCCCTCCTATGGAGAATGTGATAAACCGGCTTGAGCATATTGAAAAATCAAAAGCAAAAGATTATTTAAAAAATTATTAATCAAAGGAAAGGAGAAAATCAAAATACATTGGGAGCAATATATTTCGAGTTCATTAAATACCAGTAGCACTGTGAGGTTCTGCTTCTCACGGAGGCTCTGCTAAGCTGATTTCACTGCTTATTTATTAAATTACCCATGAAAGTATGAATTATGTTGTGACTTTAGAAAAATAAAATTTCTTCCACTACACACAGAGGGCCGGGCACCTCGCTGTTCATCATGAACAAAAAAAAAAAGACGTTACATAGATACCTCGGATTTGTTATGAAATTTAAAAGCTAAAAACAGAACACAATATATTTGATTTTCTATCTTTAAACAATGCTTATTTTTATGTCATTAGTACACTAATTCGCCGAACGATGACTGATTGGTTAGTGTGCTGGCCTTCGGTACAAGAGTTCGTGGGTTCGAATCCCACTGTGGCATGGATGTCGTAGCCGTACGGAATCGACTTTAAGCTGTAGGTCCCGGTTTCATAGCCCTCGTATTGCAAAAAAGAAGACTGTAGAATTCCAAAAACCAAACCAAACTAGTACACTAATTCTAAAACTGTTGGGCACGGTCTCCTATGGAGAACGTGATAACCCAGCTTGAGCATATCGAAAAATCAAAAGCAAAATATTTTTTAAAAAATTATTAATTAAAGGAAAGGAGAAAATCAAAATACATTGGGAGCAATATATTTCGAGTTCATTAAATACCAGTAGCACTGTGAGGTTCTGCTTCTCACGGAGGATCTGCTAAGCCGCTTTCACTGCTTATTGATTAAATTACCCATGAAAGTATGAATTATGTTGTGGCATTAGAAAAATAAAATTTCTTCCGGAACACAAAGGGCCAGGCACCTCACTGTTCATCATGAACAATAAAAAAGAAGTTACATAGATACCTCGGATTTGTTTTGAAATTTAAAAACTAAAAACAGTATATATTATTATCAATATATTTGATTTTCTAACTTTAAAATACTACTTATTTTATATCATTAGTACAGCGATTCTCAAATTATGGTTCACACACCCCTAGGGGATGGCGTGACATCCCTAAGTAAGGGTGGGTGGGCTAGGACATATCGAAAAGTCGAAACTAAAATATTATTTTTAAAATTATGAATGAAATGAAAGGAATTAAAACAAAATACATTCTGACACAGTGAAAAATGAAATATACATTTACACTGATATAACTTACTTATAAAGTTTTCAGTACTGGATAATGTATTTGGTAATTAATTTATCAATTCTAAATTAAGAAAATGTTTAATAATTATTAGTGACTCGAATCGGTTTCTCTTGTAGAGCAAAGATTTCCAAATCAAAGTTTAATATTAGTTATTCACACACTTTTCTGACAGTTCTTTTTCTTTATTTAGCAGTATTTGTTACAATATATTTTCAGCACATAATAAAAGGTTTAATATTAACAATTTTTAATAGGAATAATCTGTAACATTACTTAAATAAATGTTATCTTTGCCAAAATACTCACATTACTTTACTCATTAATATCATCGAAATGATTGAATCCTGCATGCAAACAGTCCCCAAAAGAAAACAAATTAATTTAAAACTTGTGAACTTCGATAACTTTGTACCTAAATTTATATCCTAATAGGAAATTTGATTGTAAATTTTCACAATTTGGTGATCTTAACGACTGTTAAATCGACAAAAAATTCAATTTTTCAGACAAAATGTATATGTGAAAAGAAATTCAATTCTGAGTATTTTAAAAGAATTCACGGAAAAAAATTCCAATATTGAGAGGAGTTATGAACAAAAACATGTCAGCTGTTAACTGTAAAAACATTTAAACTTACATTAACTTGATTTTCCTCAATTTTTTTCATGCAACTCGCATATTATCTCAAAAAGTTTTTAATAGTTTTGCATGAAATTTTTACAGATTGTATACAATATAATTTTCATTCAATTAAACCTAAATTTTCTTGTGTATATCCCAAATTATCATTTTTTAAAATAAATAATTTTAATTTTCAATGAAAAAAATTCAAATATTTATTAAAAATATATATGTATCTTAAATGTATACAAATTTAGGTTCTAAACTCTTTTAAGATGTTGTAGTATGTTTTAAAACAATAGTTTTGTCTTAAACTTAATTATATTTTTAGTGATCAGCCTTTTTGTTACCAACAAAGTGCCTCTTGTTTAAAACTTTCTCGAAAAAATTTTTTAAGATTCAAAATGAATGAGATATGTGTGAAAAGATAATAATTTGTTCTAACTATGTTGAATATTTATGTCTCTTAACCCTTTAGCAGACAGTTCGCAATGACACCAGATTTAAATATCTTAATTTTTCCTTTACTTTTGTAGACATATGAATGTTTTTTTTTTTAATTTTTTATGTTTTGACAATTTAAAGCTTAATATATGACAGCACTACATTTAATTTATTTTTTTTGTTTTGGAATATATGTAATTAAACTTTCAGTACCTGAAAAGTCAGTAATTGGATTTTTCTGACTAATAACTTCAAATAAAAGTATTTACCAAACAACACTTATAAATTGTTAAGTTATTTATTTATTAAACTATTTTTAAGCTATTTATTTATTATACTATTTGTTAAGCTATTTATTTATTATACTATTTGTTTAGTTGTTTATTTATTATACTGTTTGTTAAGTTATTTATATATTATGCTGTTTATTACGCTATTTATTTATTATGCTGTTTATTATACTATTTATTTATTATGCTGTTTATTATACTATTTATTTATTACACTGTTTGCTAAGCTATTTATTTATTATACTATTTTTAAGTTATTTATATATTATACCATCTATTTATGTATTATACAATTTGTTAAGCTATTTATTTATTGTACTATTTGTTAACCTTTTTATTTATTGTACTATTTTAAGGATACTTATTTATTGTTCTTACAGTGTAATAAAAATTTTATAAAGTATTATATTCTGTACTAGGGGAGGATTTTATCAGTTTAACTACGTCTCAAACCCTCCTAAAGTTATGCCCCTCTAAAAAATGTTGAGAAAATGTTTTATATATTTTACATTCATAAGGTTCATAGATAACATTTATAAACTAACCATTAAATTCCAAAGGATTTATGTTCGTGACCTTCAAAGGGGTAAACTGGTAGTATGAGAAGTCGAAACTGATAAGTAATTTACATATTTTCAACTTTTCAAAGTTGTATTACCCTTAAAAATTTAGATTTATTCAACAATCCCCTATATAATAATAGCATAAGTTATCCGTTTATCTGTCCTTGAATTTATGAAGCGGTTGTACCTGGAATGGGTATAGGCATCCCTATTGGATTCTTAATGAGTTAGGGTTAATAACTTTCGAAATCCACCTCTTCCCCCCTTTTCTAGCATTTAATGCCATTATTTCAAGCCCTATTTTCTCCGGTTAAAAGCAGGTGGTTAAATTCATCAATTTGTCACATAATAAATAGGTAAAAATAACATTTTTTGTAGCATTATGACGTCATTCCTTTAACCATCTCATTTAATCATTTCTTACTTCTAGGGTGTAGTGGAAATGATAGTTTAATTCCTTTACTTCCATTAATTACTGTGGAAAAAATGGGATGAACTTAACGATAATTTTCGACGTAGCTAAGAAAACTTTGAATTATCTTTCTAAATTAATTCAACGTGATCCTAAACTACATTCGGAAGACTTAAGAGGAGTATGAAGATAAACAAAATATTGAGAGTGTACCAGATAATTCTCATCCTAAAAACAAACCATTTTTTTTACCTGCCTTATAGGGTACTTTACAATTGTGGAAAATTAAAAACTTTACTAATCCCGTTATATGACTGGCTATATGTTAGTGTATTAAATATATATATATATATATATGTTAACTTTGTAGATCCTAGATATCAAATGGAATTATGTGATATTCACGATGAGGCATTATTACCTCGAGTGGAACATCAGGAATAGAGCTACTCAAACTTTTAAATACAGAAAAGTATGTCCAATTAGGTAATTTTGAACTTCCAACAATTTCTATATTTGAAAGCAAGTACATCTTCAAACAGGTACTCTCCGAAAAATGAAAAATTTAGGAATTCCATTAAAGATTTTACTCTTCAAAATATAATTCGACTTGCAACGACAAATTTTGGTGGAGATATAAAAATTCATTGCCCAATATTGTATGACTACTAAAGTATCTCTGACTTTCCAATGGTTTCTATTACTTAGCAAAATCTTGTTTATCCTTCATGTAAATAAACTAATTATTTAATTAATTTACTTTCAATTACTAGCTTTCTTTGACCTCTGAATTGTTTGTAGAAGAAAAAGTATAATATGACTTCCCGAAGACTAAGAGAAAATTTACAACGTTGGTTTATATTCATACTCTATACAATTAGTTTCGCTTCCTAAGCATTACCACGTTATTAACCAATATTAACCCTGATTAGCTGTCTCCCTCACCTATAAATTCTAATGTAAGGTTTTTCACCTCTTAAGCCTTCGGGAGATGACGTTACAATAATGTCCATTTCTGTTTTCCAAATTTTTTGTTTTCTCATTCGGCTAGGTTTTACTAACGAATGAAGCCAAACCAATGTGAATTCTCTTCTCTTTGTGATAAGCTGAATTCCATATTACCTGCATATACAGTAAATGTCTCCAAATAAGTAAAAAATGTCCCTAATAATATACAGATTTTCGAACTTGTGAATCAATCTTATTTATTATTTGAAAATAATAGGGTTAATTGTTTTAACAGTTCATTTATTGTCAGATTTTTAAAAAATTTTATTGCTTTATAGTATTTGCACGAAATGTATTTCTTAAAAACAATCAATAGATATCTTATGTCTTTTGTTTAGTCCCTAAAATTTATTCACTCAACTCAATCAATTCAAGTGTTCTTACTTGATCATTTCATGTATATTATTTGAGACAATCGATAGATATCTTATGTTTTTTGTTCAGTCCCTAAGATTAATTCACTCAAATAACTCAATCAATTCAAGTGTTCCTACTTGATCATTTCATGTATATTACTTGAAACAATCAATAGATATATTTGGTCTTTTGTTTAGTCCCTAAAATTTATTCACTCAAATAATTCTCTCAATCTCTCAATAATTCACTCAAATCAATTTAAGTGTTCTTTCTTGATCATTTCAAGTGTATTACTTGAAAACATCAATAGATATATTTGGTCTTTTGTTTAGTCCCTAAAATTTATTCACTCAAATAATTCAATTAATTTGAGTGTTCTTAATTAATCATTTCAAGTCTATTACTTAAAAACAATCAATAAATATGTAATGTTTTTTGTTTAGTCCCTAAGATTAATTCATTTAAATAACTCAATCAATTCAAGTGTTCCTACTTGATCATTTCATGTATATTACTTGAAACAATCAATGGATATACTTGGTCTTTTGTTTAGTCCCTAAAATTTATTCACTCAAATAATTCTCTTAATCTCTCAATAATTCACTCAAATCAATTTAAGTGTTCTTACTTGATCATTTCACTTGTATTACTTGGAAACATCAATAGATATATATAAAAATTCATTACCCAATAATGTATGACTATTAAAGTATCTAAGATTTTCCAAAGATTTCAATTACTTAAAAAAGTCCTGTTTATCCTTTTATTATAGTCATACATTACCCAATAATGTATGACTACTAAATATTTAAGATTTTCCAAAGGTTTCTATTACTTAAAAAAGTCCTGTTTATCCTTCATGTAAATGAACTAATTATTTAATTAAATTAATTTACTTTCAATTACTAGCTTTCTTTGACCTCTGAATTGTTTGTAGAAGAAACAGTATAATATGACTTCCCGAAAACTAAGAAAAAATTGACAACGTTGGTTTATATTCATGCTCTATACAATTAGTTTCGCTTCCTTAGAATTCCCACGTGATTAACCAATATTAACCCTGATTGGCTGTCTCGCACACCTATAAATTCTGATGTAAGGTTTTTTACCTCATAAGAATTCGGGAGATGATGATACAATAAAGTCTATTTCCTTTTTACAAATTATTTCTTTTCTCATTCGGCTAGGTTTTACTTACTACTGAACTCAGGCTAATGTGGATTATCTTCCATCTGCGATAAACTAAATTCCACATTACCTGTATATACAGTAAATGTCTCCAAATAAGTAAAAAATGTCCATAATAATATACAGATTTTTGAAATTGTGAAGCAATCTTATTTATTATTTGAAAATAATAGGGTTAATTCTTTTAACAGTTTATTTATTCTCAGATTTTTAAAAAATTTTATTGCTTTATAGTATTTGTACGAAATGTATTTCTTAAAAGCAATCAATAGATATCTTATGTCTTTTGTTTAGTCCCTAAAACTTATTCACTCAAATAATTCTCTCAATCTCTCAATAATTCATTAAATCAATTTAAGTGATCTTTCTTGATCATTTCAAGTGTATGACTAGAAAACATCAATAGATATATTTGGTCTTTTGTTTAGTCCCTAAAATTTATTCACTCAAATAATTCAATTAATTTGAGTGTTCTTACTTGATCATTTCAAGTCTATTACTTAAAAACAATCAATAGATATCTTATTTTTTTGTTTAGTCCCTAAGATTAATTCACTCAAATAACTCAATCAATTCAAGTGTTCCTACTTGATCATTTCATGCATATTACTTGAAACAATCAATAGATATATTTGGTCGTTTGTTTAGTCCGTAAAATTTATTCACTCAGATAGTTCTCTTAATCTCTCAATAATTCACTCAAATCAATTTAAGTGTTCTTACTTGATCATTTCATTTGTATTACTTGGAAACATCAATAGATATATATAAAAATTCATTACCCAATAATGTATGACTATTAAAGTATCTAAGATTTTCCAAAGGTTTCTATTACTTAAAAAAGTCCTGTTTATCCTTCATGTAAATAAACTAATTATTTAATTAAATTAATTTACTTTCAATTACTAGCTTTCTTTGGCCCCTGAGTTGTTTGTAGAAGAAAAAGTATAATGTGACTTCCCGAAGACTAAGAGAAAATTGACAACGTTGGTTTATATTCATGTCACAATCGTACAAAAATACTACTTTTATATCTTTACTGAATTTTATTCATCTTGTCATATACTGCCCTAAGATCAATATTATTACTAAATAATTCACATAAAAAACTATTATAGACATTAATAACCTAGTGGATTTAGAGTCAATGGTTGCCAGCTTCAAGTCCCTTTGCAATTATACATCGTAAACGATATAATTACATTTTATGAGTGAAGAACATTGAAGACTTAAGAACACACCCGATGAAGCACTTCATGTTTTAAAACATGAAGAAATGTTTCGTTACAAATGACCTTCGTCTGGAAACTCGGTTCAAAACATCACGCGAGGGTAATAAACAAAGGAAGTGCGGTAGTTACGTACCAATTGTAGATGATTATCCCATGTTTCGTAATAGGCAATCCCTAGTTTTAAACTGGGTTAGATATTTACACAGTGAAAAAAAAATTTTTCCAATCTAAAAATTGAATTTAATTATAGGCACAAAATGTTATTAAATACAATTGCTACTGATTTCTATTGCATCGTTTTTTTACAGACTATAGAGTGGGTAAAAATTTCCCGTCCGTAATGATTTTCTGTATAGCACTGAAGAAGCTTGCCGTGACTTTGAAATAACTGTCTTCCTTGGGTAACTTATTTTATAATTGTGTATTGTAAAGAGTTTTCGTTTATCTGCCAGATTAAAATATTTTTTGCAATTTTTCTCACACATACACATACACATATATAAGTTAATTTATTTACAAATGCTGAACAATTAGCGCCTAAGTCATTTGTTCACTTGCTCTGTAATACTTTTGAACCATACCCTCATATCGAGAGAGTATAACACGATAATTTAAATGTTCAAATGTCATTGGATGACTAGAATGACACAAAACACAGTCCGGTGAATCCACCACTTCAATTCTATAGAGATGGTCTTGTAAACAGACATGTCCAGTCAGATCTCTAAAAAGAACCACTGCAGTCTTTCTCGTAAAACTGAGAACAGCTCTCTCTTCCCTCAAAATCCCCAATATCTTATTCGCAACAAGTTGACCGTATCTTGTTTAAAAATTTTCTTAAGAGTCAGATTAACAAACAATTTAGTTGTATGAAATGAAAGAGGGTATATATGTATATATGTATATATATATATATATATATATATATATATATATATATATATATATATATATATATATATATATATATGCTGTATCGTATTCAGCTCTAATTGAGCTAGAAAAAGGATAGCGGAGGCTATATAAAGATTAAATATCTTTATTAGAAACACAAAATGTTAAAGTTATGATAAGGACATATGAAAACTATGAATGAAATGATGATCGTTACAGGAATCAGCTTTCTAATCGTTCGGAGAGAAAAAGGAGGGAGAGGAAACTCTCATACGCTCTCCCGACGCTGTCAGCCGAAGAGTTCACAGGAGACTCGATCTGTCAAAAATTCCCCCTGGGCCATCAACTCCGGTCTGTTTATACTTTTCTGGCCGCAAATTTCCATCTCAGCTGATCGAATATCTGGTTGATGGCGTGATGAGGAACTGCTTTGTAGAACTATAGCCGGACAGGTGTAAGCCCGGTTGCAAGGGGAATTTACAGTAATCGGGAGCATTCTCGCCGATCATTAATCGATGTCTCTGGACAAACTTCTGGAGAATAATGTAGGAAAGTATTGCTACTTCCCATCACAAAATTAATTAGATTAAATGAAAATCTGAAGGCGCCATTATAATAATCTCAATAATCGGGCAATTCTGGATTTTTAATAAAAAAAAAACCTTTTTTATCGGATTAAATTGTAAATCTAAACCATTATCGAATCAACTGAATTACATATACAAACTTTCATCAAAATCAGTCCAGCCGTTCGGGAGGAGTTCTATTAAAAACACACGGACAGAAGATTTTTATATATAAAGGTATAACGATTTTTTTAGATTCAAAAACTAACCAACTTAATTAAGTCAATTTTAAAATAATTTTGGAAGGTTTTATCTTTTCGAGCAAAATTTGGTGACTGTGTTTAGTTCCTTCTACCAATTCAGCGAGTCCGAAAACACCAAAATAAATTCCTGCTTCGACGAGCGCTTCTTTTATAATACTCTATATAATTAGTTTCATTTCCTAAGCATCGCCATGTGATTAACCAATATTAGCCCTGATTGGCTGTCTCCCACACCGATAAATTCTGATTTACGAGTTTTTCACCTCATAAGCCTTCGGGAAATGATGCTACAATTTATTTTTTACATATTCTTCGTTTTCTCATTCGGCTAGGTTTTACTTACGACTGAAGCCAAGCTAATGTGGATTATCTTCTATTTGTCATAAACTAAAATGCACATTACATGTATATACAGTGAATGTCTCCAAATAAGCAAAAATTGTCAATAATATACAGATTTTCGAAATTGAAGAATTCGTATTTATTATTTGAAAATAATAGGGTTAATTATTTTAACAGTTTATTTATTCTAAGATTTTTAAAAACTTTTCATTGCTTTATAATATTTGTACGAAGTGTATTACTTGAAAACAATCAATAGATATATTTGGTCTTTTGTTTATTCTCTAAAATTTATTCACTCAAATAACTCAATCCATTTAAGTGTTCCTACTCGATCATTTCAAGTGTATTACTTGAAACAATTAATAGATATATTTGGTCTTTTGTTTAGTCCCTAAAATTTATTCACTCAAATAATTCTCTCAATCTCTTGATAATTCACTAAAATCAATTTAAGTTCTCTTTCTTGATCATTTCAAGTGTATTACTTGAAAACATCAATAGATATATTTGGTCTTTTGTTTAGTCCCTAAAATTTATTCACTCAAATAACTCAATCAATTTAAGTGTATTTATCATTATTTTGTAGTATTTATTATTTGAAAATAATAGGGTTAATTATTTTCACAGTTTATTTATTCTAAGATTAAAAAAATATTTTCATTGCTTTAAAATATTTGTACGAAGTGCATTACTTAGAAACAATCAATATATATCTTATGTCTTTTGTTTAGTCCCTAAAATTTATTCACTCAAATAACTAAATCAATTCAAGTGTTCTTACTTGATCGTTTCAAGTGTATTACTTGAAAACAATCAATAGATATATTTTTTCTTTTGTTTATTCTCTAAAATTTATTCACTCAAATAATTGAATCAATTTAAGTGTTTGTACTTGATCATTTCTAGTGTATTACTTGAAAACAATAGATAGATATATTTGGCTTTTTGTTTATTCTCTAAAAGTAATTTACTTAATTAACTCAACCAATTATAAACATAAATAAATCACCAAAACAAAAAAAAATTAAAATTCTTAACCTTATGGGAAGCGAGAATGATCTTCGAAAAGCACGTTCATAAAACGAAGGTTTAAAAAAAAGATAACGATCGAATCTGATCGATTTAAATAAATTTAAAACACAGAACTAAATCAAGATGACAAGAAAAAGCGATTACGCTAAAAAATCGATTTGTTAAGTACAAACTCAATCTGATTAGACGTGACAAGTAACCAACATACGATTAAATTAGCACAAAAATAAATTATCCCTTATTTAAGAAGAAAATGTTTAAGAGGGGGATTTTTATGCTGTGAAAACTTATTTTTGTTTGTTTCATTTCTATCAAACCTATAAAGAGAATTTAAAAGTTATTTAATTAATTTCATTATGCTATATCTATATTTAGTTTCATTGTGTTATATCTATAAACGTTTCAGTAATTTTTAAACATCGAAATATGTTATTTGCTATTCCGAGTGGATATAAAATAAACTGATTTAGTAAACTAATAAAGTTCGATTTCATGCCAAAATAAAAAAAAATAGGCTTGAATTATAGCAAATGTCAGATCAACAGTTATTTAACCCTTTTGTGGGCCCTGGGAATATTGCTTCCCACTAACATGATCTGACAAAATACACCTGTGAGAAACGCAAAACCCCTTATAATATATTAGCCTTGGTATTATAACGATGGGAATACTAATTCTCACTTCAGTTTTGGGATGTCATCTAATGTCCAATATATTGAATAGAATTAGCACATCTGTTTTGAAAGTTTTTAAACGTTGTGTGAGAAATAAATGGCCCACGAAAGGGTTAATCAAAAGATACAGGCTGGTCTGATAGAAACTTCCCCTATATATGAGTCCCTAGTGGCCGAACCGTTCAACCAATCGAAATGAATGTTTAGATATTGTTATTTGAATATATGGACTCCAGATTGGGGTGATTTAAAACAATAAACCTCTCACAGTTATGGTTACAGTGAAAAAATTTCGAAATTTTCGAATGGCAACACCCACTTTTTTTGTATGCAAATTGATCAGAGCATGGAAAAATCTTAAATAGCGTTGAAATGAGACACGTATGACGTAAATTGGCTGCGTAAAAAACATTTGCAAAGAAGAGCATCGTAAAGAAGCAATCGTAATAAAAGGGAGGGTGTATTGATGAACATTGCATAATTCACTGGGATAGGTAGTAGAAGCTCCAATCACAGAACACGCTTGCAAAGCACTGCTTGTGATATAAGCAGTGAGGGAAGATTGTTTCTTCATGTTCGTGCTAATCCGTCTCGTTTCTTTCGAAGAAGTTGACACTTTCAGAAAAACAACGTAGTGAAATGATAAAGCTGTTTTATCTGAGCGGAGAAAAGGCTGCCGAAGAAGTCGTAGTTAATCATCGAAATCATATGCTAAAATCATAACCCCATGTTCCGTACAAAGCGTACGTAATTTGGTAAAGAAATTTGAAGAAACGAGATGGACATGTAATAGACTGCGATCAGGACGACTCCACCCCTTGTTAAAATTGAAGTTATTGCGGAAGTGCATTATACGATGACTATAATTCCATTGCATAGAGCAAGAAGTGTTTTCCGCAATTTGGATTTAACGAAAACGACAGTTCTCCGAATTCTGCGCTCTGTTCTGCTAATGTTTCCTTATCGATTCCAGCGTGTCCAGACCTTGGAACCTGGAGACAACCAACAGCATGTCGACTTTGAGAATTTTTTTTCGTCAGATATGGAGAAGATAGCAGGTGGCCGATGCAGATATTATGTACGGATGAAACACATTTCACCCTGACTGGGAACTCAAAATCCACGAATTGCGTTCATTGGGCGAAAGAAAATATTCAACGTGTGACACCAGTGCCTTCATACGAAAGATACTTGACTACGTGGTGCGGCGTCGCAGGGACATTCATTCTGCGTCCTTACTTCTTCCAAGAATTCACATTCAGTGGTATACAAATGTACCCCGTCACAAGTGCTCGGTGTAAAGCAATGTCGGAAAGTTACGTAATTCCAGAATTGCAGCAGCGAAATGTCATTAATGACATTGTATGGTTGTAATATGCTGATACTCCCCACATTGCCAGAAGTGTTCGAGTTGTGCTGCAACAGCACTTTAGTGATAGAGTCATCACACGTAATTTTGCAGTTTCATGGCCACCTCGTTCCCCCAACATCACTCCGATGGATTTCTGATTCTGAAATCAAATCCCCAGAATTTGTCAGACTTAAAAGACGCCATAAAACGGAAAGTACTACAAAATCCTCCTGCCATGATAAGTTCTTCCTTGTTATTGACAATCTGCCGCATGCAGTGCGTCATCATCTGAGAAGGTAGCCCAGTTGAAAACTTGTAATTTGAATAAAAGTCTTTTCCCTCTCCACTCTCCTGTCAGTTCTTTACTATGCTCTTCTTTGCGAATGTTTTACGCCGCCAATTTGCATATTACGTGTCTCGTTCCAGCGCCATTTCAAATTTTTCCATGCTTTGATAAATTTGCACACAAAGAAATGAGTGTTGCCATTCGAAAATTTCGAAATTTTGTCACTATAACCGTAATTGTGAGAGGTTTATTGTTTTAAATCATCCAATCTGGAGCCCATATATTCAAATAACTATATCTAAACTTTCATTTCGATTGGTTGAACGGTTCGGCCAATAGGGACTCATACATAGGGGAAGTTTTTTTTTTTTTTTTTTGACCACCCGGTAGTTTAATTCCCTTTTTATTAGCTTACTAGACGCAACGTATTTACCCGACGTTGCCAGGGTAAAGGTGGAATTGATATTTTGATATTTTATTTAGGTTAAAGCTATTTATTTTGATAATAGGGGAATGGTGCAAGATTTTACGCAATTCGTAAACCAAAATTGATATGTCGTTATTTTTAATTTCCAGTTTCCTTTAGAAAAAGCACCATTTTTGTTCAGCAGGATTCCAGGGTACTGTTGAGTTCCAGAACCATGTCTCGAACTACAATGGCCGACTTGTTATCTGGTAGGGAAATCAGCTGTTTCCACCTTTTCTTCACAAGAAGGTGTGGTCAGTGTAACAATGACGTGTGAAGGCATAAAGTCTAAGTTTGTGACACTATGGCGTAATTCCGCTCCCGCCAGTAATGGTTGGCTGATACAAATTAATATCGGGGGATATCGATAACCCATCTAAACTCCCCAGCCAATGAAGGCTTAGTAAAATCAATGATGTCCTACTTCTTCGTCTTATTTCTTCGATCGATGGGGCTGGGAAATTCTTTACCATCCATCATACTCCCCAGATCTAAGCTCTTGTAACTTTGACTTGATTCCTAAGATGAAGGAACCATTCGTGGCATTTGCTTCAGAACTATTCCAGAGATTATTGCGACACTAGACCGGTCCATTCGAACTATCAACAGAACAGGAGTGGCTACAGGTGTTCTGCAACGTCCACATCATTGGGAAAGGGCTATACACAATGTTGGAGACTATATTGATAGACTGTAAAACATGGTAACATGAATCACTTTTGAATTCCATATAAATAAATAGTTGTCACTATTAAAGTCCAATCCTCGTATATAATTTTAAAAAAATTAATACGTATTGAAGTTTTACTTCAGTGCGGTAAAAAAGAAAAACTCCCTTTCGCTCTCTCTCTCTCTCTGAACCCTTCCTAGTGGCTGCGAGAATTTTCTTCAAGTTCACAGTTTTCATGAAGCTCGTGAGCCTGGACTCTATCCTTTACTTATTTCTCTACATATGTGTACTAACTCTTAGCCGACCTCCACTGACAAGCCAACCAATGAGAAATAGCCAATGCCTGTGGGGGAGTTTCCACAAATGACGCTGACCTCACCCTCATCCTGATGATCACAGGATGTGGGTAGGGTACAGAATCGATATTTACACCGGGGTTTTTGTCGCCAAATTTGGCGAGTTTTCGGGCGATGTCTGACATCGCTGTCTACCCTGATATTAGAGTTTTGTAGTGGCAACCCTGGTTCGTAATATGGGTAGCACAGAACTCCCTGAGCCAAGCCCTCTAGTTCTGCAATACATGGGATTTGAGCAAACAAAATTAATGAATATATTTGGCTCTGACATGGTGAATAAGACTAGAAAATGGAGAGGAATGCTTGAGTTTGGACTAGTTACAAATAATAAAACATGATAATAAAAAGAGAAAGCGAAAATTCCACAAGGGAATGTAAGTTGAGGAACTAGTTTAAGTTCTTTAGAAGAAAGTACAGCACAACTAAATTAGAAATTACAATAGAGTGGATTTTTTGTTTTAACAAATGAAGATGGAGAGATGAGCACAGAATGCTCAATTTGATCATTCGGAAGAGATGAGCAAGTAATATTCAGAGAATTCGAGATTATGATTCAGAAGAGAAAACCTCAGCGAATCAGAAGTGAGTATAAGGGTCATCCTGATAGCTTTTTTAACCAGGGTCGCTGAGAGAGAGACTTGTCCACTCCTCGAGAGAGAGGAAAGTTTTGGTGTAAGTAGCCAAGTGACTTTGTTTTTGCTAACTTGGGCTGATTTTTGTGAGCCAAGTCCTGATTGTTAGACCAGGAAGAAGAGAAGGTTTCTCTTCCTTTTGTTTGGCCAAGTTGCCAGAAAAG
Source organism: Pardosa pseudoannulata (assembly GCA_032207245.1). Taxonomy (NCBI): domain Eukaryota; kingdom Metazoa; phylum Arthropoda; class Arachnida; order Araneae; family Lycosidae; genus Pardosa; species Pardosa pseudoannulata. The sequence goes on from CM063511.1 coordinate 134,986,988, forward strand.
TATTAGGGATCGACTAGCAAAGTAGCCAAGCGACTTTGTTTTTGCAGACTTTGGGCTGTGAGCCAAGTCCTCATTGTTAGACCAAGAAGAAGAGAAGGTTTCGCTTCCTTTTGTGACCAAGTTTCCAGAAAAGTATTAGGGAGCGATCAGCTCTATTTCGACGATAAGCCGCGGAAGAAGAGGGGGTTTCTATATTTGATATCGGCAGTAGCGGAGCTACGTCCTAGGTATCATTGTATATAGTACCCTTTTATCCAAGATAACTTCAATAAAGGAAATTTAATTGTACTGGTTACTTTAGTGATCTCCCTAAGCACCTGTGCACTTTAGCCTAGGGGCTAAATACGCTACAGTATTATTGCGACGGATTAGGAAATGATGATCACGAAAAAATGTACATGGATATTGAATATTTAATCGAAAATCGACAAATTATTTGTAATATCCATAATTTGGGGGGAAAATGTTTTGAAACTTTGAGTAAAGCCGCTTATTGAATACACACGTTCGAAAAAAATTTAAATCGTTAATTTATTCATATGGTTTTTATTGTGAAAATCTCCAGGTTTCTCAAGCGAAAATCATGTACATAACATTATATAGAAGTGTGAGCCAGCCAATCATTGTTTTAATGGTTAGTCATGTAATGGTTAGTCATGCGAGACGAAGAGTAACTAAATTATATAATAAGAAGGGCTGACGTCAGCAAGAATTCATTTTGGTGTATGCGAAATAGCCAATTTTTCAGAAAGAACAAAAGATTTTCACCAAAGGTTGCAATTTAAGGATAGAATCACCAAAAATTTATTTTAAAATACAATTATACCTTGGTTACTACTTTAGCTAGTTTTAGGCTAAAATATCATTTTATATATATATATATATATATATATATGTGTGTGTGTGTGTGTGTGTGTGTGTACGTGTGGGTGGGTGAGTGAGTGTATGTATGTATGTGTGTGTGAGTAAATGTGTGTATGTATGTGTGTGTGTGAGTGAGCGAGTGTGTGTATGTGTATGTGAGTGTGTGTATATGTAATGATATTTTTAACCTAAAAAGCTAATCTGCGTAACTATAATTGTATCTTAAAATAACTTTAGGGCAATTCTATACTTTTATGGCAAAACTGTACGACTATATTTTGCTCCTTCCTTGGTGTTGGAGAGTTCAAATACACCAAAATTAATTCCTGCTTCCATCAGCCTTTCTTATATAATTCTTTATATAATTAGTTTCTCTTTATCCCCATCACTAAGCGTCCCCCGTGTAATTAAATATTAAGAACCCTGATTGGCTGGCGCACACACCTATAATTTGTCATGTATATGTTTATCACTCCAGAAAACTTCGGGAGATGATTCTAGAGTAAACTCTTTTTCTCTTTTACAATATTTTGCTCTTTGTTCTCTTGCTTACTAACAAGGCACAAGCCAGCGTGGATTCTCTTAATTTTGTGATGACCTAAATTGTTCATTACATATATGTGTGTGTGTGTGTGTGTGTGAGTGTGTCGTATAACGAATGTGCAAAAGTGAGGTTACAGTCATGGCCAGTTGGTTTGATAAAACAACAAGAGACTTAACATACCTCTTTGTTGAATTCTTACTTGCAGCATCTATCACGTAGTTTAGCTTTTATTAGGTTGGGGAAAAGGAAATCCATTATTTTTTTCGGTAGATGGCTGTAGTGATCGATATCTCATAAAGTATAGATCAAACAATTTCAAATTTATGCTCATTGTCAGGGTGACATTTCACACTAAAAAACATTTGTCAATTAAAAATGTTTTTTGTTTGGTGAGTTCAGTTGTGAGTTACAGTGTGTTAAAAATGGAAATGAACAAAGAGAAAATAGGATACATTTTACAGTTTTTTTTATATATATAAAGGCGAAAATGCAATCCAGGCGGCTGAAATTGTGAATAGTGTTTATGGTGCTGATACTGCAACCGCTAATTAGTGCAATTTTGGTTTCGTCGATTCCGTTCAGGCATGTTTGATGTTAAAGATGCATCTCGCACAGACAAGCCCGTCGTCGAAAATGTCGATCACAGAAATAATCGAAGTTGACAAGCATGTTAGTATTCGTAACATCGCCCAGGAGCTAAAGATCGACCATAAAACACTTTTAAATCATTTGCGCAAAGTTGGATTCAAAAAGTAGCTCAACGTTTCGGTGCCACACGAATTAACACTAAAAAACATGATACATCGAATTTCAGTCTGCGAAGCCTTGGCCAAACGGAATTAAATCGACCCATTTCTTAAATGGATGGTGACTGAGGATGAGAAATGGGTCAAATACGACAATAATGTGCGAAAAAGATCGTGGTCTAAAGGCGGTGAAGCAGCTCAAATGGTGGCCAAACCAGGACTAACGACCAGGAAGGTTCTGCTGTGTATTTGGCGGGACTGGGAGAAAATCTTTTATTATGAGTTGCTTCTGTATATCCAAACACTAAATTCAGATCTCCACTGTCAACAACTGGACCTTTTGAAGCTAGCGATTGACCAGAAACGACCAGAATTGGCTAACAGAAGAGGTATTGGGTTCCATCAGGACAATGCCAGGCCATACACGTCTGTAGTGACTCGCCAGAAACTCAGGGAGCTTGGATGGGAAGTTTTAATGCATCCATCATATAGTTCAGACCTGGCACCAAACGATTACCATCTTTTTCTCGCATCGAAAAACTCCCTGAATGATAAGAAATTCGGATCAAATGGAGATTGTGAAAATCGATTACTAGAGTTTTTTGACAATAAGGACCAAGACTTCTATGAGAGAGGCATTATGAAGCTACCTTTAAAATGGCAACAAATTATACAACAAAATGGTGCATATTTGACCCAAATCGAACAATCCGAAACATGTTAAATAAAGACATTAATTTCACGCAAAAATAATGGATTTCTTTTTCCCCAACCTAATATTTTTTCAAAATGCGGCTGAGTTATCAAAAGATATAAACTCTCAACAAGGGAATTAAGTGCCGGTTTGATAAGAAAAATGCAATATATTACGGGCAAATTGCTGAGAGGTTAACGAAGATTTGCGAAACCTTTTCATTAAAAAAAATACAGGAAGTGAACATTAGATACTGCTTTTTGATCTTCGAAGATGATTTCGTGCGCCGAATGTTAAAGCTAAACTTCGGAGGTACTTAGAGAATTAAAAGAGGAGCTTTAGACATCACTTCCTGTATCGAATCTGACTAAAATGGAGGAACAAGAGCATACAAGCTGGGAATGTTTTTGTGTTGATGGTATAAAATCATACAAGTATTACTGTAAGTTACGCTCTTGTGAAATAAAGCTGCAGCAATAAATTATTTTAAAAATCAGAAAGGTAATCGAAGTTACAAATAAAACAAACAAATCACAAATTCAAAATGGAAATCTTTTGAATAAAGTCATGAAAATATTTTTTCACTATTTATAATATTTAAAAAGTCATAATATTTTAAACAGTTGGTGGAATTTAATGATATTATATTTGTGCTTTTTCTTGCAGAGATATTCAATATTAATGCAGTATATGTCGATCCGATTATCCTTTGTGCAACAAGACATTCACCGTAAGCATCTAAAACTACCTAAATCACTTAGTCGTTCACTTGAAATATTGTGTTTCTGTATAAATGCCATGTTAAACCCTATATGATAATACAACAAATTTCAGTGTTTTGATAAAAATAAACTCTATAGAATCTAAACTCTAATATGTATTGCCTAGAATGTAAAAAATTACAAGAAGGGCTATAAATAATAATATACACGCTTTCAGTGTACCCGTGGTATCTCAGTCGGCAAAGACGCCAATCTCATGACCGGAGGGTTGCAGGTTTGAAACTTTTTTACCAATGCAGCTGGCAATACAGGCACATACCTTTATGCTAATACAAGCTGTTACCCATTTAGCACCAGGAAGCGCGTGTAGCTTAAGGTATGCTACGGACGAGAGTAACATTACCCCCTCTGAGTCTTCGTAATTTAGAAGCAGGGACCAAGCAGAAGACCCCCCCAGGCTTTGCCTGCCATCCCCAGAAGTATCGTTTGAGAACTTGGAGGACATTGTGACCACGAACGTATTTTACGTGCTCCAGTCACCTTTAGCGAACACGGCGAATCTTAGGCCGGCTCCAGCCCCGAACCCTCAACCTTTTAGTTCGATGTCTTTGCCTACTGAACTACCACTGCTCGGTTTGAGACTTAAGCCTGTTAAAAAGAACCACCGTTCATTAATGGCGTCTGGGGCATATAAATAAGTTTCGGTTGCAATGTTCCCAAGATCCCAATCGATACATCTGGAGGGGAGCAGACAAACCTGGGGATTTTCTGCTTGGTCCATGCTTCTAAATTTCGAATGTCTGTATTGTCCTAAAGAGTGATGTTGATTCCCTATATGTAGCTTTCATTATAAAGTGGTCAACAAAATCCGCTGCATGTTTGGCCAAAATATTTGAAACAAGCTCTCGCTTTTCACTTTATATAAAAGGTGCTTACTTTTTTAGAAACAAAGTAATTTCAGCAAAACTAAATAAATAAAAATAGGGAACAACTACTGAAAATTACAAGTATTTACGATTAACGTAATATTTCTGATACTTTTTAAAAATTTAAATAGGTGGAGAATGATAATTAATAATTATTGTTTACAAAAAAAGTAAACAATGTAAATGAGATTCACTTTGCGTAAGTCTGCGCATAATGTGTCTCAAAAGTTTAAAATCTTTAAAACAAGCTCTCGCTTTTATTATATAAATTATATAAAAATATATATATTATATAATAAAAGCAAGTATATTATATAAAAGGTTCTTACTTTTTTAGAAACAAAGTAATTTCAGCAAAACTAAATAAATAAAAATAGAGACCAACTACTGAAAATTACATGTATTTACGATTAACGTAATATTTCTGATACTTTTTAAAAATTTAAATAGGTGGAGAATGATAATTAATAATTATTGTTTACAAAAAAAAAGCAAACAATGTTAATGAGATTCACTTTGTGTAAGTCTGCGCATAATGTGTCTCAAAAGTTTAAAATCTTTAAAACAAGCTCTCGCTTTTCACTTTATATAAAAAGTTCTTACATTTAGAAATAAAGTAATTTCAGTAAAACTAAATAAATAAAAATAGAGAACAACTGCTGAAAATCCCCTGTGTTTACAATTAACGAAATATTTCTGATACATTTGCAAAATTTAAATAGGTAAAGAATGATAATTAATAATTATTGTTTACAAAAAAAGCAAAAACTATTAATGAAATTCACTTTGTGTTATTGTAAGTCTCTCACAATGTGTCTGACAAGTTTAAAATTTTTTAAACAAGCTCTCGCTTTTCACTTTATATAAAAAGTACTTGCTTTTCAAAAACAAAGTAATTTCAGCAAAACTAAATAAAAACAGAGAACAACTGCTGAAAATCCTATGTATTTACGATTGACGTAATATTTCTGATACTTTTTAAAAATTTAAATAGATGAGGAATGATAATTAATAATTATTGTTTACAAAAAAGCAAAGAATATTAATGAAATTCACTTTGTGTTATTATAAGTCTGCACACAATGTGTCTGAAAAGTTTAAAATTTTGGAAACTAATTCTCGCTTTTCATTTTATTTAAAATGTTCTTACATTTTAGAAACAAAGTAATTTTATCAAAACTAAATAAATAAAAATAGAGAAAAACTGCTGAAAATCATCTGTATTTACGATTGACGTAATATTTTTGATACTTTTTAAAAATTTAAATATATGGAGACTGATAATTAATAATTATTGTTTACAAAAAAAAAGCAAAGAATATTAATGAAATTCACTTTGTGCTGTAAGTCTGAGCACAATGTGTCTGAAAAGTTTAAAATCTTTAAAACAAGCTCTGGCTTTTCACTTTATATAAAAAGTTCTTATATTTTGGAAATAAAGTAATTTCAGCAAAACTAAATAAATAAAAACAGAGAACAACTGCTGAATATCCCCTGTATTTAAGACTGACGTAATATTTCTAATACTTTTTAAAAATTTAAATAGGTGAAGAATGATAATTAATAATTATTGTTTACAAACAATGAAAACAATATTAATAAAATTCACTTTGTGTTTTGTATGTGTGGGCACAATGTGTCTCAAAAGTTTAAAATTTTGGAAACAAACTCTTGCTTTTCATTTTATATAAAAAATTCTTACATTTTAGAAACAAAGTAATTTTATCAAAACTAAATAAATAAAAATAGAGAACAACTGCTGAAAATCATCTGTATTTACGATTGACGTAATATTTTTGATACTTTTTAAAAATTTAAATATATGGAGACTGATAATTAATAATTATTGTTTACAAAAAACAAAGAATATTAATGAAATTCACTTTGTGTTATTGTAAGTCTCTCACAATGTGTCTGACACGTTTAAAATTTTTTAAACAATCTCTTGCTTTTCATTTTATATAAAAAGTTCTTGCTTTTCAGAAACAAAGTAATTTCAGCAAAACTAAATAAATAAAAATAGAGAACAACTACTGAAAATTACATATATTTACGATTGACGCAATATTTCTAATACTTTTTAAAAATTTAAATAGGTGGAGAGTGATAATTAATAATTATTGTTTACAAAAAAGCAAAGAATATTAATGAAATTCACTTTGTGTTATTATAATTCTGCACACAACGTGTCTGAAAAGTTTAAAATTTTGGAAACTAATTCTCGCTTTTCATTTTATTTAAAATGTTCTTACATTTTAGAAACAAAGTAATTTCAGCAAAACTAAATAAATAAAAACAGAGAACAACTGCTGAAAATCCTATGTATTTACGATTGACGTAATATTTCTGATACTTTTTAAAAAATTAAATAGATGAGGAATGATAATTAATAATTATTGTTTACATGAAAAGCAAACAATATTAAGGAAATTTACTTTGTGTTATTGTAAGTCTGATCACAATGTGTCTGAAAATTTAAAAAAAATTTTGGACACAAGCTCTCGCTAATCACTTTATATAAAAAGTTCTTATATTTTGGAAATAAAGTAATTTCAGCAAAACTAAATAAATAAAATTAGAGAACAACTGCTGAAAATCCCATGTGTTTACGATTAACGTAATATTTCTGATACTTTTTCAAAATTTAAATAGGTAGAGAATGATAATTAATAATTATTGTTTACAAAAAAGCAAACAATATTAATAAAATTCACTTTGTGTTGTTAGTTTGGGCATAATGTGTCTGAAAAGTTTAAAATTTTTGACACAAGCTCTCATTTATCACTTTATATAAAATGTTCTTAAATTTTAGAAACAAAGTAATTTTATCAAAACTAAATAAATAAAAACAGTAACAACTGCTGAAAATTCCATATATTTACGATATAATTTAGGTATCCGTCTACGTTCGGAGAACTTTTTTCTTTAAACGTAGAAACTAATTCATGTTTTTACATTTTTAGATTTATTTTTTATGTTATCATAGAGAATTGCACTAAAAAATTTATTCCTGGAGAAGTTTTTATAAAATTTCTAATAAATGTAGAAAATTTAGTGAAAAAATTGGGTTTTTTCAAAAGGTCTAATTTTTTAACAAATTAAATTATTTCAATATTTTTTATGCAACACATTTCTTTTACACTGGACTAGTGAATCACCTAAAATCTTTGCTTAATTTACATTTGGTAAAAAAAGTTGGTCCTTCAAAATCATACACATTGAATTTTTAACGAATTTTCATTACCTTTATATCTAACTATGAGTGTAACATCGTTAAAAATTATCCAAATTTAAAGCTTTTAGGTCATTTACTAGTATATACTACCAAAAGCATTCATAATAATTTTCAACAAAATATTTTCATTACCTTTTTATCTAACTATGAGTGTAACATCGTTAAAAATTATCCAAATTTAAAGTTTTTAGGTCATTCACTAGTAAATACTATCAAAAGCATTCATAATAATTTTCAACAAAATATTTTAAGAACTTTTTGAGAAATTACATTTCAAGTTTCAACATTTTATAAAAAATACCGTTCTGAGAAAAACGCATTTGAAGTGCAAATGAATTGAAAGCAACTTTAACTATTAAAAAAATTAAAATACATGTTTAATTACCCTTACTTTCTTGCTTCAAACTTTCTAATTGCCAAGTTGCTAATTATTAAAAACACTAGAAAAATGTTTAAACTAATCTTATTGAAAATTTAAAAAGTTTTGTCCATAAAATGCTCTTTAAAAGGCTTTAAATTCACAACTTCCGGTACCTAAATCGCTACTTCCGTTTTGTTTTGATAGCTGTCACTGATGTTTAAACAACTGTAACTTTCCTTTAAAATACTGTAGAGACAAAATAAAAACTGATTTAGAAGCCTAAAAGTTGAAATTTTACAATAGAGAAATAAAAAAATTACGATTTTTGGCAAAAAAATTACGTTTTTAACGTAGACGAATACCTTAAAAAGATATCATAAGGTGAAAACTAAGAAAACAAATTTCTATTTAAAGATACTTAAAGGGGATGTATTCCATTAACCCTTTCGTGGGCCGTGGGAAGATTACTTCCCACCTACACGATCTTACAAAACACACCTGCGGGAAGCGCAAAACCCATTTCAATATATTGGTCTTGCTATTGGAATGACGGAAAGACTAATTCCCGCTTCGATTTTTCGCTGTCATCTATTGTTCGATCGATTGAATAAAATTAGCAGTTCTGTTTTGAAAATTTGGAAATGTGGAGTGAGAAATAAATGGCCTACGAAAGGGTTAAAAGAGATCATAATCACTTCTCTGTTATAATTCAATACAAACAAAGTTTAATTATGCTATGCGGAAACAATTAGATGACAAGCCATGTGTAAATGACATAAACCAACAGGCGTGGCTTGTAAAAGATATGACAGGAGATCCACATTTATATCACAGTTCTAATTCCTAAAACTCCAGATTATCTTACACATTAACAACATAGCGATGAAGTAATACAAAAAGGCTTTACTCTACCACATGAGACAGAGCGCATCGCCCATCTCTAAGTTCATTTACACGTAAGGCCTGAGAAATGTATTTATATATACTCTCAACAAAATTATTACTAAAATCCTTGGCATTCCTTTCTCACAAAAACGTTGGTTTACCTCCCAGGGCCAATCGAAATTTACATAACTGTCATCGTTCCAGTGCTTGGCTCAAATAAGGATGAGCAAAAAGTTATGGGCGTAACACTTTTGCACAGACTTGAAAAAGATAAAACACCCAACAAACCTGCGTCACTGTGCTATCCTGAAGAATAAAAACTTCCATGTCTTGTTTCTGTTTTTCATGTTCCAAGGTTTTTCCGTACATTCCTTAAATGTATCTTTTGTTGTGTCTGATCTGATTCGGCGATCCAGCTTGGACAGGTTGTCTCCTGACCTTTAGTCTCAAGTCACGAATCACAACAACGGATATGCAAAAGATGACATTAATCAAAGTGACGGAATCCCATTATCTTTTAATATGCGTCCGAGTAAAGATTTGAAGGGCTTAATTGTTTATTTGTTTCTTCTTCTCTCTGTGACATCCAATTAAAAAAGAATTTAACCCGTCAAATTGAATTTACCTCAACTGAAAAAAAAAACTTCACAAAATGTTCTCCGGTATCCTAAAGCTCCATAAAAATTACCGGTATTTAAGCCGTTATTATAATTGCAGGTATATAGCCCGTCATATGACGGGATCAGTAAAATTTTTAATTTTCCAGAATTGTAAAGAACCCTAAGAGGCAGGTAAAAAATGGTTTGTTTGTTGAGTTTCGGTTGCTCAAAATTTAGCGAATCGATTGCAAACCATGTAACTATGTATATTTTTGGTTTGATTTGGTTTGGAGCGTTACAGTCGACTGTTTTGCACACGAAGGCTAATGAGACAAGGCCTACTGCTTAAAGCCGATTCCGAACGGCTACGAACATCCATGCCAAAGTGGAATTCGAACCCACGAACCGATGATCAGCGCCCTAACCAATCGGCCAGCTGCCAGCGTTTTTGGTTATGTATAAAAAACAAACACAAATGAACAAACTTCTTAATTTTCAAAGATATATAACTTAAACTCTATATATTTATTAGTCCGTGAAATAGACTCCTAGACTTTTATGAATAGAATTTATTGTTAATACTGGTGATAAAATTTTCATTGGAACAAAAATTAGTCGATGATCCAATTTAAAGTTATCACATATGTACCTAATCTATATATATATTATAAATAATCTTTATAATATATATATATATATATATATATATATATATATATTAGGAGCCGGTATCCTAAAGCTCCATAAAAATTACCGGTATTTAAAACTAGCGTATAGCCCGTCATATGACGGGATCAGTATAATTTTTAATTTTCCAGAATTGTAAAGAACCCTAAGAGGCGGGTAAAAAATGGTTTGTTTATTATGTTTTGGTTGTTTAAAATTCAGCGAATCGATTGCAAACCGTGTGGTTATGTATATTTTTTTGGTTTGATTTGGTTTGGAGCGCTACAGTCTACTGTTTTGCACAAGGGCTAATGAGACAACCTACGGCTTAAAGCCGATTCCGAACGGCTACGAACATCCATGCCAAAGTGGGATTCGAACCCACGAACTCCAGTACTCTAACCAATCGGCCAGCGGCCAGCGTTTTGGTTATGTATAAAAAAACAAACACAAAATGAACAAACTTCTTAATTTTCAAAGATATATAACTTAAACTCTAGATATATATTACTTCGTGAAATAGACTCCCTAGACTTTTATGAATAGAATTATTGTTAATACTGGTGATAAAATTTGCATTGAACAAAAAATAATCGATGATCCAATTTAACGTATATCACATATGTACCTATATATATATATAATATATATATATGTAATATATATAATATATATATATATATATATAATATATAATATATATATATATATATATATATATATATATATATATATATATATATATATATATATATATAAAGCTCCATAAAAATTACCAGTATTTAAAACTAGAATATAGCCCGTCATATGACGGGATCAGTAAACTTTTAATTTTCCAGAATTGTAAAGAACCCTAAGAGGCAGGTAATAAATGGTTTGTTTGTTGAGTTTGGGTTGTTCAAAATTTAGCGAATCGATTGCAAACCATGTAACTATGTATATTTTTTGGTTTGATTTGGTTTGGAGAGCTACAGTCTACTGTTTTGCACAAAGGCTAATGAGACAAGGACCTACTGCTTAAAGCCGATTCGAACGGCTACGAACATCCATGCCAAAGTGGGATTCGAACCCAAGAACTCCAGTACCGATGATTAGCGCTCTAACCAATCGGCCAGCGTTCAGCGTTTTGGTTATGTATAAAAAACAAACACAAATGAACAAACTTCTTAATTTTCAAAGATATATAACTTAAACTCTACATATTTATTAGTCGGTGAAATAGACTCCTAGACTTTTATGAAAAGAATTTATTGTTAATACCGATGATAAAATTTTCATTGGAACAAAAAATAATCGATGATCCAATTTAACGTTATCACATATGTACCTAATCTATATATATATTATAAATAATCTTTATAATATATATATATATATATATATATATATATATATATATATAATCTTTATAATATATATATATATATATATATATATATTAGGAGCCGGTATCCTAAAGCTCCATAAAAATTACCGGTATTTAAGCCGTTATTATAATTGCAGGTATATAGCCCGTCATATGACGGGATCAGTATAATTTTTAATTTTCCAGAATTGTAAAGAACCCTAAGAGGCGGGTAAAAAATGGTTTGTTTATTATGTTTTGGTTGTTTAAAATTCAGCGAATCGATTGCAAACCGTGGGATTATGTATATTTTTGGTTTGATTTGGTTTGGAGCGTTACAGTCGACTGTTTTGCACAAGGGCTAATGAGACAAGACCTACTGCTTAAAGCCGATTCCGAACGGCTACGAACATCCATGCCAAAGTGGGATTCGAACCCACGAACTCCAGTGCTCTAACCAATCGGCCAGCTTTCGGCGTTTTGGTTATGTATAAAAAACAAACACAAATGAACAAACTTCTTAATTTTCAAAGATATGTAACTTAAACTCTATATATTTATCAGTCCATGAAATAGATTCCTAGACTTTTATGAATAGAATTTATTGTTAATACTAGTGATAAAATTTTCATTGGAACAAAAAATAATCGATGATCCAATTTAAAGTTATCACATATGTACCTAATCTATATATCTATCTATATATATATATATATATATATATATATATATATATATATATATATATATATATATATATATATATATATATATATATATATATAATCTTTATAATATATATATATATATATATATATATATATATATATATATATATATTAGGAGCCGGTATCCTAAAGCTCCATAAAAATTACCGGTATTTAAAACTAGCGTATAGCCCAAAATATGACGGGATGAGTAAAATTTTTAATTTTCCAGAATTGTAAAGTACCCTAAGAGGCAGGTAAAAAATGATTTGTTTGTTGAGTTTTCGTTGTTCAAAATTTAGCGAATCGATTGCAAACCGTGTGGTTATGTATAATTTTTGGTTTGATTTGGTTTGGAGTGCTACAGTCTACTTGTGATATCCACTTTATAAATTTCGGTTTATTATGTTAAAAGCAAAACAATTATTTGTACTTCTTATTTTGTTTACGTGAATTTATTTATCATTGTTTAATTTTTGTCACCATGAACTGAACGATATTGAAAAAGTATATTATTTTTGTACGCTGTGGCAAGAAGGAAGTGCTCGTCCTGTTTTGTTTAATTAACAGTATTCTATGAAAAAATTGTCATATACCTAGGTGAATCTTGAACTCTAGTTGGCATGTTAATTTGTGAAATCCATGATCCCAATGACGAACTTCCATGCCAAAGTGGGATTCGAACCCAAGAACTCCAGTACCGATGATCAGCACCCTAACCAATCGGCCAGCGTTCAGAGTTATGGTTACGTATAAAAAACAAACACAAAAGAACAAACTTCTTAATTTTCAAAAATATATAACTTAAACTCTATATATTTATCAGTCCGTGAAATAGACTCCTAGACTTTTATGAATAGAATTTATTGTTAATACTAGTGATAAAATTTTCATTGGAACAAAAAATAATCGATGATCCAATTTAACGTTATCACATATATATATATATATCTATATATATATATATATATATATATATATATATATATATATATATATATATATATATAATATATATATATATATATATATATATATATATATATATATATTAGGAGCCGGTATCCTAAAGCTCCATAAAAATTACCGGTATTTAAAACTAGCGTATAGCCCGTCATTTGACGGGATCACTAAAATTTTTAATTTTCCTGAATTGTAAAGAACCCTAAGAGGCGGGTAAAAAATGGTTTGTTTATTATGTTTTGGTTGTTCAAAATTCAGCGAATCGATTGCAAACCGTGTGGTTATGTATATTTTTTTGGTTTGATTTGGTTTGGAGCGCTACAGTCTACTGTTTTGCACAAGGGCTAATGAGACCAAACCTACGGCTTAAAGCCGATTCCGAACGGCTACGAACATCCATGCCAAAGTGGGATTCGAACCCACGAACTGATGATCAGCGCCCTAACCAATCGGCCAGCGGCCAGCGTTTTGGTTATGTATAAAAAAACAAACACAAATGAACAAACTTCTTAATTTTCAAAGATATATAACTTAAACTCTATATATTTATTAGTCCGTGAAATAGACTCCTAGACTTTTATGAATAGAATTTATTGTTAATACTCGTGATAAAATTTGCATTGGAACAAAAAATAATCGAAGATCCAATTTAAAGTTATCATGTACCTAATCTATTATTTAAGCCCAATATAAAAGAAAATTATTTACATAATTTCTAAGTTCAGTGATAAAACATAAGAAAATAATGCAGACGATATTTAAATAATTTAAAGGGAATGATTAATTGAGATGATTATAGGAATGACGTCATAATGCTAGAAAAAAAATTTATTTTTTCCTATTTATTATGCGATAAATTGATAAATTTAATCGCCTGCTCTTAACCGGGGAAAATAGGGCTTAAAATAATGGTATTAAACAAACGAAAAGGGGGTAAGGGGTGGATTTCGAACATTTTAAAGACGACAGTATTTTTCACTATGATATGAAGCATATTTATACCAATTTATTTTAGAACCGGATCGATAGTTTAACTTGAAATAAAAGATTAACTTAAAAAAATCTTTACAGCTTTAATAAGTTTACAGATTTTAAGAAGATAAACTTTAATCACTTTGAATTTGGCTAACCCTAACTCATCTAGAATCCAATATGGATGCCTCTATCCATTCCAGTATATATATCCTACCGCTTCATAAATTATACGGCAGACGGACAGATAACTTAGACTAATATTATTATTAGGGGATTTGTATTTCAATATTTTCTTAAAAGATTACAATACTTGTCGTCGCGTAATAAGCATACCTGGTCACATGCTGATTATGATTTTAGGGAAGCGAGAAATCGCAAACGCCCAAGAGCGACGATGATCCCGTAAATCATTTTCCACCTATTTCAAATTCTAAACTTAAACTTAATTTCCTCCGCGTCTATAGATGGCGCCACTATGACTCTTACTACTCCTCGACGTTTAATGTCAGATATATCTTACTTCTTTAGTGCCTATCTTACATTTTCCTTTTTCCCCTATTTTTCTTAAAACTATAAAAAAAATAAATTTTAAAAAATTTAAAAAGAAACATAAAATCTAAATTTTAGCCAAAAAAATTATTAAAATTTTAAAAAATGGATGTCATTTATCTGCATAAACACTTTCTATCATTTCTATCCCTTTTACACTTTAACTTTAAATTTTAATCTCTTATTATTTTTATTTATTATTACTATTATTGAAGACAGGGCCTTATTTTATTTAACTCTTTTATATTTAACTTAATTTTAGTGTAACCTCACTTTATTATGTCTGTTCCGTGCATTCAAAAAGGTACACTTGACCTTTCATGCAAAAAAAAAACTGTAATTTAAACATCAATACATAGCAACTCCATGCAAAAACATTTTATTCCAAAGATTTCATAACACTAACTAAAATGGCAAAGTTGCCATACACAGAGAATAAACTTTATAAGAAATATAAATTTGACGTCAGAATAACCGTCGTGACACATCGTTTCCTTCACACTCCCACCTTTTGATTATTATAAACAGTAATAATCAAAACATATTTTCATTCAATTAACATCAAACCGTCCATGTTCTGAATTGTTTTTGAGTTCACTTATCTCGAAATCTTATAGGCAAATTAATAGTTCTACCGCTTCTGGTTGTTAAATTTTCTCTTTTAGCTACATCACTTTGACTACTCTTAGTCTTATTCGTCATGCTCTCACTCGGAGATCTTATCTCTAAAGGGAAAAGTCTACGAACGGGACGTATAAATTCACCACTAGAAGTTTTCAGACGTGCAACACGCACAATTGCATCTTTGCTAGGATAAACCTCCACAACTTTAGCCATTGGCCACATTACTCTCTTTTGGGAATCATTTTCTATTAGGACAACATCACCTGGTTTCACTTCATAATACTCATCCTTTTTCCTCGGTTGGAGTAGAGAGCTTAAATATTCATTGCGGAATCTCTTTCTCAGAAGTTCTCTAAGAGTCTGCTGATACTTCCAGCGTTTTTTGACATCAGTCCTATTCAATTCATCTAAATCTGGGACTCCCACCGTTTGGATAGGTTGTAGGAACATCGCAGGAGTGAGCGGAATCATGTCTTCTGGATCCTCTGTTAAATAGGTGATAGGTCGTGAATTTATGACGGATTCACACTCACATAAAAGACTCACCATTTCTTCATAGAGAAGAGAAGCTTTTCCAAGCACCCTTCGAAGGAGTTTTTTGACCATTTGGACCATCCTCTCCCAAAAACCTCCCCACCAGGGAGCTGCGGGTGGTATAAACTTCCACGTTATTTTCTCTATCAATGTTTCTTGCTGAATGGAACTCCAATCTAATTTTTGAAGCAAGTTTTCCGCCCCTACGAAGTTTTTCGCATTGTCGCTATAAATCACTTTGGGACGTCCTCGTCGAGCTATGAAACGTCTAAGGCTAAGAAGAAAGGCTTTGGTAGAAAGTGACAGTACCAATTCTAAATGAATGGCTCGGAACACAGCACATGTATAAAGTACTATCCAGCATTTCTCTCCTCCTTTCAAATGCAGTGGTCCTGCTATATCCACTCCTGTGATTTCAAAAACTGATGCTTCTTTGACTCTATCTTCGGGTAAACCAATTGGAGCAGTGTCCACATTTCGGGCGCTATGCCGCTTACATCGAATACATTTATTTATTACACTTCTCACCGTTCTTCGCCCATTAATGATCCAGAATCTCTCTCTTAAATTGGCCAACAGAATTTGTACTCCTGCATGCAGATGTTTCAAATGATTTTCTTTAATAAGAAGTTCTACTAACCGATGTTTACTTGGAAGTAGGATAGGATATTTAAAATCCTCAGAATCCTGTCTCTCTGTAAGTTTAGTTTTTATTCGTAAGACTCCTTCTGCATCTTTAAAAATATTTAAGGACTTTAAACCTTTAATGCGCTTTTCTGAGGAGAATTCCCTTTGAATTACTTTGATGATTCGTTTTTCTGCTCTTTCCACCTCCTCTACAGTCAAATTGCCCTTGGTAGGGTTTTTGTTAGAAGCTTTAGCATTTGTAATGAATCTGAACAACCAGGCTGTGACTCTTACGGTTTTCATGTAACTCGAAAAATACGAAAGATAATGCTCTTCTTCAAAAAATGCATTTATGAGTACGACCGATTTCTTCAGCCTTTCCTTTGAAACAGCCTCTTCATCAGTTACTACGACGGACTGAGGCCAACTGTCTTCATGCATTTTTAGCCATGTCGGTCCCTCCCACCATCTGGAACGGAGGAGTTTCAGAACAGAGCAGCCTCGAGAAGGTAAATCGGCGGGGTTGTACTGGCCAGGAATATGTCTCCAATCTTCGACTTGAGTTAATCCACGAATTTCTTTTACTCTGTTTTGTACAAAGACACCCCATGGCTCAATTCTCTTAATCCAAAGTAAAGTGGTAGAAGAATCCGTCCAGTAGAACTCTTTAGTGCTTTCCAAGTTAAGACTGCGTTTCACGAAGTGCGCTAAACGAGATCCAAGACAACAAGATAAAAGTTCTAGTCTAGGAATCGTGATCTTCCTTAAGGGTGCAATTCTAGACTTAGCCATAAGAAGGTGTATGGCTACATTATGAATTGTTTCACATCTGAGGTACACTACTGCTGCGTAAGAAGATCCTGATGCATCGCAAAATGTATGCAAAGTTAACGTTGAAGATCCGCATAGAAATGCGTGGCGAGGAATCTTAACAGCGCTCAAAGTGTCAATTTCATCAAACCACTTCCAAAATTTTGATGCAATATCTGGCGACACTTCTGCGTCCCAACTAGTTTTTTCTTTCCAGCTTTCTTGCAAAAGTAACTTTAAACACAGTACCACCGGACATGTAAAGCCGATCGGATCGAAAACTCGATGCGCTACCGACAAAATAACCCTTCGAGTTATAGGTCCTTCTGGTTTCTTAATTGAACTAATATCACAGCATAGAGTATCATCTGTTTTGTCCCACATGAGTCCTAATACAGTGGTTGGCTGTGATGGAACGGTATGATGAGCAACTGGTTCAGATTCAGTATGTTCCCAGCCTCTTAGATCAAATTTTGCCTCTGCCATTATTTTCGTGGATACTTCAATGAATGTTTCTAGTTCTGAATTTGTGTCCACCGAGGTTACACAGTTGTCGACGTAGAAAGAACCTTCAAGTTTTTTGGCTATATTTGCTTGGCTAGATCTTGAATATTTTCTTAGGTGATGATGGATGACAGCCCCAAGCAAGAATGGACTGCAGTTCAAGCCAAAAACAACCCTGCAATGCTGGAAAACCTTTAAAATCTTCTGTTCTCTATTCTCCCACCAAAGAAATTTCAAAAAGTTACGATCTTCTTTAGAAATAGAAATTTGTAAGAAAGCACGTTTAATGTCAGATATGACCCCAATTCGTTTTTCTCGAAATTTTATTAATATCGACGGTATAAGTTCCAACAAATTTGGCCCTTTTGCTAGGCAATCGTTTAAGGATAAGGATCCCTTCACTTTACAAGAGGCGTCGAATACTGGACGGACGGCTGTTGAAGAATTCAACTTGAAAACACCTCTATGTGGTAGAAAATGTGCTTCTTCTCTCACGCCTACAGAGATTATTCCTTCATTAGACCATTCACCAAACACAGCATCATAACTTTCATACTTGCTTTCTTTGATCAGCTTCGATGTAGTCGACATCAATCTTTTCTCTGCTATTTCCCTGTTTGTCGTAAGCTCATCTCGGTTAATCATCCATGGGAGACAAACTTCATATCTTCCCTCCTGATCAATACACACTGTATTCTGGAAATGATTCATAACAACTGCTTCCATTTCCTCCTTCAGTGGAATCTCGTACGGGTCAGTTATTCCTATAGCTTCTAGGTTCCACAGCTTAGTAATATCGTCAGTATGAAGAAGAAGGGACGTTGCATAATTTCCAATACTACAATTAGTAACTTGTCCCATTATAATCCATCCAAGGTGTGTCTGCATGGCGACAAGTCCACATTCTAAGTTATGTATTTGGCCAGTGTACAATCTGCCAGCAAAGTCGGCTCCAATCAGTAATTCAATTTGCTGATTGTTTGTTCCAACATCTGTGAGATGTATTCCTTTCTCTTTCAGTTCATTGAGCCATTTACCTTCTTTAATTCTTGGAATTGATCCGCAAATGGTAGTTTGATCCAAAACATCTATGTGAAGACAGTAATTGTTGTGAATCCCAATCACCTTCAAATCATAGCGTTTATGTTCTTTTCTCGATGTACTTCCTCCAAATACTACATGGTTTAAAATTTCAGATCCCACTGGTTTCAACTTCAGCTCATCTACAGTCGATTTAAGGAGGTACGAACGTTGAGATCCCGTGTCTATGATAGCTCTTACCGATTTTGTTTTTCCATAAGTTTCAATAGAAACTATCAAAGTTTGAAGTAAAACCTCATTCGAATGACACTGGTTTGATAGTGTAACATTTTGTTCCCCTCCATTAATATTTTCAGCTGGAGCTTTATTCATATGCCTTAGATCAGGACACACTATAGCCCAATGCTTCTTGCTGCAGATCAAGCATCTAACATTGGCTTTACAGAATTTCGAGCGATGTCCACCTTTTAAGCATGAAAAACAAGCTTTATTTTTCTTCAAAATGTCTGTTTTATCTTCATATGACATCGATTGACCTTTAAAACACTCTCTACTTTCATGCGGTTTTGCACAAAATATGCACTGAAGCTTTGTATTCTCTCTAGCCGAACCGAAGAATAAATCGTTGGCAGTTGGAGTAGCTATGCACGGTCCTTTAGGTTTTTTAAACTTTCCCACAGATTCATTCTGACGAAAACCAGCTTTTGCTAGTGAGATTCTTTCCTCACCCTCTACTTCAGTTTTAAGGAAGAGCAATAATTGTGTCAACTTCTTGCCATATGAATCATTTTCTTTCATCATACCAGGACTTCTTAACCAGACTCGTAGTATGTCTTCCGGGATACAGGACTCCACTAGAGGAAATAGCATGGCTGCATACTTGTCCGAAGTCATTCCTATTGATTCAAGTGACCTCAAGTACGATTCTAATTTGTCGTATAGTTGCATAATATTCAGCGTACCTTTAAAATTTGTAACATTCTTAACAACTAATGCTAACAGTTCTCGGACATAAAATTCGACTAGAAGCTCTTCTCGTCCGAATCGTGTCTTCAAACTCTCAATACATTTAGAATAATTCTCAGCAGTCGGCGGGTAGCTATCAATTATCTCACGCGCCCGACTACCTATAACCATGCACTGAATCAAATATTGAAACTTATCTTCTTTCTCCATTAGAGGATCTTCGTGAATTCGTTTGAACTGGCTCCAAAAATTTAACCAATCCTTTACATCTCCGCCAAATTTGGCGAGCTCTAATTGCGGTAGTTTCAGTCTCGGTTTCTCCATCAATATACTAGTAGGCGTGATCATAAGTTTATTTAAATATGCATTGACGCGAATTCTCGCGTTATCTAATTTTTCACGATATTCCTCGCAACATTCATATTCCTCATCAAATTGTTTGTTATTATATTCACCTTCTAACATAATATTACTAATGCTAGCATCCAATTTGGCTAATTCTATCGCTATACGTTCTAATGAAGCCAGCTTGGTTTCAATTTCATCTTTAATTGGCTTCTCTCCGTCTAACAACATTTTCAAATTGTTAAAAGTTCTCGTAAATGCTGCCCGAACTGGCTGCCTTTGTTTAGCGAGAAGTTCCATGATACTATCGTAACTGTTCAAAACGTAAGTTGATAAAAATGTTCAAAAGTCAGCAAAATAATTTACCAAATGGATGTCTTAATCACTTCCGCAGGTCACCAGAAATGTTCCGTGCATTCAAAAAGGTACACTTGACCTTTCATGCAAAAAAAAAAACTGTAATTTAAACATCAATACATAGCAACTCCATGCAAAAACATTTTATTCCAAAGATTTCATAACACTAACTAAAATGGCAAAGTTGCCATACACAGAGAATAAACTTTATAAAAAATATAAATTTGACGTCAGAATAACCGTCGTGACACATCGTTTCCTTCACAATGTCTATGCATTTAACGAAGCACACTGTAATGATGTATCATTTGCTCACTACTGGGGATACGACTGTCAGTCAAGAAGCCCCAAAATATCGTGCTACTTGGAGAATACTTGGAGACTTCGTGGTCACAATGTTCTCTAAGTTCTCAAACGATACCTATGGAGGTGACAGGCCAAGTCTCGGGGATCTTCTGCTTGGTCCCTGCTTCTAAATTGCGCTGATTGGTTGGTTGGTTTGGAGCGCTACTGTCTACTTTTGCGACACAAGAGCTAATGAAATTGAGACCTGCTACTTAAAGCCAATACTAACATCCATCCCACAGTGGGATTTGAACCCACGAACTGCGGTACCGACTATCAGCGCCCAAACCAGTTGGCCATCATTCCTCTAAATCACAAGGACCCAATTTGTTTGTTTATTTTACCCCAAGGAATACTGTTGGTCACCTATATGGTACTTTAATAATAAAATGGTCAACGAACTACGTGCCATTGTACTAGTGAATGCGTAACAGGTAAGTATCCCTGAGTTAAAAAAATTTGACTTCAACTTTCAAGACAGTTGACGTACAGTTACACATGTAAGGCCCTGGCTGTCATATTGTTTAAGCCCCACAATCTTGACTTTCATAAGGAACGCGAATATTACTCCAATTATGCACTTATCCCATAATCATACAAAATTGTAGTTTATCTATTCCCTTCCAAAACATAGTATATTGGATCTTCATAATAAATTAGGTTAATTTATTTTGAACAATTTGCTTTGTACTAGGACTCAAGCAAAAATAATTGCTACAGCGATTTTAAACATAAAAGTAAATTTGCGGAAGTGTAACAAAATGTAACGATATATATATATATATATATATATATATATATATATATATATATATATATATATATATATATATATATATATATATATATATATATATATATATATATATATATATATATATATATATATATATATATATATATATATATATATATATATATATATATATATATATATATATATATATATATGTATATGTATATGTATATGTATATGTATATGTATATGTATATGTATATGTATATGTATATGTATATGTATATATATATATATATATATATATATATATATATATATATATATATATATATATATATATATATATATATATATATATATATATATATATGTATATATATATATATATATATATATATATATATATATATATATATATATATATATATATATATATATATGTATATATATATATATATATATATATATATATATATATATATATATATATATATATATATATATATATATATATATATATACATATATATATATATATATATATACATATACATATACATATATATAAATATATATAAATATATATATATATATATATATATATATATATATATATATATATATATATATATATATATATATATATATATATACATATACATATATATACATATACATATATATATATATACATATATATATACATATACATATATATATACATATACATATACATATATATATACATATACATATATATATATATATATACATATACATATATATATATATACATATATATATATATATATATACATATACATATACATATACATATATATATATATATTTATTAAGTAATAATCAGAGTGATAACTCAAATTTCTTGATTTTTCTAAGCGAAAAAACTAAAAATTTCCAAGATTCCATTGTTGTCTTTTTTATGATACAAAACTTACACACATTCATATGTATGTATATAAATAACATAAATGTATGTATGTTTTGTATAATGAAAAGAGTTGCAGTGGAAACCTAGAAAATTTTAGTATTTTAACCTGAAAAAATACTTTAACATTGCCTTTAAAAATACTTTAATATAACATTGTCAACAGCATACTGTTTACAGAAATTATCTGCTGCATCAATGCATTAGCAGTTTAACCTCGCAGGCTACAAGACATCTCAGCTTATATATTTGGTGCTGCCGTCTGTTAGCATAATAAGACGTTTTCTACTAAAAGGTTTCTGAAATGACACATTTGAAGGTATTTCTGATTTTTATTAATCTACTACTACTAACTATTAAATGAAGCACCTGCATTTCCTAGGTTTTTGAATGATTTTAAATAGTAACAAAAAAGATTAAAAAATGAAACAAACTGTAAATAAAGGAATTTTTTTTACTGTCGTTTTAAAGTGCTTTTTATAACGACATCATCATGATGATGTATTTAGAATACGGAATGACTTCCAAAAATCTATATTACTTTCTGTTAATGTTAAATTTCAAAACTGATCTCATTGCTTTCGTGTATATAATAGTTACCAGTTACGCTGAACAGAGCCTGGACGCACAAACTCTAGATTATATGCATAAAAAGAACCCCTTACATCTATAAAAATGTATTTAGCTATTTTTTTAAAAAAACACCCATGAAAATTTAAATTAAAAATATATAAGAAAGTTTTATCTTATGAAGAATCAGCCATAAACAATTTTTTCTCAAAAATAAAGGAATTTAACAGGATTAATAAAAGAATTAAATCAAATTTTTTGAAAGCTATAATGAATCATTTCATAAAAGAAATAAAATGACAGAATTGTCAACCAGAAATATTTATTGAAGATTATATTTCTTAATGGAACTTTCACTTTCAGAACAAGATATTTTAAACTCAGATCATCTACAGCATGAAGAATAAAATTTTCACTTCTATAAAGGACAATTAAAATAAAATTGTACAATAGAACCCAAAACAAACAAATAGTAAGCCAAGAAGTAAAACAAATTGTATAGTAAAGAACTTCCATTTTTACTCTATAGATGGCAGCAGTAGAGTTTAGAAAATCTCTGCTGCTTTTTTTAGATATTCAGTAAAAGCAAATTAATAACATTAGGGAGATGGATTTGATTTGAACTAGTAATACAGTACATTCTGACATCCAAATTCCGGATGATTTTCCAATTGATTTTTCTTAACCAATTATAAATTATGTACTTTTGATTTTAAATCAGATTTTCTCATTATTTATTTCTGCCTATTCATAATATTTATTAATTATGTAAATTTTATTTGTTATAATTTGCAATTTTTAAAACTGGTATTTAGCCCCTCTACTTTTCTAATAGTTCCTGAAGTGAAATCGCTAATCAATAATCGGATGGGTAAGGCAGTGCTCTTCGGTACCAGAGTTCGTGGGCCTGAATCCCATTTTTGGCATGGATGTCCTTAGCCAATCGGAATCGACTCTAAGCCCTCTATGTCCCGGTTTCATTAATGCTCATGTATCAAAATGGTTGACCGCTATAAAAATTTTGTTGATTAAATTTTGAATTAAATATTTTATACTTTTAACAGTTTGGTTAATGTTCTTTTTAAGTGTTGTAAAGATGTTTTTGTGATAAAAGGCATCAAATACTTTAAGATACTTCCTACTTTTTTTTATTTTTACTGAGGAAGTGTTTTGTTACTATTGCAATACTTAATTTTTTATTTTGTTCATATATTTTGCTGTTTTTGTATTTGGTTTTGTTATTTCATCTTTTTTTATCTCTCTTGTAATTTTTATGATCTGCGCACATTCGATTATAGTAGTCTTTGACTAATGTAACCACTTCAGGACAAATATTAATAAATACAGTATAGTGGGGCCTATAATCCTGTCCATTGTTACTTCGTGTGGTTACTTCACTCTCTACGGCTCTTTGGGCAGTTACAAACATTTTGACGACAGATTTTTGATTGAGGTTTTAAGTGATTTTGCTCTAAACCAAACGGAAATTGAAGGCAAATTTTATCACACTTTATTTGTCTCAATTAAACTTTGACCAAAGTTGAACCTCTGATGTCTTAATATGCACAAAAGAGTTCATGGTTCATTAAAGAACTGCCAAGGACAAAATAGCCTGTAAAAGCCCAGAAAAGACCTTGTGAAATTAAAGAGTTGAACTTGTTTATTGACCAATGAGATTTTATTAATCTTCTGTATATCCGATAAGATCCAAAAATAATTGAATGCATTGCAACCAAAATGTTACTTCCACAAAGTAAATGTTGACTACTAGTGAGCTATCAAAAGCCGTCTCTTCGAGCCTACTGCTTCCTCCAAACAAAGCAACACCAAGGGTGCAATTATAACATTCATCTACGAGTAATTTTAAAAATTCAATAATTGTTAACAAATAGAGGATATCTGATAAAAGAACAAAATATATCTAGTCTAAAATGCAAACATTGAAATAGTCTTAAAATTTGTTCATTTGTATAATTTTTACGATATTATCAGTTAAAGAACACGTAGAATTGCTATAAAAAA